>CAWUHX010000069.1:629791-1274428 GCA_963922205.1 Romanomermis culicivorax | reverse complement strand
GTTGCCTGTGGCAGTCAGGGCTAGACTTGAAAAAAGAGAATGTTTTTTTGCCTTTCGAAGCTCATTCGAAAAGCAATAGGGTTGAGTTTATAACCTTGAGACACTATTTCTGGTAGAATTTAACTTTTTTGTGATAAGTAAAAAACTAACTCATATGAAAATAACATATTTGGTAAAACTTGATGTGTAAGGAACGAAAATCATGTTCATTCCGTCTGAAAGTCTACAGAAAAACAAAAAACACATGTCAAAAGTCAAGAGTGGCATGTAGTATCTTAGCCAATCGAGCTAGACAGTTTGGATTTTGTTCATGTTATTAACTATTTTCTCATCTCGAAATTCTATATTTGTATCGACTTAATACACTGAGCGGAACTTGTTCATAGTAAATCAATGCTTTCTGATGTCAATGCCTACTTTGATATTCAGGAAACAGTCATTTCGTTCTGTATCGATGCATCCATATCTCGAATGTGTCTGTATGCCGAATATATCGTTATCCAGAAAAATGCATTAATCCTCCGTATCCCGAACATATACAATAGTTTATTAGAAACTGCCCCTTTGGGGCAGAAAAAGAAGAATGTACTCGCTTGGATAGTTGCCAGGCTAGAAAAGGGAGTGAACTAGGTTTTTGAGAACTTGGGTTAAAGATAGAAAAAATTCACTTTTGTAATATTGGATTTTTATTCGTTCTTATTAAAAAATTTTTCCATGTCTGTCAAAAGGTGTATTCTGCAGCATAGTGCATTTCGTCCTTCCCTAGCATCAGCTACAGTAAAATTTTGCTGTGTGAAAATTATATGCAGTGATGCCGATGGCTGACTTCACACAAATGTATGAAGTGGTAAACCAATAGCATTCTAACTACCGACCGATTCAAAACTCCTGCCCATCACTAGCTGAAAAATAGCGAGGAAGTCATATTATAGTCATTTTCAGAACTATAAAGAAACCTGAGGTTGGTTGCACTAACCCAACATGAGGGTAATTCCATCATCGGGATTAAATTGCTGATCCTCAGTTTGAGCTAGCGGCAATGTCGAGATTATTTTCTTCCAGTGTACAAAAAATTCCCACTTCAAGATTAACTTATACTGAAGCTTAAGTTCGAGTTTGGGAATTGTAAAGGCTTTTATATTTATTTGCTTTAGAGATAAGAAAGTTATGCGAAAATGTTAATGCAACCTAACAGCTCGAGTTGGGGATAATCTCGACATTGAGCACGTTATAATCCTGATGACAATGAGATTATACTAAACTTGAGATCGAACCGCGTCACCATTTTGTTCCAGATTATCTTGAGCAAGAGCTTAAGCCTCTTTAGCGCAACCGGGCCTTGATTACATTCATTGGGCACCATCTGCAAATGGGACAACAGGGTAAAGGACACAAGAATGCTATTAAAAAACTCCAGATTCAGTCATTCTCATATTGCGCATGTGCGCCAAAAAAGGTTCCCGCTCCTTCCCCACACTACTCGCACTCCGATGGCAACAGTACGACTTTTTTGAAAGCAGGACGGGAGCGATCGGGATGGATGAAGTTGCTTCCGTCTGCAATTCTGCAAAATGTACTCTTTCTGCAACTTTCAGTTTAAATACAAAAACTGTGAGTGATGCTATTTTGTTGAACAGTTTCAACAAACACTTGTGTACCTACATTGAGAGAATAAATTTGTTTATGGCTTGTAATCAGTAAAGCTTATGGAGTGAATTCTATACGATATGTTATATAAAATGACTGGATTTATCTTAGACAATCGATTCGTTCTAAGAAGATTTCGTATTGTAGCTTTTTTTCTAAAAAAACAGTGGATTTTTTATGTCACTTTCCCACAGTTGATTCCCGTTTTATTGACACTGAATTTAGTAAAAAAGTTCAACCCGATTGGAAGCACACATGTGTGAGGGTGTTCATGGAGGTGTACTAACTACCGCTTTTTTATTTTATTTTTTTATTTTTATAAGATTTTTATAAGTCGAAAATCCTTTATGAAACAGAAATTGTTTTGGTCAACTTTTTTTAAATTTGTTATCTCAAAAAACGCCAAAAAAACTAGGGTCCACCCCTGTGACCTCCTCAAAATTTCGAAGATGTACATGTATGATCGGAAAGTGTATTGATGAACTCAGCTGCAGAATATACTTTTGTTTATAGACACGAAAAATTTTTTAATGCGAAAAAATGAGAGTCCAATATTACAGACGTGAATTTTTTCAACTTTAACCCAAGTTCACAAAAATTCCACTGCTTTTCCGAGCTTGACAACTATTTGAGCAAATATATTCCTTCTTCTGCCCTATCGGGACATTTTATAATATGTGAAACAATAGGAAACAATCTTACAGCTATGAATTCTCACTTCCAGTAAAAGCAAAAGGTGTGTAAATCGCATGGAACTTAAAATACGTTGTAAACAGAGTGTAAAGTGTCCATATCCATTGAATTCCCCAAGGTGAAGAACGCTCCAACCCAAAGAATCCCAGAAATACCTTTATTTACGCACAGGACAACTTTTTGTGTAAAGCGGCTGCGTCTGAATTCCCTATAGTCAGAAACCAACGACCAATGGTAAACTCCAACCGAACGGAACGGAACGGAAATTTCCCATTCGTTCGGTTAGGTTGTGTCGATTGCATTTCGTTCCGTACCGTTTTGTCGGAAAAGGCATGTGTAAACGACCCTTTAGGCTTAGTCTTTTGGGCATAGGATTAGGCTTTGGCTTTGACTTTTGGCTTTGGCTTACACTTAGACTTAGGCTTAGGATCAGGCTTAGGCACTAACATTATTCAGGGAGCCGAAACGTTTGGTCTACAGAAAATTTTTTACGGTTCGGAATATAGATTCGGAATACTGAAACGTACGGGTGTCCATGTTATTAACTCTCATTTTGCCCGATGTCACCAAAAGTTTGTCAGGGGTTTGGCTTAGGGTTAGGCTAAGGCTTAAGGTTAGGTTTAGCCTCTGGCATTATTCAGGGTACCGATACGTTCGGTCTACAGAAGAGTTTTATTTTATTTTGAACACTGTTTGGGATACTGATACGCACGGGATGTCTATACTTTCGTGACACCAATGAATTTGGGATACCGATATGTTCGATGTACAGAGAAGTCTTGCCTTGTTGTGTAGAACCGTTCAGAATACTGATACATTCGGGATGGCACATACTGAATACCGATACGTTCAGTATATTGATACACATGCTCGTCAGTTTAAAAATCAACGATTGTAGCTGCAAACTCAAATTTTCATAGTTCCATTCACTAATTTTGTATTAGTAATAAAGCATGATCGCAATAAGTTTTCGAAATAAGTAGGGATCGACACGGACAAAAGTAGTGTATAAACGAGTGCATATGATTTTACTGTAGATGGAATTTAAGGTTATAAGCTATACTCTGTTGATTTTCAAATGAGTCTCGAAAGGCAAATAACATGTGTCTAATATGCCAACATTTTCTTTTTTCAAATTACAGTCCTGACTGCCACAGTCAACCTGAGAAAAAATGTTGGCCATGTACTCGCGTTTTTATTATTTACACGAAAATCTTTTTTGCTAAACTCATTTTGGAAAAATGGATTACAGAGTAAATTGGCTATTTAACTGAATTGACCTTAACATCCTAGCTTGTCTAATTATGTTACTTCAAGCTTTTTCGGCTGGCCGTCGTTCTTAGACCACTTGTCATATCAATTGTATTTACATAGATAAAAAACAACAGTCACGCATGCTAATATGCAAGCAATCGCTATAAGCAAAACGTCTATCATCAAATATTGGACAATTGACATATAACTAGCACGTAATCTCAAGAATTTCTTGTCATCCAAATTTGGATGACGAACAAGAAATTCCATCCAGAACATGGCATTGAAATTTGGATCCGTAATTCGATCACTTATAAAATCACGTAATTTATCAATTTTTCGTTTATAAATGTCTTGATTCAAAATTTGGCGCGATTTAATCAACAAATTATCGATCGTCAACTCAAATTTCGATATTACTACACCAACGCCAGCTTTTTCCATCAAGTGAGCATTACGAATTTGTTCGGCGAAAAAAGGCACGACCAAAGCGGGGACACCAGCACAAATTGTTTCGACTACGCTCTTGAGACCACCATGGCTAATGAACAGTTTCGTATGAGAGTCATGGAGGAGAGATTCCTGAAAAATGGACCTTTTAAAATGCAGGATTTCCATGAACAAGAAGAAAAATCTGAGGATTCCAAACAAACTTTGGTCAAACGTTGTCAAAATGAATAAGTTGTTCGTATAACAGGGTGTCAACGCTCCTTCACACTCATCAATTTTACCGTAAGTTTTGTACTGTGGATTATTTTCTCATTTTCTATCTTGAAGCTTTTCACTTTATCCCCTGCATTTAAGCACTTCTATGCATAATATTTGATAGCGTCTTTTTCCGATACATATTTTTGCATACAGTAAGAGGTTGATGTTCAGTAAAACTTTGTGTTTGTCATTCTGGGTTTACCCGTTCATCGTTGTCATGTGGTGTTAAGTGTTATTTTTTGTAACTTATTTTCCAATCGTCGTTACGTTATTCCTTCAACAAAAGGTAATGATAACCATACATGCACAGGATAGAAATTCTGCTGGGTGTCAGCCAAGATGGGGGGAGGGTGGAACACAAAATTTTTTTTAGTTCTTGATAATGAAAAGAAAGGTCTTAAGGCCTTGTCATACTTCACCGCGCGGCGCCGCGCGGTGCCGGCCGGCGCCGCGTGATACCGCCTTTGAAGTATGAATAGGTTTTTGTAATTTTTGCGGCGCCCCGTCAGGTTTCAACTAAACCAATACACATTTTTTGAGAAGAGCAAAATCCAAAAGTAAAAAAGCGGCACCCCGCGCGGTACCGCGCGGCGAAGTATGACAAGCCACCACGCGGCACCGCGCGGCGAAGTATGACAGGGCCTTTAGAAAGGTTTTCTAACATTCAAACAACATATATGTGAAATAATTTGCTTAGGCAGCACTTTTTATAGTTTTAATGTTATTCCTTTGGAATCAAGTATGCTTTGTTTAGAAAAGTTGTTAAACTACAGCATGATTTCCATTCTTACGATGACTTTCTCTTCTCTCTTGCTCATTTTCATTCGTTAACTTCTCAATCATTGTTGGGGGAGTCAAATCTGCTGGGGGTCAGCAAGAATCTGCTGGAGATCAAAACCCCCAACTCCCCCCGTGCATTTATGATGATCACTCTTTTGACCTCGTACCATGGATCATTTTTTCTCGTTCTAGAGATCAATTGCGATTGGATATATGCGATCAAAAGGTGGATTTACTACAGGTCTTCAAAAAGACCACTGACGTTTGCACAGGGAATGAAATGATCCACAAAGATCAGGTAGCCCCATTCAGGTTTTGATTTAAAACCTGAATGAATTAGGGGTTAACTATACTTCGCCGTAAGGTGCCGTAGGGTGCCGTACAGTGCCGTACGGCACGTAAGTATAGTAGCTACTGATCGTTTTCATTTACTTATTATCATTTACCACCGTACGGCGAAGTATGGTTGGCCCCTTAGGAACCAATAGTGGTATAAGGCCGAATGAATCAATTGTTGTTATTGGTGGAGCGAGCGAGAGCTTTAGATATATCCTGTGATACAGCAGCTCAGCCCTCGATTTCTAGAGCATGCCAGTGTATTTCATATATCCAATAACGTCAAGCGTCATCCAATTCCGAGACAAATTGGAAAAAATGTGTAAATTTTGTAACTTAGTCGTTTTGGAACTTAGTATTGATCAGAAAATTACGGTCTGTTTTGTTAATTTCAGAGATGCGTGAATTATTGCGATCCAAATCTTATGCGTGCTTCAACGTGATACCTCGATATCAGTATTGTTCGAAATCAGCAAAAACATGATCAACGAAGACTTGAGATTATTATCATTTGATATCAGTATTGATGAAGCCGAAGGCTCTCCGACCTCCGATGGATTGCCAGTCAGCACCCCGATTCATTCATCGTTTTGTACAAACGTCAAATTAGTAGACAATGGTCGGACCAAGGTTGGAGTTGACTCCACAAAAATTTGGCTTGGATCAGTCCGCCCAGATCGTACTCTCAGCTCGGGCCTAGCCTGTGCCCGGGCCCTCCAGACAAAATTCCTGCTAGCCTGTGAAAAAACCGCTTTTTTCAAAAGCGTGTCAATAGTAAAAATTTACAAATTAAATCAAAGCTAATCGAAGTTACTACGTAACAATATTTTTCCCAGGACTGGTTTTTTGTCATGAATCTGTAAAAATATATCATGTTGTGCTTAAACTACATTCACTTGCAGTACTTGAAACTGGAAATCGGCAGAATTTTTCGTGCAATGGCAACCAGTCTGAGATAGTTGATTCGATTTCTTAGAATCTTTTTGTGGTCAAAAGGGTTGAATTACCTGTAAAATTAGACCTTTCGCCTATGAAATAAATGCTGAAAAGATTCACATTCCACCTTTTTAGAATATCATAATCCAAAAGTTCTTTCCAGTGCCTTGCGTGATATTAAAATACATAAAATACATTTCCAAGTCTGTTTGAAAATCATCTCTTTTGTTGTATTTTTGTCGTTATCTCAACTAAACTCAAAAATTCTCATTTTTCCTGATATTTGATAAAAACATAAGAATCTTCGAACAAACACAAAAAATCATTTCTAAGCATCTGTCGGCATTTACAAGCAAAAAACGACTTGTCAAAAATGCCAAAAAAAATTTTGATCCTTTTCTCGAAATGGCGAATGATCCGTGTGGAAAAGCTGTGCATAAAATCATCATTCCCCATTTTCCAATGAACTCATCAAAAAATTCTGGTCAGAAGAAATGCACTTTGGTGACATAAATTTTCAAATTCATCAGAATACAGTGCAATATTGCAAACGCACTGCCTCTGAAACAAATGTTAATTATGGCGACGATAACCAATGAATAATTTAAAATTCACCAACTAATAATAGTAAATTCTAGAACATAAACCACGAAACATACGGTACATGGAAGTTCCTCGAATTTCTTGCAAATGGATTCATTTAAGCTTAGTCTTAGAGGGCGATTATAAGAAGCTAAGGATCGCATGCTACAAAAAATGGCGACCGGTGCTGACTTCCATAACTTTCGGATGGATGAAGCTTTTATAATGCAGATTGCTGCATAAGGCCCAAATTACAGAAAGTGGGTTAAACGTGGATAAGAGTAAGAGTAAAATGGCGGGTAAATCGTAGGTAAATAAAAGTCGAGTAAAATCTCGGGTAGAATCGTAGGTTGAGGCTGGGTAAAAATCGGGTAGAATCGCGGGTAAGATCGTGGGTTAAAGACGGGTAAAATCGTCGGTAGAAAAAAATAACCCGTGATTTTACCCATATCGAGATTACAGAAGGTGGGTAAGGTAAAAGTTGGGTAAAAAGTTGGTGAAAAAGACATGAAAATAACCTATGATTTTACCCTGCTATTAGCAGGGTTATATTGACAAGAATTTTATATTTTTCACGTAAGGCTCGGATTTGATTGGTTCTATGCATGTCTTCGATGTGTTGCAGGTTAAACTGAATCTGATGTTAGTAATTGCAATGACCACAAGTCCGAAAATTTAGATTCTTCAGAAATTCAATGATCATCATTGTACAAATTTCAGTACAACAGCATCAGCATAAAGTTGTGATACCAGTGGGTTATTGTCGAAGAACGCTTTTTCGAGCTACACTATTACTCGATAGTGCAACAATTTTGAAACACATCTTTTGCTTTTCAAACTCCGTTGAGATGAATCAACAGGGTTTTTTTCATCAAGATTTTAATATGTGAATCTGATGAAAATTGTGGCTTTTGATGAAAACGTTTGAAGCTTGAATAATCTTCCAGAAAATTCTCCTTAGGCTCAAAAAAAATGACTCCTACGATCTTTGAGTTAATAAACAAATACCATCTATGCTATAACAACTGAAATGCACTATAGTCTGGTTTTTATAGAATGCTTTTAAATCGAAAAATTAACACTGTCTTTAAAATCGTTTGCACTAAGTCTTTGCTGAAGAATTTTTTACTCAAAAATTCTTGCCAAGTTTTACAAATTTTCACACTTAAATGACATATTGCTTAGCAGAAAATCTTAAAAATATAAAATATGGCTTGTCTTATGGTATTAGAAGTTGCAATCAAAAAACACAGTGAGTTCACCACTCTGGCACATGGCGAATTCTAAATAGTGGTTATTAAGCAAACCAATACCCTTTACGCTCACAGTAATCCTGTCAGAAAATTCCCTTGTGTGAATTTTATTCCTGCACACAACACAGTAAAGCATAATATTTATTTCAGGATAGCTACAGTTACAGGAGCATGAGCGGATGGCTCACATAATCAGGGAAGTAGCGCATAGTCATGAGAGCTATTTCTTAGAACCGTAAGAAATGTTTCATTGTGAGATATCGGCATTTTAGTTTTCGGGATACCCTGTTCATATGACTAAAAACAAGCTCACCATGAAAAACATATATAAAAATGATGGGTTGGGTAACCCGCCACCTACCTACGTTCTGTAATACGAAAATTAAAAAAGTCGGGTAAATTTCCAAGTTAAACATGGGTAAAATCGTTGGTAAAAGACGGGTAAAATCATGGGTAAAATCGCAAGTAAAACTTTGGGTTAAAGATGGGTAGAATCACGGGTAAAATAGTAGGTAAAAGGCGGCTAAAATGGCGGGTTAAACATGGGTTACATTACCCGAGATTTTACTTTTACCTTGCTTTTATTTTACCTGCGTTCTGTAATTTGGGCCTAAGAGGCCAACTATATTTCACCGTGTACGGTGCTGTACGGCACCACATTAAGCTGCTATACTTCGCCGCACGCGCCGTACAGCGCCATGCGAGGTGCCGTATGGCGCCTGATGAGTGGCTACTATACTTCACGCCGTATGGTGGTAAATGATAATAAGTAAATGAAAATGATAAGCAGCTGCTATACTTACGTGGCGTATGGCACTGTACGGCACCGTACGGCGAAGTATAGTTGGCCCCTAACTGCTGTATTTACTTGCCGTACGGCACTGTATGGCGCCGCACTGCAATATAGTTGGTCCCTTAGAATGTCCTGTTTGTCACTGTTACAAAGGCCAAATTTTATGTTCCTAGCATTTATGGCTACTGTACAAACAGGTAAGAGTGGTCATTTTTCAAAAACTATAAGTTGTGAAATCAAAGTAGAAGTTGTCCTATTGTAAAAAAAAGTTTGGTAAAGCTATTTGCAGACAATAATACTTCAAAAATCACCCAGATTTGTAAGTTACACGTAAGTAAAGTCATTAACTTCTTGTTTCAATATGGGGCAAAGTTTCGCCAAAATCAAGAGCATTTGTTTTGAAATTGGAAAAAAACAAAATCAATTCTGTCCTTGACCACATCGAAAAACGATTAAAATTGTTGGTGAAACAGAAAGTAGGACACACTAAAATGGCTCTCTTGTAGTTTCGAGTTGTTATATGGTTCTTATGTACTATTGTTCTATTGTACTTTTCTGCTGTAAAACATGTTGATTTTGTCAATTTTTGTCAATTTTCTAAATATTTTTTTGCAAAAAATTGACGTTTAATACTTTTGTTTCTAGTCCATTAATATTCGAGGTATCTGGCTGAAACTTTGCAGTTACTATGCCAGATGATTAATCTATCGACAGCAGGAAGCCGCATTAAAAAAGCTTCACTCATTTGAAAACTTTGGAAGTCAGTAGCAGTCGCCTTTTTTGGCTCACCCTGTATAAGATAGGAGCACACCAGGCGAAGAAATATGTTAGGGTTTCGTGCATGGCATCATAAAATCTTGTCACTTCATCTTTTTTGCAAAAAACATCGGAGTTTACTGTCGGCCTACCAATTCAAGTCGCATTGAGCTGCACAACCTTTGCCTCTCTCAAAGGCATCTGTTCAATAACCCGGTTCTAGGACAATGCGCCCCCAGTAATTCACCCCCAGCAATTCGTCCCCCACAATTCACCCCTGGTAATTCGCCCCCATTGCAGTTCGCCCCCGGACAATTCGCCCCTCACACCCTCTGACCAATTTGCACCCAGTTATTCGCCCCTGGTACTATACTTACCTGGTTTCAGAAATTCCATGATATGTTATGTAATATATCTCCAGATTTTCTTTTTCCAGCTTCATCATAGGTGGCGCGATAGCGTCAACCTATAATATACTTAACCCCAAATTTCATGTCCTCCCCACCCTAGCACCAAAATGGTAAGAGCTAGAACCTTCGGGTTTTTTCATAATTTCGGGCATAGGGGCGAACTATGGGGTGCATTTTGTCATTTCGCCTCTGTCTGCAAGCGGTGCTCGGTGGGGCCCCAAAAACGTGCAAAACATGCACTTTTTAAGGCCCCCCAGTTTCACTATGCCCAGCAATGGGCGTGCCATATCCAAGCTCCATACTTCGGCCTAAGCATCTTGGGGGTGCAATCTCAAATTCGATTTTTCTTTTTTAAAAATATGGCCCCAATTCAATTATATGGTAGTCCAAAGTCCCGGAAAACGCCAAATTCCCCAATTTTGTTATATAATACTTTCGGCTTGGAAAAAATAATTTTTTGCAGCATAATGCACTACGGTGAATAGAGGAAAAAATCAGAAAAGGAGAATGAGTAAAAAGTAATCAAAAAAAATATAAGAAAAAAATTAAACTAAAAAAGGAACAAAAAACATAAAAAACAAATGCAGATCGAAGAACATAAATGACTCGCAATTCTGCCTATGATACAAATTAAAGTTCTGCGTAAGTTCTCCCAGGTATTCACGCCATTAGACTAAAATTTGGTATGGTTTTACGGGATTAGGACACTATCATTACAAACTTGAAAAAATATAAATTTGCAAATTGCCTGTGTTGAGATTTTTCACAAATTTTTGGTCGAAATTGATTATTTTCAGTCAGATAAACTATAGCTGCAAGCTTTCATTTTGAACTCGGCCACACATTTTGTTTCAAGTGGAAAAGCAACCGGCCACTTCAATTCTAGGGAACTACTGCTCAAACGCTGTATTGCTGACTGTACGAGTAAAAAATGCTTATACTGACTTAGTACTAACCGCATCAGTAAGAAAATCTTACATTCAAAGAAAATTTAAAAAAATTATTTGTGGACATTTATTTGGAACATTGCTGTAGATCAGACTACCCCATAGGGAGGAGTATGAGGGGGTATTACCCCTGCCTAATGTCCTGAAAATTGATCACTAGTTGCCTAATTTAAGACAAAATGACGTGTTTAGTGGACATTTTGCTACACTACCCCGCAAATTTTCAACTTTACCCTACCTGAAAAATCTGACCTTGGGGACCTCTACTGTAGATCTTTTTCTTCTTGTACATAATACTTGCACTCTACATGCAGAATTCATAAATAAACATGCTATTTTGGCTGGGAAAAATCTCTAGGTATTGTGTATGGATGTATAGAAATGCTATTACATAACTGCTAACAACTTGATGGAATTATTTTTAAATCTGAATTTTTTAAATTAAAAAACAGTGAATTGGGGGCCAATTACTGGGGGAGAATCGTGGGGGGGGGGCGATTTGCTCAGGTGCGAATTGTGTTGGTGGCGAATTGTTCGGGGGCCAATTGCTCAGGGGTGAATTGTGTTGGGGGCAAATTGACCGGGGGCAAACTGCAGTGGGGGCGAATTACCGGGGGGGGGGCAAATTGTGGGGGACGAAATGCTGGGGGCGAATTACTGGGGGCGAACTGTCCGTATCCCCAATAACCCATCCCAAAAATTTCAATTATATGAGATAAAAATACAGTCAAACATTTTATTCTTACTTTTCTTACCATTCAAAGGGGGTAAAAAACCTGTTTGCCCTGATTAAATGCGTGTAACAAGTGAAAATTATGGAAAGAGGAAGAAGACATAAATAGTTTACTTGTGGCAACCACTTCATAATCCTTATGTGCTTCCCCAGAGGTAGCTCCTTAGCATTTCCGTCGAACTGCCAAATTATCCTGTAATCCTTCAGCATGTTCAATGCCTGTAAAAAATTGTGTGTGACATTGTTCGGTGCTTTGCTCCATTTGACCATGTGTCCGAATGCTACGACGATAGTGCCTCTAGAATCGGGGTCGTTAATAAAGTCGTCTAAACCTTTGTCTATCGTTGTTTGTTGGGCACTCCGTTTGCATACAATGCTTGCATAAACAAGGTCTCGCATTAACGGCTGCGTATAGTCTAGCAACTGCGGGAACTGCAACATGGCCAACTTCGAATGGCCGAACAACACATCCAGCGACATTTTTGGATGATATTTGGCGAATTCGACCCCTACCATCGACCAGTCCACGTAAGCAGTTGTTGCCACATCCTCGACATCATGTAAAAAAGAATGTAATCGACTGAAAAAATTCCTATGATCATACGTATGAGACGGCATGTAGAAAGTTGGCGAATATGACCACGGGGATGGCAACGGTCGACGGATCATGTGACCAACTTGGAAAGCACTGGTGGATATGCAGACCTTGAAAATGTAAAACCAGTAAATTATTGACACGTTTATGTTAAAAATGATTTACAGTGAGGGGTCGTTTTGAATTTATTATTGAACGGTATGGTCCAAAAGAAACGACCTCGCTGAAGGTAATACCCTACTTCGGTAATCCGAGCAGGCTTGAGAAATTTATCTATAATATTTTCTCTTTAGACATAGAATTTCAGTACATTGTGACAATTTTATGGTGGGATTAGCATGGATTTTTTTCTCGATTAAACAACTTATGGCATGGTTATATATAGTCTGTTTTTCTTGAAATGCTTCCAAATAATGAAAGTGGAAAGCAAGTAGTATTTCAGATTTTTGCGATTTTCTGATAAACAATATATCGTGTAGGACTGGAAATTGGTGAGCATACTGACCTAATTTTTGGCAATTTTTCGAATGAAAAATTTTACAGTAAGAACTTTATGTAAACGATATTGACCACAGTACTAATTTGTGTCACTTTTCTATTTGGAAGTATTTTATAAAAAACAAACTATAATACAATAATAAGAAAGCCCACGAAATTTGCTGGATTAGTGCACGTTTGGTAAGCTACACCCAGACAGCACTGACCATATCTGAAGAGATGTTAGACAAAGATTTCTCCTCCACTCTTTTGCAACCCGTGCTCAACAAATATTCTTAAGGCATGTCTTTCAATCACATGCAAGAAAAGTCTGATGACAAACTTTGATCTTGATGTTCAGGATCTTGCGGAACTAGTATTTCCTATGATCCTGACATAGAGGTTAACTCATGTGGTCTTCATACGTCATGTTTTGAAATCAGGGCCCTGTCAGGTTTGCATGTATTTCTAGCAATGCCAAACCAGATTAGAACACTACGCCAAGCTTCCATTAGTAAATGGGTGGTGTGGCTGGCCTTAGCCGGAGCCTGTCAGAATTAGTGATGGTGACTTACAACTGTCGCTAGAAGGGGGATTTGGTTCGACGACCACGTTCCAAAATCCCTCCTCATTTTTGCCCCAAGTCTCGGCTGAGCAGACCAACAACAACTACCATGAAAAGCTTGCTGAGGATGTTATACTGGTGCGTTAAGCAGTTTATCGTGTGTCTTGCTATGCATACACCACAAGCACTGCGACTACAATTTTCGAACTGTCCGTGCGGCTCAGTTAGCGCAGTTGGTGGCAGGTCTACCGTGTATTTAGAAGGTCGAGGGTTCGAGCATGTCACCGAGCATTATTTTTCTGATGCGATAGCCATGTGGATTTAGGTATTGGACGAAAAGTTCTAACAGATAAAAAAGCAAGCAACTTTGCGACCTTAAGTTTCTAGTCCACCATCTAATTTTCAATACTCAACTCATTGAACAAAAAAAATTCTCAAAAATTCTCAACAAAAAAAGGTATTCTGATCAAAACTTAAGTGGAACTAAATTTTTCTAAAATGATGATCTCAGAAAGAATATTATTAAGAATACTTCAAATTATTCGATTTTTGTCGAATATGTGAAAATTTAGTTGCTTCATGTTTTTAGCTTTTTTCATCGATTCCAAAAAATCGCATTAGAATCTAGCACATTGACAGTATAATTAGCAATACAAGAAACAACCAGATATTCTGATACCAACCATACATCTACGTTGGGGGGGGGGAATATTAGAAATGAAAATTTAAAAAACGTCAGCAACTTCATTGGTCGGCAGTTCAAAGCAGCAGGTGCGCTGCTACTTGCCAAAAGTCGTAGGTTCACGATAACCAAGCATTGGAGTTGTATGCTAAAAATCGCAGCCAATGGGGGCACCTTTATCTGGGTTCACCTCGTGGTGTGGTGGTCTAGTGGTGAGGACATCAGCCCGGAATGCTGGTAACCCAGGCTCGACTCCTAACTACACCCTATTTTTCAAAGTGCATGTATGATACCAACCACGAGTTTTTTCTAACAAGCACACAAATTACCATAGTTGAATTAGTCTTCAAAGCCACCAAAATACCGAGAGGCGAGAAAATAACGTCGTTGACAATCAAGTCCCATTTTTCTTCGAACAAAAATTGATTCAAAAACGATCCATTTCTTTCCAAAGCGTCTTTCGCGATGCTGCTGAAAAACCGCCAGGGCGTGGTCATATCGGACGAACGGGCGTTTCTGGCGTACCAAGTCACGAATTGTAGGTGGCTTTCCATGCGAGCGGCGTGGTCGATACCGTCTCTCAAAATGAGTATGCGATTCTTGACGTTCTCAGATTCTTCGGGGTAATTTTCTTTGTTGACGATCGGAAAACCGGCCATAAAAATTGTGACATTGTGTCCACGTTTTCCTGAAAAAAATTGCGACTGATGAAATTGCAAAAGGTGTTTGCAAGCTTGTCTGGCAATGTCAGCCGAAACGTCATCTTGTTGAGTCGGAGACCGTTGCAAACGTTAAAGAATGAATTTTGAATTGCAACATACCTCCTCCTTGGGACACCTGCTGTGGTCAGTAGTGTTGAAGGGCTCCCTGAGTAGCTTCAGAGCTGTCCTGGCCAATGTCGCAGTGGGTGGAGTCAACGAAAATCGCCGGGTTGGAAACCTGTGGGCCGCCCCATGGGAAAAATAACAGTTCAATGGTGTATTCTTATGTGAGCGATTCTCAATTGAGCGAATTCTCAACTGAGTGATTATCATGTGAGCGATTCCCAACTGAGCGAATTCCCAATTTGGTGATTCCAAACGAGTGATCGAGAATGTAATAACAATTTATTCAAATGTTCCTTCTTTACCCTACATTTTCATTTTCACATTTTTTCTTTGGTTTTCTGTGTGTATTGCTCCTGTTTTCGTTTGTGTATGTTTTTACGTTTTCACATTTTTTCTGTGCTTTCTTTCATTTTCTTGCTGCTTGTCATCTAAGCTTTTCTTTTTTTGCTCATGATACAAGACATTGCAAATTGACATTTTTAAAAACCGTAGTCTTGCGTATAGCACACTTCAGTCTTTCATCGTTGTAAGTGTGAAAATCTTCATAAAAAATATAAACAAAAAAAGCAGGAAGAAAAAAAACATCAAGAGAAAGGAAACGTTAAAAAAATGGAGACAAAGAATATGCGAAAATAGGTGGAAAAGTATTAGAAAAGAAAAAAACATGAAAAAAATGACAAGAAAGAAGAAGCAAGATAGAGAAAGCAGCAAGGAAGAAAGAAAAAATAATGTGAAAAAAACCAAAAAAAAAGAAAGAATCGTTAGAATAAAAATATACAGAGATGAAGAAGTTAAAAGTTAAATGAAAAGTAGATAAGAATGAAGAAAAAATCACAACGGATAAAATTAAATAGGAAATAGAGCATGCCGAATGGTATAACAATTCCACGGGAGACAATGCTTATTAAAAATGACAACTTGTGATGTATTGTTTCGTGAGCAAAAAAGAAAAAGGTAGTTGGCAAGAAAAAATGAAAGAAAGCACAGACAAAAGATAAAAATGCAAAAGCATACATAAACGAAAACATAATTGCAAGACACAGAACTATATTAAAAAGAAATATACACAAAGAAAAATGTAAGGTAAAAAAGGAAAATGTGAACAAAATGTTGTTGCATTCTTTATTGTTTGTTTTCAACCGCCCAATTGGGAATCGCTCAATCGAGAATTCGCTCATCTGGTAATTCGCTCAATCGAGAATCGCTCACATGAGAATTGCTCAATTGGGAATTCGCCCACCTGGGAATTCGCTCAATTGGGAATCACTCATATGTGAATCGCTCAACTGGGAATTCGCTAACTTGGGAATAGACCCAGTTCAACAGTTCGTGGTAATTCCAACCTGGTAGTTGTTAGTAATGTATCAAGTGGCCGCTCACCCAAAAAACTGGCTAAGGGATATATCGACTTCCGATGACTATCCAATGTTGTAGGAACGACGAACAGTATCTTGTAACTTTCCACGTTCACAACTGGCAATACTATGTAAAGAATACACGAAACGTGCAACTGTTCCATGATTATAAATTTTCAGGAAGCGATTGCAGAGTTATATTCCTTGTTCGCTATGATGCCGAATATGAACCCATTTCTGAGCGTTGAAAACTAATATGCCAGATTTCCACTAAAAAAAGATATGGTAACCTGATCTGCCCTAGATTTTGTTTTTTATTGTTCTTTTTTCGAGCTTGCACTTTTGCAATATTCTTTCAGAAGCACGACAATTTTAGATCGAAATAAAAAAGCCTATATTTCCTCATGACATGATTTTGAAAATGCAAAAAATACTTTTGATAGGTAAAGAAAAATTACATATTGTAGAAAACAACGTCGAGACCAAAATTATTGAGAAAACATCAATCTGATCCACTTTTCATTTAGTTGGATCTGTGTCGACGGCTGGATGCCTGTGTTACTCCATAATTTCCAGTATTTTAATCAGGTTATTTTATAAAATTTTCTTTTGTTCTGATTGTCACTCAGGAACGAGAAAATTTGTTTCATTGATTTCGTTTATCATCTTACTAATTATGCCGTGTTGAACTTACTTCCTAAGTACTATTACTACTGTTGCTACTACTACTACCATTACTTTTCTGCTAATACAGGGTGAGCCAAAAAAAGGCGACCGGTCATGAAAACTGCAAAGTTTCAACCAGATTGCTCGAATATTGACTGACTAGAATAGACAAAAATTGGCAAAATCAACATGTTTTACTACAGAAAAGTACAATAGATCCGATCATGAGAACCATATAACAGCCGGAAACTACAAGAGAGCCGTTTTAGTGTGTCCTACTTTCTGTTTCACCAATTATTCTAATCGTTGTTCGATCTGGCGAATGACAGAATCGATCTTGCTTTTTTCCAACTTCAAAACAAAAGCTCTTGATTTTGGCAAAATTTGCCCCATACTGAAACAAGAGGTTAACGACTTTAAATTACGTGCGACTTACAAATCTGGGTGACTTTTAAAGTATTATTATAGGGGAAAATCTTCACAAAACTTTTCTGACAATAGGACAAGTTTTAATTTGATTTCACAATTTTTAATTTTTGAAAAATGATCACTTTTCCTAAATTTCTGTTTGTACAATAACCGTAACGCAAAAACCACAACATTTAGCCTTTCTAGCAATAGGGCATTCTAATGCAGCAATCCGCATTGAAAATGCTTTACCCTTTCAAAAGTTATGGAAGTCAGCAGCGGTCACCTTTTTTTAGCTCATCCTGTATATAGTCCGCAGCAAACTGATGAAAGTAAGTTCAATTTTGGACATGGTAAACTTATTACCGTAATTACTTGTAACAACTTTCTCGTTCATGAGCGACAGACAGAAAGAGTAACATTTTTCCCAAATAGTTTTGATCAAATTCACTTAGGCGTCGACAAAATACCATCCAAATCGAGATTGAATAAGCGTCCAAATTACTTTCAGTGGTGCAATGTGAAGAATGATTTTTTTCTTGGAATCTGCTTGCCACCTAATGATGAAGACAAATGTAAACTTGGATTTTATTAGAATACGGAAATATTGTACCTAATTATGGATAATTTCGGTTGTGAAAAATACAGCCTGAAACATTTCTAGTGACCCCTTCAAAGTTACTTACAAAAATAACGTATTTCGAAAAAATCGTGCAGCACAGTCATTCCCGCCGAACCTTGAAACACATTCTTATTGCGACAAAGCATATCATCATGAGAATCAAGATCGAGGAAAGCACGTCGATCATCAAATACTGAAAAAACGTCATGTAAGTAGCGCGTAATCGAAAAAAATTCTTTTCGTAAATTTCCCCATTATGACGTAAGAAAAATTCCGTCCAAAAAATCGCATTTTGATTCGAATCGATAATTTGATCGTTCATAAAACTGCGTAATCGATCGATTTTGAATTTAAAATTTTTTTGGCCATCTTCCAAAATACGTAGTGATTTTCTTATTACGACATCCGACGTCAAATTTAACTTCGAAACGACCAACCCAACGCCCGATTTCTCCAACAAATGGGCGTTGCGGATTTGTTCGGCGAAAAATGGAATGACCAAGGCGGGCACGCCGGCGCATATAGTTTCAGTGATACTTTTCAGGCCGCCGTGGCTTATGAAAAGTTGGGTGCGTTTGTGGTGGAGTAGGGCGTCCTGGATTCAGAAAAAATTGCTCAAAAATTTTTGATTAATTTACATCGGGGTTGGCTTGGCATAGTAACTTTACAGAGAAAACAAGCGTTTTTTCTTCCAAAATGCAAAAAACGCAGCATCACTAGATATTTCTCTTCGAGTTCTATCCAGAAACATTCATTAAAATGTTGTAACTTTATTTTTGACGGTTACAGGCGGCTAGAAGTTGGCTGAAATAGTGGTCAGAAAATTTGTTCATGTCGAAATATTAGAGTAACTATAACAGTTATTGAGAATTTTACATTACTCCAAAATCTCCATATTTTTTTGTACAGCGTTGTCCAAAAAAGGAGCGTTATTACAATAACTCAAAGTACAGTTGGAATCAAGAGTTTTATTTTCAATTTCGAAATGATTCTAGCGAAATTTCATCAGTGCTGGAAATTCGCACTGTTATATCGAAAAGGCTTTGCAGTAGGTGTACCGATTGTTCCACCAATGATGTGTTTCTCGATTGTCCTTGGACTGCACATAAAAAAATTTAAGGTACAAAAGTCTCTCATTTGGGAATACAGCTTCTGTATTCAGCAATGAACAATTTACCACCAATTACATATTAGCTAAGTAGATTGATTAACTGACGCCAGTTCAATTATTGATATGAAATATTTCATGATTCTTGCGTCTGCACAGATGCATAGCTTCAGAATGCGATAGATGCTGAGGTGCGGTTAAAGCATTGCTATTTTCGTCTAAATGTACTAATGATTCTGGAAGTCTGATAGCTTACAAAGCGATGGGGTATTACACTGTCATTTTTCTATTATAACAGATTTTGGATGATTACATGAGAAAAATGTGATTTCTTGAGTAATTTTCAAGTTTTTTCCAGCAGCGAGTTTGCATGTTTTGATTAGTGACGCTGATCTTCGAATTGTTCAATCTCGTGGTTTCCAAAACTGCTAATCATTTTTCGTGTACATTCTTGAGTTATAGCTGTTTAAATATTTAGTGGGACAATCGATACTGGCATGTCTCAAAAAATGAACATTACAGTTCAAGTCCGTTCCGATTCTGAGCATAAAAAGGTTTAATTAATCTTAAAATGATTTAGAAATTCCAGGATCGTCCTGATACTAATTCAACTCGTGCAGTTTTTGATACTAGAATACAGCTGGAGCCAAGCTAACCTACTTGAGGAATCCAAGCCATGGTCAAAATGTGCGCTTTGATGGAATAATCTTTCCTATCTTCATCGAATTGCCAAACTATGCGATAATCTTCCAACGAGTTCAAAGCTTCTAGAAAATTGAGTTTCGCTCGATGAGGGGCCTGGCTCCATTTCACAATGTGTCCGAACGCCACAACTATAGTTCCTTTGGACGCGGGATCATCGACAAACTGTTTTATTTCTCCTTCCAACGCGTCACTTTTAGAGACGCCACGTTCGCCGTTGCAAGACCCGCTCGAGTAAACTAAATCTCGAGTCGACGGCCTCACGTAGTCCAAAATTTGCGGGAATGCCAAAACGACGAATTTCGATCGGCCGAAGAAACGATCCAATGAGATTGCGGGGTGAATTTTAGAAAATTGAGGTCGCGTCACAAAATGATCGACGAAAGCAGTGATGACGACGTCTTCGACGTCGGCCAAGAACGATTTAAGACGACTGGAGAAAATTTTATGATCGTAGACGTGCGAATCCATGTAGAATGTTGGGGCGTAAGACCACGGATGGGGCAAAGGTCTGTGGATCATGTGACCAACTTGCAAAGCCGTCGTGGACAAAAAGGCCTAAAAGAGGCAGTTTTTTGATTTTTTTGTTGATTTTTTGGAACGCTGTGCTTTAAACTCATTGGCCAAAAGTTCAGAAAGTGTCATTTTTGAAATAACGAATCATAGTCTGTTTTTTATGAAATGCTTCCAAATAATGAATCTGGAAAGCAAGTACTATTTTATATTTTCAGCATTTTCTGCCTTGCCGTACGTCGTATAGAACTGAACTTTTGTGACAAACCTCAACTAATTCTCAAAAATTTTCGAAGGAAAAGATTATACAATAAAAGCTTCATGTACAGGATTTTTCTTGTTTCTCATCTTAGAACTTCACGTCTATATCTACGGTATAGAATGAACTGTACTAATTCGCCAGAAACCACCCCTTTTTGATATTGATTTGCACTCTACTTTTTAACAGTCAAGTTCTTAGCAGTATTCGCCTATTGCAACTGAGCTTGTTTTGCCACTAATGAAAGCGGAATTGACAAAACTGTTTCTGAATATATTAATATTTTTAAAATCATGATCAAACAGCAAAAAAATCTGGGGTCGGTTTCATCTAAGAGGCTTAAGCTCCAGCTGACCTGCAGCTTGCTGTAGCTTAACTCTATATGTTATAACATTGCCGTTAAGCTGTAGCTCAGCTGCAGCTTAACTCATGCACACAAAACATATCGAGAAAGTTAAGCTGCCGCTGAGCTGCACCTTTACGACAATTAACTTTCTCCATATACTCGTATTTTGTGCGCATGAGTTAAGCTGCAACTGAGCTACAGCTCAACGGCAATGTTATAACATATAGAGTTAAGCTACAGGTTAAGCTGCAGCTCAGCTGGAGCTTAAGTCTCTTAGATAGAACCGACCCCTGTAGATTGATCCAAAAGTTGTTCAATAACTAATTAGAATAAGATCGTGACCGAAAACGATTTCATTATTCAGTTTTTTATTATTCATAGCCGGCCTCTGCAACAATATTTCCCTCAAATTTGCCGACTTTTCTGGGACCAGAAAAATGAGCAATTTCGCATTGAGCCATACAAATAGTCAGCAAACTTCGAAAATGCATAGGTGTCTGAAATATAATATCGTAGTCTGTATTTTATAAAATGTTCCCAAATTGAAGTTACACAAATCAGTACTGTGGTAAAAATCGTTTACAGTAAAATTTTTCGGGTGAAGAATTATAGTCTGTTTTTCTCAAAATGCTTCCAAATAATGAAAGTGGAAAGCAAGTAGTATTTAAGATTTTTACGATTTTCTGATAAACGATATATCGTATAGGACTGGAAATTTGCGAGCGCGTTGACCTAACCTTTAACAATTTTTCGAGTAAAAATTTTTACAGTAACAGCCCTATGTAAACGATTTTGACGACACTACTGATTTGTGTCACTTTTCTATTTGGAAGCGTTTTATAAAAAACATACTATAGTTTTTTCGCTATAATTCCAAAAACGAGTCAAAAAATTTTAATTTTTGTCTAAAAGCCATAAAAATATGTATTCGTAGCGTGAAATAATGAAAAAACTGACATTTTTGACTTTTTTTTTGTTTAAGAATTACAATTATCTTTCAGTTTTTTCGACCAAGAGGATGGGAATTCCTATACCTAGCCTATCAAGCTTCCAAGATTTGTACATCTTGGTGGTGGGGTCACCATATGGCAAGCCTGGCCGGCGACTTCTGAGGAGTTCTTATGGCACTCATCCCCATGATATTCCATGCACTGTCACTCAGGGGATCACCATTATCATTGCAGACACATAGAATTACTACTTGTGACGGTCGTACAGAAGGATATCAATGACCAGAAACTTTTTTCAAGTACCCAGATCACAAAAAACTTCCCACAGTTACAATGATCGCCGATTGATTTTTTAAACAAAAATTTGTGTTTACTAATGGGGAATTCGTTTTCAAAGCCGTGACGATACCCATCGGCGCAAATATGGCGTCGTTGAACACTAGATCCCATTTTTCTTGGAATAAAACTCGATCGACGTACGATCGATTTCTTTCGATCAGACCTTGCGACGCTAGACCGAAAAAACGCCAGGGCACAATAATGCCCAACGAACTTGTGTGGCTAGTTCGCCAGGTCAAAATTTGCAAATCTTTGCTCATTATTTCGGCGAAATGGGCTTTATCTTCGAGTATGAAAACGTGGTTTGTGACGTTTTCGGATTCTTTTGCACCGGGTTGTTTGTTCATGCCGGGGAAACCTTCCATAAAAATGGTCACATTGTGGCCTCTTTTACCTAAAAAATGCGAAACGAGTGATTTTTCGGCCAAGATTTTTTCAATATTGTTGTTCAGTAGTGCATATGTGTTACAATGTCCATCAGTGACAAGGGAAGCAAAAACAAGATTCTACAAAAAAGTTGAAAGTTGACCGCATCTAAACTAAATTCATACAAGAAATTGGGCATCAAGTGAATAGATCTCGTTGAGACCTTCTCATGGACATTAGTTAAAACATCTAATCTCTATTTTTGAATGAGTTATGAGCGACAATTGCACATTTATTTTGATGTGGCAGATGCGGAGACAAAAAAAAGTAGGTTCTATTTGATACACAATTTTCATGTAATGGAAAATTTTATATTGTTAAAAAAGTATGAATTAATCCACGACAAAGCGGGGCCAAAATAAAAAAAAAAACAACAACATAATGCTTATCCGTTTTTGATTGTTTTGACAGCTATTTGCACTTGACCAGATCATTAAAGAAAATTTTCATTTGGTCATTTGGGGCTGGTGGATGACAAAATTTTTCTCATTTATTACAATTATAAGCTTGTTGTTTTCCAAACCTGAACTTCTGCTATTCCGAAATAAACACACTATAACCTTAAAATGCACATTATTTTTTAGATTTGAGTGAGTATTTAAAAAACCGTTTGCAAAAATATTTAGAATTTTTTAAACGATGCTACAGGGTGATGCAAAAAATGGTATCGCATTGTAACTTTAGCTTACACAATTGAATTTTAATGCCGTTTTAACATGTTGTAAAGCATCCAGTTTTTGACATCACGTCAAAATTTCATGCAAATTGATTTAATAACGAGAAAAATTTCGCCAAAATCCCACTCCTTCCTGCTAAAATTAGTGAACAACAGTTATGATGCCAAACGTATGCTCAACAATTTTCCTGAACCGAATTGGACGTACTCTGGAATTCACACCTTTGGTCGAAAAAATCCATAAAACAGGATCAATTGATAGAGTTGTCAGCAGCGGTCGACCAAGAAGCACTCAAATGAAAAAAAAATACTCAATGGCCGTCAAATTGGCAATAAGCCCAAAGAATAAAGTTGGTGTCCATTTGTCACAGCGAAAAATTGCTCAAAAACATAAAATTTGGCAGCGATCCATCAATCGATTATCGAAAGAAAATAACGTTGATGTATTTAAATGAGTCCCACTTCAATAATTTAATGAGAAAACCAACGACAAGTGGCTCGTTAAGGTTAAACATTTTATTAAAAAGTCGATTGTGGATCCAATGATTTTTTGTTTTGATGAAAAAGACTTTCTTGACACTCCACTAGTCAACACCCAAAATTGCCGAGTTTACTCAAAAGAAGTTGAAACGAAATGTTCCAGCTGCTAATCTGATAATTGAAAGGAAGCATTTTTCGGAAAAAATTATGGTTCGGGCTGGTGTTTCAAAATGCGGAAAGATGAGAATTTATTTCGTTGACAATAAATCGAAATGCATATATTAATATTTTTAAAAAAGCTAAGAAAGACATTCAAAAATTGAATCCCGAGAGAGATTTATTATTCTAACAGGGTGGCGCAACATCCCATATGCCCAAAAAGGCAATTCAGTGGTTGAATGGAAATTCAAAAAAATTTTTGAAACCTATGAATTGGCCACCCTGTTCGCCCGATCTTAACATTATGTATTATTTCATTTGCGGAGTCTTGCAGTCAATGGTTTATGCTACGCCAATTAAGAATTTGGCTCATTTAAAAAATTGAATCCAATCTTGTGGAAGAAGTTGTCTCAACAAAGTATTAATTTGGCTATTGATCATTTTCGCATCAGGATGCGCTTTGTTGCCATGTCTACTAGGGGGCACTGTGAAAATTTCTTCTTATAAATTTAATTCTATTGTTTGTTCATTTATTTTAATGGTCTTTGTTCAGAATTCAATGCTGAATCTTATCATTGTATTTTGTTTTCTTGGTTTTGAATTAAGCTCGCAAATTTCACAAGTTCCAGGTACCGTATTTTTCGCCTCACCCTGCAGAATATGAGCAGGGTGTTAAACATTGTCGGAGATGGACATAGTCTATCTCCAGGTAATGCAAATTAGCCTGAAAGTCGATGCGAATTGCGCAATGCTAATTTGCATGGACAGCACACATAAAAAGCCCGTGTGTTCATGTTTTTGGTCATTTGTGTTTGTTTTGTGGAGAAACGTCGGCCGGACTGGCCACATTTTTATTGATTATTTATATTTTATGGAACAAGTAGCCCCAAAATACAACGCCCCCCTCAGTTTAGACATTTGATTATAATTTAGCAGTGAAAGGAATACAGGTTAGAACCTGGATCTCAGGAGTGCCACCCTTCCTGCGAGTCTACATTCATGACTGGTTGGGAGTTCTTCGAGCTCAGAGAGCTGATGGGTCATCTACAGTTCAAGTGAACAAAATCAGGTGATAAATTGTTGGGATTGGGACAGGCCGAACTGTTGCACACTATTCCTACCTGAGGATTTGTATTGATTGGGTGAAGTAGCAGAATAGCTGATTAGGTCACTTCATTCTCTAAATTAATCCAAGTCCCATTTCCACAACAACTTGCAAACATCTTGACTATAGTCTGTCTTTCATAAGATGCTCCTAAATTGAAAAATGACACAAAATATATAGCACCCTCCGAGAGGTCTCTTTCTCTAATAAAAATCACACCTAAAAGCTGAAAATTTCGATACATCCTACTTTTTAGAATCACAAGTTCTTCATAGATATTCTAATAAACAACTGCAAATTGGTCAGAAAAACAGTGTGTTAACAAAAAGCAGTGATCTACGCTGGCAGCTTCCGGTCATAGCAACTTGGTGAAAACTATAATCAGTTTAGTTATGATTCAAGGTTGTATGCTCTGATGTATTTGTGAGAAGTTCATGATCTATTAGGCTAATAATAAAATCAAAAATCCAAATAGAACCCATATTGAACAATCGAAAGTGGTTGTCACTAATTCTATAGTCTGCATTCCTTAAAATGTTTAATATTTCATATTTTTGCGTTATTCTGCTAAATCACATCTCACATAGAACTGAAAGTGTTTAAAAATCTAACGTTCAACAATGTTTTTAATTAAAAAATTCTACAGTAAAGGCTCTATGTGAGCGAATTCGACGACAGTGATAACTCTCGTTATTTTTCGATATACAAGCCTTTCATAAAGAAACAGACTACGGTTGAATTACATTGATTACTATTCTGAAATGTCTTATGCACTAGATCCTATTTTACTCTGTGTATCAATAATATAATTTAGAAATTATTAAGAGGAATTCATTGTTTCCGTGCTGGCAGGAATGTGTCATGTTGATTTTTATTTCAGAAATTATGAATTTTTGTAGATAACATCATTTTCCAATTACTCTGTAATAAGATTCCATAAATTTGATCACAGAAATTTTCTTCAAACAACGAAATTTTTTGTTTTTGCTACTATGGAGGTAAGTTTTCGTTAAGTGTTTTGCATCAATTCGTAAAATTATACACTAAGACCCAAGACTTTGGCTATCAATCAAGAAACCTGGTGGCATATGGGATAAGGCAATGTTATGTTTTTTGATAATGCAGTAAAGATTCATGAAAGTTTGAAATGTAATTAATGAGACAGCGAGCAAATCAGTTCACAAATCAAAGAGTTCATGAAAAGATTTTTTGTTCTTTTAATTTCGATTTAAAATTCTCTGTAAAACACCAAAAATCAAATATGCAAAAACTATATCGAAACTTACCTAGTGCACTAGCCAATGGATAAGCAGATTTTCTATGACTGTCCAACGTTGGTGCAATTACAACCAAAATTTTGTAACTAAAAATCAAACTTATTATTTGTGTCGAGGAAAAGAAAATGAAAAACATGAGACTCGTCATTTTTATCAATATGTTTGAATGCCAAAAAAAGGAAAATGATTGGTTAGCGAAGCATATAAGAAAAATTTCGTCAATAGAAATGAATGCTGATAAGGACTATCGTTCTTGACACGTTTGGTCCTATAGAGCATGTATGTTTCATTACCTTTATTTGGGCATTTGACCAGAAATGCGGAGCTGTAGTCTCTTCTTGTAAAGCAGAATATGACAAAAATAAACAATCGTCGAAATCATCTGCTCAAAGTTTGGAATAAAATTTTTACTCAATAAATTCCAAGGATTAGTTGAATATGCTCACAAATTACCAGTCCTATCACAAAAATATATAAAATTATATTCGTTCACTTTTGGATTTATATATGCAGTCTGTCTTTTTTGAAACCTGTGTAAGTATTAAGAGTGGAAAACAATTACTATTCTCAATTTTTTGCTGTTTCTTCCTAAACCATATATGTCGTAGGACTGAAAATTTGTGAGCCTAATCAACTTAATAATTTTTTGAGTAAAAAATCATACAATAAAAACTCTGTGAAAACGACTTCGAGGGTGGTACTTGTATTTGGTGTCATTTACGAGCATTTTATAGAATGTTATATAAGGTCTTATGATTTGGTTGTCTTGTAAAAGGAATTCGTCCAGGCATTTAATCACCTAGATTCAAGACTTACATTTAAACCTTGTGTTATCTCCCCACGCATCCAATGACAGAAAACTTTTTTAGTGAAAAAGTTTAACGAAGAAGTGTTCCACAAAATGAAAATACATTAATAAATTCAAGCCAAATTATAAGCAATGCCACGTAAAAAAATCAATTTTCTTCACAAAAAAATCAAATCAAGCCTTTGCAGGTATTTTTAAATTCGCATCGCCAATAAGTTTTCTCATAAGTGCTGTAATCTTGAATATAACCATAACCGTCAAAAATTAATTTTTCCGTCCTTTCTCAGTAAGCAAGAAGCGCGACATTTTAAACCAGCAATCGACAACAGACCATAGAACTATGCAATGACCAGTTACCTTTGGGTGTCTGATTATTTTTTCTTTCTCTACCGGCATCTTTTTATAATATTCTCATAAACAAGGTCATACAATTTTATTATTTTTGGCTGGCCGCCGCCAAAGTGTCATATACGCCAAATTGACTTATAGGCCAAATTGGCATACGCCAAATTGTCGTACGCCAAATTGTCATACGCCAAATTGACGTGATCCCAGATATAAGATCATAAAGGCGCAGACAATATCCATCTGAATGTTGAGTGTTCAGCAGATCAATGCTTGCTCGACTGACCTTCATCAGATCCTTTGATAGAACCGTCCACCACAATTTCTCATAATAACATGAGCAGTTGAAATTTGGAGCATCATCAGGTACATTTCCGAATCAATACCTTCGTGATCAAGTCAAGACTTCGTAACCTGACATTGATGAAAATCCTCAGTATACCTCAATCATGGATAACAAATTCTCGGAATGCTGTAAAGTGGCCCGTTGGTGGCGATTAGTGATGGAATGTATTTTACAAAGATTTCTTATTCCTCAATTTCTCTCACATTACTTCTACAGTAATCCTAATAGTCGTTGCATTTTTCCATATAGGCCATCTTTCTAAAAGTTTTCACATATCACTGCCTGCGAAAGACGTGACTTTGTGATCAAATGTTCATATGGCAGGTTGAAACATTTTTTCTAATCACGTGCTTTACACATTTCACGATAATTTTAAAGTGCTAAAAATGCACGAGGAATCTAAAAAGTTCATTTCGAGCACATTGCCTTTTTTGTAAAAACACATTATGGGTACCAATCGATAGATCTCGTTGGGATCTATTTAGAGACATGACCATACATGCACAGCATAGAAATTCTGCTGGGGGTCAGCCAGGACAGGTTATGGAATACAAAAATATTTTCGGTTTTGATAACGAAAAAAAGGTCACGGATAGGTCTTCTAACATCCAAGCATCATAATTTTTAACCTATATCAGCCAGATATCTGAAATTATTTGCTTAGACTGCACTTTTTAAAGTGTTGATATTTTTTGGAATCGAGTATGCTTGTTTAGAAAAATTGTTAAACTACAGCATCATTCCCATTTTTATAGCGACTTTCTCTTCTCTCTTGCCCTTTTTCCTTCGTCATCTTCTCAATCATTGCCAGAGAATCCAATCTGCTGGGGGTCAACCCCCACGTGCGTGTATGGACACGACTAAAAATAATTTAACTTCATAGCGAAAATTCGATTAGCTTAATTAACATGCAAATCATCGTTGGACGATCGGCCGGCGCAGACGATTTGCCTAGAAAAGGAGCGCGAAAGAAAGAAGAAAATGTGATGATGAAATCACTTTTTATATTATTTTTGGGAGTTTCGTGTCTCTCCGATTGAAACTTTTTCCCGGTTTCGGCCTAAATTTCAGATAATTTTGTGGTACGTCTACTTTCTTTTAGTATTATTTATTATTTGCATAACCGTCGACGGTACAGTAAGTATCGAAGGGCTATAGGCCCAGGTGCTGCTTATTTGCAGACGTCAGATAGAAGACATACCGTGTTGTGGGTCTATTATACCCCGTTACCGCCAATGGGTATACTTTTTCCTCTGGGAGTCTACGAAGTCCGATCTGGGAGGGCCCGTTTAGTAGTGATTGTTGTTGCCAGCTCAGGGCAAGAACTCTTGCACTAGATGCGATGCCTGGTGTACTAGTTACTATAATTCTTTCTTTACTTCCAAAAGACCCGCACAATGTGACCTTTTGTATGTATATACGCAAGTTAGGAAACAACTCGACTTACATCCGATTAATGCAATAAAATTTCTGATTGATTGTTTGGCTGACGAATAGAGGGTCACCACGTAAAAATTCCAAATATTTAGTGCATCCCATAGCAGGCAATTTTAAACAGATAGTTTTTGACCATGAGCCATATTTATACTAAAATTTGAATGAATGTGATCAGTTCGCCTGTTCAATCTCAGCATCGGTAAACTTAAAAGACGCCGTGACAAGACATACATTGTACAAATAATTGAGCACAATAATATCCGTCAAGTGCTCTTCTATAGTCTGGTTTTCTTGAAATGCTTCTGAATGATGAAAGTGGAAAGCAAATAGTATTTCAGATTTTCATGATTGATAGATAATACATCATATACAGGGTGAGGCAAAAAAAAGTGGTAATGCATAATTTACACAATAACTTCAGTGTAAACTGTCACATCGTAATGCGGTTTTAACATGTTGTAAAGTAACCAATTTGCAATCTATGACCGAAGTTTTATTCTAATTTGTTTTATAATGGGGAAGATATCGCCAAAATCCCAAGCCTTTGTGCTTAAATTAGTGAACAATGGTTTTGGTGCCATGCGCATATTTAAAACTTTTAAACAACCGAATTGGAAATATTCCGGGATTCGAAAATTGGTCGAAAAAATTCATAAAACCGGATCAATTGAGAGAATTGTGGGCAGTGGTCGTCCAAGAAGTGCTCGAACTAAGCAAAATTCAAGAAAAGCCGTAAAATTAGCAATCAGCCCAAAAAACAAGATTGGAGTCCATTTGTCACAACGAAAAGTTGCTCAGAAGCTTAAAATTTCTCAGCGCTCAGTTCAACGTATTTTGAAGGAAAACGATGTCCATGTATTCAAGCGGGTTCGACTTCAGGAACTCAATGCCAAAACCAAGGAAAAGCGCTTGAACAGAGTCAAAAGATTGCTGCGTTTGATCAAGAAATCGGAAATGGATCAGATCATTTTTACAGACCAAAAAGATTTTCTCATTGACACGCCGCCTGTTAATACTCAAAATTGCCGTGTTTACTCGAAAGAAAAATTGAAACGAAATGTTCCACCTGCCAACTTGATAATTGAAAGAAAACATTTTCCGAAAAAAATTATGGTCTGGGCTGGTGTTTCCAAACGTGGAAAGAACAGTATTCATTTTGTGGAGCCGAAGTCGAAAGTCAACAGTGACGCCTATATTTCTATCTTAAAATCCGCCAAAATAGACATTCAAAAATTGTATCCAGATGGAAATTATTTGTTCCAGCAAGACGGTGCAACGTCCCATACTTCTAAAAAAACAATTCAGTGGTTGAATGAGAATTTTGAAAATTATTTGAAACCAGGAAATTGGCCACCCTGTTCGCCTGACCTTAACGTCATGGATTACTACGTTTGGGGTGCCTTACAGTCAATGGTTTATGCATCGCCAATTAAGAATCTGGCATGTTTAAAAAATCGTATTCGTTTTTGTTGGAAGAAGTTATCCCAGGAAAGTATTAACAGAGCCATTGATAATTTTCGCACTCGTATGCGCTTTGTTGTGATGTCTTCAGGAGGACATTGTGAAAACTTTTTCTTGTAAATTTAATTTGAGTTCTTCTTTGTTCATTTTTAATGTATTTTGTTCAGAATTAAATTCTGCATCTATGTGATTAGTATTGTTCCTCGGGTTTTTAATTATAGGCTTAAAAAATTCATAAACAATCGTTACCACTTTTTTTGCCTCACCTTGTATGACTGCAAATTTGTGAGCATACTGCCTAACCTAGAATTTTTCGAGTGAAAAATTTTACAGTAGGAGCCTACAAATGATTTTGGCATTATTGATTTGTCACTTTTCTATTTGCCAACACTTTATAAGACTGTGCATGAAGTACTACGTCTTGAACTTCAATGAGTCGGATCGAATGGCCACTTGCGCGACTCTTCTAACGCCGTCAGCGAGCTTTTCGTCTCTTTTCGGAAATAAAAAACTTAGAAAAACGTAAAAACAGCTCTTTTAATCGGGTATAAAATTAACGATGAAAAAATAGACAACAAATTTTCACGATCGTAAATCAACCCGTAAAAATCGCCGTAGAAAATATGAAGACGAATAAAAATCATTTTTCGCACGCTAGAACCTAAAAATGAAACATATTTGTTTTCATGTTCATCAAGGCAATAGTAATGCCAGACTTTATATATATTGCACTGATTGCAAATTAAGTTCAATATGAAAAACTTCAGTTCAGTTGAAGAATGCTAGTCTAAAAGCATCATTTTCGAATTAATGAAAATTATCGATGAGAAACACTGAAGCAAATTAATTAACGATTGTGTGCGCGGCCCAGAAATATGTAACTTCAAAACTCGTGTCATTTTGCGAATATTTATCAGAAAGCTATGCGGTTTGCATTTATTGGCACTGTAATGTCTGGGTTACTGTAATCTACATCTAGAGGTGCTCGAGATCGCTCTTTGCGAGAATGCCCTCCCGGCTTAATGCGATGCGCCTTCAGTTAGGGAGAATAATTTATTTTGACGTAAATTCTTAGCGAGAAAAAGAGCTAGAAAATACGTTTTCGGTTCATTCTAAATGTATTGTCTCAGAATCTACAAATTTTCATAAAAACAAATAAGTTCGTATTCTAACCGCCTAGATTTTTTTCGGAAAATTCAATCTATTAGACAGAGTTTCAGAAAATTGCGATTATTCTAGAGTGATAATTTATTGGCCAACATTTTTTTGGATTTTGGCACCGGTTAACTACCCCTATGCTCTGAAGAAGAAAAATTTTTTTCTTAATCTCCCAACTTTTATCTACGTCATTCTGTAAATTACAGAATGTTTATTTCGCCGAAAAATAAGTTTTCAAAAACACTCAGAATTAATTAAATGCTGGCCTAATTTGAGCCTAGGCCATGACTTGACGCATACGGGGGTTAAGCTTACTTTGGCAGCAAATTGTGGTAAAACAAAGCTAGCTCGATGAACCCGGGCATTATAAAATCGCATATTCATATCGACGGCTTTTTCTCCATCAATTTCTACTTTAGGTTCTTCCAGTTTACAATCCTAAATGAGCACCAATTTTGTACGAATTAAAAACAAATTTTTCCAGTCTTTTTTCACTTCAAGAACTACAGTATGAATTGCTTATACTTTAATTTTGCTGCAAATCAAATAACCGATAACGCCCGACGGGTAGGTAGGCACTGAAGAATAAGCGTAACCGACAGACGGAAAAATTTTCCGACAAAATTTGACTAGACGTTTGATCATATCCAAATGGAGCCAAATACTCTCGGCTGCATATATAGATGGAAAAGTGTTCCGAAGGGGTCTAAATTTGACAAAAAAAGTAACCAACCTTGAGAAGCTAAAACGCCATTTTCGGTCAAGGCGCCGTTCAACAAGTGATAGTAAGAATCTGTGAACAATGTCTCGGCCGGACCTAAAAAATCAAAAATAAAAACAATAAAAAATTGCAAAATTATGGAACGAGAAATTTTGCAAAAATACTGTCATCACGTCATTCAAAGTGTAAACTCCAGAATATTGTTGTTGAACTGTCAAAATTTGCTAAAAACGTCAATTTAAAAAATAAAAACAACAATTCTTACCGATAGGATCGGACGAGTCAGTTATGATTACATCGAATCTATTTTGATTCTTTTTCATAAATTCCAATCCGTCGCCGATATGCAACGTAACTTTCGGGTGACCGAACGAGGCGGCCATCGACGGTAAATATTTTTTACAGGCGTCGACAACTTTCTAGAAATGAAAATTCGACTACCGAACCTTAGTGAATTCCGAAATGAGCACAATTTTGGTGATTATTATTCTACACAAATTCGATGGGAATAAGATTTTTGGTGGAAACGTAATGAATTTGTACCTAAATTATCTTGACAAAATTCACTCAAAATCATAATTTGAAAAATTTTTAAATTTTCTTTGCTATCAGCGTATGGTCTATCCACATTGAATACCTTGTCTATTTCGCACAAAACCACAGATTCGACATGAGGATGCTTCAAAACTTCCCTCAAAATTCCACCGTCACCGCCGCCAATGATAAGGACCTAAAAATAACATTTTCCCGTGTACTCCCTGGAAAAATGAGGCTCAAAATATTCATACTTGTTTCGCGCTAGGATTCAAAGTCATAGGTAAATGCGCCAGCATTTCTTGATAGGAAAATTCGTCCCTTTCCGTACATTGTATCACGCCGTCGAGGACCAATACCGTGCCGTAAGACTCGCTAGAAAATGAAATTTGATAGTAGAGGTGCAACCAGTGTTTTTTCCTGCACAGTGCAGACTTTTTAGGATTTGTGCAGAATTTTTTTGTGATTTCTGCACTGGTGCAGGATTTTTCGAGTCATGTGTTTGATCATGTATATATTCTTCTATAATGTGTCAGTCATTGATTCTGAACTTTTAAAATCAATTATTTTTCTTATTTTAAGACTTTAAAATGTCTAGTCAGAAAACTATAAACTCGTTCAAATTCAAAATTGAATTACACATTCAATTTGCTTTTCCTATATTCACTATTATTTTGTCGTAACAGGCACTCTTTCTTTCCCCAAATCGTGCTTTTTGGGAAAAAAATTCGTAAAAAGGAAACAAATTTTGGGCTCTTTCCCTATTTGGAGATCGGATACAGAAAAGATGCATTTTGGTGCATTTTAGAAGGTCATAATCTCAAAATTCTCCTTTATAACTTTAATAATCATTATTATCTATTACCTAGATCAGGGCAAAGCTTTTAGCATGTCTATCTTCACTTATCACTAAATCTATAATAATTTTCATCATCTTAAACGTATTATCTCATTTTTTGATTGGTAATCTTCAGTATTTCATCTTGATATTTAATGAAGATTCAAATTTTTTCCTTGACACATTTTTTGAGGAACATCAATAGTCAATTCTCTAGACTTTTTGAAGCGATTATTTCTTTCCTAGTACGTAAAATCAATTCAAAAGCTTCATGGAAGTAGTTTTCGGAAATTTCTACTCTTTACTTATTTCTTTTCGATCAAGTTCATGAGAGTTTATGAATTTTTAATTTTTAAAATAATAAAATTCTAGAAATTACAACTTGTGAACACAAAATTCGAATCTAATTCTTGAAATAAATGTTCGAAAAATTTATTTTCAGCGTCGCAGAATGTCAATACCCAAAAATTTTTTCCGGCGCTTCACGCCGGAAAGATTAATATTTTTATTGGGCTTTCACAGACTTGACCGTCGATTTCTCAACGTTATTATGCTCTTGAATAGTTTGCTGGAAAATTTGTTTCAAAATGCTTGTAGATTAGACTACGATCAAACTAGAAAATTTCAATTTTTTCCTCAATTTTAATGAATTAACGAGTCTAAAACCAGGGTTCATACAAAGTTGTAGGAAAAAAATTCCCTGTGTTTTCCAGGTTTTCCAGGTTGACAAATGAAATTTTTCCAGGTGTTTATAATAATGAAATATACTATCCTGAAGAAAAATACTCAATAATAAAAACATGTGTGAGCTAAAGTATCATCAAAAATAGAGTACTAAATCGAAAAATTTATTTCAAATTATTGCGCAGCCTAGAGCCGAAAAATTTTGATTCCGAGGCCTCTAAAACGTCGGAAAATTAATTTTTCAGCACATTCTTATGCAGCTACCGATGATCAATCGTGATCTTTTCACCATTTGATTGGTGGAAGCGTTAAAACATTTTCCTAACGTTTTCGTATATCAAGAGCCAGTAATTTTCCAATCATTATTTATGATAATATATAAACCAAAGTATAAACCATAAAAAAGTGTGATAGATATTTTACTTCGGACTCGGATATCGGTAATTAACGCGGTGCAGAGCATCGGAAAAAATTTGGATTTCGATATTCTATATCGTTGGAAAATGACTATTTTTAATATCTATTTCCTGCCTGAAAAGTCTAATTTTTCAATGAATTCAACATGTTTTCAGTCAGGCAAACTAAAATTCAAAAATTAGGCAAGCAGCAATGAATTGAATGACTTTTTCAGACAGAAGAACCTCTGCTTTTGTCCCACGCTTAATCATTTTCCAAGTGCAAAAAGTTATCTTCACGAAAGTCGAAAATTCTAAAGAACCAAAAACGATTTTGTGGAAACAATCTAGAAAAATCTAGGTTTTAGTCAAATATGTGAAAAAACAATACAAGGTCAAACATTCATCCATAACATGTTGATGTTTAAAAGCTATAAGCCAGCGTAAGCTAGGCCGACATTTTCCAACCGCACGACAGAAATGATAATAAGAATCATAAGTGATTTGAAAATCGGCGCGAAGCGCCGGAAAATTTTCAATATGTTTTCTTAAAAACGCATAAGAATGCATCTCTGGAAAGGAAACTCACCTAAACGTAAGGGTTGTTAGGCTCTGATTTTTATAAGCCATGTTCGCTTGTGCCCCTAAATTTTTAGGAGTCAATCAGAATTTTTAGAAGCAATGGCTCCTAATTGACCTAAAAAAACCCTGACCAGACTCGATTTTTTTTCGCTCGCAAATATGAATGCTCAATATAGCCGAAAACATTCTGTTGATTAGTCTAAAATTTTCTGGCATAAATGAGGAGTTTGAATGTTTTCTCGAATATTACCCTTACAATCCAATTGAAACGTTGACTTTGACATAGTAAAAGGCTAAATTAAAAGTCGAAGTTGAAAAACTAAAAAAACGATCTCAAATACTCGATGATTTTGAGAAATCTCACTTTCAATGTGCATAGTCGAATAAGGAAACTCGCCGCAGCGCGGCGAAAAAATTTGACGATTTTCCTGTAATTTTCAACACAAAATATTTATTTTTCCCTAAAATTCCCTGTGTTTTCCAGGTTTTCCAGGTTTTCCAGACCTGAAAAAAAATTCCCTGTGTTTTCCAGGTTTTCCAGGTTGTGTATGAACCCTGTAAAACACTAGAAGGTTTGAAAAAACTCAAAAATACCTAAATGAAGCGTCTATGAGCATTTTTAAGCGAAAAAACGACTCCGGGAAAATGGAGGAAAATTTTTTGACCTCTTTCCCCATTGGGGGAAAAAGCCCAGAGGAAAAAACAGTGGTAACAGGATAAAACCGCAGTGCAAAAACTTTTTTTGCCTTTTCTGCAACGTGCAGAAAGCCTGGTGCAGAAAAAACACTGGGTGTAAAGGCGGATTCATAATTCATCCGGCGTTCGGCATCCTGAAAAAGTGTATTTTTAGATTTTTATCCGGCAAGTCGTCCAGCGTTCCGGCATCGGATGACGTCATTTTTTTGGATTCCCACGCTGCCGTCCGATTTACTTGCCGGATCGGAAGAGTAGAAAAAGTTTGTACTTTTCCGGATGCCGGAAAGCATATTTTGTATGTAATTTCAATAGAACCACGTGTTTAATTGGTTTTTGCATATACAATGTATGTGGGAGATATCGATTGTTTAGTTAAGGCAAAATTTTGTGTTTTTAATCATGACGTTCGTTTAATTTTTGATTGCTGAATATTTAGAATGTTTTTTCCGTTCTTGAAAGCATATATATGTGTAGGGTAGTCATATAAAAACCTTTTTCTAGCCGTAATTATAGTTTATTAACATACCTGTACTTGGGGGGGGGTTGGGGGGGACCCCCCCCCCCCCAACTCGGCCAACCCTATACCCAAAATCATTTCCCCCCCCCCAGTTTGGAAAAAAAAAATTTGCAAAAAAGTGTATGTTTTTTGGCCTTTTTTGGGAAAAATTTCGACTTTTTCCTACCCCCCCCCCCCAACTGGTCGGAGGTCTTACAGGTATGTTTATTAACGACAATAGCAAAACAGAGCTGTTGATAGAATAAGTTAAACAACGTCCTTGTTTGTGGGACAAAGGATCTCGTGAATACAAAAATGCCAAACTTCATACGCCATTCCTCTTGAAGCAAAATATTGAACAGATTTTAAAGTATTTAAACATAGTAAAATCAAGAATAAAATGTCATCCGGCTTTTCCGGGCCGGAAGAAGTATGAATTGCCATACGATCTGGCAACTTCCTGGACCGGCATTCCGATCCGAATTCGGATGCCGGACACTGAATGCCGGAAGCTAAAAATAACTTGCCGGGCGCCGGATGAAGTATGAATCAGCCTTAACACTAGCGTCACAGCGTCAAATAGGTATTCAATACGGTACTTCGATTCTATGTACCAATTGACAAACCCTCAAACTTTAGGGTCATTTATACTTGCTTTTTACGACGAAACGGAACGGAACGCAACGCAATCAACACAACGTTACCGAACGAAAGGGAAATTGTCGTTCCGTTCGGTTAGAAGTTACTGTCGGTCATTTACCACAGAATCGCAGTTGTCCTTTCCGATCGAAAGTAGATTTTCTGGCTGACCGTTTCAAGCTGTTGGCAATCTGTTCCGTTCCGACGAAAAAGACGAGTATAAATTACCCCTTAATTGTAAAAAATTTGAATCTGGACGTAAAGGAGCGTTGCTTAGGCAGCCTTTATATATGCACGGTCGGTATGCTCTCGTGACTGTTCCATTTTTCCGTGGCTCACAGTCACGGCTTATACATATTTCACGTTAAAATGATGTTTTATCCAGCGTTTTTCAATTAAACGTCTGTCTAGTGTGTATTAAGCGCAATTATTTCATGTTTCTCTGATCTGTTGCCCCATTTTCATCTCACCAGCTCGGGGCGGGGCTGGGTTAGAAAGTGATTTTAAGCTGAATATGTCTCTGATTTTTCGAAAGTTCAACGAGATGAGTCGGCGAGGATCCCAAAAAATGTGCTTCGCCTTTAGAAAATAAAAAAATCAAGCTCATAATCTATGATAAGGGTGTCAATTTCGAAGCAAAATTAACTTTTTTTGACCGGCTTTTGCTTTTGGAGTCATTTTCAACTACGAAGTTGGATATTTTTCTATGATTTCCGCATTGATACTCAAAAGTTTCGGGTTATACCACTGAAGTGCCCAGGTATAGGGTTCCCCCAATCACAACCGGACCAGAAAGTTCACCAACTCAGTGAGTTCTGACAAAAACTTGTAGAAATGCGGAAAAAATTCTGGGCTCTTTCGTCATTTGGTGAACAAATTTTCAAAAGTTCTGAGATGAAACAATGTTTTTTGTTGCATTTTAAAAGATCAGAAGTTCAAAATATTTCATTGGTTCGCAGCAATGTAAATTAAAGCAAGCTATAACTTAGTCGTAGCGTAGGATGTCTGTCTATTTCCATCTTCAGGAAATCTTTAGTAGTTTTCGTCATCTAAAATGTCTCATCTCATCGCATTTTATTATGAGTAATCTCAAATCGCTAGTAAATCAATCTCTTTGATCCAAAAACGGTCATCTTTAACCGAAAAGTCGATATTTCCCTACAATTTCGCTCCTACGCGTCATAAGTGCGAAAATTTCACCGAAAAATGCCTTTACGATTGAAACGTTGGCAATAACTCACTCCGAATTTTTGATTTTTTCTCTCGTTTTTGTGGAGCAACACCCCACTTTCCAAAACTTCGACTTTTGGGTTTTCGCGGATTTTTGGGATCCTCTGTAGTTTTTGACAGGTTTTTCTGTCAGATAAGTTGGCGTTCGAATCGAGAATACTGACAAATGCTTTAGAAGCAATATGCCAATTGTATGCTAGAATAAATCAAAAACAAAAAATATTGAAAAATACTCAAAAGACTATTTTGGCTCAAACGCTTTGATTACACCGAAATTTGCATGAAAGGTGTCAAGAATTGAGAGCTTAATTATGCCAGATCCCAGAAACTTACATGTATAATTGAAAATCTCATTGATATTAGAACTGTCTCTCACTGGAAGTAAATCTGAACTCGCCGCGCCATTCCAATTATTAGAAAAATTTGCTACCACCTGTCGTTCCAAATTGGAAATATTTTTGATAGATAACCATGTTTTTCACTAAGTGACTTTCACGCACTCGGAAATGTGCAATTTTGCGAAGACTATATTAAAATTATGATAGAAAATCTATAGTTTAAGATGGTGTTAAAACACTACGCCAACAGAAATAGAGTCACATCAGTGAATGGACAGCAGAGCAACCCAAAGAGGCGTAAGGTAATGAGGTATTACCACGGTCTTTTCTTGGATTACCATCCCGGTAAGAATGACTTACCGGTCGAGCGAAATGGGACAAACTGATACACAAAATTTTAGGAAGTGTCATAATGGGTAAGCCAATTTGAAGAAAACGAGTAAGTGGGCACTTTTAGAAGAACTGCTATTGACTATCTTCTTGAGAGTGCGTTATCAGTATGAGAAAAATACGTTTACCGTGTCAACAGGTTTAATAATGTACTGCATAATTGATTTTGATGTGTGAAAGTGAAAAAATTGACAGCTGTACAGAACAACTGATTTTTGTAAGAGGCAAACGTTTTTGGCTCAGTACGAAGATTTTAGTAGTATGTTTATAGAAAGTGGAAATACATTTTGTCGAGACTACAGTTTTCTGGCGCCTAGTGCAGTATTCTAGGTTGTAATTGTTGGAATTGGGAAATATACCGTTTTCTCCCAAATTGTGCTTCTTTGGGAAAAATGTTTCGAAACAACTGTAATTTGAGGGGGGAATTGCTGGGGGCCTCCCCCCAACTTGGTCGGACCTAATACCCAAATGTTGGGACTCTCCAGCTCGAAAAAGTTGGCCAACGTAGTGGGGAATAAGTGATTAGTACTTTGTTACATTGCAATACACGTACTGAACCCAGGGAGTCAGGGAAAAATACACCCCCGCGACCTCATACAGCGAGCAAAAAAAAGTCACGGTGCAGCATGGGAAAATACTACTCGTGCCATACACGATTTTAGCCCTATATAGATTTTCTACCTTGGGGACATCCGCTGAACTGGGTTCTCAGGTCTTCATGTGTAAATTCCAAATATTCACATTTTAATAGTGCATTTGATAGCTCAGACATGCGAGTTATATTACACAAATGGTTTTCCCAGGGATCGTATTTAAACTTAAATTTGCATAAAGTTGGTCTACAAGGCAAGTCTGTCAACATACGATCTCATCAAAAAGGGAAGAGTCGCGCGGTTTCTAAAGCAGCCATAAGGGTAAAAATGATCGGCGCAGCACTCCTCCACTCAATTACATGTTTACGTTTGAGAGCAATTAACATAGCTCACCTTTTGAAAATTAAAACGTCTTGATAATCTGATTTTTCATGGAATAGAACTTGATCAACTTTCAACGAAAAAGCTTGCCCTTTCCAACCCTTGTTGATTTTTTCATCAAGAGGACTGTCGTCGGGTGATATTTGTCTACCGTCGGCCGTTTTATGTAAATGAACGCTTTCGTTCGTATGGTCGACGTCGGGACTCAACTCCGTAAACCAACCTTTAGTGAATTTCTCCATTTTGACATAAACCTAAAAAAATATGTAACACGAAAATTTTTCCAAAAAAAAATTTTCCGAGTCGGGGGCACCGTTTTTTTCCTCGAAGATTTTTCCACATGAGAACCGGACCCAAAATTTTTTTCCTCATTTTCCAAAAATTTTCCTCATTTTTAAAAACGTTTATAATGTGGCTACGGATGCTTTTTTATGCATTTTATGAGCATACCCAAGCATTTTGTTGTATTTGTAGTCAGAAAGCTGCAAAAATGAGGAAAAAAATTGAGAAAATTATAGTTATGTTAGTCAAAAAGAGCCCATGATGAAGAATATATTGGTGTTCTATAGGAGCGGATAAAGCAAGTTAACGATAGAGTTGTCATGAATTTATCCGCTACCAACATTACTATGATTCCGATTAGAATCATCTAATTTTATTTAGTTCCTGGTCCGGCGCGGAGCGCCGGAAAAATTTTTGGATTTTTACTTTCTAAAACGCTGGAAAATGAACCTTCATAACGTTGGGAAATAAATTAAAATCAGACGGATGTAATTTGCTCCCCATTCCGGCGCGTAGCGCCGGAAAAATTTTCGGGTTTTTATATTCTAAAACGCTGAAAAATAAATCTCTCCAACAGATAATTCGTGAACAAAAGTTTTAAAATCGCAGTCTAAAATGATGTCTTCAATTTCCACTTTCAATAAACGCAAAAGTTCAGATTGCAAACGTTTAAAAAATTCCAATCATCGAGAGAAAAAATTGAGAGAATTGATGAAAAATCTCTCCTTTCGACGACATAATTGACTGTAAACGATTAGAAAATGAAACGAGCTAGCTTGATTGATAGAAACTGTTGAGCATTAATTAGTAAGTCGAAGTACATATGCTAACGGCCGCGCCTGATAGAATATAGTTATCATTATACCCATGACCAGCGCTTCGCGCCGGTCGCCGGAAAATTTTGAGATTTCTACCTTTTAAAGTCCACCAAAACGCATCTTTTCGGTTTAAAGTTCCCTAAAATTTTTTCCACAATGAGAACCACACCCAAAATTTTTTTCCTCAGAAGACCCCATTTGAGGAAAAAAACGGTGGTCGGGGGGGGGGGGGTTCCGACAGGGTTCTTTTTTAGCAACTTTTCTTAATTTGTATTACTTTTCCTTAGCACGACTACAATTTTCATTAGCACAGGCCAAACTTTATTAGCACTGTGCTAAAAAAGAAAACCCTGGATTCCGACATTTGAGTAGGGGTGTACAGGGCAGGGTTCATTTTTCAGCGCAAGTCCCGTTAGCACAGCCGCTAACTTTCCCTAATTTGTATTACTCTTTCTTAGCACGCACGACTAAGATTTCCATTAGCACAGGCCCAACTTTATTAGCACTGTGCCAAAAAAAAGAAAACCCTGGTACAGGGTTCGAGCAAGTTGGGGGTCTCCCGTCCAATCATACCCAGGGTTGGCAAAAACCAAACTTTTGAAATTTCGACTTTTTGGTTTTTTGGTTTTTTAATGGTTTTTTGGGTTTTTCTATGGTTTTTTATTGGTTTTTTTCTGGTTTAATTTTTTAGAATGTATGGTACATCAAAATAACTATGTAAAAAACTGCTGGAAGCTCCCTGTATCATCTAAGACTAGTTAGGGAGCCGTAAAATGGCAGCTAGAAGTATTAATCTTATCAGAAGTGTCATTATTTTATGCTTATAAGAAATCCCTATTTAGCAATAGAAATACAGTAATAGTGGGCACATAAGAAAGGAACCATTAGTGAAGAACATAAGAAAAGTAAAAATGGAACAGAGCATGCGATATGTAAAGGGTAAATTCAAAGAAAAGAAGAAAAATTACAAATAAAGAGAAATATACAATGCACAATGTACGTAATCAAAACTCAAAAGAAATCAACTACAAAAATCAACAAAAAATCAATGAAATAACTTAATTTTTAAGTATATCGTTTTCGATAAGAGGATTTTAAATTGATAGATTATTACATATGTTATTAATATTACAAACTGCAGTTGAAGGTCACACATAGACATTTTAGATGTTTCTAAATTTTTGCTTTTCAATCCTGTCTGCGAGCTATAACTACAGAAAATAGGTCTTATTATATATGCGATTCTCGCTTCCATGATAGATATACATATTTTTGCACGATTTTTTCTACTTAGTAGCGACGTCAAGTCACATAAAAATGAGCCACTCAAAAGCTCTTCTCTTTGCTAACCTACAGTATGCTTAACTGAGCTTTTGACTCTGTCTCCCATAGTAAGCTTGCTCTAAAGTTGAAAAACTATGGCATCTGTGGTTTTCTTGCGAATTGGATCATCGCCTTCCTTTCAAATCGCACTCAAAAAGTCTGCATTAACAACAAATTTTCCCTAACATCAGATGTAAGCAGTGGTGTCCCCCAGGGGAGTGTTCTTGGTCCAACTCTTTTCCTCTTGTTTATAAACGACCTCCCTGATACTTTAAAATCCCATGTCTATCTTTTCGCAGATGATGTAAAAATTTTTAACACCTCCACACAATGTAAAACTCTTCAAGATGATCTTGATCAGATTTTCAATTGGTCTAAAACATGGCAACTCGAAATTTCGGCTGAAAAAAGTTCTATTCTCTATATGGGCCATGCAAATCCAAAGGTCCCCTACAATTTAGGATTGTCTGAAATTCCAGGTGAAAACTCATACGTCAAAGACTTGGGCGTACTTATATCCCAAAACTTGAGTTTTAGAGATCACATAGCATCAATTACCAAGAAAGCCTTTAGCTTAAGTTCTTTGATAATTAGAACGTCTACTTCCCATGATACTTCTAACCTTGTACGCGCGTTTAATGTTTATGTTAGACCCCTGCTAGAATATTGTTCAACTGTTTGGAACCCTTACTATGCCTCTGACATAAATCTCATTGAAAAAGTTCAGAGAAGATTCACAAAGAGAATATGTGGTTTTGGGTCTATCCTTTCATATGATCAGCGTTTAACTAAGCTATGCCTTGATAGCTTAGAAATACGCCGACTACGTGCCGCCTTACGCATGATGTTTCAAATTATTAAAGGCCAATCCTGTCTGCAAAAATCGGACTTCTTTATTAGCAGTAATTTCGAGTCCACCCGTCGTAAAAATGACTACAAACTCAAAACAGGTAAGGCTAAAACAAATATTAGATTATATGATTTTTCCAACAGGTACATTAATATCTGGACTGAACTTTCAGCTGAAGTTCTTAGTTCTTCCAATTTACACACATTCAAAACGAAAATCTCCAAGATTGATTTTTCTGATTATCTCGGGGGAGCGCGTTAGCCTGTTACAAATATGTAACCTGCGCTTCCTATTACCGTCAGTAACTTGTTTACTGTAGCACATATTTTCGCTGCGATATTGTATTTGTCATTTTGAAGTAGCCGTGGATTGAGTTTTCGAAACTTTTCTTCGTTTTCTTATTTCATTTTAATCGTTTGTTCTCGCGTTTTAACCTTTTTTTCTTTTCTTGTGTTATATTTCGCCTGACAGGTAATAAATCTTCTTCATTCATTCATTCATTTATTCTAGAATTGTTCAGGAAATTCAAACTGATTCAATTTTTGACTACGAATAATATGAATATGTTAAGGTAAGATATATTTAACAACAATGTTAAGACTATTAGAGAAAATAAAGTCGAAAATTGTGTAAATTGTATCATTACCAACGATATCGATTTTTCACATTTAAACATTGTACCATTACCAACGATATCGATTTTTCTATGATTCTATTTGAATCAAACAAACACAAAAAGTGAGAATTTCCGTTTTAAACAGGGTTGGCAAGACCTGGGTTTTTGGGTTTTTCTTAATTCATCGTTAATTTGAGGATTTCATCGTTAATTTCCCTGTGGCAAATCCAGAACGAGATTGAGGATTTCATCGTTAATTTCCCTTGGCAAATCCAGAACTAGCTGACCAAAAAAGTGCTGTGTATCAAGAATTGACGCAGTACATGATTGAGACAAAATTACAAAAACAAAATAACTCATTTCGCTACCAGACCAGATGCTCGTCAAAAAGAAAAAGTCTGTCCTTGAGTATTGGCTCACAGATGGAGCTGACTGGCCGCTGGTGCAACGAATCGCTCTGAAGGTACACATAGATAACATGTTATTTGTTTCAATGTATTACATGTATAAAAAATTAATTGAGGTTTTTTCGCTCGTTGTCTCTACCGCATCTTCGGAAAGAAACTTCTCTACCGTTGGCTTCATACATTCCAAGCTGCGAAATCAATTGTCGACGGAAACAGTGCGCAAACTGGTATTCGTTAAGACAAACTTTGGGCTGCTAGAAAGTTCCCGTGACTGTGAATCTGATGAAGTGAGCGAAGCCGAAGCGTGAAATTTGATTTCCGTAATTTTCAATTTTTTAAAGTGACATTTCAATTTTTAGTGTTTAGATCATGCAATAAAAAATTCAATAAACAGCCAGTCGTTTTAATGAGCCAAATCGATAAAATCGTTGTGCAATGTGCAGTCGCGTGACTCGTGTAAATATGTTACAACCAAATGTATAGTCAGTCTTGAACACTGTTCAGCAATTTAATACACTTTATACGTTAAAAATAACATTCTCATATATATTTTAAGTAAAATGATCATTCATTAGTACAAAACTGGAACAAAAACCCTAGAAAAACCCACCAAAAATTCAGAAAAACCCACCAAAAACCCAGAAAAACCCACCCAAAAACCCAAAAATGAAGATTTCAAAAACTGGGTTTTTGCCAACCCCGGTTTCAAAGCCGAATTTGACTGAATGAACAGAGAATATTCAGAATTTCTTTTCATCCATCAGTTGTTGACATTGACAGCCTATGGAGTTTGCTGCAACAATACTAATACACTGTTCAAAGAGGAATCGTTCGCGAATCGCGTTCGGGTCAAATATACAAATAGAAAATGTTATATTCGTTGACTCGGCGCGAAGCGCCGAAAATTTTTTACATTTTCAGCCCCTAAGACGTCTAAAAATCAAGGAAAATTAATGTTTGACCAGCCAAAAATTTTGTGCCAATTGGCACAAACGCTCAAAATTTTTTGTGCCATTCCAAATTTTTTTGTGCCAAAAACCATGTTTTGGCACAAAAAAAACGCTTAGTCCATACCTGTACTTGGGGGGGGGGTTGGGGGGGGCCCCCCCCCAACTCGGCCAACCCTATACCCAAAATCATTCCCCCCCCCAACCCCCATCCAGTTTGGAAAAAAAAAAAATTTTTTTCAAAAAAGTGTATGTTTTTTGGCCTTTTTTGGGAAAAATTTCGACTTTTCCCTAAAGGTTGGCCGAGTTGGGGGGGGGGGGACCCCCCCCCCCCCCAACTCGGCCAACCCAGTACCCAAAATCATTTCCTCCCCCCCCCCCCAGTTGGCAAAAAATTAAAAAAATTTGCCAAAAAGTGTATGTTTTTTGGCCTTTTTTGGGAAAAATTTCGACTTTTTCCTACCCCCCCCCCCCCCAAAATTTCGGATTTACCCCCCTCCCCCCCCCCCCAACTGGTCGGAGGTCTTACAGGTATGGTATGACTTAGTCGAATTGACTCGATTTTACCCAAAGTTACCCCACTTTACCTTATATGTTTTTAGTAGAAAATTTTTTTTTGTGCCATTGGCACAAATTTTTTTGGCCTCTTGTGCCAATTGGCACAAATATCCGTGCACAACAAAAAACGCTGATTGAAACTCAGAGAACAAATTATTTTGCTTCAATCCTACAGTAAACTTGGGCTAAAACGTAGAATGCTGAGCCAGTAAATACTTAATTTTCAGATGATGCCAGAATCAGGTTTGAAATCAGAACATTATGCCAGAATTATGCCAAAAATCATAATTTTATGCTAGAATTAGTGCCAGATTTGAATAATGCCAGATCGATGCCAGATCATTCCAAACAGTGCTTGATCCGTCACTGAAAATTATACTTATTTTGGGTATACTGTAGGAAAACGATGTTCCCTGAGCCTCTGTTTCTTAATGAAACCGTGTCAGCTGTTTCTCCCTGCTACTTCACTTTGGGTGCTTTTTGCTACAGCATAGTCACTTTTGCTCCTTGGCTCTGCATTCCACCTCATATCTCACAAATGCTACCCAGCTCCATTTAGCTCATCTCAATATCCCACCCACCCTCCCACTATTGCTTACTCTCTTCTCTTTCCTTAACTTCCTTAACTTATCCCTTGTTTTAGACCACTTCGATTTGACTAATTACACAAACTTGCAACTACTTCTCGGCAATCCCAAGCTATCATCACATCGCTTACAGTCGATTCGCACCTCCATTTTAGCTTTGCGCTCACAATCGACCCTTACTGTGTATGCATCTCAATTGCAAAAATGGTCAAATTGGGCGATCACCAACAATGTTACAGTCTTCCCCACAGATCCACTTGAATTCACAGCATATTTGACAGATAAGACACAATTCCATAGCTCATCCAGTTTAGCACAAGCACATGCCGCATTGTGTTGGTTCCAAAAAATTGTGAACTTGCATGCTTTTAGTGACAGCTTCATTGTCAAATCGGTGATCGAAGCCACACATCGTCACTGCTCTGCCAAACATAACAGGAAGGAACCATTCACTCCAGACATAATCCACAGAATTTCAGTCTTTTGTATGGACAATCCTAGTCTGGCGAATCTACGCCTTTTAGCCATGGTCGCTCTATGTTATGCTGTTTTTTTCGAATTGGAGAAATTTTAAATTTGCGAGCTAGTGATATATTATTTGCATCATCCTCATTTACAGTAAAAATTCGTCACAGCAAGACAGATGTTTACCAGACAGGATGGACTTTAGCAATTCCTAAAGTACCTCATCTTTCTTGCCCTTTTAGGGTACTCCTCAATTATGTCCACATGGCAAAGATACTGCCTAATTCCGAACAACTACTATTTCGAGCCATTTCAAAAAGTCACAATCATGAGCAGTTGAAATCATCACAGCCACTTTCGTACAACAGATTCAGGGAACAGCTCCTGGATACTTTGGAAACGCTGCATATTGATGCAAGCAAGTTTGGCACTCACAGTTTGTGATCTGGAGGTGCTACAGCAGCAGCAGCTGCAGGTGTTCTAGATCACGTAACCCAGATACAAGGTCAGTGGAAGACCGAATTATGTAGAAACATGTACGTTAAAAAAGGCGTTCAAATGGACAGCTTGTCTAAAATATTTTGATCAATTTCTCTTCTCTGAGGTTGTGTATAAATATTCCCCTTTTCTCTTTTGGATTTGAGCCGGCTAAATTTATGTTTCTTCTAGCAGTACACCCACGCATTGAGAATAAAGTTTTGCAATTTAGATTATCTCTTTTTCCCCATTAAAATTGTTTTTCAACATTTCACAGAAAATTCCATAGGAAGCGGCCTTATATTTCTTACCAAAGAATTTTGTTTTGTTTCTTATCGGGTTTCCTTTTTTCACATTGTTGGTTCGCGCGGTTTTGTAGATTGTTTCATGTACATTGCGATTGTAAAATGCGATATATAATAGCCTAAAGCCACCTTACCTCCTTTACCTCATCCTGATAAATTCACGTTTGACTTAGAATTTACAAAATGAGTGTTTTATGTTCGGTTGCATAGCATTAGAACATAATGCCAGTATGGCAACCCATGAATTTGTTACAGTAAAAGTATTTTCATCGTGTAAAAAATTATGACAACAAATACATCGAAATTTCTGAAAAAGCCAAATCCTCAAACTCCTTAAAAAACTTAAAAAAATCCCGACTTTGAAGTTTTTCCTACGGATGAGAACTCTGCCGCTGCATTGCACACCACGAACAAAGACCATAAACAGTAAATATTATCAAATAATCTAGATCGGAGTGTAGAACAAGCACAAGGTCTCGTGAAAACTCTGAACAATGGAATACGAGAAGGGCACCTTGAGTTCTTTATCGTGACTAACCCGAAACAATGTGTGTTGAACTTGAAAATTTGCGCAACACTTTTGATAATGAATCAAAAATATCCATTATAAATTCTGTTTTGCATCGCAATATTCAGGATGTCGACGAAGGAAACCAAGCAAGAATTTCGTGTACGAAATTAAGATTTGAACACACAGAGAGAAAATCATCAAAGAGATAAAAAATTTGAAATCATTATTCCCTAAATTACAGAAGGCGGATGAAATAAGAATGATGTAAAAATGAAATATCGATAACTTTACGAACGATTAATTCATCTTTAACAAGTTTTGAAGAAAATATTAAACGGCATCCTATCGGAAAAGATTGTGCCGCCTTACCCCGACTGTTCCTTTACCCCAACTGTCCCATAATCCCGACTGTCCTCTTAATCTTAGTATGTGTCAGTTTAAAAGATGTAAATAAACTGCAATAATTTTCACATTTCCCTAAGGTTACCTTCTAATGATAAAAATCCACTCAATATCTTTTTGGCCATCATTAAAAATGATAACGGTGCAGCTACATCTATTCTAATGATATAGCAGATGCAGTGACAGAATAGGTTCACTTTAGTATACAACTTTTACGCAGCAAACGACTTAATACTGTAGAAAAAATAAGAATTCTTCCGGGACAAAAAAGGGGCCAGACGGAATAACGTCTCATCCCTGTTTCGATTTGGATACGACGCCTAAAGGCGGAGTGTCACTTCACGCAGCGGGCAACACCGCGCGTGATAGCCGCTAGCCCGCTAGTTTAGGACCAGGCAGGCAAGCGGTCGCCGCTTGCAATTTTTTAAGTTTACTGTATAAATTTCCATCTGAATTTCTTCGGCGGTGTTGCTCGCTGCTTGAAGTTTAATTTTCTGATGGTTGCAATAAATAATTTAAATCAGAAAAACTTTTTTAATCCATTCTTTTAGTAAATAATGATAGTTTTAGGTCGCTATTCTAAGAAATTTCTGATTTCTTGTCCAAAAATTGAATATATTTTTAATTTTTAGCTTGATTTTTGTGAAGATAATATGGTCAGCGCGGAACGTAGAAGGTCGATGAGTGTCGCGACATAATGTCTCCAAAAAAACGTCTCCAACAAAATATCCCCAACATATAATGCCTCCAACAAAATATCTCCAGCAAAATGTCTACCACCAACAAATGATCTCCGAATCCTAATAAATGATCTCCAAAGAAAATGTTCCTGTGCAAAATGTCTTTAACACAAAATGTCTCCAACAAAACGTCTCTAACAAAATATCTCCAACAAAATATCTCCAACTTATGGTCCCCAAACAACAAAGGTATTTCCGTGGTCTAACAATCTAATGATTTTTCTAAAAAACTGTACAAAAATTTCACCAAAAATGTAAGATTCTCTGAAAAATCGATACTGTATCTGTTGACTATAATCTGTCCAATGATCAGTTTGTCCTGTATTCCTGGACAAGTTTTTTAAAACGCCTACATAATATAATACTCTCTGGTATGTCTGGTAGTTTGATACCATCAAGTGCGTCAGCTGTTGACCATTTAGTCTACAATAAATCATTTTGATAGTTTTATGCTTTGTTGAGCCATTGGTTTGTCCTGCTAGTTCTTTTAAAAACATATATAACACTTAAAATTTGTGTGAAACAAGTAAACCCATTAGATTTTAATGGTCCCCCTAGCATAGGATCTAACAATCCAATGATGTAACGGTTATACTAAAAAATTGTACAATAAGTTTGTAACACCGTTAGATTTTTTGAAAAAGTCTTTATTACAGGTGTTGGCTATAGTCTGTCAAAATAGTCGGTTCGTTTTGCATACTTGGAAAAATTTAAAAACGTCTCGGGGACACATTTTTTACATACTCGGTACACGTTTTTCAATGATTCCCTATGCTTAAGCACTGTTTTCCAGGCACGCTTTTACTGTTTCGAAACAGTAAAAACGTTAGATTCTACTCATCATAATGGCCTGAAATTGGTCTGCTATGTGCATAAAATCACGAAAAACTATACTATGAAATATCATGTGCATGGGATCTTAGGGGCCAACTATACTTCGCCGTACGGCGCCGTACGGTGCCGTACGACACTACATTGAGCTGCTATACTTCGCCGCACGCGCCGTACGGCGCCTGATGAGTGGCTTCACGACGTACGGCGCCGTACGGTGGCAAATGATAATAAGTAAATTAAAATAATAAGTAGCTGCTATATTTACGTGACGTACGGTGCCGCGCGGCGCCATACGGCGCATGATAAGTAGCTGCTATACGTACGTGCCGTACTTTGCCGTACGGCGCCACGGCGCCGTACGGCAAAGTATAGTTGGACCCTTACTGTATTCGTTTGGGAATCGTGTTACTGACAATCGCTCAACTGGGAATTCGCTTATTTTTGCAATTGCTCACATGGAAATTCACTCAATTGGGAATAAACTCTTCAGACTATGACCATTAGGATAATTTTTAATAAATTCTTGCTTGCACTGGGGTTTGATCCCTGAATTTTGAGCTTCTGAGTCGAGAGCTGTAACCACTGGGTCATCCAGACCAGTATTCCTTTGGTTAGATCCTGTGTTTAACCTGGTGGGCCATTGTTTCCCTTAAGGAACTTCCTCAAGAAGGTTCTAACAGAGTGAAAACGATTTCTGGTCTCATGGACATTTGACAAAAAAAGGAACAATACGTTTGAAATTCCTGACAAATATTGACCATAACTCAATATTTTCACACTTCATGTCAGACAACGGACATGCCATAGAGTTTTTTGATACAAAATGCATCACCAAAACGTATTACAATCAAATCAAACCATTAATTTTGATGCGTTCTACCCGTAAAATAATAGACATTGGCATACGTCTACATTTGATGAAGTTAGGTTGGACAGGTTAGAGTCTACTGACACCAAAGGATAGAGGACTTTTTAACAGGGATTAGTGATTCCAACTAAGAGTTTTCTAATTGAAAAATTCATCAGAAATATGCATGCAAAGCTCAATTTTGTTTTGCGCTTTTGGTCCGGAAGTATTCTCCGTGTCTCAAGAATTAGGAATTTTTTCCTAGAAAGACAATAGTGTTCACTTCCAGTCTAGAGTTCACCTTTCCTAGTTCTACACATAATGCAGAAAAGACAAATATATTAGGTTGACAAATGGCACATTACATTACACACATGCACAGCGAGAATTTCCCATGGGGGAGGGATCTCAGACGTTTCATCAGGGGGGTGTGGGATGGGTGAACAAAAAACAATAAAAAGTTTCACAAGCACGGTTTTTCATACAAAATATGCATAAAAATCATCAAAAATGCTGTCTTCAAAAAGTTCAGGGGGTGTTGACGATTTTTTTTCAGGTCAGGAGGTGTCCAGGGTCTCATGTAGAATGGTTTGCCCTTCCATTCTCCTATGTGCAGCTGTGTTATATTATAACATAAAATGATGGCTTGAACGAATGCAACAACATCAGTAATCAAATTCTCCAAGCCCAGATGAATACCCTGCTCAAGTTCTCATCAAGAATCGGGAATCGAAATTCGATGGGAAATTATGCAATATAATCGTAAATCAATAGCGGACCTAAATGATAACACATAATCAATGATAAATAACACGAAACAGTGGACCACATATTTACATGTATATAAGATGTGTGAAATTGTGATATCCAGCAAACAAGTGCATGGTCCATTTTTACTGGAGAATAAGTCCAAAGAATTTTGGATCGCGCGTATACGGTCCTGCAATTTATATTAAAAATTATTGCGCAACAATCACCATTTTTTCCACTGAAAATTTTTCCCCAAATAAAGACAAGGGTCAAAAATCAACAAGAAAAAATCAAAAATAAAAAAAATCGAGAATTCAAACAAAAATTTCATCTTCGATATCCTAAATTTTTCATTGACAAATTACCACATTGCACTATGTTGTCTTGTGAGCGTTGAGACGTTTCAAGCATGAGGGATCACTGGTCATCAGAAATGGAGGAAAGAATAAGTAATCCAATTTGTTGAAAGCAGGATTTCAAGGTTTATGGAATCAGATTTTTTGTAAGAATTCGGCCAATCACGATGTTGGGCACAGTTGATTGAATATGTCTGAAGTGATGAATAGATGCTTTCTAGCAATTCTACTTTCCTGACATAAAACTCTATGAGCTGGCTCGGAAAATCGGTTTCATGCCCGAAAAACGTACCCTCAGAGCCGCTGTCTCATGTGTGTGCCTTGGCCTTCGACATACGAATTTTAGTTCCAGCGGGTTTTGAAGTACTTAAACATTCCCAACATCACAACACTGTCCCACGAAACACTGGCCTATGTTGGGCTTGGCACTTCTTACCCCATATTGCTTTTTCTCACTTTCGGCCTACAAAGGTTCATTCCTGACATAAACGAAGCGGCTTGCCCTTATCCCCATGACTCATTGGTAGCTGGCTACATTGATAGGCTGGCCGAAATGATCATCACCAAAAACGATGGCAGCCCGCTTAACGCTGCTTCCAGTGGTCTGAGCAGATTGCTGAAATCGATGCTCTCCACGGGCCCGGTGCATAAAACGTACAATTTACAAGCTACGAGTTGCAAGTTACGAGTGAAAAAAGCTACCAGTCATACACGTTGGCGTTGCATATAAATTTTTTGTCTACAAGCAAAAAATTACTAGTTCAGAGTCAATTTTACAAGTCAAGTGTGTTACGATTGTAGGACTTGTAATTTACAATTGTAGTTTCTCGAGGTTGTAAGCCCTATAAGTATAAATTACAAGCGTTTTTTATGAATGCATTTTTATAGGGCGATTTTACATGTTCTACAAGTATATTACAAGTATATGGAAAACCGTTGCATAAAATTTTTTTACAGTTGTACAACTTGTAACAATGCCATCAACAATGCTGTAACAATCAAAATTAGAGGACGAAATACTTGTTGTCGACGTGTATTATTCCTTTTTTCTATAAAATCGTCTTCAGAATCTATACTTTGAAGAAAAACTATCCATAATAGCCTAAATACGGAAAACCATACATGCACGGAGAAAAAATTTTTTCGGGGAGGGCCAAATCCCAGTAATGTTCCTGTACAACGTATAGGGCGAATTTTTCGCTGGAGGGGTCTACACCCCTCCCCCAAATCCTCCCAGCCCCCCCCCCCCATTCGTGTATGCGAGAAACATTTGTAGGACTTGTAATTGATTTTTAATCTACATTTTACAAAGAGTTAAATATCACAACGAATTAATCCATAAATATGAACAAAGTCTATATGACTCTAAAGGAAAATGGCTGCTCCATCCATTACAACTTTTTACAATTGTAGCACTGATACTTTTGTGCAAAGCCCAACTTGTACGACTTGTAAATTCAACAAAAAATGTGTTAAAATGTTTAACTACGCCTGTAACTGACTTGTAGCTACACATAGTTTTATGCAACACTGCGCTTGTAAAATTTCTCTTGTAGGACCTTTAATCGTTACGAGTGCTTTTATGCAACACCAGTTCGTAAATTACAGTTGTAGCAAAAATTTCACTTGTGGGACTTGTACTTGTAGCTTGTAACTTGTGACTTTTATGCAACGGAATTAACAAGTAATTTTTGGCTCGTAGGACTTGTAACGAGTACAAGTCTTTTATGCAACAGGTCCCAGAATGGCATTGCCCTCCATCATGCGTAATGACATTTTGAGCATTTATTAATTTTTCTTGCACAGTGTTTCATCCCTAAAGCCGTAGGCATAGTTGGCCGGTAGTTTTGTGGCCTCAAATTTTGGGGCGGGCAATTACGGTCAGTTGCAGCTCTCATAATCGCATACTTTCGTGTGGTTCCCGAAAAATACAGAACCGGAAAACTGCAATGGTGAGCACAGTTCACCAGAAAGTCAAACCAGAAATTATTTGAGAGATGCAAGTTTGTTCATGATAAGTTAGCCTTATACATACGGAAAATGAAGTATATACTGTAAAAGTGAAAAATGAATGATCATTTGAGTTTTTAATTTTTCTATTGAGTTTAAATTATTTAAACATGTATGTGTGGGAAACCAATTAAAGTCTAACCTTCTTCATTTAAAATTTGTATTGTCACATTCCCACAAATTTAACTTCTTAGAGTGATGAGTTTGTTGGGTGATTAAAGGCCGATTACAGTAATCGAGGGTTGAATGTCACTCATAATCCAGGGATAGATTTCTCTAAAAGCGTTCAATGCTAAACGCGTCTAACTCACGTCTAAAATTATGTCATATGTTTATCCAAAGTTTCTCAAAAGACGTTCAAGCTAATCACGTTCAAGGTTAGATGAAAAATTTAGACTTGGTTTGACCCTGGGTTAAAATGCAGAAATTTTTGAAACTATGCCTACAAGTTTTTTTCTTGATGTAATTGTTGTGTTCAGTGACACGCTACCAACGGATGGCTTTAGCATGTGTGGATCAATTGGAAATAAGACTCAAAAGGCGAACTTTTTCTCCGTTGAATATTATTGAATTCTAATCGAACGCGTAATCCTTATTTTTTTTTTTTTTTTGCGAAATTTTTTGGCTTGTATTCAAAGGCTACAGTTTCGAAGATTGCGAAAAAAATGACGGATTGTTAACTAACAAATATCGTACACAGATAGTCAAATTTTCAGATAATGCCTCTTTTTTACACAACACTGCAGACTCTTTTTTACACAACACTGAAGACTCTTTTTTACACAACACTGCCAAGTTGACAATTTTGTCCAAAAAATTTATCCTTATCCAAAAGTTACGAATTTGAACGCAAAAACATGAATTTAATGGTTGGGATAGGGCATGTACTATTCCCTAAATAGACCCTCTATAGCAAGGTTTGGTTAAACCACTTTGAGCAAGTATTTTCCCTCCGTTCAGCTCGACGCTGAAGAGAGAGAGATATGTTCATTTTCTCTAATAGTTACATTATGTATCTGATTTGAGGTATGGCATTCTATCAACTGCCAACCCATTTGCGACAGTGATGGTCGTTTCCTCGATGTGTATGCCAATTGGCCAGGTTGGGCACATGATAGTCGCGTCCTTGCTTTCAGCTAGTTGAGGAGACACCTGGAAAATGGTGAGCTTGACGGGGTTCTTCTGGGGGTCTCCAGTTACCCCTGCAAACAATGGCTGTTAACACCTTATTTGCATATGAACGAAGATCCGGAAGCCTTGTACAATAAGTTTCACCAAAAACCAAGAAATACCATTGAATGGGCTAGTGGCTGCTTAAAACTAAAGTTTGCATGCCTTGGGCAACGAAGCCTGATTCGTCTCACTCCTGCCAAACCCTGTAAAATATTTGCTATTTGTTGCGCATTGTTAAACATCAGTCTAGATTGTGCGGAAATGAAGAGGGAAAGAACGAATTTTCTGAAAATTGTGATGTTTTTCGTCTTTATAAAAATGTGAAAGAAGATTGGTTTAGTTTCCGTCGTTTTATAACCTCTGGATACTTTGTTGTTGAATGATTTTTATCGTCTATACTACTTACTGTATACAAAATAAAAAATCAGCTTTACGTACAGTAACAGTCACATTCAATCTGAACGAAATTAGTTTGAGCAAAATATTCACAAGCTATCTTTCACAGCTACATTTCGAATAGGCCCGGGCCCACACAGTTAAGGTGAAAAACGTCGAAGAGTATGTTTGTACAGGGTATCTTTTGTGTATCCCCTGAACGGGCCCGTATAACTACTCTTACCGTAGTTTCACTTCTAATGAACAATCAACTATGGAAGATTTTGTTGTTGATGCGACATTTTATAGAGTAATAAACTTGTTTGGACGGGATCCGCAAGATGCAACATTATGGCGTGAATTGAAAATGACTGATTTGATCACAGAAACTAAAAATCAGCCGTTGTTCGGAACTAGTTACACAATTTTCAGAGCCCTTTTTTTAAATCTTTACAAAGAATTCGAATTCAGTTTCTAATGATGAACAATTGAAATTCACATTATCAAAAGAAAATTTCCTGCATTTCGTTTATGGTGCTTTGCAGTACAACTTTAAAATATTACATTCAATAAAAATAACATCAATTTACGCGGGATCTTGTCTGGAAAAGCTGGCCACATTGGAATATGATCAAAAAAAGTGGGTTACGGATTCGCCCCCAATAATCTTTGAAGCACGCGAGTCCTCTGACGAAGGCAGTATCATTCAAACAGCTGTCTGAATTGATGATTTACTTCTAGATTTTTTGTCCAATTCTAAATTCATGCTCATCAATACCATATATTTTGGGCAAACGAATGACATAAACGGTGCAGAATTTTCCGCAAAGTGGGTCCAAATCGAAAATAAAAACGGGTTGATACATTTTTTAAATCAAATAATAAAGCTCGAACATGACCAGTACCATTATAATTTTTTCGAAATTAGGAAGCAACTGTTGGTGCAATTGAGCAAGATTGATGCCTTTTTATAGTATGTTTTTCTTGAAATGCTTCTGAATAATGAAAGTGGAAAGCAAGTAGTATTTCAGATTTTCACGATTTTCTGATAAGCAGCATACCATATAGGACTGCAAATTTGTGAACATACTGACCTCACCTTTTACAATTTTTCCAGTGAAAAATTTTGCAGTAAGACCTCTATGGAAACGATTTTAACGACAGTACTGATTTGTGTCGGTTTTTTATTTGGAAGCATCTTATAAAAAACAGACTATAGGTCATCAACACAGAACAAGCACTCTTGGGCATTATATTTTTGGCGCTATAATGACCATAGGTTTAGGGAAACCCGGCATATAAATTGAAGCACAGCTCCGATGAGTTGAATCCTGTGGATGTGTTCCTTATACGATCATCAGAATCAAGTGGGGTAGTCATATCAATGTCGAAGAATAGTATAAGTGCCTCTGTCTCAGGTCCAATAACAGGCATTCTTATGAATACTGGTCTCAACAAGTTGCTCATCTTGTCTATAAATGACCAGGGGTATGAACATCTGGTGGATATGGAAAATGAGATGAATCCGTTTCTGGGTCTGTGGATTCATGATACAATCACACATGAAACAACTGGTTTTGATCCATCACATTGGGATCAAATTAGAACTTTATTTTCAAATCATTATTTCTCCAAGATGTTGATTAATCAACAGGATCAACGTATACCAAGTAGGATTTTACAAAGTGAGCTTAATATCCACTCTATGTATACCAATAGTCTGAGGGAATTTGAAGCTCAAATGAAAGGGTTCGCAGCTGAGAAGCAAATTTTTACGCCATATGGATATGACAACATATTGATGGGAATCAGGGTTGACGAATTTGAAGGTGTTGAAAGTGTAAATCGATTCCATATTCATGCAACACTTGGTAATACTGAAAGGGCATTTCATATCATCTTGCAGCTGGCATGCATTTCATATAATCTTGCAGCATTTCATATCATCTTCCCGAATGAGCATAACACCGACTTGAATCATTTGAAAAACTTTTTTAAAAAGCAATTGTCAAATGCGGGCTTAGAAAAAATAAACACCAGTTTGATTCGACCGAGAATCTTTCACGATACAGACAAAAGTATAAAATATGAATTTGATGGTTCATTTCCAAATGGAAATGATGCACTTGAATATGATGAATGTCTGCCACGCAGGAGAAGAGCTGTTGATCAAAAATGTCTGCGAGTTGAAGAGGAAGAAGATAATTCTGAGCTAGTATTCAAGGACGAACATGCAGCAAAAATGTCAGATACGATGAAAGGTGTCGTCAAAATAGGCAAATTTGTGAACAAGGCTATTTATTTCCAAATGATGAAAGGGGTCATTGGTTCTGCCATGGATGGGGACTGGTTCTGCCATGGATGGGGACTGGCCAAAAAAGTGGCATTCTTGCATTGATGGGTGGTGTGGGTGCTGCTGGCGATATTGCTGTGCAATGGGGGCAAAGCTTACTGAAGAGAGGTGACCTTTTAAGAGGTGGTGCGGCTTATCTAGGTGGCAAAGTCTTATCCAAAGCATACCTGGGCTTCGTTATTGCCGATTTAGTATTCGGATTAGGAATTTTTTCTTAGAAAGACAATAGTGTTCACTTCCATTGTAGATAGAGTTCACTTTTCCTATAGTCTGTTTTTTATAAAATGCTTCCAAATAGAAAAGTGACGCAAATTAGTACTGTCCTCAAAATCGTTTACATAAAATTCTTACTGTAAATTTTTCACTCAAAAAATTGGTAAAGGTTAGGACAGTATGCTCACAAATTTCCAGTCCCACATGATATATTGTTTATCAGAAAATCGCAAAAATCCGAAAAACTACTTGCTTTCCACTTTCATTATTTGGAAGCATTTCAAGAAAAACAGACTATAGTTCTGCACATAATGCAGAAAGGACAAAGCAGGCGTCCGGCGCCCGGCAAGTTATTTTTAGCTTCCGACATTCAGTGTCCGGCATCCGGGAATCCGGCTTCCGGCATCCGAATTCGGATCGGAATGCAAGCAATTTGCCAGATCAGATGGCAATTCATACTTCTTCCGGCACCGGGAAGGCCGGATGACAATTTATTCTTGATTTTACTATGTTTAGATAATTACGGCTAGAAAAAAGTTTTTATATGACTACCCTGCACATATATGGTTTCAAGAACGAAAAAAACAGTCAAAATATTCAGCAATCAAAAATTAAACGAACGTCATGATTAAAAACACAAAATTTTGCCTTGACTAAAAAATCAATATCTCCCACATACATTGTGGGTGAGCCAAAAAAAGGCGACCGGTACTGACTTTCATAGCTTTCAAACGGTTTAAGCTTTTTTAATGCGGTTTCCTGCCGTCGATAGATAAATCATCTGGCATAAAAACCGCAAAGTTTCAGCCAGGTTGCTCGTATATTGACTGACCAGAATCAAAAATACAAAATGTCGGTTTTTCTGCAAACAAATTTTGAAAAATTGACGAAAATTTAGAAAATCAACATGATTTACAACAGAAAAGTGCACCAAATCCAAACATGAGAACCGTAAAACAGCTGTAAACTACAAGAGAACCGTTTTATCGTGTCCTACATTATATTACACCAATAATTTCAATCGTTATATCGATCTGGTCAATGACAGAATTGATTTTGTTTTGATTTTGTTTTTTCCCAATTTCAAAACAAAAGCCCTTGATTTTGGCAAATTTTGCCCCATATTAAAACAAAAAGTTAATCAGTTTAAATTACGTTTGACTTATAAATCTGGGTGAGTTTTAAGGTATTATTGTGCGTAAAAACCTTCTCAAAACTTTTCTCACAATAAGAGAACTTTTACATTGATTTCACAATTTTTATTTTTTGAAAAATGACCACTTTTACTGAATTACTGTTTGTACACTAACCATAAATGCTAGGAGCATAAAATTTAGCCTTTTTAGCAAAAACAGGACATTGATTCTAATGCAGCAATTCTCATTGAAAAAGCTTTATCCGTTCAAAAGTTATGGAAGTCAGCATCGGTCGGCTTTTTTTGGCTCACCTGCAAAAACCAATTAAACACGTGGTTCTATATTGAAATTACTTACAAAACATGCTTTCCGGCATCCGGAAAAGTACAAACTGTTTCTACTCTTTCGATCTGGAAAAATTCCAGTCTTCCGGCAACAAAATGGGACGGCAGCGTGGGAATCCGAAAAAAATGACGTCATCCGGTGCCGGAAGGCCGGACAACTAGTCGGATCAAAAATCTAAAAATAAACTTTTTTCGGATGCCGGATGCCGGACGAAGTATGAATTGAGGTTAAAAACATTAATTTCCACTAAATTTCCGCGAGCGATTCCGAATCTATATTCAAGCGGGAAAATCTCGCGCGGAAACTGACACAGGCTTATGACGTCACTTTTGTGAATTGTGCTGCTATTTTCGGTAAACGTTATTGTGATACATCCTCAGAAATCTTCGTTTTTTCGTGTGTTTTCAGCGCGGAAGTGGACATCAAAACAACGTTCCTCTAGAAACGAACTCTGCAAGTTATGAGTCATTACCTACACGTGCGAACTTGCGAATCATCCTCACACTCTGAATACGGCGTCGTGAATTTACTGTATGTCCCATGTTACTCGACATTATCCAAATTTTGATATTCGGCAGCAGCGTTTTTTTTTGTGCACGGACATTTGTGCCAATTGGCACAAGAGGCCAAAAAAATTTGTGCCAATGGCACAAAAAAATTTTTTTTACTAGAGACATACTGAAAACTGCGGAAAAGTTTCAGGCCAAAAGTTTGATGAAAAGTTGTTGTTTAACGCATTAATTTTTTGTAAAAATCGTGCCCAATCTATTTTTCAGCTAACCATGTCAGTGAGAAGAGAAAAAACTGTGCAACAAAATAGTTCACGAGATTCCAGAAGGAAATGGAATGCTGAGACAATTTAAATAGCTCTAGAATTGTTCAGGAAGTTCAAATTGATTCAATTTTCGACTACGAACGAATATCTATGTTATGTTTATTGAACAACCATGTAAAGACTAGAGAAAATAAAGTCGAAAATCGTGTTAATTTTCGATCGAAACATTGTGCCATTATCAACGATATCGATTTTTCTATTTGAATCAATCAAACACAAAAAAGTAACAATTTCAGTTTTAAATCCGAATCTGACTGAATGAAGAGAGAATATTCAGAATTTCTTTTCACTCATCAATCTTGACAGCCTTTAAAGTTTGCTGCAACGATACTATAACACTGTTCTAAGAGAAATCGTTCGCGTTCGGGTCAAATGTACGAATAGGAAATATTATTCATTGATTCGGCGCCAAGCGCCGAAAAATTTTTGCATTTTCAGCCCCTAAAACGTCTAAAAATCAACAAAATTTAATGTTTGACCAGCCAAAAAATTTGTGCCAATTGGCACAAACGCTCAAAATTTTGTGCCATTCCAAATTTTTTTGTGCCAAAAACCATGTTTTGGCACAAAAAAAACACTGTTCGGCACACTGTTTTTTTTCCCCCGGGCCTTTTCCCCAAATGGGGAATGGGGTCAAAATTTTTTTCCCCATTTTCCCGAAGTCGTTTTTTCGCTTAAAAATGCTCACAGACGCTTTATTTAGGTGTTTTTGAGCCTTTGAAAGCCTTCTGGTGTTTTCAGACCCGTTAATTCATTAAAATTGAGGAAGAAATTGAAATTTTCGAGTTCAAAGTTTGATCTACAAGCATTGCAACAAACTTTCAAGCAAACTATCTAAAAGCATAATGACTTTGAATTACATGAGAAATCGATGGTTAAGTCCTCTATGATGACAAGTGAGAACCCAAAAGGGATATTAATCTTTCCGGCGCGAAGCGCCGGAAAAATTTTTTGGTTATTGATATTCTGCGACGCTGGAAAATCAATTTTCCGAACGTTTATTTCAAGAATTAGATTTGAATTTTGCGTTCAAAAGTCGTGATTTCTAGAATTTTACTTGAACAATTTTAAAACCAGTATAATTTATTTGTAAACTCTCATACTTGGTCGAAAATATATGAGTAAGCAGAGTATAAATTTCCGAAAGATATTTCCATGAAGCATTTGAATTGATTTTACGTTAGAAAAGAAATAATTGCATCAAAAAGCTTAGAGACTTGACGTATTGATCTTTCTCAACTGGAAAAAATGCGAATCTTCATTAAATATCATGATAAAATATGTAGGATTACCAATGAAAACATGAAATAATACGTTCAAGATGATGAAAACTATTATAGATTATATTATAAATGAAGGTAGACATGCTAAAAGCCGCGCCTGGGCTAAGTAATGCATAATAATAATTATTAAAGTTATAATCGGCGCGGAGCGCCGGAAAATTTTGAGATTATGACCTTCTAAAATGCACCAAAATGCATATTTTCTGTATCCGATCCCCAAAATTTTTTTCCCCAAATGGGGAAAGAGCCCAAATTTTTTTTCCCTTTTCCGAATTTTTTCCCCAAAAAGCACGATTTGGGGGAAAAAAACAGTGGTTCGGCAGTCAGGGATTTTTTTTTAGCCAAGCAGTGTTGCCAGTGGCATTTCCGATGCCAGATCTGGCACTGTTTGCAATGATCTGGCATCAAATATGGCATAATGACCTGATTTTTGGCAGAATTCTGGCATTTTTCGAAAATCAGGTTTTTAGGGCTTTGCATTATTTTAGTATTTTGCCAAAATTTATTGTACAATAGAAGTAAGGTAAGGTAAAGTGGGGCGACTTTGATCAGAGCATAGAAGAAGAAGAAGAAGAAGAAATAGTTTATTCGTCATTAGAAAAAATACATTCACAAAAGGATAAAGAAAAAAATATAATCACGAGCTTAAAGGCGATTAGTATCGCGCGGATATAAGCTCAAAAACGCAATGCATCGTTTTTTAAATACATGAACATTAATGGCAGATGTAACATGACTAGGTAACATATTCCACGTATCAATATATCTATTACAAAAATCTTTTTCAAGTATCGTGTACGAAATTTTGTCTTATATAATTTATATGGATTGTTTATACGATAATTAAATTTACTGTATACAAAAAAATTATTTGAGTCCAGAATGCTGTTACAGATTATAGAATAAACATAGCATAAATCAGTTATAGTTCTCCTAAATTCAAGAGAATGCAGACTGGCGGACTCCAATCTTTCTTGATAATTCCTAGAGTTAAAACCATATAATCGTTTTGTGAACCACCTCTGAACTTTCTCTACCCTTTGTATTTCACCCATTAGAGAAGGATTCCAAATAGGACTACCATACTCAAGGATTGGGCGAACATAAGTTTTAAATGCCCTGATTTTCAATTCATTTATATTTGAGTTGAAACATTTAAAAATTAGATTTGATACCCTAGAAGCCTTCTTGATCATGTAATCACAGTGCGGAACAAAACTGAGTTTTTCATCAACATAAACACCAAGATCTTTCATTTCAGTGAAAGCATCAAGATCACATTCACCAATTTCGTACTGATTTGATGGATTATTTTTCCCCAAATGTAAGACTGCACATTTAGGCAATGACATACTAAGTTGCCATTCCCCAGACCAATTATAGAAACTGTTTAAATCTTCCTGGATTAATACTGTATTACATGCATCATTAAAAATTTTAGCATCATCTGCAAATAGATAGAGATCACTTTTAATTATATCACTCAGATCATTTATAAATATTAGGAACAATGTTGGACCTAACACACTTCCTTGAGGAACACCACTAATTATTGGAGTTGGAGCAGAAATGGTATTACTTAGTTTTACACATTGAGTTCTATTTGTAAGAAAGTCACAAATCCAATTCATTGTGAATTTATCAATTTTATATCCTTTTAATTTTTGTAAGAGCTTTGAATGTGAGACAGTATCAAATGCTTTCTTAAAATCAATGTATACAACATCAACAGGAACTTGATCATCCAACTTCTTAACCCACTTAGTTTTACATTCAAGAAGTTGTAAGACACATGATTTATTCTTTCTAAATCCAAACTGCCTACTACTAAATAAGGCATATCTGTCAAAATGACCTACAATATCCTTATTAATTATTCCTTCCATGATTTTGCATGGTACACAACAAAGTGATATGGGCCTGTAGTTTTCAACTTTGCCACGGTCCCCTTTTTTGAAGATTGGAACAGTGTATGATGTTTTCCATAAATCAGGTAATGTGCCAGTCCTATAAGAAACCTCAAAGATAATACTAAGAGGTTCGGCAAGAACAAGGTGTAACTTTTTCAGAAAGTAGGCACACAGACCATCAGGTCCAAGGGAAAATGTGGGTTTTAGATTTTTCAGTGTCAACAAAACTTTCATGAAATCAAATTTAACTGACTTGAGATATTCAAATCCTTTACCGGGAAAAGGATGACTTTTTCCATCATCAACAGTAAAGACAGTTGCAAAATATTTGTTGAAAATATCACATTTGTCCAAGTCACTACTAACTTCAATATTATGATAATGCAATGTAGGGATCATTTCCCGCTTTACAGTTTTGCTGTTGACGAATTCATAGAACTTTTTTAAGGAGGGGTATTTCAATAGAGTTTCTTCTTTCTTAGCATAATGGATATTCATTTCATTTTTGAGTTTCTTTGGAATTAACTTCAATCTGTTCTTGTTTTCAGTATTTCTGTTGTTGGCATAAGTCCACAATTTACGTTTTCTCTTTTTTAGTCTTCTCAAAAATAAAGGTAGTTTTTCCCGTTGCACCTGTTCCTTTCTTCTTGGTACAAATTTATCAATAAAACCTGCTAAAACTCTTAAGGCCCTGTCATACCTCGCCGTGCGGTACTGGCCGGCGCCGCGCGGCGCCGGTTGTCCTATTCATACTAAAATGCGGCGCCGGCCGGCGCCGCGCGGTACCGCTTTTGAAGTATGAATAGGTTTTTTTAATTTTTGCGGCGCCCCGTCAGGTTTCAACTAAACCAATACACATTTTTTGAGAAGAGCAAAATCCAAAAGTAAAAAAGCGGCGCCATACGGCGCCGCGCGGCGAAGTATGACAAGCCACCGCACGGTACCGCGTGGCGCCGCCTGTTAGTATGAATAGGACAACCGGCGCCGTGCGGCGCCGGCCGGTACCGCACGGCGCCGCGCGGTGAAGTATGACAGGGCCTTAAGGAAGACTTGATAAAAATGATTGGGGGCAATGCAATTATTGAAAAGAATATTCCAATCCACCTTTGCTAGTATGATCTCGAGAGATTGATAGTCAGCATGGTTAAAATCGTAAGGTTGAACATTATATATATCCTTTAACCTTGACTCGTGCTTTAGTCTCTAAAGAATATCAAATTTAACCATATTGTGATCACAGCATAGCATTTGATAACTATTTTAGATCAGTAGGTCATTTTTGTTGTGTAGACAAACCCTGCTGTGAGGTTTTCTACACAGCAAAAACGACCCGCTGATCTCAAATAGTTATCAAATGCTGCTCCGATCAAAGTCACCCCACTTTACATTACCTTGTTTCTCGAATTTCTTTCGATGCATTTCATTGTCCATCTTATTCTCATACCTGTAATTGGGGGGGGGGGGGGGTTGGGGGAGGACGAGGACCCCGAACTTGGCCAACCCTGTACCCAACCCCCATACATGTAATTGGGGGGGGAAGTGCTATGGGAACCCCCCCCCCCCAGAAATCGCCGACCATATGGCTAGCCATTGGGCGACCCCCCCCCCCAGGATTTTCCAATCCTATGGCTAGCCATATGGTAGCCCTAGGGTTTTATAGTTTTAGTCGGAAAAATACTGAAAAATGTCATTTTTTCCATGAAAAACGTCAATTTTCTCGGCGCTTCGCGCCATAAGTACATAATTTATCATTTTTTGGACAAAAATTACTACTTTTTAAACCGTTTTTCGGACATTTTTCATGGAAAAAATCGAATTTTTTTTCCTTCAGGGACCCCTCCCCCCAAAATTTTGGGAATTACTGACCCCCGGCCCCAAAAAAGTGCTCCAACCCCCCCCCCAGACCTCGGAGCTCTGTTACATGTATGCCAACCCCCCCATACTTGAAAAAATTGGCAAAAATTCTGAAGTTCTGAAAGAAACTTTGAAAATATGTGAGAATGGTTCAGCCAAACAGGCAGAAAGTTTCTTCAGGAAATAGGCACACAAGCCATCGGAGCCTAGAGCTAGAGAGGGTTTTAATTTTCTGAGTGCTATACCCCAACCAAGCCTACTGTGAATGAAACCGACGAAATTTTGTAGGTTGTTCTGGGGAGGATATTAAGAGTGGAGTCATCATCATGTGTAAAAACTGAACGAAAATATTCATTGAAAAGTGTACACTTTTGAAGATCATCAAGAATGATGGTGTCCCTGTTACTTAAAAGGGGGGATAGTTTTCTTTGATTGAATTTTAGAGTTGACGAATTTGAAAAATGATTTGGGGTCAGATTTTTCGATCAGATTTTCCTCAATATCCACCTGATGAGAAAGCATCAGTGTTTTTACACACTTACAATGAATTTGGTACTTTGACCTGTCAGTAGGTAATTTTGTTTTTTTATACTTTTTCCAAAGTCTTAGTTTTTTGGTGAGAGATTTCCGAATGTTGTTTGGATAACGTGTTTTAAACTTTTTTGGTTTAAAAACAGGGACAAAGTTGTTTATAGCATGGTTTAAAATTTCCAAAAAAATCTTGTACATGTCTTCAGCATTGGCACATGTAGAAAATAAGTCCGGCCAAGATGTGTGGGATAATAAATCTGAAATAGCCACATAATCAGCCTTAATAAAGTTTCGAGTTCTAGCATGGGGAAAGATTGGTAACTTTTGCAAGATTAAAGAGAAATTCACACTGGCGTGGTCACTGGTAGAAAAAGGGGGAGAAATAAAAACATTGGATATTGATTTATCGCTAAAAACTAAATCAAGAACATGATTACCAAGAGTTGGTTGTGATACAAGTTGCTGAAGGCCTGTACTGGAGAAACACTCAAAGAACATTGTGTAAGTGGCTTCACTTGGGTATGTAGACAGGTCCCAGTTAAAATTGGGCAAATTGAAATCACCGGTGATAGTAATGGGATAACTAGGTCTGGTTGTCCACTCTAAAAGAATGCATAATTTATTACATAGATCTAGGTTGTAAAGTCTATAAACTAAGACAAGGCGATGATAAAGGCCAGCAATAATGAGATCCAGAACTAAAGTCTCTGGGACATCGATATTTGGAGGTACCCTAGTGAGAGTTGCACATAGGCTTTTTTTACAAAAATAGCAACACCACCACCTCTTTTATGGAGCCTGTCCTTACGAAAGATGCTGTAGGAACCAGTGTTAGACAATAAACCGTCAGAAATATCACTGTGTAGCCAGGTTTCTGTGCAAAAAATGATGTCATGTTCATTACGTGTTAAGGAATAAGTTAAATTCTTCCAATTTACAGACCAGACTTCTGGCATTAAATAAAATACACTTTAGACGACTACTATCTGGGGTTTTCTGTTTTCTTGTAGTTCATTCGCTGCGCGTCAGTTTTCCCATTTTTCTGAGTTTTCGAGTGAAAATGAAAAGATTATTATGACAAGACTAGAATAATTTGTTCGGCGCGTGGCGCCAAATTTTTTTCTGAATTTCAATATTCTAGAACGCTGGAAAATGAATCTTTCCAGCTTTTATTTCCCAGACAGAAGGTTTGATTTCTCGGTGAATTTAATGAATTTTCAGTCGGCAAACCAAAATTCAAAACCTAGATAAGCGACTAAGAATTTTAATCCGGCAAGAATTTCGGCTTAAGTCGGATCCCGGTCTTCAACCTAATTATTGTATATGACTTGTTTGTTAATTTTGAGCATGGATTTTTGTGACTAGTGAGTAGACGTTCATTTTTCATTTAAAATTTTCGTTAGGCTTAGGCTTAGGGTACAGCAGCTGCGCCCAAAGGGGCTCTTCCAAATGAAGCTGTTAGTTAAAATAGTATCAAGGGTTTTAAAGGAATAATGTTTAAACTTTCTGGTGAAATTGTGTAGTGGCAAACGCATTTCGTCCATAGGCTGGTGGATCAGGTTCGATTCTTGAGGTAGGTAGGATTTTTCTGTAGTGACAAGGACTATGTGAGATATGTGCAGATTTTATGCAAATGAGTTTCTGAATGCCATGAGCCCCTGGATTTTCGAACTGATATGGATAGAGTCCAAAAATACCAGTTTGGACTATAATTTGAAAGGGAACCGACTTGTAAAAAAATTCCTGAATTTCTAGCATTGTCTTACCCTCAAAATGTTTTAATCACATAAAAGTCAAAATTTTTAAGAAGATCGCAAAAAAATTCTGGGGAAAATGACCGAGAAAAATGTTAGTTCACATCAGAGCACCCCATGGGGAGTATGGGGGGGGGTATTACCCCCGTCTTAGATTTGGAAATTCATTTACTACCTCCATAAAAACAGCTCACTATAGCAAAAAATTTTGGTAGACCTCATCCTCTCCCCTGTAGGTTATAGTAATTCGAGAAAAATTGCACAATGTGTGATTGTGAGGAATTACTCACTGCTCTTTTTGACACATTTACTGAGCAAATCATAATGGGAAAGTATGCAACTTTTGTGCCATATAGCGATTTTTGGGAAAGGATATCAGCACATTAATATACAGGCCCGTAGCCAGGAATTTTTTTCAGATGATGCGGAAAAGTTTTTAAATTCAGAAGTTGATAAGTCATATTAAGGAAGTATAACACTTATATAGACATGCTAAAATGCTTCGCAAATCATCAAAGTTTTATTGACTAATGATTATGACATCACAGAACAAGATCAATACGGCGTTGGTTTTTTATGGGGAATGCATTCAAAACGTCTTCCGGGTTCACATATACATTTTGACAAATATGCAACAGTGCAAGGCCGTTCAATCTCGATTCACCCATGGGGGATCGTAAATAATTCTTTAGGTATCTCAAATTCGAAAATGATCTTTCGTTTGATGCCGTAGTTACGGGCAGAACGGCCAAAATCTTTAAATAAAAGCGTATATTATAATATAATATCATGCAGTGAAAGTCTTATCAGATCAATACTAATCTGTAGAAGTTACCAGAAAGCGAATGATGATTTGCTCTACAGTTTGCAATTCATAACTATTCATTAAAAAATTATTTAGAGGTTAGCATATACTTTAAGTAACTTTTTCACGTTTGGAAAAAACGCTTCGTTGCAACTTAAGCAGTCAATGCATTGTTGGGCTTGTTTTCTCGTGTTTCCCAACTTTTTTTCCATAAGATGATTTCGAATTTCACAACCATCTTGTCGTCCAAAAATTGTGCATACAGATCAATAGTTTCATTCAGTTGATCGGTTTTCGTGTCGTCTAAATATCAAGTTTCATACGAAATAGGTACATAATTTGATATATTTAGTGAGGAATGAATCATTTACTTATTTTACTAGGTAGTAGCATTTCAAGGAAGAAGCCTAATTGTTCACTGTATGTGTTCTCTCTAACGTATTTTCATCTGACGATGACTGGCTTATCAGCACTTGTTTATTACGAAATCCAAACGATTCTAAGCTAGAGCCAGCTCGTTTCATTGTAAAATTCCGATATTAATATAATTTGATTAAAGTTACTGAAACAAATCATAGAAAGCGTTAAATTTTCACATCACACAATGAGTTTTTGAAAGCTAAAAAAGCAATTTTTTAAAATTTGGGTTCCTATAGGGGATGCGGCCGCATGGTCCGCATCCCCCTGGCTACGGGCCTGTTAATATATACTACTTGTAGGAAATCAATAATTGGGAGATGAAATAATGACTTATCTATATGTGATTTGTCAAAAAATCGCCTCTTGGGAAGAAAAACATTATGTTCTTAAAATTCTTCCTCTTCATGCTCTCCTTTCCTTTTCCCCGCTTCTGCGTTGGGTCTTCTGTGCGCATATGGTTACCCGAGCTATGGCATACTTTCCTGCTATGAGTTGAGACATGTGAGGTCTGTTGACGTGGATCAGGAGTGGTACTTGGTTTCAAACTCGTAGTTCATAATGTGATGGGATTAATAATACTAAAGCCGCATTCAGCATCAGGACTTTCAATTGGAAGCACTGTTCCAAGCCTTAGCAGGGATGGAATAAGCCCATACTGCTGCAGGTGCTGGTTCAAATAATGTTTCCAAAAGTATGTTGTGTCCGATTCTTGAAATGTGCAGGAATCAGTTGGCTTGACAATCTTCAAAGTGTGACTATTCTGTACATATAATTAGTGCATTGAAGTTGCATGATTGGGAGCTGGAAAAGGGAGTTGAAATAGTAAATGTTTTTTGACTGTAAAAAGCATAAAGTAGAGGCCTTGTTCATTTTTGTAAGTTGTATGTGGTTTGAGTACTGCAACTCCCCCTCCTCTGCAAAAAAGCTGGGAGCGAAAAAAAGGTCACGGCATATTTTAAGTACTACCCTTAAAATTTACGACGTTACCCCTACCTAAATCTTCGACCTTGGGGACCTCTGGTTCACATTGAATTCGTCAAAAATGCACGATTAAACATTTATCCATATGTTGATAATTATAACCTATAAGCACTAGCTATAGAATGACATTTTCTAACCGCGCACCAGAGTAATATACAAAATTATTAAATGAATTGAAACCCGGTGCCAAGCGCCGGAAAATTTTCAGTTTTTTCATTTAAAAACGAATAAAAATACATCCTCGGACAGGAAACCCTATAACCTGATCAAAAGAGCAGTCAGGCCTCAAGTTGCACTGTGCAACTTGGCACAAAAAACTTGGTTGCACAGCCCGAAATTTGGTTGCTGTGTGCAAAAAATACCCTGATCGCATGTCCTCTCCTTGCGAAAGAATTAACCTCAAAAGTTTAAACCATGGTTTAGGCTTAGTTAAAAATCCTTTAGAAGTATCTATTAAAGATAATGAAAGCCTTTGAACGTGAATTGGCACTGTTTTACTATGCTAATCAGTTCAATGTTGCACAAATTTTTAAACAAGGTTTAAATTGATTGTGAAAGTGCCTTAACAGAAAATCATTTATTGTCATTAGGAATTGTTTGAACAGGTTCCTATTCATTTTTTGGTCAGCATGTTTGATCAAGAAGGTTTTCAAGAAACTACTCATTTTGGAAACATGTGAAATTTTTTATTTACTTTAATATGATTACCTTTCTCTAACGCATCTGCTGAACGAGTTTTTCAACAATAAATATTGTAAAGTCAGAGTTACGTAACCAGTTACAAATCAGGATTCTAGATTCCAGTTTGTGTACACGCCATTGTTCTGTCTGGTAAAAAGAATCGTGCGAAAGCTTTACTGTTTACAGAAAATATGTTAAAATTTTAAATGCTGAAATTTAAAATCTGATGTTGTATCTAGTGATGCTTGCTCAGAAATTGATTTTGTGAAACTTGTCGACATGCAAAAGTTTAGAGCTTCTATTACGTGTAAATTTCTGGATAAAGTTTCTATTGTAGTATGAGTTTCTGATTTTTATGTTTGAACAGTCGCACTATTTTAGCATCGAAAATTTGGCATTGTTCTGGGATTATTAGAAATCAATCTGGTATTTTTCTGGGAGCGTTTTAAAAAAATCTAGCACTTTCTAGAATTTTGATCTGGCAAAACTGAAGCCAGGTTGCAATGTGCAACTTGGGGGAAAATTTTGGTTGCTCAAATAAGTTTTTGTTTTCTCACTCTAAAGCCAGTAAATACGCTTAATTTTATAGGAAGAAAGTTTTCTAACAATGTTTTTTGTGCCAATTGGCACAAAAATTAAAAAAAAGGTTTCTTCATAAGCACATACTGAAAATTTTGAACATTTTTATCCAAAAATTTAATTGAAAATCTCGGCTGTTCAGCTAAAAATATATGTTTTGGCTAAATAGACATGCGACTGTTTAGCCACTGCCCTAATTTATACGTAAAAATCGTGCCTACAGCCCTACACCCTATTTGTGTCTAAAGTGACATAAGAAAAACTGATCGGCAAAATAGTATACAAGATTCGGAAAGAAATCGAATACCATGAAAGTCAAATATTTCTGTAGAACTGGTCAAGAAGTTTATATTTTCCCTCAATTTTCTACTACGAATTTCTTTCACAACGATGTAAACATTACATTAAGGATGCCTTAACTGCTTCTTCTGAAGAATAATAAGTCGAAGGTTACGTGAGATCTTGGTCGAAAAATTGCGCCAATAGTGTCGATTTTTCTATTTGAATCAAACACCAGAAATGAATATTTCAGTTCCAATCCTACTAGATGAACAGATGAAGTTAAGAATTTCTGCATTCACCAGTCATTGAAAATCTCAAAGTTTGTTGTGGTAATACAAATATACTATTCCAGTTGAATTCGCTCTCGTTCGAGGCAAATAATAATAGTTAATATTACATTCATTGACTCGGCGCGAAGCGCTCAGAAAGTTTTACGTTTTCAGCTCCTACAATGTCTAAAAATCAAGAAAATGTAGTCTTCGACGTCGACCACTCAGAAAATTTGCCAATTGTCACAAACGGTTAAAATCATTTGTGCCACTCTAAATTTGTTCGGCACAAAAAACTGTTTTCTATATTTCATTTGATTTCCGTCGGTTTTAGGCTTTTAAAACTCAATTTTATGAGTTTTTGGGAGAAGATGAAAAGGTTTGTATGAGTAATTTGTTTGACGCCTAGCGCCGAAAATTTTTTTGGATTTTGATTCTAGAACTCTTTACTAGAAAATTAATCTTTTCAAGTTTTATTCCCTAGACTAGGTTTAAATTTTCAGTGAATTCAATGAATTTCCAGTCGAGTAAACTAAAATTCAAAACTGGGCAAGCAACCAAGAATTTGGGTTCTTCAATCAGTAAGAATATCTACCACTGTCTTGAAAATTTGGTCTTATCTCAAATGTCTATGTGAGATTTTAAACCACAGTTTGTATGCAATAATCTATTAATTCAAAACTCTCTTATCAAAAACGGTATACTTAAAAGTTCTCTGTCATATCAGCTTTTGTGTGCTTAAATTTTTTCGGTTTATGATATATACATCTGATTGGGGGACCCCTCCCAAAAAAATCGTCGACCGTATTCATAGTGACCCTAGGATTTTCCTATCCTATGGCTAGCCATAAAGTAGTCATAGCTACCCTATACTTCTGATCGTGAAAGTACTCAAAAATGTCAATTTTTGACGAAAAGTCAACTCTGAACAAAAAATGATCAAAAACGTCTATTTTCTGGGCGCATCGCTCCATGAATACGTTTTTACGGCTTTTTTATATAAAAGTTGCCATCTTTTGAATCGTTTTTCGGACTTCTTCGTTGAAAAAGTCGAATTTTTTTTCTTAAGAGCCCCCCTAAAATTCTGGGGAATCCCTAACCCCTCTACCACAGACCACGGGGCTCCGTTACATGCATGGTTTATGACCACCAAAAAATGTTTTTTTTGCGTCGATTCCCGATTGACTTGGGCTTAGCTGAAGCTATCGACAACTGAACTTGAAATAGAGGGTCGTTGAAGGTTTTTGGATGTTAGTTCGATAATCTAGAATTTGGTAGCCAAATAGTCTTATCAAAATAATTCTGTCTGAACTTTCTAACAGAGTTATATCCACTTTTGAACTATTACGATTCCTAAGAGGAGAACGATATTCGAAAATAAGTCGAACACTATTTTAGCGGCATATGTAGCAGTGCTAACTTCCCTTATGTATTACATTTTCTCGGCGCGACTGAACTGTCATTTGCGGAGGCCCAACTTCATTAAAGCGGCGCTAAAAAACTGTGATCTAGAATAGGTTTTGAATGTCCTAATTTAAAAATCATTCAGGTTGGCATATGAGCATTTGTATCGGCAGTGTGATGACGATGACAATTTCTCATCAACGTTGATATCCAGATCCTTAATTTCAGAAACCTTGGAAATCTTGGGAAGAGAATTATTAGTTATTTCTACCTATGTATTGCATATGTGTAGTATGAAACTGAACATTTCGAAAGGAATATTATAAAGTTGAAAATTTATTTGCTTAAGTGCCAAAATTTATTGAACATTTATAAAAAAAAGATTCAAATCCGATTGCCAAATTGCTGAGTTAGTAGAGATATTTAATAATTTGATGGCATTTGTCCAAGCATAAGTATCATTAGTCAGTTGGTGAAAAGTATCCTACATACAAAAATTATGAGCAAACAAAATCCAAAAACCCTGCCTTTGGTATTGTACGTGTGACAAGAACTGTTTCAGATAGTATCTGTTCTGTTAGTACACGTTATGATCTAAAAATAGAAAATTTTCCAACCAATCCAAAAGAAACCCATTTACACCATATTGTACACCATATTTACACCATATTGAATTTAGGACCAACGATCAAGGAGCTTTATAGCCTTGAGTAGGAGCTCGTCCAGTAAAGTCTATACTTTAAACAATCGTTATATGAATAATCCTTCGGCGCGTAAGCCAGTAAAAAATTTTGGGCTTTGATTAAAATGGTGGAGAATCAACATCTGGGAATTATCGAGATCATTAAGAAAATCCAGAAAATGTGTTCGTGCTTTTTCATTTTAAAATCCTGAAAAATTGTGTATCAAGAGTTTAAATTTCCCAAGCCAATCATCATTCACATGTCTGAAATCAAATTCGGCTTTATGCTTGAAAAATTAAGTTGGAAAAATGATAGGAGAAAACTGCCGATTTTCAGCAAATATTTAACGTTACTGATCAATAAGTGGGATAAATTTTGGTATCGGTAAAGTATTTCACCAGTAATTTAATTTTTAAGCTGCACCTATTTTCCTCTTAATATCTCCACATATAGAACAGATTTTTTTCAGAATAATCCAAATGCTCCTAAAATGATGATAAGCCGTAGTTTTATTATAGAAATATTGTGAAGCTATATTTTTTGTATGATGTAAATTTTTCTGGATAAATTCATTTTTGTTTTTTTGAGTTTTTGATTTTTTAGATTGCTCACATATGACTTGAAAATCTACAGCGAAGGGTCTTTCGTGTACCACCATCCAGGGCAATCATCTAATTAAGAACAAAAAATTTGACCACAAAGAGTTCGTCGCACATTTCGTCCGCGTTCGTAATCAATCAATAACGAAAATACGAATAATTTGAAAACGCGATCATTATTCGACGATTCTACAAGCGCTGTCGTCGTAGTCGTATCAATTTTTTCCGTTCAACTTATTTTCTCGTAAATTTCAAAAACGTCGTCGTCCATTAATGCTTTTATTTTGATGGGGGCATTTTTGGATAAACCGAAAACCGAGAAGTTTAATGATTCGGGCAGCGCCGCCCACGGTACGCTCAGGTATGGTTTGGCGTCGATGCAAGGTTGGCGGGTCGAAATGGAAGGTAAAAAAATTCATTGAAAAAACGTAAGGCAAGTAAAGATGCTCGGATTTTTGAGAGGGTTAGCCAGCTAAATTTGGGACATGGGTTTGCACCAAAAAATGGATTTTTTCGACCAAAAATTCAGAAAACGTTTAATAAAGAATGCATATCGAATTCGAAATCAGCGACACAATACATGGGTTGAATCTTGAGTTCTATCTTTAAAATCAGCACGATCTTTCTAGATTTTGTTCGTAAATTCTAAAATTATGCCAAAATCTCAATTGTCATTTCCTAACGAGTCGCACATAAATTCATTGTTTTTTCTGTCACGTAGATGCTCACGTCGTACGCGCCTCTATGCCCGAAGTTTTCGGCGAAGCCGCGTTCTTCGGCGTTTTCGACGGCCACGCTGGCACGCGTATCGCTCGTCATTCGGCGGTAGCGATTCTGGAAGCGATTCTACAAACGGAAGAATTTCAACGTTTACAACAAGAGCTACAACTAACGACGGAAAAACTTTCATGTCAAAGTTTACCGATGATTGTCGACGGCGGCACGGTCTCCGTCGCACCGTCAAGTGAGGCCGGCGAACGTCGCGTTTCAAGCGCGGTCGAACAAACGTCGTTGTCGAAAACGACGATCGAGGCGAAAATTCCGGTGGAAAATTTAACTCTGGATAAACGTCACATTGATCTGATTGTTGCAGGTAATAAGGTAGAGGGTAAAAGCAGGTTATTTTCCGTTTGGGTTTGACGATACGTGCAACGTGTAATTCCGAGCTGCTACCGAAATTTTAAGAGTGCGATTGAAGGGGAAAAAATTTGTTTTTATTCACCCAGGGTTTTTTTAGCACGGTGCTAATGAAACCAGAGCTGTGCTAATGGAAATTTTTGGACGTTAGTACGCGCGCTACTGACTAAAAGGGAGAAATTTTTGAAAATAGTTCGAGAAGAAAGTTAAGGATATCACAAAATTGTGGTGAAAAATCAAAAATCGCTGTTTTCACAAATAACAACTTCGTCAATATCCTCTTTCTCTTCGTCTCTTTTGCATAGTGAATGACTGGCTCGAGTCCGAATTCGCTTCGGCTCTAACTTCTTGGACACTATTTAGGTAATTTGAAAACAGCTGTTTTGACATACCTACAATGCTGAAATTTAGGCAAATCAGTAATAGTGAGTAGCAAATATAATTGTACTTTTTCTGAAAAAATCAATCGAAAACCTATTGAAGTTGATATGCAGTTCCAGATACAATAAATAAATGTAAACTTTTATGTAAATAGAACGTGAATTTAGCGATAACTGTCAAACTAGCTACTGAATATTCACTTGTCGGTTAACTAATCAGGTGCATAGTGTAAGAATGAGCTGATTTAATTAGAATTAGTCTTATTCCTTATAAAAGTACTAATACAAGCATGATTTCATTAGTTAATACAATAAAAGCATGTCATCACAACTGACTAACTCACAATGCTAACTGCGCTAATGAAATATTTTTCATTAGCACGAATGCTATTGGGACACGTGCTAAAAAAACCCTGTGTCCACTTTAAATGCCCGAAAACATTCCAAAATAGTAATTTTCGTCTGAGAAGCCAGTAGGTCAGTAGGAAAAAATTAAGGTTTTGTACTGTTTTTTTGTTTAAAAATGTCAATTTTCTACAAAAATTTGATACGTCAGTTTCCTTCGATTTTAAAAATTTGAGTTCCTGTGGCTATCCCTTAGATGGTTAACACATGGCTAGAAATATGACTGACAATTTCGGTTGTGGGGTTCTAATAACATTCCTACCTAATTACATATATTATACGAATTACAATACATTCGTTCCGTAAAACTGTTCCGAAAATAGTAATTTTTGTCTAAAAAACCGAAAAAATATGTTTATTCCTGAGTGCCTTTAACATTAACCAGTGTAAATAATGTGCCAATAAAAAACTTCATCACTGAGCATTAAAAAATCTATTATAACTTGTAGCATACAGTGGAAGTGCTATATAAGAATCTTCCAGGACTAGCCATTGGAGCTCCATCCTTCAAGTCGAAAAAACTAAAAATGTAAGTGTTATGGTAGAAAATAGTCATTTTTGAGTAGAAATGGTCAAAAGTGTCATAATTAACATATTTTAATGGTTTTTTAGGCAAAAATTACTATTTCGAAATTTCTAGGTGAAGAAATCGACATTTTTTTCAATGACTGCGCTTTAAAATTTTGTGCAGATCCCACCCATGAAAAAAGTCGTCTGACGTCCCTATACTCTTGAGTTCCGATACAGGTATGATCAGGGCCGTGCGCAGGATTTTTTCATGGGGGGGGGGGCGGACCAGGGTTTTTTTGCACAGGCCAGGTTGCAATGTGCAACTTGGGGAAAAATTTTGGTTGCACAGATAAATTTTTAGTTGCTCACTCTAAAATCAATAAATTTGCTCAAATTTATCGGAAAAACCATCGCAAACTGTTTTTTGACATTTCATTCGATCCGCGTCGGTTTTAGGCATTTAAAACCCAATTTTTTGAGTTTTGGAGACCAAACGAAAAAGTTAATATGACTAGACTAGAGTAATTAGTTCGGCGCGTAGCGCCGAAAATTTTTAGGGATTTCAATATTCTGAAACGCTGGAAAATGAATCTTTTCACCTTTTATTTCTCAGACAGAAGGTTTGATTTCTCGGTGAATTTAATGAATTTTCAGTGGGACAAACTGAAATCCAAAAACTAGGCAAGCGGCTTTCAACCGCCAAAAATTTCTAGCATTGTCTTACACTCAAAATGTTTTAATCACATTAAAGTCAAAATTCAAATTTTTTTGTGAAGATGGCAAAAAATTTTGGGAAAATTATCGAGAAAAATGTTGGTTTTCAACAACTTCGTCAAAAAACAATACAGGATCAAACATTTAACCATAATATGATGATAATTAGAACCTTTAAGCACTAACTAGAATGACCTTTTCTAACCGCGCACTAGAATAATATAGAAATTTAAAATGAATTGAAACTCGGCGCCATGCGCCGGAAAATTTCCAATTTTTTCCATTTTAGAACGCATAAAAATGCATCTCCGGACAGAAAACCCAATAACCTTATCAAAAGAGCAGATTTTTTTACTGAATAGCCACAGAAAATGTTGATTTTATGCGGATATACTGTGTGCATGTTGCCTAAATGGGGGGGGGGGCCCGCCCCCCCCCCCTTGTGCACGGCCCTTGCTTGACAACCTTAGCAATTTTACACTAGTAAGCCCTGTTTACTGTTAGATTTGCATGAAGTTAATAGAAATTGGTAACTTCGTTATGCATCGACAAGTTGGTATAAAATGTAAAATTAACATGGATCTGAAATCTTTCCACATTAAACTTGAATGGCCGCCTTACAGCAATTTATAATCGGCTATACATAGCTTGGCCGAGCAGTGTTTTTTGTACTCCATTCATTTTTACTGGTACAAACGACCTCTCAAAGACCGTTTGTACCCCAAAGTTTGCGAAAATTCGTTGAAATTTGCTGGAAAAAACATTCATTGTAATAAAATTCAACAAACATGATGTGAAATATGAATATGTTGGCCATTTTAACGAGACACATAGGAAGACTACGAATGCACACACATAAAACAGTTGATCATGAGGCACAGAACATGCACTAGTAAAATACTCCACAAAAGGCTTTTATTATTATGCCATAGCTGCTAGTTTGTCGTTATCGATGCGGATGCATTACAAACAAGTCGATTGATACCGAATAATGACGGCTGTTGAGTGACGAAAAAAATTTTATGCGCTAAAATTTTCGCTTGTGCTGGTACAAACAAACTTCAGATTTTCGTTTGTACTGTGGACCGTTTCGTTTGTAAAGTACAAAAAAAAACTCTGTGGCCGAGACACTCTCACATACCATATTTTTATACCAAATCCTTTCCAACAAACATAGGTAGATTTTATCGATTTTTCTTTCAATTCTTCGAGGTGATAATTTTTCTGTTCTTCCAACAGACGGAAAAAGCTTTTCACCTGTCTAAGACTTGATTGACATTTTTCCATATGGCAATGAAAAATCATCAAAAGGTAGTATATATTGGCAATGTCGTTAAGAGTAGCTACGCGTTGAACTCTACTGCAGATATCGAGCGTGATTGGACATCAGACATGCACGGCAAGAATTTCCCAGGGCGGTCCTCGGACGTTTCATCGAGGGGCGTTGGGGGAGGGGTGAGCAAAAAAACAAAAAAATCTACAAGCATATTTTTCATACAAAATGTGGATAAAAATCATCAAAAAAATAGTCTTGGAAAAGTTTTAGGGGGGTGTTCGACGATTTTTTTTATTCAGCGGGTCTCCAGGGCCTCAGGCCAGGGTTTTTTTTGTACATGATTTATTTGCACATGTACAAACGACAGCCAATATTCCATTTGTACAATTTGTACACAGCAAAAATAGGTACAAGTAACCTGTGTTCCTCTATGCCATGGCCACAGACTAATAACCAAATCAGTGTAATTTTCAAATTTTATTATAACTACAAAAAAATCATTAAAATAGAGCAAAAAATTGAACTTTTCGAGTTTCAAGTCTAATTTACAAGCATTGTGGAACAATTTGTCTGGAAAACTATCCAATAGCATAATAAATTTGCATTAGATGATAAACCGATGGTTAAGTCCTCCATGATGACAAGTGAAAGCCCAAAAAAGATGTCAATCCTTCCGGCGTGTGTATTGACATTCAGCGACGCTGGAAAATCAATTTTCCAAACATTTCTTTGATTCGAAATTTGTGTTCAAAAGTCGTAATTTTTAGATTTATTATTTGAAAAATTTTAAAACCACTAATTTATTCGTTGACTCTCATGAACTTGGCTGGAAAGATATGAGTGGAAGAGTAGAAATTTCCAAAAAACTACTTCCATGAAGCTTCCGAATTGATTTTACATTAAGAAAGGAATAGTCGCTTCAAAAAGTTTACAGACTTGGCGTATTGATCTTTCTCAAGAAATGTTCGAATGAAAAGATGCGAATCTTAATTAAATATCAAAATAAAATATTGAAGATTACCACTTAAAACATGAGATAATACGTTTGAGATGATGAAAACTATTGTACGTTAAATGATGGGTGAAGGTAGACATTCTGAAAGTCGCGTCTGAGCTAGGTAATACATAATAATGATTATTAAAGTTATAACCGGCGCGAAGCGCCGGAAAATTTTGACATTATGAACTTCTAAAATGCACCAAAATGCATATTTTCTGTACCTTATCCTCAACATTGTCTTCCCTAAATGGGGAAAGAGCCGTTTGTACATGTACAAATGACTATCTCAATTTCATTTGCCCCAAAAAATTTTCATTTGCCTCCGGCAAAAAAAAACACTGGCCTCAGGTAGGAGGTTTTACTCCCTACCCCCTATGTGTATGTATGTTGGACATATTTATTCGATGGCAAAATTGTATGCCTAGATAATGTGATGTTAGACTCTATAATTCCCAGATATGTATCGAACCCGAAATTGCCCGACCAGTTGTAACACACTGTAGAACGTACTATATAATTAAATTATGTAGATATTCAATCAGTTGATACAAGTTTTAAAAAATCACTGTTCAAAATTTGATTTCCGCCCAGCGTTTTCAGTTACAGGCATATTTCCACACGTACAAACATCGGCCGAGGAACCATTGTGCAAAGAAAATTTTTTATGAAAAAAACGCAATATTTCGTTTAATTTTGCACAAATCTTCATCCAAAATTGCACTTGAGTTCATTTCCTTCCGACTCAAAAGTATAGGGTTTTGAAATTGCAGCTTCTGTTCTCATTGTTCTGTTGTTTCCTATATCTTTCCGGCGCTATGCAACGATTTTTCAGATTTTGACACTCTAAATGCTGGAAAATCAATTTAAGGATAACTTATTCGATAAACATACAAGGTTCGAAAACATGTATTATATCATCTTACAAACTAAAAAATATGTTCATACTTTCGCAAGTTTGACAAGCTCAAATTCAACTTGAAATTTATGAAAATCACCTCCATTCCATTATAATCATGAATTCAAACTCGGCTCCATATTTAAAATAATAGTAACAAAAATGGAAAAATTGAGATTTTGATCACCAGAATTCTTTTGCAGCAAATGCACCAAAATTCATCTTTTCCATGTCGAAACCCCCATGTTTTTTCCCTTCGTCGAGAATTTTTTCCAGAAGGTTTGATTTGTAGAGAAACAGTGAATAGACTAATTAAAAAAATTATGTAATAAGATTGGGCGCGAAGCGCCGGAAAATTTTCGAAGTTTTATGATTTTAGAGCCTGTAAAACATTTACTTCAAATCTAAAATTGAATGAAAACAGCTACAATTCACTATAATATAAATGAATATGTCAAAATTTTAGGAGCCAAAATGGCTTCTAGACCTAAAATTTTAGGAGCCATTTCCGAAATTTTAGGGGCCCAGGCTCCTAAAATGACTAAAAAAAAGCCTGGATGCATATCTAATTTTTTATTACGTGAAGATACGCATGTATATTGCGCAGATAAGCGTTTTAAAAAGTAGAATGGACCCGAAATCACCCGGCTGTTTTGCTGGACCCAGAACCAGGGTTCTTTTCCGCACAGTGTGGACTTTTTTTGGGCATTTTCCGCACAGAACTCAATTTTTTGGGGGGATTTTCACTGCGGGCATTGATGAAAAAGTGCATTTTTGTGCAATTTAGAAGGCCAAAATTTCAAATTTTTCCGACGCGAACATTAATCTATAATATTCACAACAACTAAGCTGAAGCACAGACAAATAGAAGTGAAGTAGTTTTATTTCTCATTTATCCTTGATTATTTCCATGAATCTGCTATGTCTCTACTAGAGTGGATAAGACTCGTCACTTTATAGTGAGCATGGGAATTTTAACGATAAATGTAAACTGTTTATTTTTACCTTATTTTTCCATACATTATTTGATACGTAACATCATTTTTCTAGGGAAAATCTAAACTGAGAGCATTACAAATTATATGTAATCTAGAATACATTTTCCAACATTTCGGTAGCTCCTGTGTTCAAAAGTTCTCCGGTGCTACGCACCGGAAACGTTGAAGTGTATGGTTTTCATGATTTGAATTCCCGCATCTTATCAATCAGTAATCCTCAGTATTCTGTTTCGATTTTGTTGGAAATTTAGATTTATTATTGATCTTCATGAATTTTTTCTCTCTCTTGAAGTTTTCTCAACTTTGTGAGCATAAATTTCGTTACCTATTACAAAACAATGAATACAAGATTTAGACTGAAAATGTGAAGCTTTTACATTAGGGATGATAGTTGAAAAAAATCATTGTCCAACGTTCTAGAATATCAGCATCCAGAAATTGAGTCAATTGAGATCTGTAAATCTTCAGATCTAATCACAGAAATGACAGCAGCAAGTGTAAATCTTGTTCGATCAGTCTAAAATTATGTTTCTTAGGTTGAAAATTATCTGGTTTTCTTGCATTTTTCAGACAATTTACAATTATCGCTCATTTTGCACATTTTTAAACTGATTTCAACTTCGAACGGAAAAAATTTTGACGTGCGGAAAAAATTTTGGGTCATTTCCGCACGGTGCGGATGAAGGCGTGCGGAAAAAACCCTGCCCGGAACCGGACCCGATATTCTTAAAATTTTGGACCCGGACCTTACTAATTAACCTTCATCAGTTTCTATCAATTGAATTACTTCGTCTCTTTTTTACTGATTTAGTCAAGAAGAGTCAATAATTTGCTGATAATTGAGATTTTCCATCACTTCTCATAATTTTATTCTTTCGCTTCGTTTGGAGTTTTCCAACGTTTTGAAACCTGAACATTCCCAATCTGCGATTGAAAGACGATAAAAACATCATTACATGACTGTAACTTTAGAGTTTCTATCCAGGAATAATTGTAGGGAACATACATTTTTCAGCATTTTGGAACACAAAAATCCGAAAATTTTCCCGACGCTACGCGCCGGGATAAGAAAGGTATTACGATGCATTAGTTTCATTCCCATTTATTTTCATTGTTATGAAGATTCATTTTGCAGCCTTTTAGAATGTAAAAACCTGCAACTTTTCCCGGCGCCGGCGCAAAATTTTTTTTTGCTCGGTTACGGCTCTGTGAATAGGTAGGTACGTTTTAGAGAACGCTGTCAAAAAATAAGTTTACAATAACACATTTCTCAATAATGCTTAATACAATCACTAATAACTCGATCACTATTGCAAAAAGAAATAAACTATTGTGCGCTAATAAAAGTTTTTGCTCTAATGGAGTCAAACTGCCATTAGCGACACTTCTACTGGGTGTGCCGCTAAAAAACACTGACCCGGACGCGATATTTTCAAAATTTTGGACCCGATATACATCTCTAGTTTTTATTACCTGGAGATATGCACGTTTATTGCACAGATGAGCGTTTTAAAAAGTATAATGGACCCGGAACCGAAGCGAGACCCGAAATTACCCGACTATTTTGCTCGACTCGGACCCGGACCCGAAATTCTAAAAATTTTGGATCCGGAACCGGACCCGATATTTCTAAAATTTTGAACCCGATACATCTCTAATAATTCCTGGCCACTTGTTTGGCATTGATTTGTCTACGAAATTTGAAATTTTGCAATTTTTATTTCATTTTCCATCACAATTGAATCGCCAAAATGTTTCAATATGCATGAAAATGTAAAAATAATGGGTTTTCGAACTAAAAGAATCGATATATTTAAAAATTGTCCATTTTTGAAAAGAATCTGCGCCTTTCTTGAACAGTTCACTGATGTTTTTCCTCCAAATTTTTTTTTATTTTCAGGTATTAAAGCGGGTTTCCTATCATTCGACAATAATATGCGAACCTCACCAATTTTTTACGGGGAAAACGAACGTAGCGGAACAACGGCCGTTTGCGCATTAATCCTGCCAAGCCACATATTTTTGGCTAATTTGGGAGACTCGCGAGCCGTCATGTCCAGGCACGGATCGGTTTTGGTGGCTACCGAAGACCACAAACCGTTTATGCCGAAGGAAAGGGAACGTATAACTAGAGCCGGTGAGTAGAAGTGTACATAGTTGTATAATAGATGACGCAAAAACATCAGCTGTGTTGAAATTTTTCAAAACGTACATAATCAGATTCCACTATGGGTGGGCGGGTACGGCCAATTATGCATTCGTCTTTTCGATCCGTTTGTTTGTATCGAAAATGATCTGCTTCCCGGCGAAAATTCGGCACCTTCTCACACAAAATATCGCCAATCTTGAAAATTTCATGCTCTGATATTTTGTTTGAATTTTAGGCGATCAAATATATTTTTAGCACTTCTCACCTACAGTATATTAAACGCATAATCAAAACTATGTTTTACATCATACAAGTTTTACCGTAGAAGCAGTGCAGTGCACCATAAAGTAAATCGAGCCGCGGTTACTTTTAATATTTAGGTGAAGTGGTCATATGTAGTTCTGTTCTAAATATGGATTCTAGCTCGCGAAATCTGGAAAATGTATTTTTTCTTCTCAGAATTTATTGATTTTTCTTCACATCTGCTGTGTAGACTATTATGGCAGGCAGTTTCATTTTCGAACTTGAATGATACGTCCAACGTCGAATTAAACGATAACCAAAACGACTATTTTGTTTATGTACTGTAATAGATGTAAAACTTAGAGATTGGTCGAGTTTAACCTTTATGAGTTTTCGGTTTTATTGTGATGAAAGCAAAGACTGTGCATTTAGTGAATTTCAATGAAAATAACTATGGCTACAATAGTAGGATATATTTTATTCTACTAGTCAGGAAGAGATGTCTTTTTATATAATCAGATCACGTTTTTGATACTAGAAACGAGGCCTTATTTAGGGGGGCGGGGGGACGGCCGCCACCCCCTTGGAACTTTGTCATATGTCGATTTTGTGTCTATCACAGAGAAAAATCTCAAAATTTTTCGGCGCTTCGCGCCGGTCAATGAGTGTAACAGTCATTATTTTCTATCAGGCACGGCCATTAGCATATCTACTTCGACCTACTTGTTAAACTTCAACAGTTTCAATCAACTGAATTACCTCATCTCTTTTTTTATTAGTTACAAGACAAAATGTTGGGCATGTTTCTCACTGTCGGAAAACTTTATTTGATTTCAAAACCGAAATGATGCATTATGGTGAACTTCAGAAGGTCAAACCCTCGAAATTTACCGGCGCTTCGCGCCGGTCCTGAGTATAATAGTCATTGTTCCCTATCAAGCGCGGCCATTAACATATCTACTTCCACTTTACTAGCTAACTTTCATCAGTTTCTATCAACTGATTCACTTCATCTCTTCTTTTACTAATTAAGAGCCAATATTTTGCTGATAATTGAGGTTTTTGATCAATTGTTAAAATTTTATTCTCTTACTTCGTTTGGAGTTTTCCATACATTTTGAAACGTGAACCTTCGCAATTCGCATTGAAAACTGATAAAAAGGTCATTTTAAGACTGTAAATTTAGAGCTCTTATCTACTAAATTGTTGTGAACATTCATTTTCCAGCATTTTTGGAACACAAAAATCCGAAAATTTTTTCGGCGCTACGCGCCGAAATAAGAAAGCTGTTACAATATATTATTTTAATTCCAATTTATTATCATTGTCATGAAAAGATTAATTTTCCACCTTTTAGAGTGTAAAAACCTAAAAATTTTCCCGGCGCTTCGCACCGCAAATTTTTTTTTGCTCTGTCCGCCTCCCCCCCCCCAAAAAAAAAAATTCCTGGCTACGGCCCATAGAAATATAAATTTAGACCATCTCGTTGAGTCAAAATTAAGCTCGTTTTTGTCCGAATTTAATTCATGTGGAAAAATTTAATTCTCATATTCTCTTGAATTTCTTGCCGTTTCGTCCAAAGTTTTAGGAAAAGGCGTGATTCCACAAAAAAATCGACACAATTCGTTTTTCATAGGTTTTTTGTATCCAGCTCAGTTCAGAGCAAAGTTCGAGTATTTTCGGACTTTCACAAGAGTATCACATTGAACGGGAAAGTTCCAGGAATGTTATCTTTTTCGAGAAAATCTTGATCTCTGTGAAACATGGTAACAAAGATACAGTATTTTTTAATTTAGATTGGAGGTGTTTAGAAGTAAGAGAAAATAAATTTACACAGTATTGATATTCCTAAATATCTATTGGCTTGGCACTGTATTTTTGTTCATGATCCTAGCAAATATGCTTTGTTTTTTGTTTGTGTTTTTGTTGATTTTGCTCATTATGTTGAACAGCAGAATTCAGAGGTTCCCATCGTCAGATTTTTCAGGTAGGGGTACAGTTGAAAATTTTCGGGGGTAGTGTAAGCTAAATGTTCACTAAACACTTCATCCAGTGATCAATTTCTAGGACTTTAGGTGGGGGTAATACCCCCTCATACCCCACCCCATGGGCCAGTCTCGTAGGATGTTTCTGCCGCTGGCATAATTAACCATTTCACTATACAAACCTCGGTTTTCGAAATATTTTCAAAAAATGAAATACTTGAAGCCGAATGATATACCTCCCTAAAACGGTTTCGGTTAACCGAAAACTCCCCTGTTAACAGTCATTTTTTTCGAAACAGCCTATGATTCAGCATATTCCAAATATTGTTTTACAGTCTGGAAGATGTAGAAATTATCTGTGGTTTACCTATTAGGATTTATTGCCGGGATTTGAAGGTTTCTGAACCTTAAGCCACTGTTTTTCTATCGTTCTTTGAAAGTTTTTTTTCGAAATTCCCATTTCTACCGTAGAATCTTAAATCCTGGTCGACGTCGCCTTCATTAATAGATTAATTAAGTGAATTTCTCTATACAGGTGGATCTGTGATGATTCAACGCGTAAACGGCAGCTTGGCCGTTTCGAGAGCGTTGGGTGATTTCGACTATAAAAGCGTACCGGGCGTCGATCCGTGCGACCAGCTGGTCAGCCCGGAACCGGACGTTTACGTGGTGGAACGGGACAAAATCCCGTCGGCCGTCAGTAGCCCAAAACCGGCCCGGTCTTCGATAGCCGGCAGCGACGAAGTTTTCCTCAGTCAAGAAGCGTCATCGTCGGCCGCATCGTCGAACAAAGATTCGTCTTCGGAAGGCGGTTCTCCGCCCAAAGAAGGAAAATCTAGTCCAGAATCAGCAGGTAAAAGCGCCATTTCTAAAACATACATCAAAAAGCGTATAACTTGAGCTAATTTGATTTTTTAAAGTTTAAATTTATTTGGTTTGAAAATAGAAAGTTTTAATTTCTGATAAATTTTTTTCATGCATATATCAAATCTGTTTCAATTTTTGGGAACGATTTCACACAAAATTTCTCGTAAAATTTATCAAGAGTTATCGCAAGGATTCAAGAACGATTACCTGAAAGGCATCAGTAACGCTGTCTGAAGTCTATTTTGAAATCTCACGCTAAAGTAAATAAATATTTTCCATTTTACCACAGTTAATATGTAGAAAATTACCTAAAGTGAATCACCGCATTTCTAATGTCAGTTTTTGCATCCAGTTTTCGACTAAATAGAGATATTTTTCGATTATTCGTCTTTAGAAAGCTTCGAATTCTGATTCACGCAAATTTAGTCTACAGATGCCTAGATATCAATATTTATCATCTGTAATGAACTGCTCAAGTGCGGATTCAGGGGACTTTTGAAATACGATTTTTTTCTGTATACCTATCGGTAAATTTGAAAATTTTTTGAATTTTTTTTGAAAAGTACTTAATTTTGAGCACCGCTCTCCCCTGAAAAAAATTTCTGGATCCGCCACTGGGACTGCTTTGAAGATATTAATCCCAAACTTTCGCAGAATCTATCAAAAATAGTGGAGAAAAATGAACAAGATTACGGATTCCTTTTCATTCTCTCGATGGAATTCGAGTAGAGACTTAAAATTGGCTCAACAAATGTGGAATAGCTTTTTTGCAATACTTTTAATCATAATACATAGATTTACCTTACTTTTGATAAGTTTGCAATTTACCTAGGTAATTCTTGATGTCCCATCTCGATTAAATGGAATGTTATTTTTGGGTTTTTTATGTTTTTCGCTGATTCATCATCTTTTCTGCAAAGTGGCTTTTGTGTTTGTTCGGCTGTGTTCCGTAATATAGAGATTCTGCTACTTGTAATTTTCCATGTTTCTCTTCTTTCCTCGAATTCTTGTCCAAGATTATGCATTATTCTTTTTCTAAAATTTCGTATTTAGACTATCTTTAAAAACTTACTTTCCATCTTTCTGTTTTTTTGTTTTTTTGTGTTTTGTCTTTGTTTTTGTTTTTGTTTGTTTTTGTTTTGTTTGTTTTGTTTTTGTTGTTTGTTTTTTGTTTTTGTTTTAGTTTTCATTTTTATTTTTTAGAACTTGGCTTGCTTCTCCGAATTTTTTAGACTATTTTCTTTTATGATCATTTTTGTCTACTAGTTCATATTTTTGCAAGAATGTTCCGCTTTCACTTTTTGAAGTTTTCCGGTTTTGGCTTTACCATCTTTGTATTCACGGTTTAAGTTTCGGTTTTGCTGTGTTGAAGACAAAAATTTGTATCGTATCTTATCCATCTCACTGAAAATCGTCTGATGGCTTCAACAGATTTTTATAAACTTTTTTAAATGTTTATCTTAATTGTCACTTGATCTAGGTAAAACTACTTTTTTATGCGTGGGGTCATCTATTAAAACTTTAAATAGGGAGGTGATTGAAGGATAAGATCGATTTTTTGCCTGAAAAGTATGGCAGCGATACAAAAAGTAATAATTGTTGTCTAAAAACCATAATTTATTGGCGCATAGCGCTGAAAAATTGATATCTTTGACCCTTTTTGTCTAAAAATGACTATTTTCCGGCAGAAAAATTTGACAGTTTTCAGTTTTTCGATCAAAAGAATATATTTCCTGTGGTTGTCTCATTTGCAGTCATATGATTGACTAATCTAGGGGCTGACTGAGCATTGGTCGACGATTTTTGACGGGAGTTCCTATGGCACTACACCCAATTGTATGTATGAAATGAGCATTAATCAAGTTCCATTAAAATAAATGATTTCTAGCTCATTTTCAGCTAGATTTGATGCCCAGGCAGTTCCTAACATGTACAATATTTACATATGTAAAATGATTTAGAAATGCTGTTTCTTATTAGAAAGAAACTCTAAAATGTTATGAATTTCGAGGTTTTTCATTTAACATTGAGTCAAACAATGCTTGTGTTCAGAAATTATACAATAAGAATTTAGTAATATTCCTACTATGAAAATAAATATTGCTTGATGAAGTCGTTCCAATCATCTATTGAAAAGCTTTCTCGATATTCCACTCTCGGAAACATGAATATCTGTCGTGGGAAGAACGATTTTTTAGAGATTTGTTGACACACAAAAGGAAAAAAGTAAGCAAAAGATAGCAGATAAGATTGAAAGTGAAAACACAATTTCCCAAGTATTCAGTTCAAAAACGATTATAGAAAAAAAGACGTGAAATTTTCAAACGATAATTAATTATAATTTTGGCTGAACATGCAATAATTTGTTAAATTATATAGTTGCATTTCTTGAAATATATTCACAATTACGCACGTCTAAAACCGAAATGCCTCCGAATCCCTGTTTCGGTTTTTTAATTTTTAGTTCCACAGTTGCGGTTAACCGGAACGTCGCTGTTATTTATAGTATTTACTCCTGAATGATTTCTCTATTTTATTTAATGTTGCTCATTCAATATTCTAGCCGAAAGTGAAACGTCGCCCGGCCCATGTCAATCCGAGGCTTCGGAAGACACTCGTGATACAACGCTATCCGAAAGTCCAACGCCCGATTCGGCAACCAAAAAAGTAGCGCAAACGAGCGCCGGGTCGCCGCCGACTCCGCCACCGCCGGCTAAAAAGGACTCCAGTGGTCACCGCAGGTCCGAACCGCACGAAGAAAAATTCAAAGTCGTCGGCGTAGCGGCGCCGCCGCCTCAACGCGCCGTTACGCCGCCGCCGCCCGACAATATCCGAGCGAGCGTACATTGGATAACGGCCGGCCGCAACCCCACTAGCCACATTCGCGACGAATTTATTTTATTGGCCTGCGACGGCATTTTCGACGTGATGACCAGCTCAGAATTGTGCGATTTCGTTAGGCAACGTTTAACGTGTACGGATCGTCTCGACCAAGTTTGTAATCAAATTTTGGACGTTTGCTTGTCGAAGGTTAGTTGATTTTTATACGAATTTAGTTTACCAGAAATCACAAGAATTGATGTGAATTTCCTACTCCGGATTTAATCCGGGTTCGATATTGTCGAAGTTTGATATCTGTTCATAAGGGCGGGAAAAACCTCCTACCTGTATCCCCGAAAACTTCTACTTGAATTATTGAAAATAGAAAAAAATCGTCACTTATTTCTGACCTTTTTCTGCATTTTTTTTTCAAGTTGAAAGCGTCTAAAAATGCGTAAAATGAGCGAAAATTACTAAATCTGCAATCGTATTCTCTTTTTTTAATTCAATCGACTTCACTTTAAAATAATTGCGCAAAAAAATTGATATTGACATTTTTTTATTAGTACGGAAGATTTATATATCGACTTGAATTGATGCTTAGCGTTGGAAAAATTTTAGGTTTGGACATTCTAGAACAATTGATCCTTTCAACGCATATCCCGTAATAAAAGGTTTACATTTTCAGTCTAAAACCGTGTCTTAATAAAAAATGTGCGTTCACGAAATTTTAAAAACTTCAAGCGAAAAAATGTCTGTGCAGATGAAGTAGTTCAAATGGTGAAATCTATCGATTTTTAGAGTACACGAATCATGTTTTTTAATTTTTTCTCAACAAATTTATTCGAAAACACTCTTCAAAATCATAGTAGAAGCCCACATAACAGATCAATCATTTCGAATACATTCTGAATGAAACATAAAATAACGAAGCTCACATATTAGACCAGTCATTATTCAAATCAATCATCAGGGTTATTTTTTAAAAAGCCAGGTTGCAATGTGCAACTTGGGAAAAAAATTTGGCTGCACAGATAGATTTTTAGTAACTTACTCTAAAATTGATAAATTCGCTTTCATCAGAAAAAATGATTAAAAGCTACTTCCCTAGTATTTCATTTATTTCCAGACTTTTTAAACTGAATTTCCTGAGTTTTGGAGAAAAAATCAAGGGGCTAGTTGAAGTATAACTTGCTAGGCGCCTAGCGCGAAAATTTTTGGTTTTGAGACCTTTAAAACGTCTCAAAATTAATTTTTTCAGCACATTCTTCTGCAATTGCTGATGATCGATCGTGATGTTTTCACCATTTGGTTGGCGAAATCGTTCAAACATTTTTCCAATATTTTCGATCTAATATATCTAGAGTCAGTAATTTACCAATCATAATAATTTATGACTGTTTTCAAACGTATAAAGCATAAAAAAGCGCGATAGGTATTTTACTTCGGACTTGGATATCGGTAATTAATGCCGGTGCTTAGCATCGGAAGAAATTTTTGGATTTTGATATTCTATAGCATTGGAAAATGAATATTTTCAATATCTTTTTCCTGCATGAAAGGTTTAATTTTTCAGCGAATTCAATGTGTTTTCTGTCGGGCAAACTGAAATTCAAAAATTAGGCTAGCAACAAAGAATTTGGTTGGCTTCTCCAGACAGAAGAACCTCTGCCACTTTCCCATGCTGATGATGTCTTAATCATTTTCCAAATGCTAAAAGTTATTTCACAAAAGCCGAAAATTCTAAAAGACCACACAACGATTCGTGAAAATAATCTAGAAATGTCTAGGTTCTCGTCAAATACGTGAAAAAACAATTCAAGGTCAAACATTCATCTATAACATGCTGATGTTTAAAAGCTATCAGCATAAGCTAGGCCGGCATTTCCAACCGCACAACAAAAATGATACCAAGAGTCTTAAATGATTTGAAATCCGGCGCGAAGCGCTGGAAAACTTTTGGTGTTTTTTTTAAATGCATAAGAATGCATTTCCGGACTGGAAACTCACCTAATCAAAAGGGTCGTTAGGCTCTAATTTTTACAAGCCCATTTTGCTTGTGACCCTAAATTTTTAAGAGCCAATCAGAATTTTCAGGGACCATGCTCCTAATTAGCCTAAAAAACCCTGACACGAATTTTGAATTTTCTCAAGACAATTTTTCTTATGTACTCTTGGTTTAAATTTTCAGGTATTAAATAAGTCAACGAAAAAATGAGGACTCTGTCATGAAATAGAATCAAAGATTACTAAGAAATTAAAGTATACTTCCGTTTCACCCTGATACCATGGGTACCGATACTTTCTGAAATATTTGAAATTCATTAGACTCGTAATCTGAATTTTGAAATTCTTGCTGTACTTCTGGCTCTGATTCCGATGTTTTCAGCTTTCGTAAAAGTTGAATAGAATTTCTACGCAATAAATAACCTATTCTTAAAGATACATTTTTCAGGGTAGCAAGGATAACATGAGTGTCATATTGATCACCTTGCCAGGCGCCCCTCAGCTTTGCACGGAAGCCAAAGCCCAAGACGAAAAATTCGCCTTTCACGTCAAAGAACGTATAACTGGTAAGTTTTTGATTGTTATCGTAAATTCGACCTTCTGCTCGAAAACTGTAAACGTTTTCATTTTGGAAAAAATAATTCATTCACTCTTCAAGACAAAGTTTCATTTTTTTCTTAACAGAAATTATTAATCGACGTGATAACCTCTCGGATGTCGATACGGATCAAGTGTTAAGATTGTTAGTTCAACAAAAAATACCCGGCGCGCCTCCCGGAGCAGGAATACTTGCAATGTAAGTTTTATGTAGGCGTTTTGTATTGGCGGGGTAAAAATTATCTCAAAAAATAAGCAATGTATGTACGATATTTTTCGCGAATGTAGTTTTGAAACGATTGAACTCATCGTTTTTCTTCTCAAATCGGTTATTTTGAGTAAAGAAAATTGCAAACGTTGAGAAGAATTTCGGACATGTGCGTTCTCATTGAGGCAAGCAAGTTTTTTTTAGTTCAAGACCAAAAAATAGATTTTGATAGACCAAAGGTTTGGTCATCAATTGGGTATAATATTCATTGTCTAATCAGACGTTCAAAAAAACGGTTAAAAAATAGCAATTTTTGTCTAACAACCGTAACAAATGTGTTCATGGCGCTCAGCGCCGAGAAAATTGACGTTTTTGACCATTTTTTGTTCAAAAATTGACATTTTCGTCAAAAAAATTGTCATTACCGAAAGCATAGGGGTTCCTATGACTACCATATGGCTAGACGTAGAATTGGGAAATCTTGGGGTGTCGGCTAATAGCTAGCCATATGGGCAGCGATTTCTAGGGGGGGGGTTCCTATAGCACTCCCCCTCATCTCTTTTCTTTAATCGTTGACAGTCAGGATTTTGTGGGAAAATTTTTCGGACTCTGCGCGCCGGAATTAGAAAGAAATTAAAATATATAAGTGCGATAAAAATCACACAAATGCTGAATCTCCTTTGAAATCTATCGTTATTATGCTTTTGACCGTTGTACAAACACCAAGTTTGTCGTTTATCATCACAATTTGAGCCGACCTGACTAGAATTATTATGCCATTTCCTCATTTTTATAAATTATTGACTCCGAAAACGTCGGAATGTTTAAGTAAACTCCTTAAATGCGTGGCCACTATATAAACGCATTTAAAAATGCGGAAAATTTTCGCCAAATGTGGAGAAAAATGCCCTCGTGTAGAAAAAATCTTGAAAAAATAATGATTGGACTTTTAAAGTCAACGTCTATGCCTGAAAATTTCCATTCGAAGCTTTTTTTTAAATTTGTAATTTTTCCTTATTTGGCCTCTGTATTTTTGATCAATCGTATGGTGTCCTCAAACGTATGGATTATTGTTGGAGAAAAATATTCTTTAGAATCTCATCTCATTCGTGCAGTTTTTTTGAAACTGAGAAATGTCAAAAATTTGTTCTCTCGAATTTTATCCAAATTAACCAATTTGATGCATAAATAATCGAGTATGAATTTTCTAATTATGAAGAAGCTCTGACCAATTTTGTACATTTTCTACTAAAGGCGTGATTTTGTATCCGTCTGATTGTTGTCTTTTTTGATTATGAAAGTTCAAATATTTATTAAAAAGCTGGTAAAATTAAAAAACCGCGCTCACAACAAAAAGTAATTCGCGCCAGGTGAAGTGAGCTGTTCGGGTTTCATTCGGTTTTCAACCGATTTGAATGAAATTTGGCACATCTATAGAGTAAAAAATATAAAAAATTGAAAAATATGCTTTCGTGTTTTTGATACCTGACGTTATGAATATGTTCGAAGTTGAAATTTTCCAAAACAGCCACTATATCTTATGATCTAGGCGCGATCATCATGGAAATCATCACGGTTGGAGGTATGAAAAATGGAACTCGATAAAACTCAATTTGGCGCAGTGAAATGGATTTTTACTTCAAATTTTCTTATTATAGTCATACGAGGCCCCGAGGTCTGGCGGCTGTTGACACAACCTTTTCCCGGTACTTTTCCCGCTTAAAAAACCATAAATGATGTATTCATGGCGCGAAGCGCCAAGAAAAATGACGTTTTTGACTATTTTTTGTTCAGAAATTATTATTTTTCAGTATTTTTTCGACCAAAAATATGGGGGTCCCTATGAATACCATATGGCTAACCATAGGATTAGAAAATCTTGGGAGGTCGTCCAATGGCTAGCCATATGGCCGACGATTCCTAGGGGGCGTTCCTATAGCCCTTCCACCCAATTACATGTATGATCATAGTGTATCTTATCATTCTGTACAGAGGTCCCCAAGGTCAGATTTTTCAAGTAGGGGTAAAGTAGAAAATTTTCGGTGGTAGTGTAGCTAAATGTCCGCTAAACACGTCATTGTGTCTCAAAATTAGGCAAACAGTGGTCAGTTTTAAGGACTTTAGGTAGGGGTAATACCCCCTCATACCCCTCCTTATGGGGAACTCTGATTCTGTACTTATCTTTCATTATACCTTTCATGCAGTAAGTTTATTACACGTTATGGATATGTTTGAAAAAACTTTAAACTATAAACATTTGAAATCGTCAACTTTTCGCAGGCGAAATCTAGTCGAAACGACGTTGGAAAGTGTAAAATCTATGCCTCGACCTAAGCAACACTCTCCAACGACAGCGGCGGCCGCCGCCTCGTCGCCTACATCGACGTCCGCAGCCGCCGCGTCACCCATAGCCGCTGCACCGCGTTCCGAATCGTCGGCCGATTCTTTGTGCGGCACTAGCCCGTTGGCTTCTTCGCCGGCGGCGAAAAAGTTTTCGAAATCGTAAACAAAATAAAAAAAACAACAATATCGTCGTTGTTGCGACGCGTTAAAGGTGACGTCAAGTTTTTTGTAGAGACGGAAAAAATTTTTCGACGTTGTTGAATGCATGGACGAAATTTACAAATTTTTCTTTTGTTATATATTCAAGATCGAAAGCGAAATTTTGCGTGTAAATAATGAAATTTTCCAAGTTCAGAATTTCAAATTTTACCTTAAATATTTACGTCCACGAAATTTGATGACAAATTTTAAATTAAAAAACGGCATTTTCAAAATCTTTAGGATTTATGTTATATGGAATGAGGAATCAAAAATTAGGTTCCGAATATTGTCCTAAAATCCGTGTTACATGCCATTTTTGTGACAAAAAGTATAAAATTTTCGAGAAAATAAGCTACCACAAAATTCTCAAAATTTCTCCTGCTACTTTTGATTTTCAAATATTTCGCAAAATTGCCAATACGTTTTAGGTCCAAAAATAGCAGATTTTTTGTTCAAATTTAGAGAAAAAGTCTGTGCATCCCCATATTCTCTGAATTATTGTGTTACTCAACTTATTTAAAATCCGTTCTCTATCTTTCTAGAAATTTTTACCACTGTGTATCGTATTTTCACGGTTTTGACTTCAATTTTCTGTTAGAGAATCATATAAATTTTTCAAACGTCAATCAGTCGGAAGTAAATTTTTCGCACAGATTGTCTGCATTAGTGACTCGGAATTTTTTTATTGGGTCATTTTTCTCTTGGATCTATTGAAAATTTTTTAAAAATTCATGTTCATGCTCAATTTTGAACATGTGAATTTTTTGTCGAAATCTGTCTAAATACAGAATTCACACGCTATACGCCAATATTGTAAATTTTCCACTTCAGTACAATGTACATAATTTTTTTGTAGAACTGCTTTTTTCATTATCACAGACTACCTTCATCTCGATATTAGCAATTGACATATTACACTACATTGTACAATTGATATGTGTTTTCGCGCTATTAGTGTAAAATGAGTTTTGATGGAATTCAAAAATTTGCATATTTTCACTCGATTGCGATGCATTTGATCGAAAATTCTATAGTTCCATCCTCCTGGGAAACCATTTGCTTACTTTAGTCCCGAGACTGAAGTTACGAGCGACCCGCATTGTAGTCTTTCCTGACAAAACCTATATTTGTATAACGAGCGTTTCCCTAATAGATGAATCGTTTGCTGCATGATGTTATTCTTAGCCATGTTCTGTCTGTCAGGTTTTTTCTAACACCGAAAATGTCCGATCGAAGTTGGTCGTACCGTCATTCATTATATAATATTCAGATTGTACATAAATTTGTAGCTTACCGATCTTTTGTGACTGTAGTTCAATGTATAAAAATAAATAAAATCCATCGTACAGTATAGGGTGATTTTTGGAGTGTCCCTAATACAGCCAAACGCACAACAGCGAAACTAAACATAACAAGACTCAAAACAGCGATTCTCCTTACAGAGAATAGTTGAAAGTTCTATGCACTATAGCCTGTTTTTTATAAAATGCTCCCAAATAGAAAAGTGACACAAATCAGTACTGTCGTCAAAATCGTTTACATAAAATTCTTTTTGTAAAATTTTTCACTCGAAAAATTGCTAAAGGTTAGGTCAGTATGCTCACAAATTTCCAGTCCTACATGGTATTTTGTTTGTCAGAAAATTGCAAAAATCTGAAATACTACTTGCTTTACACTTTCATTATTTGGAAGCATTTTAGGAAAAACAGACTATAGAATAAATGCACACGTCATTTTTATAAATACGCAAATCAGGTATAAAAGTCGTTTTTGCTAAATGAGATGGCCTATTTTTAGTTGCATTTGTTCATCTAAGCTTCACATGCTTTTCTGCAGGTTGCGGTAAGTATCCACGAACGGATCATTCCAAAGTCACAAAAAATATTTTTGCAAAACGTTTGGAAGAAAACAAAAACAAATCATCATAAGGATCCCCGATTAAAATTGTTTTGTATGGGGCTTAACTGATGCAAAAAAATAAGTTGATAAAATAAATAAAACAAAATGAAATAAGCAAATATAATGAAATCAATAAAATAGTTAAGCAGTAAAGGCAGAACAAAAAACAAATCATAAAGAAACGAAAAGAAAAATAATGTAATAAAAATTGTCTAAAAAATAGAAGAAAATTACACGACCTGAAAAAATTAAACAAAAAGTGGCTCAAAATAAGAATATAAAAGGGAATAAGTCAGTAAGGGAAAAAAGAAACAAAAAACATGCATGTAGATATGTTAATAATAAACAAAGCAGAATATGTCTTGAAAACACATGCTATAGAGACATAATGTGTCGGGGCTCGATTTACCTTTAACGGTGGGTATTCGATAGCGCATAAATATTTAATGTAAAACGATACAAAATAATAATAAATCCTTAATTCACAATTAGTAAGGAAAATAACCAAGACGAAAGAAGAGCCTAAAAGGTCTCGAGTATCGGTATTTATGCGCAAGCTTATCAGTGAAGTTTTGCTAACGTTTATTGGTGTCTCGGTTTACTAGGTTATGTCAGTTTAGGACTGGCATTTGCGCTGGCCGAGGCTAGCTAGAATAAGGTTCGCAGTGGTCGCTAGTGTGGAAACTAGCTAAAGGTTTTACGAAAGTTTACCTTTGGTTTATTTAGTTGCAGCCAAACGAGTCTCAAAGATTGACGTTTCATGTTTATCATTCAAGTTCAGTTTCTATATTGCTTATCAGAAGTTAATGAAATATTTGCACACTGGACTTAAAAGAATGTACGTTGTGTCTCAATATAAACATAAACAAAAATAACATAAAAATTTGCATTTAAGTTTCACTGCCTCTGACAAATGTCAGAAATCTGGTCATTCGTGCCAAAATGTGTGACAACCAGCATCCACCAGATCGAAATGGAGGAACAGATAGATCTATTAAGCCCAATGACTACCCCGACCAACGTCCATTTTTCCATTCTTAAGATTACTTTTTTGAAAATTCGCCATTTTGAGAATCTGTTCTGAGATTTCGCTAATTTGAGAATCGGTGAATTGAATCTCGCTATTCTGAGTTTCGCTGGGTAGGGTGAAATATGATTTTTTTGTAAATTGTAGATGTCGATCAACAAAATTTTTTATACAGTTAATCCAATTTCCTATCGTATTCCCAATTATTGTTTATTCGTCTCTATAATGGTACCCTAAATAAAAATGGTTCATATTTATAATAATGTCCAAAAAATGACACAAATTTTTCAAACGTATTTAAAACTTTTGAAAGACGGTTTCTGTTTTTGGTGCCACCGAAAATGACAAATATAAGGACGCCCTACCTAGTCAGTTACGGAGCGATATTTTTTAGCCTAATTAGCATATTGTTATGCATTTTAATTATGCCAATGGTGCAGAATCGCTTGGAAATTGTAAAGAACAGAGCTTCGGAGCAAATGTTGCGATTTCGGGTAAAGGAGTAGTAGTATGTTTTTTTCGAAAAGCAAAATACTGTACAATTTATGTAATATTTTTTTGTTTTTATTCTAAAAACCACATGTCGCAAAAGCTTGGAAATTTTGTGTATGCATATTTCTGCAAGTTTTTCAGTAGATGCTCTACGTAAATCTGTAGACTTTTTTCATTCTTCAAGAGGAGCTAGTAAATGTACTGTACTTTCCATTTTCTATAAATGCTTGTAAATGTAAAATTAAAAAGCAGGTAAGATTTTTACGATTTCCTGCTAGATCATGCATCACATTAGGATGATGGATCCTCGAAGTCTGGAGGGTCACCTATTACCTTAAAATTTTAGGGGGTTCCTGAAGGAAGAAAAATTGATTTTTTTCCTAAAAAATCCGTAAAACCATTATCAAAAAAACAGAGACTTTTGCCATTTATGGCTCGAAGCACCGAAAAAGTTGTCATTTTTGTTCAAAAATTGGCATTTTTCATCAAAAAGTTGACATTTTCAATATCTTTCCGACCGAAAGTATGGAGTGCCTATGACTACTGTGTGATTGATTGGCAAATCCTGTGAGCTGGATCACCCTATGACTAGCCGTATGGTCGATGATTCCTGAGGTTCTTCCCCATATGGCTAGCCATTGGGCGACCGCCCCCCCCCCCCACCAGGATTTTATAATCCTGTGGCTAGCCATATATGATAGCCGTACCCCCATACTTTTGTCGGAAAAATACTGAAAAGTGTCAACTTTTGAACAAAAAATGGTCAGAAATGTGAATTTTCTGGGCGCTTCGGGCCATGAATACATTTTTTCGGTCTTTTTAGGAAAAAAATTATAATTTTTTGAACTACTTTTCGGACATTTTTCCTGAAAGAAATCGATTTTTTTCCTTGAGAGACCCCTCCCCCCAAAATTTTGGGAATTACTGTCCCCCGGCCCAAAAAAGTCGTCCAACCCTCCCCCCATACGTCGGGGCCCTGTTACATGTATGATGAATGGTACAGTAAACTCCTCTAACATTTTTTGAAGAGAGAAAAATTTCTGTAGTAAAAAGAGTTTGCTGACGATTTCAACAACGCATGCTAATTATTACTATTTTACAATGCTTAATTTTTAGAAAGAATACCGTCTCAAGGTTCAGGATTGTATTTCATAGGGTACAGTACAGATACCATATATTTACAGTACTTTTTATGATTAAAAAAGCATTTCCTACTTTAGTTTCGAAGTGACAAAGCTTATCAAGATTTGTTGGTAATGAGCCAAACGTTCAGATCCAAACGCGAGGAATGGGGCCAATCGTCCGATGAAGGCCGAAGTTTCGGAGCTATTATCGACGGTCAGCAAGAAGAGACTGGAATTTTGAACATACTTGCGAATCCCCACAGGTGATTGTTTTTTGCAACGGTGTGAAAATTTAGAATAAGAAAGATGATTTTTGTAGCTGATTGGAAAAACACTCGAATTTCCTAGATTTCAAAAGATATTTGATAGAATGCACGATCAACCTGAGAGATTTGAAGGAAAACTTTGTTATAGTATATTTCATTTTTGGAGCGGAAGGTTTAAAAGCTACACTCCATTCATTTTGAAATGATCGATGCAATAATTCCATGATGAAAGTAAGTTCAATAATAGAAAAAACTAAGTTATTACTGAAATCTATTTTTAAAAATTTCAGTGAGCGGCAAACAACAGCCGAAAATTTCCTTCAATAACCTCGAATAAAAGGTCAATATTTCTTGAGTAGTACTAAGGTGTGAACACTATTATTTAAATCTGCAGTGGACAACAATTATATCTTTCTCATGATTTCGGCCTTTCTCCTCTTCATAAAAAAAATTATTTCTGTGACATCAGATATGGCGACTCATGAAAAATTTCACTTCATGCTACATTATGGAGTAACTGAGCTCTTATGTATGCAAGTTTGGTTCCAGACAGTTTCAGGCACACGAACTCTTTTTCTTGTTGGAGCGGAATCGTACTTGTTTATCCTGCAATGCATTTGGTCCTAACATCGACACCATTCCGTCCAGCGTTCGATGAATTCTGAATATTTCAACAAACGAATCATTTTTCTAAAATCGGCATCTTGAAATCTATAAACTGATATAAACTAAGTTTATTGATTGTGAAAAAGGTTTATCCTATTTCCCTATATATTTTGCATATTTGCATATGAAGAAAAAACTAAAAACTGAGAGCAATCGAAATTAAACGAAATTTCTGGCCCTTTGCGACAAATTTGACCCAAAAATAATTTTGACCAATTGCAATGAGATATTTGGATTACAGTAGTTCACGCATTTCAATTCCAATCAAAAAAAGCGGACCGCATACAGTATTTTTCTGACGAATACTCGCAAAATGACGGGGCGAAATTCACCATATTTTCTCTATTTGCATTTTGTCATTTTCGAAGCACCGACTCACATCAGGCCTCGAAACACTGCCTAATTCCAAAACTATTGTAAGTCCCTATTCGACTGCACCTCAAATACACAATACGCCTCTCCAGGAACATCCACTCCAAATCCAGAGACTTCAAGCTGAAGTCTGATAGACGCCCAAACGACGACCCGTTTTATTTTCCGAAATCGGACGGCGCCGCCGCCGTTCTTCAATTACCAGACTCCCAACCAACAGGACACGGCCCTGCTCCAGGACAGCGGACTTTTCCCCATCGGGTGCCGAGACCCGGCGACGAGGCTTACCTACCGCCGCAGCCCCCAGCGCCGCCGCCCCCGCCAGAATATGTTGCTTCAAAACCAACGGACATTTACCCTACACCCGGCTATGGTCGGACCTCGACGGTAAACGTGCCCCAGACGCAAGTATACCAATCGCCCGCTCCACCCTGGCAACCGACGCCTACTGTCCCCGGATACCAAGTGATCGTCACAGCAACGACCGCCGCCCCTATGATATGTCCTCCGGGGCCGCCGGGACAAACCGGCGAACCGGGCATGGATGGCTTGAACGGCATGGCGGGCAAAGATGGTGCGCCCGGCGTCCCCGGCACGGACGTCACCCCGAAAGTTATCGAAAGGAACGAGTGCACCATGTGCCCGGCCGGACGTCCAGGCTCGCCGGGACCGATCGGACCCATTGGACCGCCGGGCAAGAAAGGAGTCGTCGGCCCGGCTGGCTATCCGGGCAAAATTGGGCCCGACGGCAAGGACGGACCACCGGGACTAAACGACAAACGAGGCCCTAAAGGCAAACCTGGTCAAAAGGGACCACCAGGCCCCGACGTTTCGTCGGGCAAAGGTCTTAAAGGAACCAAAGGTCAGCCTGGAGGTCCCGGTGCGCCGGGCCTGCCAGGACTCACTGGCAAAACGCCAGCGGTCGGATGTGAGCAAAAAGTCTTCTGCGCTTGTAAATCTTTATTCCATGGGTATGACTGCTTTAGATATTCAACCAGGACCATCGGGACAACCCGGTCAAGATGGACAACCGGGCTTACCCGGGCAACAAGGACCCAAGGGGGCCAAGGGCAACGCTGGACAGCCTGGTGTGGACGCCGGCTATTGCAAATGCCCCTCTCAGCCGCCGGCTACTCGCCCCAGAAGAGGTGAATCGGTTTGAAAAGTTGTGCTGAATTTTGCAATGTATGATTTTCATTCTACAGATTTTAAACATTAACCTGACGGTCTAAATTTTTTTAATTTTCTCAAGTTTTCAGAAAGTTTCTCTTTTTCAAAGTCTGTTTTGATTGGATTCTTCTCTGAACTGCAGTAATCTTAACAATTGTACTTGTAAATCCAGATTGAAATGATGCAGTGTCAAAAGTTATTGCAACGAAACTTTGTGAAATATCTGGTCATGAGCAATTTTCTTGTATTGTACACAATGTCGGCAGGTATAAGTTCGTGATTATCATTCGTTTTTTATTGTAAATTTTTTTCGTGAATAAAATGCTGCAACATGTGTACAATAGAAGAATGAATATTTAGAGAAAAAATTATCTTCTTTAGGATATTTGGATCAGGTCCATGATTTTAGAGTTTCAAAATTGTAATAAGAATTTCAAAGAATTTTGAGGTTTTTAGCATTAAAACATCATGCTTGTTGAAAACTTCTGCTATAATAATCACAACTGCGTTCTGGAAAAGAAAATTCATTGAAGTTGATTTGCATAAATTTTTACAGTAAGTTGCGCATCAAATATATTGATCTTATAAGGATGCGGAATTGACTTCACAAAAGGTTAGTGCAGCCCAAAAGTTGCTATACACTGTGAACCTATCATTTATGAAGTAAGTTTAATTCAGAAAAATCTAGTAAGCTTTTTACTGTAATCAAATGAAACAAAGTTTTCGTATTGAGTGGTAAACAGAACAGTTGAGAATTTCCATTAATAATCTATTTCCACTACGTGAAAATTACATGTCGAACTGAACCTACTTTTTTTCTATCATTTTCAATTATATGGGCTATAATCGTACATGAGCCCCTAAAAAATTTCTCGCCATGTCCTATTTTTCAGACGTACCGTACGCCATTCCTCCATTAGAAACTGTATCGTCATCATCAACTTTAGAAACATTACCGACAACCAATGCGCTGATAACTGTAGTCACAGAAGCTGGTACCACGATCATCATTCCCGAATCGGCCCCGACTACACCCTACCCTCCCGAGACCACCACCCAGATTGTGATCACAGAAACTATTCCCCCGACTAGTGCTGCCAATACCGAAGTCCCGGTACCACTACCGCCCGATTTTACCGAAAGTCAAAGTGGTGCGCCACCGAATCCTTACGGTGGTGGCCCGGAGACCCAAGCGCCCACTTTCAACACGTCTCCGACTCCGGCGACAACAACTGCGACGAGCTTTTCGCCGCCGACGCCGAGCTTTTGCGAATTGAACCCTGAGCTTTGTGAAACGCGGCCGCCTACGACCAGCGGCTTTTCGGCGACATCGAGCGGCGGTTCCGAGCCCAATCTTTGCGATCTGGATCCGTCCCTTTGCGCCGATACGGGAGGCACAACGCCTGTCAATGCGGGAACATCGGCGCCACCTACCGAGAGTGAACCTAGTGTTTGCGACTTGGATCCATCATTGTGCGCCACGACTAGTCCGTCTCCCTAAGTTACAAAAAAGGGTAAAATGAAAATTGGCGCCATTTTCTACACATTTTTTGGCAAAATAATGAATGTAAATTTTAAAAAACGGTCGACTTATTACTGTAGTCATTTAGAACAATTTTCTCGTCCATGAGTTTCACAGAAGCAAACGGATAGACTGTCTTGTTCCAGACCAGAGCTGCAGGAAGTTGTTTTTCGTCCAAGACTATATAGTCTTTGTTTTTCGAAATCCTTCTAAATGGTAAAATTGGAAAATATGTATGTACCGTTTGCACACCCAACTAACTTTTTACAATTTGTGTAATTTTTCAATATTTATAAAAAAAACAGATTAAAAATTATGCCCATTGTGCTAGAAAGTTTGATTTTGCAACATATATTGCTTGATGCCATATGGCATAGAAGTTTAATTCTTCACTGAAGAATCAAATCTATCCCAGCTCCTCTTTTGTAGTGAATTCGTTTAGCGAGAATAGTAGCTACCAAGTAGTAGTTCTTTGTTTCTGATAGTACGTGATTTGATGTTCAGAACCTTGTAAACTTCGTTCGGCTGTTCTGTCAACGTCTAAAAACCACACATGTAACAGCTCAGTGACGCTAGAGTGAGTCAGATTTAGTTCAAAAAACAGAATTGTGGCATCTAAAATTCGTGTAAGTGTTTCGAAGAGGCATCTTTATGTCCCAAAAAGCCCATATAAAGGCTTTTTATGGCGCGAAGCATCAACTATTTTGACCTGCTTAACCCTTTTTTGAACAAAATTGGTCATTTTTGGCCCAAAAATAGGAATTTTTTTGTAGGTTTTGGTATAGTCATGGGGAGGTGGATTTCGGATACCTTCCCTAATTTTCATGAATGCTGTACGGTATCGGCCCATGCTAGGGTTCATGGACACTATAGTTCGTGGTTGAGGTTCTCATAGCACTTCACACCCCTGATCAGTACATGTATGATCTAATCAATAGTTCGTCTGAAGTACTGTACAATCTAAACTACGAAATTTTGCACGCACCTAAAGAAACTATGTTCCTTTTTTCGAGTCTATCCAATCATCAATCAGACTCTTTTTGATCGCATGCAAGAAATTAAATAAAGCCGTAGTGTGTTTTTCTTCAAATGTTTCTGAATAATGAAAGTGGAAAGCAAGTAGTATTTCAGATGTTCACGATTTGCAGATAAACAGTATATCATATGGGACTGGAAATTTGTGACCATACTGACCTAATCTTCAACAATTTTTCAAGTGAAAAAGTTTACAGTAAGAGCTCTATGTAGAGGGTTTTGACAACAGTATTGATTTGTATTACTTTTCAATTTGGAAGCATTTTATAAAAAACAGACTATAGTTGGCAAATTATCATTAATATCGATAACAATTTTGTCTTGATCTGATCGTGTTCAAAATTTTCTATCTCTGGAATAAATCAGTACTCAATTAGTAATTCAAATTATTTGATAATGATCATATCAATTTGATGCACATGCATGCATCCCATTTAATTCCATCTTGGAAGATCTAAAAATAGCGTATACGTGATTCAGCATTCGTCAAAGGTCTATCTGTCGTATTATCATGGACCATAGATAGATCTAAATTAGGCTCTGAACTATGATTTGAGGGCGATCTTGACCTTAAATGGGGCACAGGAATATGCAAGACTGGAACAAATACTGTTTTACATCGTACATTGGATTGGACATCACTTGACAATTTTAAATCGTGTTTTAGAATGAAGCAAGTTTGTCACATTCTATAAAGCGTGAAATCATACTAACTCGATAAGTCAGTCTCTGACACATGATTCAGATTAAAATGCAGGAAGTAGAAATAATCTATCCTTAAATTTGGACAGAAAAATCAGCTCCAGAATTTTCATTTTCCGATTTCCTCGGATTAAAAGTTGAAACGCGCAACTATTACGAATGTGAAATAAATCATTTCAAACAATGAAAGAAAAAATTTCATTCAAAATTGGTGAAAATTAAGACACAAATATTTCATTCGGACGACTGATAACTGGTAAAATTCAGTTGAAAATGTTTAGGTAATGTATTCAGTTACTTTATGAATTGAAATTCGACTATCAATTTAACAAATCACACTTGACTATCAACTTTTCGAGACATTGACACGAACTTGCCCTCTCATTGAAACATATTCTGAAGAATTCGTGTGCTCACATAAAATTTGTCAACACCGAGCCGAAAATCAATCCGATTCCTGAGGATTTTCTACATTTAGTTCCAGTTTCAGTTTCTTAGGAAATGGATCGGCTATTTTTAGTCCCGCTTTTAGGTTCCGATGACACCTCTATAGTGCTCAGGTCGTTTATTATTTGCATGAACATCCTTCTGGGGTTTGAGGCTCATTTGAAAAAATAAGGGCTGATGAAATAGCCTCTCTGTCGAGTTGATTTTGAAATAAGTTTTCTACAAATTATCCGTGAAAACAACGGAAAATAAGTCTAAGGAGTGAACATTTTTATGACTAAACTTTCCCCATCTTACAATTTAGGCGGTAAAACAAGAAGAAAACGACAAAGAAAAGCTCATCTAAGAAGGAAAGTGATTAAAATTTCGAGCGAAGAATTGAAAGATTGATTGTGTTTTCTTTCGTATCTACAAATATTTTTCAAGTAAAAATTTTCAAATATTATTGATTAGGAAAATGATCAGTTACGGTTTTTGCGTCATATCCCACATTTAATAGTCGCTGTATCTTTTTTCAAATGCTATTTTTCCGGAAAGAGTCGAATTATTGTTTTGACATTGAGCACAAAATAATGGTTTTTGTTGACTGAATAGCTTAGGTACACATCCCTGAAAAATAGATTTAACTTGTAAAATGTATTCAGCAATGAACCTCGTCTCCAGTTTGCAGAATTGCTATCAAGATGGAGCAGGTTTTCTCATCTGATCTTATACGTTGCCAATTATATTGTTCGAAAAACAAACAAATGACTATTCGTCTTTTATTCTTGAAGGAAAATTGAACAAAAAATACAGTAAACACTAAATTTGTGGAAGAGTAGTCCCGAAAAAAATCATGTTTATCACGATATTCTTGATTCGCATCTATTTACCCAATGACTACTATTTATTCGACTGCCTAATTCCAATTAGAACGTTATTCTTGGTAAGTATGATTCCCATGAGAATAAACAATTTATCTCTGGCTAGAATCTACCTTCTCCTAATAACGGTTACTGTAAGAAGCCAAGAGCAAAATTTCTCAAGAGTAAGTAAAAAACATGCTATTCCTGATACCCTGCATTTTCATCGATAAAATTCTCTAGAATCTTTTCGATCGATGCGCTTTTCAACAGCGAAGAATGCTCGAATGTCTACAAGGTTTGATGCAAAACGATGACCACATAGAAAAAAGCCTGGCTCGTAAGGCTTTGAAACGGGAGCCGGCTCTGCAAGTCCTATTTTTGGAAAGATGGTCGGACGTGATGCAGGCTTACGAAAAGTGTAGGATTTTGGACGACAAGTAAGTGTCGTAAAGTGTGTAATACTTGCGGAACTTGTGAATTAAGTGAAACACAAAAATTACAGTAAAAACAAAATTTAGGAGCAGTCTCAAGTTCTTTTCCAGATTTTCAAACTGTGCTCCATCGATAGACAACTCAACGTGGCTGAATGTTAATCAATCTCAAATTTTCAAACCCGGATATTTGATCGACAAGATCCAATGTGATCGACAAATGAGGCAAGAAAACGACACGTGGATGTTTGAAATTCAAACTATAGTCGGTAAAAAAGCTTCGTGCTTCGACGAGGCGGAAAATTTTTCCAGATCGGAAAATGAGAGGTTAGCTACAGTAAGATCTCACTCGCAGGAAATCTACTGTACTTGTTAAATATACAAAATTGCATCATCACTCATATATAGGCCGGAAGCTTGTCGCGTCACGGACGCTGTGCAAAGTTGTTTCCAAAATGAAACCTTACGGTTGCAGGCTTTATGGTCCCAAAATGAAAGTCCAGCGGCCCGACGGCTGCAGAGACTCTTCGAGGCCGTGAACCGACGCAGGTCTACCAGATGGAACTGCTTCGAATGTCTATATGTGTAAGCATACATCGCGCTTAAGGAGGGTTTCGACATTCTCAGAAAGTTTTTGACCTTACCCTATTTACATTTGATCCCACCCTAATGCTCCAAAATGCGACTAATCAGGCACTAATTGACAAACATGTTTGGAATCTATCTAGAAACATGATTTAATAGGGCTTATTTTCCTTTTTGAAGAGCTATGGATTGGTAAATCCCGGATCAAAATTTATTTTTCTTCACCGGGATTTTTTAGGATTTTTGAAGCTTTCCTTTTTGGACAATAGTTACGATAATCGCAACCATGAAAATTTTCATAATTTGAACTTTAAAGCCTTCAAGAATCTTTTTTTCTCAGTGCCAAACCTAAATGTCGCGAAAACACTGCTCAAAGAAACTGCATTTACATGGCTCAGAAAAACATGGAAAAAACGTACAACGATCTAATGAGGCAATGTATGACGAGCAAAGGGCACGACACCGTGATGGAATATCAGCCAGAAATCGAAATTTTTTTGCAGGGTCGAGACGCGACGACGGAGAGTGGAAACTTGTGCTATTGGTTGAACGATGCTTTCCATCTGTATTGACAGTTTTTCATGTATTTAGTTTTTTTTACCTGAAAAGTTCGATATGATATGGAAAAATTTTTTACATGTGATCGATTTCATGAGCAGAACTTGAAAATGCTTTCAATGGCTAAGTTTTCTTATCCAAAAAAATTGCGACATGACTACTTTATCAACTGCAATTTATTCCTCAGACTACTGAGTATGTAACAATGATAACAAATGGAGTTATTCAACACAAGCAATTTTATGTACATGGAAAATTTGTATTCTGGAACTTTTCAAGAATCTTCTAAAGAGAGGTCCAACTCCTTCCGTTTCCGGAGTGCAGCGTCCCGGGCGAAACCACCACCATATGCCGCCGGTTGAGGAGCTCCTGAAAAAATAAAACTTCGAGGAACGCCGTCTCGAAAAGGAAAAAAAATTGATACCAATCTTCTATCCAAATATGTGAGAATCCAGAAATTACTGTAAATGGCCATTACTGTAGTTCGACTGATTCTCCTCATCACCTTATTTGAAGTCTCAGTTCTCCGATCATTTTGCATCCATTTTTATTATTTTCTCTTCATTTCTATTGTTTTTATCATACTTCTACTTTTTTCGTCTTGTCATTTCTAGCCAAATATTTTTATGTCGAAAACTCCTAAAAACATTCTTCTTTCTTAAATTCGCTTTTTCATCATTATAGTATTTTCTTAATCATCATCGTCCAACTTCTTTCTTTCACAATTCTCTCTAGCCGTCTGTGCCCAAACTTACTAGCTTTCATTGAATCACGTGACTAGTTTTTATGAATCTTTTTGTATATATAAACCGCGTTTCTCATTTTCCAGTTCGTTTTCGGCCCCTTCCCTATTCCCATTTCCCCGACCGACCACTGTCCTTTCCTTTCCCAATCCTATCTGTCGGCCTATACTTTCTTCTCGTTCACGTCATTATTCTTTTGCGTATTCTATCTTCTCATATTTGTCTATAAAACTATTCTGTATGTTTTACATCTTTCCATCCTCAATAAATTACAAACCCCAAATCGGTCAAATCGTCTTTTGGGTTCATGGGAAATATAGAAACGTTCATCCCAACCGATGTACAACTTAGGATCGTTCGTTCTCATCCTTTATCGAATGCCGTCTCAAGTCGACCACAGTAAAACAACTGAAGTCCGAATCCTCATTACCATTTCCCATCGTTTTCAGTTCTATGATTCTTAAGACTCGAGTATTGGCTTTGCTCAATCGTAAAACTCTACTCCACATTCTTAAATCCTGCTGTGATCCTACCCACAGGTAACTTTCTCGTTTCAGACCGCCCTGCAGTGAATACGCGTTCGATCGAGACAGTCCTGCTACAGGAATCTGTAACCTACGTACTACAAACCCCATACTGAAAACCTTGCAAATATACTGCATGAGTTTTTCAGCCCCTTTTTAGGAGGTGATATCAAATTTTCGATTTCGAATCACTATTCCTCACCTCCTCCATAACCAGCGGCGCCTCCACCGTAGCTTTGGCCACCCGCAAAACCGCCCGGCTGCACGCCGTACAATTGTTGTTGTTGACCGTAAGACGAGGGTTGAGGCGCCGGACCACCACCATAGGCTGGTTGAGGCGCCGGGCCACCACCATAGGCTGGTTGGGGCGCCGGTACGGGATATGACGGCCCGGCAGTCGGTGATGGACCCGGTGGTGGCGGAGGCGCTTGCGTGGTCACCACTGGAGCGCCCGTCGTTGGTAACGGTGGAACTGAAATGTTGAGGTGCAGGTTACCTTGCCAATCTAGAGTAAAGCTACGTTTTGCAGTACGGAATTCAACTTGAAAAACGTGTTTAAAACTTCTACATGAATTAAAATCAAATTTTGCATCTCAATATTCAAGATTACGACAAAGAAAGTCAAGTTGACGTGATATTAAGATTTAACACACGAAATCTTTATAACAAAAAAGTAATATTGTTTTTTAAATAAATTAAAAAAAATCAAAATAGCCAACCAGTCAGAATCGAGTACATTTAGCGATGGATATCCTTGCCTATCTCCACGTTGAAAATTTTTTAAATCAACCGCCTCCCATGCTTGTGTATACCAGAGTGAACCCTTCCAAGTGAATTTCTAAGATCAGGGCTAGATGGAAGAAGGCGTCCTTGTTAAATAGGGGGAGGAGTTATTTTGCATCTGATGTACATTTTGGTTTTCCACAAAAATTTTTATTTTTCGAGATTTCTCAAAAAGGGGTCAAAAATACTTGTTTTCTACCTAAAACGCAGTAATTTCAAAAGATGATACAAATTTTTCGTTTCAACTTGTTCATGAACCTGACAAAAAATGAAAATTTCGATTATTTTCTGAACATTTTGTGTGAAATACAGTCATTCTACACGGTTTTCTGATAAATCGCAAAAAATAAAAACTAAACAATATTTCCAACATTTTTCCCGTGTGAAATAACCATCCTCTTTTGTGATCCAAAGGCGTCCTCCTCCCCCTGATTTCAGAAATCCACTTTAAAGGGTTCCAGTATAGTAAACGGAGTTTTTGCTTAGTTTCAAAAATTCTGATTTGTCGGCCAGCTTGATTTTTTTATATTTATTTCAAAAAATAAAGATGATTACTTTTTTAAAATCAAGGTGATAACTTCTTCGTAATCAAGATGCAACTTGATTACTTGTTTGAAATTATGTTGAATTTCGGACGTTAAATCTAATTTCAGTTTTTAATGGTTAAAGCCTCGAAACTGTGATTGGAAGTTGAGTCAACTTCAATGGAAACTCTGTGGGTTAAGGTCGAATCCTGACTGTCTATACTCTTTCCAACTTTGGCTAAACTCTCTGGCTCCATGGATGAAGAAGTCAGTTTCAGTCTAAGTCGAGATCTTGACTCGCTGATCTATAACACCCTGTGCTGCAACATACAGTTCTTCGCCATTTTATTCCAATATCAGCTGCATTAGGGACCTGCAAAGGATGTTTAAGAGCGAGCTTGACTTAGGCCCATGAAAAAATGTTGCTGGGCGGAGCGTCTGCGAGTGAACTTCAGAGAAACTTCTATATACGTATGTTTAATTCGAAATTTGCCAGAATTTTGTTGCGATTGTGTATTTAATTATATGAAAAAGTTATCATCAGCATAATTACCATTTATTTTAGATACGGTTTTAGGAATTTGCATTCAGTATCCTGACGAATTTGAAAACTTATGTTAATCAACATTCTTGATGTCGAATTTTTCACAGTTCATTAAAAAATGTGGATCTTTTACATTTTTTTGCACAGATCTTTTCGCCATTCAGATAGATAAATAGATATATCATTTTTTGAGATAGAAAATTTCAATATTTTCAGAGCGAAATCTGGAGAATAAAAATGCAAATTGTAAAAAAAATTTGGATATAAACATTTCATCTTAGATTTGAAAATCATTAATTCTGGTACAAAGTATCAGCAAAAACTTGTAGATTTTGATGATCTACAATGTTAGAAGTGGAGTCCTTTCAGATATTATTTCACGGATGAAAACTTCAATTTTTCAGCTATTCAATCATTTTCCAGTCGGGCTAAATGCAAAAATCATATTGAAAACATGCGCCAAAATCCAAAAATCAAGTAAGCAACGCAGAATTTGAATTCTTGAACTATTTCTGTCATTGTCCTATTCTGAGGATGTTTTAATCTTTTTAAAAAGCAAAACAGCTTACTTCCACAAAATCCAAGATTTTTCAAATACTGCAAAAATATTCTGGGAAACTAAACCAAATGTCCCAAATCGGAAAATTAACTTTCAGTGCTACTAGTGAATGTTGTTTCAGCACACATTTGTGACAAAGAATCTGTTCGGGAAAAAATGATTATATTATGCAGTAACTTCAATTTGCTTGGATATGGGTCGACACAATATTCTGTGACTCACCGAACAGTGACAAGTATAAACAAATCACGAGGCCAGTTCACAGCAAAGAATCTAATTTATGTGCCAAATACTCATTGGTTTGGAGTGGCATGAAATGGTCGTCAGCCAAATGATCCAGCTCACTTGCGTGTTGAAACTTAGTTCATAAATTCAAGCCTGCCCTATCCAATGCGTCTCACCTGTCGGCTCTGTGGCCGGAGGAGTCTGTTCAGTGGCCGGTGGTGCCGTCGATGCGCACAATGTGGGGTCGATGTCGCACGGATTCGGCGGCGTGTTCTCCGTCGCCACTTCAGTAGGTGGCGTGGCTTCTGTAGGTGGCGGTGGTGGCACTTCCGTTGGTGGATTAGGCGCTGCCGTCGTCTGAGTTTGTTCTATAGAAAAATTGTGAGTAGGGTAACCGATATCCATCCAATGAAAAAATATGACGCATTTTTTTCGCTAAAAGCCAAGAAATCGATGTGGCCTAAATTTTATCCAAGCCTAATTCATCATTCTGGTAGATTCGAGTGCGGGTGGGCCCGCCAGCTCCGACCAAATTCTGATCTAGCGGGTGAAACCAGTCTTCGGCTCCAGTCGAATTTAAATGTTTCTGGATAAAACACCATGTCGGTTCCAGTAGGATACGGATCCGGTAAACAATCGAATCTTGGGCCGAAACCATAATAATATAAGAAATTACTAGTGGTCACATTTTTTAAGAATTCATTGTCGGCTATTATTTGGCCTTTCAATGGCATATTATGACAATTAGAATACCTTCAATAAATTCTTGTTTGAAATGGGGTTTGATCCCTGAACTTTGAGATTCTGAGTCGTGAGATGTAACCACTGGGCCATCGGGGCCAATATGCGCCTGGTTAGATCATGTATTTAAGCTGGTGGGCCATGGAACTTTCTCAAGAAGGTTCTATTCCATGTGTGGCCTATTTTAATGCTTTTTGTTCCTAAATTGCTGGAACCTGCTACTTCCATTTCCATTGTCTCCCTAATTTTTCTCTTGAAGGTGTTGCTTTCATGGGCCAGTATACTGGTGTTATCAAAATCAAAGCGTGACCTACACCCACACTCTAGATAATGTTCTGCCACCCCACTGATTTCTTCATTCAGGTTCTTCAATACATTTCTATGATCTGAGACTCTAGTCTTGAGTGTTCTACTAGTGGTCACTCAGATCATCCAGATGACCACACAAAATTCGCTATATCAGTTGTTAGTTCAAGAATGGACATTGGTCACCTGTGTGACCATTATATTATATTATGGTCCCGGCCCTAAATACGATTATCCATCGGATCCAGGACTGTATCCGTAAGCTGGATCCAGGTTTTATCCACAAACGTCTGCTCAACAAGCAAGATCTGATGCTGTGTTTTACCCACAAGCAGTTCCGGACTTGGTATCAGAAATCCGTACAGCTGGACCCGGGTTTTACTCAGACCCAACTCCTGTTGGCTCACACTTCGTCTTTACATACTACTTATCGTGTCTGGAATCCCGATTCAATTCCAATATTTGAAATGCGTGATATCATTAAGGAAGCTTTCTCTGCAAAGTGCCCAAGCTGCAACAAGCTTTAGTCTCACCTGTCGGCGCCTGGGTCTGACATAAAGTGGGGTCTATGTCGCAAGGATTGGGCGTAGCGGCGCCTGCCGTCGTGGGCGCCACTTGTTGGCTAGTGGCCACGACCGCCGGCGTCGACCCCGGAGCGGATTCGCACAGTGTTGGGTCTAGATCGCAAGGCGACGGTTCGGTTACAGGTGCCACGGTGGGAGCTGGTGCGGGAGGTGCTGGAAGACGAAAGAGAAGTTGCTACTTTGCAATGCGTGTTTAAAGCACATGATTTTTGACAGAAAATAAGACATTATTATTACAACTTACAGCTGATCATGCCGTTAAAGTTTTTCGTATAATTTTCATGATACTTAAAAAAATATTTTTCAATGTTTGGAATAACTTATTCTGCCAATGGAATGGTTTGAGAACTCGTGAAATTTTTTGAATTTGATAAATATGTGAAATGTGATGTGAAAACTTTATGAGCATTTTATAAGTGTTTCGTGCATGAAAACGGCCTGGAATGATTGTCAGCTCATTAGTATTTATATTTTATTGGTCTTGATTGCAACACATCTTTGTCCGATCATGAACCTCTGAAGGTTTTCAATTACTTTGTCTGCATGACTTATCAGTGAGATTATTTCGTATGCATGATGCAGAAAACTGACTTTCTTATGCAATGAAATACTAATACAGAAAATTCGCTGATTAGTACAAGGTTCATTACTTGCAATGAAATAAACAATCTCATGCAACATGCACTTGTTTCATGCATAATTTTCAGTAATGACCAAACTGTAGAACACATCCTGTTGCATGAATTCCGACATTGAAGTATTTTTGGTGAGGTGAAATTTTTACATGTTAAATTAGGCTGTGGTGTGATCTGACCGCTGACGCAAAGACTGGGTTCCAATTCGCAAGGAGTGGGCGTTAAGAGGCCGCCGGCCGGAGTAGTACCGGGTGTCGTTTCTATGGCTGCTGAAGCAAATAATGTTGTTGAACATGCAAAAGCGAAAAGTGAAAAAAGAACATGCTCTAAAATCAACGTCCACTGTGATGAAAATTTACTCAAAATCAAGAAAAAATACAATTTTCCAAAAAATGTATCGAAAACCATGTTTGCTGCTATAGGATAGCTGTGCACAGTGGACACTGATTATGTGCAAAAACTGTGTGTGAAAAAGTTTGACCTCGTTCCAAAATAGTATGCTTCCAGCCAATCTATAGCACCAAACTACAGTAAATATAGAAAAATGCGCAATTATGCAACGAGGTGTTTTCCGAAATACGAAAAAAAGTGGAATCTGGCACGATAAATTGGTCGGAAGCAGACGAAAAAAGTGGCGTATTTTTAAAATTGAGATATAGAAAAATGTTAGAGAGCCGCTTTAACAGCGGCGTAATACGCACGTCCTGGTTTGGCGCAAGGGCAATACGTTCCGTCGGGTCCTGGTTCGCCCGGCTGGCCCGGTGTGCCCTTGGTTCCCGGTTGACCAGGCGTACCGGCCGGTCCGTCGGGCCCCGCTGGTCCAGCTGGACCGGCTTCGTCTGAAAAATGAAGCGAAATAGCATAAATTATGAAACGAAGTGATCGACAGGTTCTTCCTTTTACAGAAATATTGTGATTTATTACTGTAAGTATATATAGTTGATGCTTACACGAGGAAGGCGGGTTATTTCCACGGATTCCGGGTAGACCGGTCATGCCGGGGGTGCCTCGGTCTCCTTTTTTGCCCTTGTCGCCTTTTCCGGAAACCGCGTCATTGCCTGGCATGCCTTTGTTGCCGGGTTTACCTGAAAGTAAAAGATGGGTCAGTTACAAGCAAAAAATGCAAGCATGGAATTATCAAATTAAGGTAGTTGATTATTGCCTTTATGAATAAAGAAAAATGCGCTGAGACTTCAAAGTAACTAGGAATAAAGAACTATAAAGAGAAAATGTAGGAAATTAAAAAAATTGCAACAAAAACACAAAAGAAAGAGCAGATAAGAGAAAGGCAAAAATAACAGAGAAAAAATGAAAAAATTGGGTAAGAACAGGTAGCAAAAAATACAAAGAAGAAAAAAGAATAAATGCAGAAATACATAAAAAAACAATCAATCAAAAAATAAAAAATAAAGAAAAGACAGAAGAAGAATCGACAAGAAAGAAAATGAAATAAAACAAATAAAAATAAAGATAAAGAAAAAAGAAAATGAAAGAGAAAGAGAATATAGAAAAAAGAAAAATCAAATAAGAAGCAAATATAAATCCAAGAAAAAATAGAGAACGAAAAAAGCGAAAAAAAGAAAAAGAACAAATGTTGAAAAAGCAGAAAAAGAAAACAGAAAAATTAAAAACAAACAAGAAAGCAGCATAAGGAAAAATTAAGAAAAGGAGTTAATAAGAGGAATAATAAATTATTAGATAAAAAAATATAAAATAAACAAAATAACAAACAAGAAATCGGAAAGCCAAGCATAGAAAATGGAAGAATGAAAAATGGAGTCTACAAAGCATATCAAAACGAACGGTAGCAAGGAAATCACAGATAAACAAGCACAAGTAAACGCAAAAGATTTGGAATAAAAACAGGAAAAAGCCCCAGAATGCATCATTGTTCAAGTCAACCGGGTGAAGTTTAGGATTTCAATTCAAATATACCCTACTGTTAATTTTTAAATACCTTGCTGACGCCAGAAATTATACCGCAGGAATTTTTCACTGCTACAAGTTACTGTAGTGAGCACAGAAAATTAAGACTTTGCCCTGCAAATGGTTGCTATATTTTTTATTGTTCTAAGGGTTCCGCAACAGTACAGTGAACTCCTGCATTTTAGTGTCATACAGTATTTTATGATCAGACAGTATCACAAAAAACCGACAGTTTGGACTGCTAACTAGTCATTTTTGTAGCCACTAATGAAATTCGAAAGGAACCCACAGTTGCCTCAAAAGTAAAATTTTCATTTTTTCGAAAGTACAAACTTGTTGTCAAGCTTATTTCAGATATTTCCCACTGATTACTGCAATCTCAACTTTTTGAATATCAATGTCTTACATGATTATCCAGTACAAAATGCACCCTTACTCACCTTTGGCGCCCCGAATTCCCATCGGGCCTTTCATGCCCATAAATCCTTGCATACCGTTTCGACCGGGGAAACCACCCGTGCCAGGCGCCCCTTTTTTGCCCGGCGGTCCAGGTGGACCCGTGGGCCCGCTCGGTCCCGGTTGACCTTCCGGGCACGTGAAACAATCTTTGGCTTCGGAGGCTGCCGGTTCCACGTCTTGGCCGGCCATACCTTCTGTACCGTCTTGACCCGGACCGCCGGGCAAGCCGTCCTGACCGGGGTTACCGGGCGGTCCGGGCGGACCCGATTCGCAACTGAGTTTTTGGCAATCTGGAAAAATGATCGTTGAGTACACGTACGGTAGGATAAAATTCTTACGGCTACTGTACGCGATTGACTTTCTCGACTCACCCGTGCATCCGGCCGGCGCCGGGATCGGGGCGACAACAGCCTGTTGATAGTTGGACGACGTGGGCGCCCCGTACCTGCTATTGCCGTAGGGCAGGGCCGACGGGGGCAAAACGTCGCCCCACGATGATTGCCGTTTGAGCCTCAAATTTTTACCCATATTGACCATCTCTTTCCAAGTTTCATCGGTGCTGACCTAGAAAGGTGAACTGATTTACATCTTGCTGACGTCAGTTCAGAATTTCGAAAGTCAACTTTACCATTTTCACTTCTGAACTACAGTAAGCTATTAGTTTTTCGAAAACTTTATTTGAATTATAGTAACTGACTCCAAAACTCTATTCCTGTGAAAGTCAGATAGGATGAACTTTCGTAGATAGAACAAAATTATCCGATTCCCATTCTTGATTTTGAAAATTGTTTGAAACTTCAGACAAAAATGCCAAAAAAATTAGTTTTCCGTGGCCTTGTTCTCGACCGCAAAGTTTCACATTGAAGTACTCTTGAATTTTGGATTTCAAACTTTTTGCAACTGACTTTCTACAATATTTTACAGTAACCCTATTTTTCATCTGGTGGTCATAGCGCCAAATTTGGTTACTGTAGACAAATACTAAACATGATTCTTATAGGTTTCATTGCTGGATAATGAGTATTTTTAAAATGCATGGGTTTTGATAAGTAGCCAAAAGGGGTTTTCATAGTTTTGATCATTTTGATTTGCAGTTTATGCTAATTTTATTAAATTATCGACAAAACTGTTTCAGACTTTGGATTTCGTCGTCCGCAAACCATATGATAAACCACATTTAGATTTTTGGAAAATGATGTCTGCCATATTGAGTTGTATGATCGATTCTTTTTCGAACCATCTAACTCAATGAAAAATGTTCAAACAAAAATTGGGAAATAGTTTTCGAACAGGTCTTTAAGACATTTTTCGATTGACGCCCAATTTTCTGCATTTTTAAACATAAAAAAAGATGTTTCCTCTAGAAAAAAAAATACAAGGAAAAAGAAAAGAAAAATAAAAATTCAGTAAAAAGAAAACTAAGCAGAAAAATAGAAGAAAATAATAAGAATAATCCAGGAAATAACTGTACTTTAAATAATGTCATCCTTTTCTCCACATTCAGCTTCATAATGACCAGCTTGTTATGAATGATAGGTATAACAATAGCGCAAGCCAAAACCGTAAAAACGCTGCAAAAGATGGCCCCGTAGGCCATCGATCGACCCCGTTCCACCGAAATTTGCATAATTATCCACTTTTAAAAACGCAACTTTGTTACGAAATACTAAAATAAAATTTAAATTACCGAAAACTGAAAAGTTACCCAAAATGAATCGACGTGCCTTTTTTCCTGGTTGAAAAATATAGCGCCATCTTACTGTATTTTTTCGGGCGACAAAAATTTACCTTTTATCACGACTGACCCATAAATTGTTGGTTTGTTGTGGAAAGTTTTGGGTGAAAAGTTTTCTAACGGAAAACATGATTGCGTTAATTACGACCCGGAAAGGTTCGGATTCTTTTTTTGGAAGCGAAGACGGGGAAGTGAGATTTTATGCAGAGTAGGTTTGAGTAGGCACGCTCAGTGACCTAAATTTCATGGATAGAAAATGTATCAAAAAGACAAATTGTTTTTTAAAATGTAATTGAATGATATATTAGAAAATGATTATGTGCAGTTTATCATAAAATCAGTGTACTAGGTACTTATGAAAGTTCAATTTAACGTCATTGATTTATGGAAGTTTAGATTATGAAAACTATGAAAAGTCTGATACCAGACCATAAAACTGACAGTGGGACATTAGAAGACGGTCCGAAAAACGATCATCTAAACTTTTTTTACAGGATTTAGGATCATGATTAAAATTTTGTTTTTGAAATTTTACTGACCGATATAGTTTCTCATATTTTTTTCATTTTTGGACACATCGCTTTGTTCAAAATTTATAAACTTAATTGTTGCATTACTAGAGTCAAACTTACATAAGTCAGACATTCTCTATTTACGATTTACGAGGCGCAGAAAACATCATTTCGAGAAGCACTTGTTTACTCTAAACAGGAAAATTTTGATGCAACTTTTGTTACAGTTTTTATAAGTACTGCAACCATCCTTTGAGAAATACGTTGTATCGCTATTCCTCGAACATCCCATTTCCTCGAAAGTCCCGATTCCTAGAAAAGAGGATAAAATTTATGATTCATCGTACAGTTACGCATCACAAATCCCGGTTCATCGAAAGTGCATATATATTCTTGAAACGTCTGTAAATTTGATCGTAAATACTATAATTTCAAAATTACCATATCTGAGGATATGAAGACTCAACAGAAGAGATTTTTTGTTAATGGCCATGCTTAGGGCTTAGGCTTAGGCTTAGGCTTAGGCTTAGGCTTAGGCTCAGGCTTAGGCTTAGGCTTAGGCTTAGGCTTAGGCTTAGACTTGGGCTTAGGCTTAGGCTTAGGCTTCGGCTTAGGCTTAGGCTTAGGCTTAGGCTTAGGCTTAGGCTTAGGCTTAGGCTTAGGCTTAGGCTTAGGCTTAGGCTCAGGCTCAGGCTTAGGCTTAGGCTTAGGCGTTGGCTTAGGCTTAGGCTTAGGCTTAGGCTTAGGCTTAGGCTTAGGCTTAGGCTTAGGCTTAGGCTTAGGCTTAGGCTTAGGCTTAAGCTTAGGCTTAGGCTTAGGCTTAGGCTTAGGCTTAGGCTTAGGCTTAGGCTTAGGCTTAGGCTTAGGCTTAGGCTTAGCTGTAGCCTTAGGCTTAGACTTAGGTTTGACCATACTTCTTTTTTTAGAATAGTTTTTTATTTGGAATAATTACATATAGTACAAATAAAGTATCTAATACACACGTTAAGGAAAAACGAAAACAACATATTCATAGTACTACTTACCCTTGAGGCTGAGGGGTGGCTGTATGGCCTTTTCGATTTGTTGAGTTGATTTCCATTCTACGACATCACGAGTTCCAAGATAGATTTTTCTGCTTTATACGCACGGCGATCCAAAAGCTTTAGGAAGCAGCTAAGGTCATTTTTAAAGTGTTCAAAGCATAATTGCTTTGTTGTATTTGCAACTTTGTATACGTGAAATTTTGTAAAAATTATCAGAATATTTATGACGTTTGACATTATGTTATTTTCTGGCAGTTTGGTTCCTAAGATTATGTCGGTTTTTTCAAATCTGAAATTTGGTTCTACCGATTCTCTCGCAGCATGTTCTACATCATTCCAAAAAATTTTCACTATAGGACATTCTGCAAGTATGTGTAGTATATCTGCTTTTTCGTCAGAGTGTTGGCATTTGTCGGATACCTGTATTTTATATTTTGTAAGCAGGTAAGCGGTAATCAGTATGTTATAGAGAATTCTGAACTGGAATTGCTTATATTTGTTGCCAATTTTGAGTGTGCTCAGAATTTTCCAAGAATCGTCAAAAAAAGTTGTAGTCATGTTTTTTTTGCTTCATCTAGGTCATTAATATTGAAGAATTGTATGTTGTATTCAAATTCTTTCCATGTTTGATATCTGGTTAGAAACCGTTTAGCAAAGTCCATCCAGCTAATTTTGACTCCTTCACTCTTTAATTTCTCATAGCTTTTGATGAACCATCCATCTTCCAACCAATAATATGAGTAGTTAAATTTCGTTCCTTGTATATTCGGTAAGATAGATTTCTTGTCTATTAACACACATCTGTTGTTACTTATTCTTTGTAGAATTACTTCAGCAGGTGAAATAATCTCGAGCGTATTGCTGATGGGAATGTGTTGAAGAGTGTCAAGTACTTCTGTGTAAAAAGCTGACAAGTATATTTTTAATTTGCCTGTGGAAAAATTCGACTGAATCAGTTCTGCCAATTCTCCCATCTTTGCTAGCTCACATGTTCCTAACCTACTCCACTTACCAGGATGATTTACTAGCCTCTTGATCCATTTTGATTTGAGAGCTGTGACTGAAATTTGCACATCTGGTATCTTTATACCACCATTTTCATAATTCTGTATCATTACTGTGGATTTTATTTTCGGTTTTGATCCATTCCACATAAAGTTCTGCTGCATTTTTTTAGTTCTCTCACAATTTCCTTACTCACCGGCAGATTTATAAAATTGTAGTTTAATGTAGACATGATTAAGTAGTTCTACACTGTGACTTTTCCAAAGAATGTTAACCCTCGGGACTTCCATATTTCACATTTTCTCTGACATTTCATAATTTTTCCACCAAAATTTTTTATGTTCACGAACTCGTCATTGTAAGAGAAGTGTATACCCAGTATTTTTAGCACATCTTTGACCGGGCATTTACATAGATGTATTTCTCTGCTACTACTTTCTCCTAATCCCAGTATTTGTGTCTTGTCCAGATTAACCTTCAAACCTGAGATGTCAGCAAATTCGTGGAATATTGAGATAGCATTTTCCATGTCTTTTTCATCCTCAACTAGAATTGTAGTGTCATCAGCATACATTGAAACTTTATGGGGTTCACTTTTAATTTCCAACCCTTTATATTCTTATGATTCACGTAGATTTATAGCTAAAAAATCCGTTGCACATATGAAGATGTACAGTGAGAGAGGACATCGCTGATGGACACCTCTTTGTAGTTTGAATCGCTTGGTTGAGAAACCTGCATTTTGTACTACCGCTTCAGCCCCATTATATAGTGTATTTATCCAATTGCAGAATTTCGCGCCGAAATTGAACTTCCTCAATGAATTAATCATGAAGCTCCTATCCAAGGAATCAAATTCTTTTTCTATATCAAGAGAAACCAGATACCCTGCTTTTCCTGTTTTATACAGTGATCAATGATATCCAGAATGTAACTTATATTTTCACCAATATATCTGTCTGGCATGAAACCTTTTTGATCTTTATGTATGATTTTGACTAATGCCTTTTTTAGTCTATTTGCCAGTACTTCTGCTAGGATTTTATAATCTACATTCAGCAGAGATATTGACCACCAGTTGGACACATCACCTAGGTCTTTTCCAGGTTTCGGAATTAATGTTATTATAATTCTCCTCTGGGAATCACCCAGATTTCCATTTTCAAGAACGCAGTTCAAAGATTCCACTAAAGGCACTCTTACCAACTCCCAGTAGGTTTTGTAGAATTCTACGGTAAGATCATCATCTCCAGGAGACTTACCATTTTTCATACTTTGAACCACTTCATGATACTCTACAGTACTTATAGTCTGTTTTTCTTAAAATGCTTCCAAATAATGAAAGTGGAAAGCAAGTAGTATTTCAGATTTTTGCTATTTTCTGATGAACAAAATATCATGTAGGACTGGAAATTTGTGAGCATACTGACCTGAGCATTAGCAATTTTTAGAGCGAAAAATTTTACAATAAGAACTTTATGTAAACGATTTTGACGACAGTACTGATTCGTGTCACTTTTCTATTTGGAAGCATTTTATAAAAAACAGACTATATGTCTCTTTCCACATATTCTTTGGTCTCATTTTTTATCTGGTCGCATTTATGTTTTCGAAAAAATTATCTTGAGCGACTTGGGCAATATTTCTTTTTTGATGCAGTTTACTGTAGAAACCATGTAGTCTATTCATTATTTCTATAGGAACTGTCGTAAGGTTTCCTTGTGCATCTTGTAAACTGCTTATGTGTTTTTTATTATAGTTTCTTTTCTCAATGTTCAAAAAATATTTGTTTGGCTTTTCTCCTTTTAGATTCCACCTTAGTTTTGTTTTTTCCATTGAAAAAGCTATTTTCCTCTCCATAATTTCGTTGAGTTCTGCATTAACAACATTATATCTTTCTTGGTTCCCTCCAACGTCTGAGTTATCTATATTTGGCTCTGTAGTGACTGTAATTCTGTCCTCAAAGCAATTTCTTGGTTCTTTCTCTTTTTTGAAATTTCCTTGCAGTATATAATAGTTTTATTTTTTATCTTGTATTTAACATATTCCCATGTAATTACTGGATTATTATTTTCCAAGTTTTTGCAGTCTGCAAGTGCATCTTTTATTATTTCTCCCAGCAGTTGCTTGTAATTTTGGTCATCTTTCAGATTGTTATTGAAGTGCCAGAAACCTGGACCTCTTTTCCTGTAAAGATTTCCTGCTAGCTGAAACATGACAGCCTTGTGGTCTGAAGTTAGTCCACTGATGATGCTACAATCACTTACTTGAGTAATGATTTCTTGGGAGATGAAAAAATAATCTAGACGACTTTTTACACTTTGATTTGACAGACTCCAGGTGTAACTTCTTTTGGAGGGATATATAGCTCTATAGACATCCACTAGATCAAGCTTCGAGATACATTCCAATATGTTTGCTACTGAACGTTTTTTTGGTCCCTTCTTTTCCTCCTACTTTGTCTAGTCTCTAATTTAAGGTGACACTGAAGTCTCCACCCATAATTACTGATCCGTCTTTCATGTTAAAATCTTTCAAGTCAGCAAAGAGTTCATCGAAAAAATTCAGTTGTTCTTTCTCAAGCACTGGTCCATACACATTCACCAATAAAAACAGTTGTTCATGAATTTTTAATTCTAAAAACACTTATCTACCCTCTTTGTCTATTTTCACTCTAAGGACTTCATGTGCAAATGTATTGTTCAAAAGTATGGCAACTCCCTTAGAATTAGATCGCCCATTTAATAAAAAAATTGATTGACAACCGCAGCCCCACTCTAGTCTTATCCTATTTGCTATTTCTAGTACAACATGAGTTTCTTGCAGAAATAGGACATCAACTTTGTTTGACTTTGCATAATAAAATATTTGTCTCCTCTTAGCCTCAGATTTTATTGATTTACAGTTCAATGATAAGAAGGCTAATCTATATGACATAAGACAAAGAAAAAATTGTGTCATTTGCTGGGCCATTCACTAAAATTTTGTAGATTTTTTCACTTGTGTATTGCATCTCAAAAAATTGGTTTTCCTTTTTTAGGATTAGAAACTTAGTTGTTGAAGTTTGACAAAAATGAAATTTCTTGTTTCAAGTTTACAAGCTGCTACTAGATGAAGATTGAAAACCTGCAAGCAAAGCTTGAGGTGCGTAGGTAACAATTAATTTAAGCCCCAAAGGGCACGAAGTATGCATCACTTCAAGGTGATGCCAAATTTACCACCATTTTATTTCTACCCTTGAATATTTTTGTTAACATGTTAAAACAGCAAAAAAATACGACCGAAAAAGAAAGAAAGATTAGTTTACACATTAACCAAGAACAGAAAAAAACAAGAAACGAAAAAACTCACTGTTGCAATAATTTTTTTTGGCGAATTTTTTCCATTTTTCTTGATGTTCTTTCCTTGTCAAATCATCCCTGAAAATCGTTGGAGGTTTTCTAGTTTTGTTAAAGTTCGCTAGATTTTTGACCTGGATCGCTACTTTTTGTTTGTGTTCCCAATTGGCAGAGACGACTTTTACCTGACGTTGGACGCCTTCTTTGTTTGGAAAAATGCCAGTCCAGTCGATCTTTAAGAACTCAACTTCTTCATGTGCCATCGCCATTTTTCGGATGTAAAATTATGAATTTCTGGCTGTTTTTGTTCAGCCGTCGGCATGATATCAATTTGAAGAACCACCCAATTGATTGCCAGACGATTCGTTCAACTGATTCGATTCTTCACTCCAATGACTCAACTCGATCTTCGATGGTCTTTTTTTCATTGCTGTCGATTCGATCGTCCAACTTTTGCCATTTCGAATTTCCCAAAGGTAAAACATTGCCCCTCCCTTTCATTTAGCCATATTTCCATATAAAAATAATGTAGAAAACGTCTGGAAAAATTTGGCTCGGGCCTGGCCAAAATTTCTGGAACGCAGTAATATAGGTTGGCATGTAAATTTTTCACAGAGAAAAAAACCGAAGCCACCTTTCTACACCAAGAACCGATCGAAAAATTTCGACCATAATTTTTTACTTTTTAAGGTGGAAAAGGTTGTGGGAAATTTGTGAGGAATCGGGACTTTTGCTAAAACAGGATTTTGTAGATGAAATCAGCAGTATTCGAAGAATGGGGACTTTCGAGGAATCGGGAGATTCGATGAATCGACACACAATCGAGAAATTCATCTTTTTTTACAGTATAAAATTTGCGACCAAGTGAAAATTGTGTATCAAATTCAACCTACCTTTTTGATTCTCGCTGCGTCTATCATTTTAAATTAAATGGGCTATAATGTATCTTCTAGTTGATGCAATTGTGTTATCTTCGCTTTGTCGTAGCTACTTTCATATCAACTGATTTTTGGATCATATAAGAACTCAATCTTATAGGAGTAGCAAAATCAGAATGACTTGTTTTTCTCATTTATACAAAATTCTAACCAACAAAGCAAGCATCGCAGATTAATTCTTGCTAGCCATGGAAACCCTGACGTACGAAAATAAATGTGTTTCTTTCACTTTTACTGAATGGCGAATAACTTTTAATTTTGTGGGAAGTCTTTTCTGTTGATTCTTCTGATTCTTGCAACAGCTACTTTTATGCTATGTTCCAGATCAGAAAAGAAATTTATAGTCTCTTTTTCTTGCAATGCTTCCAGACTATAAAAGTAGAAAGTAAGTACTATTTCATATTTACGATTTCTGGATGAACCATGAGTCACGTAGGACTTGAAATTTGTGAACTTACTTAACTAACATTTGACAATTTTTGGAGCAGTTTATAAAAAACAAACTATAGTTTGATTTTTTCTTTCATTATCAATTGATTAAGGAACAAAACTCTTATCGAAAAGAGAGGAAGGATTCAGCCAAATTTCTCCTTCTCAGTCAGTTATACATAAAAATTCCAACCACTAATTAGAGTCGTAGAAGAATATTTCCTGACCATTTTGAGTCCTCTGCATTCTGAATTGACTGCTTTCCAGTATTCATATAGACAAGGCCACGATAGGATTGATCCTTAACTTCCGACAGGCTTTTCTCGTGACTGAATGTTAAAATGTGGTCAACTGTCCGAAAAATGCAACTAACTTTCTTCTATCGTTTTCAGTATAACCCCTGTTTTTCGACTCTTAGAAAATGTTTTTCAATGCTGATTTATGAGCGAAAATTAAGTTTTTCTTTCAGCTCTTTGGTTGAGTGGAAAATTTTGATTAGACGTTTGGGATGTTCAAAATCATTTTGGTGGGACTGGGATGCATTCACCAAAATATCATGCAGTTGTCTGGTTCTAAACCTGATGATGAAACGGTGTCCGAGGTTTGCATAAAAAATTTTCATCGCTAAAATAATCTTTTAACCAGATATGTTGAAATTATGTTAGAAAAGCAAAGTAATGAGTAGTGCGAGATATTACGATTTATTCATGAACCTGTGCATCTCACCCAGATGGGTGTTTGATCTGGGTATCAATCATCAGGTCAGGTTAATATCCATTCAAAAAATCAATTAAAATTGTATAACCTCATTTTTGACCCAGTTATCACTGATTGGAGTTTGGTCATGCACTCGGCAAGCAGATTTTTCTCGTTTCTGCCAATGTGGGACTCATTTGAGATTATCTGCTTTGAGTTTCAAAATACCTATTCCATTTTCGTGAGATTGCAGAAGTTGTAATCTCACGCAAAAATCTGGATCCATAGGACTCTTGCAAGGAAATCTGACTTTGAAAAACGATGCTCAAACTTGAAAAATTATGTACCATATTATCAAATTCTGCGTGCTATTCCACGTATATCAAATTTCTCCTTCAAATTTTGTTTCTACGTCGCAAATTTCACATTGGGAGCGGAACATTTTCGTAATTAATGTTTTGATAAACCAAAACAGCAATCGTCATGATAGATAACACGATAACAAATTTGATACACGCAAAAAAATTATAACCCGGCAAAATAAAAACTACCAGAGAAGGAAAATTGGGAATTTATAAAATGTGGTTTGTATCCTTTTTGTTCGGTGTAGTATGTTTGGCAGGAAATGTCCGCAGTTCGTCGCGATCGGCAGCGGATATTCCTTTGTCGCCGGCGCCCGATGACCTGTCGTTGATCATAGTTGTAAGTTTGTAAATTTTTACAATGGTTCATATATGACGCTTGATCAATAATTTAAACAACATATTAACGTATAGTCGCATTTATTTGTAAAAAAATTTTTAGATCATGAAAAGTAGGGTCGTGCTACAAGGTTTGCATTTCACTTTCGCCATTCAAAAAATCCAGTCGCCGGTTTCATCAAAGAGACTTAAGCTCCACCTGAGCTGCAGCTTAAGCTGTATCTTTATTCTATATGTTATACCATTGCCGTTAGGCTGCAGCGCAGCTGTAACTTAACTCATACACACGAAACATGTCATGAAAGTTAAGCTGCAGCTGAGCTGCATCTTAACTACAATGTTATAACATACAGAGTAAAAGTATAAAAATAATTATATAAATAAATAATATAAAAATGTAAATAATATAAAAATATAAAAACTCCAGATTCCACAAGATGACATCTGGAGTTTTTAGGTTGCCTATGAAAACTAGCACTCCTTCTTGACTTATTACTTACCAGATTACACTTATCTGAATCACGGTTTCATGAAACAGCATTTTGAAAATGAGTGAAATATATTCTATTTTTAAACGCTGTGAATTTGACAAGAATCATAAATTTTCAAACCTACTTTTATAATAGATCCGGACACATGTTACTTTCGAATTTTAAAAGCCTGGAAAAAGTCATTTTTAATAGACTCAAACCTGAAGATGATATTTTCGAGTTTTACAAGCTCGAAATAAATTCACTTTTTCTATGGAAAATCTACACCTGACAAAATTTTCCAAGCCTGGAAAAAATTTAGTTTTCCGACAGTTCCAAAACAGACAATATTCCCCAATTTTACTGGCTCCGAAAAATCCATCTTTATGACGCATCCAAACCTGAATATAATTTCGAATTCTACAAAGCCGAAAAAGAGTTGATTTTTATTCCTTTGTTTCAAAAGTTTGTGACTATCGAATACTCAGGTGAGATGATGATGATTGCATATATCAATGATCTAATCATAATTTTTAAACTTCAATCTATAGTCAGTTTTTCATGACATGCTTCTAAATAATGATACCTGGGAAGCAAGAACTATTTTCATGACTGTAAATTTATGAACGTGTTCAATTAAAATTTAAATTTTTCTAATAAAAGGCTCGAGTGTACGATTTTTACTTCATACTAATTTTCAACGTTTTTCATTAAAATCCGACCATGGTAGAAGCAATAATGATAACCTTCCCATAAAATTAAAAAACTTCCAGATTGGAAAAAATAACGCCATGTTTTGATCAAAAAGTTGCAAAATCTGGTAAACATGAGAACGTCATGAATTGTTTTTGCAAAATCTATTGCTTACATTTGTGATGCCGAGTAATGAAGGGGAAAATTTGAGGAAGGACGTATATGATCTTACATATTTTATTCAGGGATTCAGGCACGGTTACCGTAATCCGGCGCAATTTTTCAAAAATGATACGTCACGTGAAACGGCCGGCTGGGGATGGGAAGGCGCGTCTCAACTAACGAACGTAAGACAAATGACAAAATTTTCCTCCATCTTTTTCAAAATTTTCCAAGAATTCTGACAAAGTAATTTCTAAATTCTAGACGAATAATGTGAAAATTCGAATAACAAAATTATAAGCCTCTCATAATAGATCCACGATCCATGTGATTTTTGGGAAAGTCCTGGATCAGATACATAAATTTCTGGTGGTATAACTGACAATTTAGTGAGTAAAATCTAGAAGACCAAATTCTGCTTGTCCCATGGTTGTGAAACTTTGAGTTCAGTACGGAACCGGATTAGCCCTGATACAAGACAAAGCGAAGATGGGCTCAGCGTCGGCTGCCCTGAATCCGGATGGTTCAAGTCTTGGATGCGGCCGAATACATTTGAAACTGACCACTGCTGAAATGAGGGACATTTGGATAGGAAGTTGTCTAAAAATTTCATGATCATCTTGATGATGATGAGAGATAACTGAGTGACTTCATGTCTCTCAGATGACTTTCGAATGAAATATGAGTCAAATTACTCGCATATCATTTTGATATGGTGACGGAGATCATCCGATGAGTGACCTGAATGACAATTGTTCTGATCTTTTCAGCAAAAATTCATCAACATTGTTTACTGCTCATTACCACAGGTCATCAGAGGTTGCCCAAATGACCCCTGGTCAATCCGATAATTTTGATCACGATCTGCAGTTGACCTTGATAATTTTGGGTAGAAAAGCTATCTGAGTGGCGAACAGTCAAAGTCGAATAATTTTCATAGCTTACGACATGAGTGATTTCGAAAAGTTTTCGTCTTTAGAGGTCATCTGAATGACCACTGGCCACTAGGGCTCTCGGATGACCTGAATTGACTATCTGATGACGTTAGTCGAGGTAGTGAGACACAATCGCATAGTTTTACATGTTATTCCAATGCTTTTAGACAAAAAGTCGGATTTGAGGGCCAAATTTTTATTTACAGGTCCGGGCAACATCTGAATACTTTTAGGCGAACGGATCTGAATGCTGCCGAGTAAATAATCGTATTTAACAAGCTCCGGCTGTTTATTTTACCCCTAAGCAATCCGCGTTTTACCCACACCCAGATTTTTTGGAATTATAAACAACAGCCGATAATTGCGCTTCTATTTTCACAGATCGGCAAGCAGCAAGCTTACAGTCTGGGAAAGTTTTTGAGGAATCGTTATGCAAAATTATTGCCCACCGAATTTCAACCATCAGAAGTGAGTTTGAATGTACTTTTGCATGGTATGCAGTATGCACTACAAAAATTTTATGCAAATCGACATTTTCGTTCAAATATTGTTAGTGCCTATGCCATCGCAAGTAAGTTGGGCTTATATACAACGAAATTTAATCAGTCTTATGAACATCTTTGTATAATTGACATCCAATGTTGGAACGAATGTAGAATGTTTGTCCTATTTTTTAATTTAAAAAATAATTCTCAAGAACATCATATTAAAACTCAAAAAGAGAATATCTAAAATGGCCACCCAAGCACATAAAAATCTCGTATACTGCAATAATACAGTTCTGAGCGGGTCCTTCCCCGTCAATTTTCACATGAAAGTTAGATGTTTGAGTAAATGATTTCTCACAGCTTCGTGAAAATCTCGCATTCCAGATAAAAGCCACTAGTTCCTCAGCCGAAAGATGCCAAATGACCTTGCAATGCGTCATGGCCGGCGTCCTACCGCCCGCTACGGCCAGGTCTACTTGGGAACAATCGTTGCCGTGGCAGCCCGTTCCCTACACCATAAACGATCCGGTAAGCTTCTTTATTATAGCCACAATAATCCTCCCAAAACTATACTTTTCGAAATGATCGATTCAGCGATCCCATGAAAATAAGTTGAATACGAAAACACTAGTAAGCTTATTCTTGTAATCAATGCAAAAATTTTTTCGTCAGTTAGCTAGAAACAGAACAGTTGAAAATTTTCTACAGTAACCTGGTTAAATGGTCAGAATTTATAGGGCAGAAGTCGGGTTTCGACGCAGTTCTGTCGAAATCGATACATTAATTTTTACTCTTCACATTCTCACGACAAAATTCAGCGATTTTCCACAATATAAAATTTTCCGCTTAGTGAATTGAACATACTCTTTTGGCTTTCGCTGCGTCTATCATTTTTAAATTGAATGGGCTATAAATCATCCTCTGCGGCATTTAGCTCCTTCGAATGTACAACGTTAAATGTCCGACTTACACCGAAGCTTATCAACCGATTTCGGACGACAATTTGCCGCAATCTCGCGATTGGTTAAAGAACGAAGATCAACTGGTCAAATATATCATGAGTAATACTGGCTTGAATGGTTCGTTGAGCGACCTGGCCGATGTGGCTGACAACATACAAAGCATTGTAAGTCAAAAAATAAATTGGGACAACATTTTGAGTAGATGAAACTTTCTTTGATCGCAAGTGTGCCGAATTTTGTGCCTATTGATCGATATCGTCGAGGTCTACTCGAACATATTTTTTGTGTCAGGTTTCGATCAATTTTTTTTCTCTGTGGTATTGGCAAAATTACTGAAAAACGATAGAAATTTGATTTCAATCAGTTGATCTTATCAAGTTCTATCTGAAAATACCTCTTTTATTACCTGCTCGAAAGTTTGATTAAGCTATGAGACTTCAAAATCATCTTTTCATCGATTTTTATGTGTGTAAAATTTGATGTATATCTTGCTTACTTGCTTGATCTTGCCGAGTTTGAACCGAAAGTTTCTCCTTCATCAAGTTTTATCATGTTTGATCAAGTTGAGGGTTCATAGATTCATCGAGATCCTTCACATAAATTTTGTACGTGAGAATATTATGGCGTGTGGGTCAATTTTTTTCTATGCTTAAAAATGTCCCTTCAATAGATTTAATCGGATTATTAGTGTTCTAAGTCACCTTTCCATAGATTTTATTACGGAGTATATTATGTAATATGGGAGTCAAAAATTTTCGTCTGCTTTTTGCCTGCTGCTCAAAAACGTGTAAAATTTGATATCTGTCAATTGATCTTAGTCCACATTAGAACACGCTTTTATCACCTGCTCTGAAGTTTTGATCAAGTCTTGAGGATTCAAATTGACCTTTCTATAGATTTAAGCATTTGGGTATATTATGGAATGAGACTCATAGTTCTTGACTGCACAAAAACATGTAAAATTTGATTACCATCAGTAAATCTCATCGAGTTCTATTTGAGAATGCCTCTTCTATCACTTGCTCTAATATTCTGATCAAATTAGGAGTGTTCAAAGGGACTGCTCTATAAATTTTTATACGTATGTGTGTACTATGCAATGGAAATCAAAATATTTTTGTCGGCACAAAAAAATATGAACTTTGATCTCCACCAGTAGATCTTATCGAGTTCTATGCGAAAGTACGTCTTTTGTCACTTACTATAAATTTTTGATCAAGTTATGAGGGTTCACAGATTCATGAGATCATTTTCAAGACTCAATTGGGGGATCAACATTTTTCAATATAAAAACGTATCTCGTTTAGGATCGTCAACCGATAGATCTTGTCGAGTTCAATCCGGAAAGTATATCTTTCATCAAGTTTTTCATTTTTGATCAGGTTTCAAAGGATAAAAGACTGATCTCTGACACTTGTATCACTTTTATGCCTATGGATTCATATTAAATCCATTTTTTCAATATCCAGTTATACACGCCAGGAGCCAAGTTGCCCGGCTGGATAGAAAACCCCTCGTTGGCTGGTTTCAACAAGGAAAAAATATTGAAAGAAATTTTGGAGTACGCCGAAGCCCATCAAATCCAATGCGCCGTAGATCGACCGTGCGCCAAAGCCATGGCCGGCCTTTGGTTGGACGAAATTTTGAAAATTTTGAAACAAAAAGAATCTGGTAAGTCTATTCGATGATGGACAATTTTTCTCGGATTCGTGAGTTAAGTATGATGTTTTCAAAACAGTAGAAGAGCTCATTATGTCAGAAGCAAAAAAAATCTGGGTATGTCAACCAAATTTAATCACTTGAACCTGTATCAAAAATTGAGATACACAATCTTGAATCATGTTTTTGGATAGAGACATATCGCTTTATGTCCAACTAGCCGCATTTTGCACCAAAAAAATTTGTGTCCTGTTTGGTGTCACTGAACAGCTCCACGCCGATGTGTAATTAAGCTATATATACAGCAATCCACACAAAAGTTTCTATAAATCCTCCCACAAGTCTGCGCTTCTCATTCCAATAGTCAAAATTAACAGTAGTTTTGGAACCAATCGCTGTAAATAACCTTCACTTTGCTAGTTTGGTCATCCCATTTGGCTTACTCTCCATTTTCCATCATTATTCTCAATGTCGCAAGTTTTTCAAGCCCTGCAGCACGCTATCGGTGCTTGCACATCATCCCAAAATTAGCATTCCATACTGGTTGGAGTGTACGCAAAATATTTTCATGGCAGAAAGGTTTTGCAAGTCAAGCATTATCTCACTCATAGAGTGATGCTTTAGAATCATTTTCCTGAAACGTACTTCATAAGGGAAAGTTAGGGTGCTTATATATCATTTTACTACGTCGACATCTCAGATTTTACAGTAAGCTTTCCGTGACAATTCCTGCAGATTATTTTTCTAAAACAGATATTTTGGGGGGCATCTCAAAAATTAAATTATTTCTGGTTCATAGTGTTACAAGACGATTCAATAGCTCATTTGTCTTAACAGATTTTCTAAGGAACAACACGACAATTATGCTATCAAGTCCTAGGGTGGACCAGAACTTTTCCACATATACAGTGACAACGTGGAAAATCAATGGGCGTGAAGCCTGAAAATTTGCATGTTCTACATGAAAAGGTCTATTCTATTGCCAACAGCCTTCTGGATGGTGTCGGAAACCTTCTGGATCAGACTACCTGTAGAATATACGAGGTCATGACCATGGTACATATTCGGCCAGCGTTCAACGAATTCGAAATGTTTCGAAAAACAGATTTCTTTGCTTAAATCAGCACTCTGGAATGTACAAAATTTATTTGATAAATTGACGATTTCAGGAAAATATTTCCCCACTTTATAGCATGGAAAGGGGGTCAAAAATAAAAAACCATAAACGATCAGAATGAAAAAAATTCTGCGCAGTTCGTCCATAACGACTTCAAAATAAACACAATGCACTAAAATTAACCACCTATTGTCTGTTTTTTTATAAAATGCTTCCTAATAGAAAAGTGACACAAATTAGAACTGTCGTCAAAATCGTTTACATAGAACTCTTACTGTAAAATTTTTCACTCGAAAAATTGTTAAAAAATGCCATTCTATTGGCAAAAAAGTGGCAAAAGTGACATTATTTGGCAAAAAAGTTATTCGAAAGCTAAAGTTCTCTAAAAAGCGTAAGTCGAAAAAATTGTTATTCAATCCAGGGTAAGAAGTTCGGATAGAGAGGCATCTCGATCCACATAGTAGGGCAATTTGCGGTACAGTAATTGTACGCATTTGCGCGTCGAACAGAGCACTTTGTCGAACATCCTGATCAATACTCAAAAAATGACAGACCTTAGGAATTCACATATTTTGAAGACGTGCATCCGAGTGATGAGGTCTATTGCAAATAAAGCTCACATTTTCAGCGTTTATGGGCGAGGTCATGACTTGGAAGCCGAGTTTGACCTCACTTGAAAATTTCACATCATTTTTCTGATACTAGATATTGGGTATCGATCAATAAATCTCGTTGATATCTATTCAAAAACGCGATTTAAAATTTTTTACTACTATTCATTTTTGATGGAGCTGTACTTAAAGTTTGTCAAATTTTCTGACGTCAGGAAAACTAGCGGATCGCAAAGCTCACTTCTACGCCGCCCACACCGAAACCGTCCTCTCTTTGATGAAACTTTTGGGCATGGACGTCGCCGAAACGCCCACGTCGGCCGGTTTCGTTTTGGAATTTAGGCAACAAAGCGGCGGCGGCAAAGGTCAAGTGAGGGCTTTGTTTCACGAACCCAACCACCAACGACATACGGTTCGCGAGGCGCACGTCGTCCGTCTGCCCTACTGCAGCAGCGGCGAATGGTGCTCGTTGGACAGCATTGCTCAAGCGGCGAGTAAAGAATCGTTCGCCGATTGGCAAACGTTTTGCCGGTTGCCCAAATGCGCCATTTGAAGATACAATTTTTCGTAAAGCATTAGCGATAGCCTGACTCGCAGGGATTTCAAATCATAAGAAATTAGTTTGCCGTAGCGATAAATTGCAACAGTTCCTTTGCAGTTTACTGTAGTCTGTTTTCCTTAAAATGATTCTATATATAGTAAACTGAACGAAAGAGTGCTGACTGTTACTCATGATGTCAAAAACTCATTCTTTAAGGAATGCTTGTAAATGGAAAATCATCAAGACCAATAATGTCAAAATCATTTAAAAATCGCTTTCACAGTAAGATTTTTTGCTTGAGAATTATTCATAGTGTCAGCGTTATGTCAGGGTTAAGTCATAGGTACCGGTACTACAGGTCAAGCTACTGTAAGATTGATGTGTACTTAGGGAAGTTGAGTTTTCGGTTTTACTAATTTACAACTTACAACCTTCGTATAAATACGAAATTCGCGTTGATTCGATATGAAACGTAAAACTGGTGCGAAAATACACAATGTACAACTGGCGAGAAGATGCACAAAACGAAATAACGGTCCAGACCCGGGACAATTCTTGTAAGGAAAAATTGCTGACGGAATCCGGCGCGGGATTCAACTGCTGGGGTCCATGCGAAAAACCAAAGACTGGTTATGTTCCAAAAACAGGGTCTTCTCCTCCATTTCAGACCCACTTCACCCACATTTCAGACATGAAAAAACACCCACAGTGGTCGGCGTGGACCATACTTGAATTACTGTAGGTTCTGAAATCTACAGGGCGCCACAATTAGCCCTGTTACGCAAGTGCCTGTAATCAGTGTTTTTTTGAGATGTCGCCACTGTTTCCGTTGAAGTGTGCATAATTATGCAAGTGTCCGTAATTAGTGTTCTTGAGATGTCGCCACCATTTCCGTTGAAGTGTGCATAATTACAATAAAAAGGTGCTTGAGTGCATAAAACTCGTAATTTCAACAAAAGAAAAATAGCTGTACAAAACAGGTTTTAATGGGAATTTTTGGGGGAAAACATGGTAGAATTTGCAGAAAATGTACAGTACATAATTTTCATAACTTTACATTTTTGTTACTCCTCGTGACAATAGTTAGTCAACGTTCACGAATTTCCCATCCTATTTCACGCATAATTTAGCAGAAAACCATAAAATACGAAATAGTACTTGCTCTTCACTAATTTTAAGAAAACATACATTGGTTCATTCCTGTATTCGGAATATTGCAGCTGATTCCCCTCGGAAATTTTCGCACCACAAAATGCTACAGAAAAACCTTTTTCAAGCAATGATCTTTTCGACAATAGCGTACGTCAGGATTAACACAGATCTTTTCAACAGTGCGTGCTGTCCAAAGTACTTTTTGATAACTATTGACTTGATTGCCATAAGAATGCACCAACAAGTTTTAAACGTTAGGATAAATTTGCGCATCCGCTATAGATTACTGTGCATGCGGAAACTGTTTTTTTGTTCAAAAGGAAGCACCACCACCAGCAGTATTTTGTTTGTGCCAAAACATGGTTTTCGGCACAAAAAAATTTGGAATGGCACAAAAAAATTTGGAATGGCACAAAAAATTTTGAGCGTTTGTGCCAATTGGCACAAAATTTTTGACTGGTCAAACATTAAATTTCCTTGATTTTCAGACGTTTCAGAGGCTGAAAATACGAAAAATTGTCGGCGCTTCGCGCCGAGTCAATGAACATAATATTTCCTATTCCTATTTTTGACCCGCCCGAACGCAAACAATTTCTCTCCGAACAGTGTATTAGTATCGTTGCAGCACATTTTATAGGCTGTCAATGACTGATGAATGAGAAGAAATTGTGAATATTATCTTCTCTGTTAATTCAGTCAAATTCGGGTTCAAAATGAAATTCTTAGTTCTTACCATACCTGTACTTGGTGGGGGGGGGTTGGGGGGACCCCCCACAACTTGGCCAACCCAGTACCCAAAATCATTTCCCCCCCCAACCCCCCCCCCCAGTTGGGAAAAAATTAAGAAAATTTGCCAAAAAGTGAATGTTTTTTGGATTTCTTTGGGAAAAATTTCGACTTTTTCCTATCCCCCCCCCCCCAAAAATTTCGGATTTACCCCCCCCCCCCCCGGTCGGAGGTCTTACAGGTATGGTTCTTACTTTTTGTGTTTGATTGATTCGAATAGAAAAATCGATATCGTTGGTAATGGTACAATACTTCGGCCGAAAATTTACACAATTTTTGACTTTATTTTCCCTAGTCTTTACAGTGTTGCTAAATGTATAATCGATAATTCATATTCGTCGTAAGTCGAAGTGAATCAATGTGAACTTCCTGAACAATTCTAGAGTTATGTAAATTTTGTCAGCATTCCATTTCTTTTAGAGTTGTCGCGAAATATTTTCTAGCACAGTTTTTTCTTATCTGACTGAAATGGTTTAGCTGAAAAATAGGTTGAAGAGCACGATTTTTCTGAAAGATTAATGCGTTTTAAACGTTAACTTTTCATCAAACTTTTGGCATAAAACTTTTCTGCAGTTTTCAGTATATATGTTTCTAGTTAAAAAATATTTTTTGTACCATTGGCACAAATTTTTTCGGCCTCTTGTGCCAATTGGCACAAATGTCCGTGCACAAAAAAACGCTGGGAAGCACTGTTTTTTGCACGGTCAAATTTTTTTTCCACATGTGGAAATGAAATTTTTTCGTCTTAAAATCCTCCTTTTTTCGCTTGAAAATATTCCTAAACACTATTTTAGTGTTTTTAAGCCTTTAAAGCATTCTGATAATCATTCTGATCATATATCTCAAAAATTTGTTTTAAATTTTGTGTTCATAAACCGTAAATTCTAGAAATTTATCATTCGAAAAATTTTAAAACCATTAATTTGTTGGTAACCTTTCATAAATTTGACCGAAAAGCTATGAGTCAGAAGCGCAGAAATTTTCCAAAAATACTTCGATGAAGTTTTTGAATTGAAATTTTGAACAAATGCTTCAAAAAGTTTAGAAAGTTGACCTGTTGATCTTTCTCAAAAAATCTATGAAAGAAAAAATGCAGATATCGTCATTAAACATAAAGATATAATATTCAAGATTGCCAATTAAACATGAAATAATACGTTTAAGATAATGAAAACTATTAAAGATTAAATGGTAAATAAGGGTAGACTAAAAGATGGTATGTAAAGGTAGACTAAAAGATGGTATGTAAAGGTAGAAATGGTAAGTAAAGGTAGACTAAAAAATGCTAAAAGCCGCGCCTGAGCTTGGTAATAAATAATAATGATTATTAAAGTTATAACCGAAAATTTTGAGATTCGGACCTCCCAAAATGCACCAAAATGCATCTTTTCAGTATGAAAATCCCAAATTTTTCTTCCACATTTGTGGAAAGACCTCAAAATTTTTTTCCACATTCCAGATTTTTTTCCACATTATAGTGCAAATGTGGAAAAAAACAGTGCACAGAAATGTTGATAGGGGATAAATTCATGTGAACTCTATTCTTAATATGGTTCTCTGCTCCTGTAGAACATCAATATATTCTTCATCAGCTCATTTTGACTAACCTAACCAGAATTTTTTCGATTTTTTTCCTAATTTTTGCAGGTTTGTGACTCCAAAAACATCTAAAAAATGCTTGGGTATGCTCCTAAAATGCATAAAAAGCATCCGTAGCCACATAATAAACGTTTTTTAACATTTGAAAGATTTTTGGAAAATGAGAAAAAAAATTTGGTTTGGTTCTCATGTGGAAAAAATCTTCGAGGAAAAAAACGATGGTTGGGGGAAGGTAAACCCAAAATTTTGGAGGGGGGTCGAAAAAATCTCAAAGAAAGTCGGAAAAATTTCGAAAATTCTTCCAAAAGGTCAAAAAAGGGTACATTTTTCCTCATTTTTTCGGGATTGGGGGTATATGGTTGACCAAGTTGGGGATGGGGCTTCCGGCATTTGGGTACAGGATTCGACCAAGTCCACCCCCCAACTAGAAGTATGGTTATAGAGTTTCTTGTTCATAGATACATTTTTATGCGTTTTAAAAGATAAAATAAAGAAAATTTTCTGGCACCTTTAGTGCGTGGTTAGAAAATGTCGTTCTAGTTTATGCTCGTATCATCAACGTTTTCTGGATAAATGTTTGAGCCTATTACTGTTTTATGACTATTCAACGAAAAATCTAGACTTTTTTCGATTATTTTCACAAAATCTTTTTATGATCCTTAACAAGTTTGGCTTTCGTAAACATTTTATATTTGGGAAAATGATCAAAACATCATCAGCCCTGCAGAGGTCATTGACCGAAGCTCTTGCTGGTTGAAGAATGAAGAATCCAAATTCTTCGTTGCCTGCCTAATTTTTGCATTCCAGTTTGCCGCACGACTGAAAAAATCAGATCTTCTATTAGAGAGTGAATCTTGAAAAGATTAAATTTTCCAGCGTTCTAGAATATCAAAATACAAATTTTTTGTGGTCCCTTGACGCCGGAATTACCGAGAATACGATATGAAATGCCGCGTTTTTTATATTTCATATTATTCAAGAACAATTTCTTTTCATTTATAGTATGTATGTTTGACCTCTGCCCGAATGATGAAAAGACCACGATCGATAGTCGATAGCTACATAAGAATGAGATAAAAAAATGAATTTTCCGACGTTTTAGAAGTCTCAAAATTAATATTTTTTTCGACACTGCTCGCCGAACAAGTTACTATTACCTGCCTTTTCATTTTTTCTCTAAAACTTAAGAGGTTCATTTTTAAAAGTTTAGAAATGACGCAAATTAAACACAATGTAAAAAACTTGCTTTTTATCGTTTTTTCGAATAATTTTAGAGTGAGCAATCATAAATTTTTGTTTGCAACCGAACTTTTGCCCAAATTGCACATTGCAACCTAATCCTGTGCAAAAATAAAAAAAGCTGTGATGAGGATCGAAGACATCATTCTAAACTGTAAATTTTGAGTTTATATTCAGGAATGTTTGTTGCAGAGATTCATTTTCTGGCGTTTTAGAATGAAAATTTGAAATTTTTGCGACACTTAACGCCGAAATGATAAATAGATTACACTCTATAAGTTTGGTTTTAAATTAATTCTCAACGTTGCGACGATTGTTTTTCGAGCGTTTTAGAAAGTAAAAATCTGAAATATTTACCGACGATAAGAAATAAAGAAAATTCGATAACTCTAATCGGAATCACAGAAATGTTAATATGTCACAGATGAACTAATGAGAAATCTATGGTTCATATACTTTCAACTGTTGTAGAACACCATTGTATCGTTCATCAGCACCTGACTAGAATTTTCTCAATTCTTTCCTCACTTTGCAGGTTACTAACTCCAAAAAAATTAGATTATTTGGGTATACTCCTAAAAAACAGAAAAAAGCAGTTGTGGCCACATAATAAACGTTTTTAGAAATGTGGCAAAATTTTCGAAAATGAGGAATTAAATTTTGGGCTCGGTTCTCATGTGGAAAAAATCTTCGAGGAAAAAAACGGTGCGCGGTCGATCAAGGTCTTTTTGCACCCAGAGCATACATGCACATAGGGGGGTAGGGGGGGGTAAACCTCCATACCTGAGACCCTGGCCACCCCCCCCCTGGCCAAAAAAATCGTCAAACACCCCCCTGAACTTTTTCCAAGACAGCTTTTTTGATGATTTTTGTGCATATTTTGTATGAAAAACGGGTTTGCAGAACTTTTTTTTGTTTTTTCTGCTCACCCATCCCCCTACTCCCTGGAAAAAAAAGCCGATGGACCCTCCCCCCTGAAAAATTCTTGCCGTGCATGTCTGACGCAGAGTCCAAAGTTTTGTCTGTGCAGTGCGTGAAACCAGACTTTTCCTGACAAGTTGCACCGTGAAACCTAAAGTCTGACGACAAATTTGTTTAGCTGATATATGGCTTCCGGTCTGGCAATGCATCTTTATGCGTTTTAAAACTGAAAATACTAAAAATTTTCCGTTGTGAGCAGGGTTTTATTTTTCATTTTTCCTCCACAGGACAATTGGCTGCCAGGATCTGTTTGACCTCTGCCCGAATGATGAAAAGACCACCATCGATAGTCGATAGCTACATAAGAATGAGATGAAAAAATGAATTTTCCGACGTTTTATAAGTCTCAAAATTAATATTTTTTTCGACACTGCTCGCCGAACAAGTTACTATTACCTGCCTTTTTATTTTTTCTCTAAAACTTAAGAGGTTCATTTTTAAAAGTTTAGAAATGACGCAAATTAAACACAATGTAAAAAACTTGCTTTTTATCGTTTTTTCGAATAATTTTAGAGTGAGCAATCATAAATTTTTGTGTGCAACCGAACTTTTGCCCAAGTTGCACATTGCAACCTAATCCTGTGCAAAAATAAAAAAAGCTGTGATGAGGATCGAAGACATCATTCTAAACTGTAAATTTTGAGTTTATATTCAGGAATGTTTGTTGCAGAGATTCATTTTCTGGCGTTTTAGAATGAAAATTTGAAATTTTTGCGACACTTAACGCCGAAATGATAAATAGATTACACTCAATAAGTTTGGTTTTAAATTAATTCTCAACGTTGCGACGATTGTTTTTCGAGCGTTTTAGAAAGTAAAAATCTGAAACCTTTACCGACGATAAGAAATAAAGAAAATTCGATAACTCTAATCGGAATCACAGAAATGTTAATATGTCACAGATGAACTAATGAGAAATCTATGGTTCATATACTTTCAACTGTCGTAGAACACCATTGTATCGTTCATCAGCACCTGACTAGAATTTTCTCAATTCTTTCCTCACTTTGCAGGTTACTAACTCCAAAAAAATTAGATTATTTGGGTATACTCCTAAAAAATAGAAAAAAGCATCCGTGGCCACATAATAAACGTTTTTAGAAATGTGGCAAAATTTTCGAAAATGAGGAATTAAATTTTGGGCTCGGTTCTCATGTGGAAAAAATCTTCGGGGAAAAAAACGGTGCGCGGTCGATTAAGGTCTTTTTGCACCCAGAGCATACATGTACATAGGGGGTAGGGGGGTAAACCCCCATACCTGAGTCCCTGGCCACCCCCCTGGCCAAAAAAATCGTCGAACACCCCCCTGAACTTTTTCCAAGACAGCTTTTTTGATGATTTTTGTGCATATTTTGTATGAAAAACGGGTTTGCAGAACTTTTTTTTGTTTTTTCTGCTCACCCATCCCCCTACTCCCTCGAAAAAAAGCCGATGGACCCTCCCCCCCTGAAAAATTCTTGCCGTGCATGTCTGACGCAGAGTCCAAAGTTTTGGCTGTGCAGTGCGTGAAACCAGACTTTTCCTGACAAGTTGCGCCGTGAAACCTAAAGTCTGACGACAAATTTGTTTAGCTGATATATGGCTTCCGGTCTGGCAATGCATCTTTATGCGTTTTAAAACTGAAAATACTAAAAATTTTCCGTTGTGAGCAGGGTTTTATTTTTCATTTTTCCTCCACAGGACAATTGGCTCCCAGGATCAGAATTCCGAATTTCAACTCAACGAGTCAAAACTAAAATGTTTCTAAACGAATGTGGTGGTGAAAAAATGTTTTTTCAACAAATTTGTTCAAAAAACGCTTCAAAATCCCAGCAGAAGCCTATATAACAGATCAAACATGTTGAATACGTTTTCGATCACACACATAATAGTAAGGCTCATATATTAGATCAGTCATTATTCAATCAATGATATGTATTAAAATTTCAGATTCAATCATATAGTGAGGCATTACATGTTCCTTTGTCTATTCTTCCTCTAATTGTGTGGAATACTCAGATAACAACGCATGCAATGTTTATGCTGTACTGATAGCAACTCAGCTTTTACAAAAAATAGAACATTGTCTATGATTATTCTACCAGGAACAGGTAAGGTCGATTTTGCAACAACTGCCGTTTTAGCTGCTTCGAATTCCTGACACTTTTTTAGTGCCTCCACAAGAATTTTTTTGCCTAGATCATGCGACATCACCTTGTTGATCCGACCAAATGCAATAGTTTAATATAGTTTTGAATAGTTTGAACTCTTAAAAATCAAAATCAAATCAATGTTTCATGTCTAGGATACATAAAGCTCTTATTGTTGTGTAAATGAACCTTTCATGCTACAGATCTGATATATACACAACTTACAGAATCACAAAATAACTTAAAAACATAAAGAATGTACAAATGATATAATTCCGCAAAGTGGTGATATTTTTTGATATTCGAAGCTGAAAACACATCTAAATTGCGCTAAAATTTATTAAGTTTTACAATCCAATTTGACCTATGCCGCTAATTTTTTAGGAGCCAGTCAGAATTTTTAGAAGCCACGGCTCCTAATTGGCCTAAAAATAAAACCCTGGTTCCGAGATTTCAACTCGTTGTCATTTTTGGCGTTGTTTCTGGTTCGCACTCTTAAAAAATGTCGTCCTAGTAGATAATCATTCATATTATGAATAAATGTTTGATCTTGTTTTTATTTTTTAATGTATTTGACCAAAATACAGATTTTTCTCGATAAAGTTCGCAAAATCATTTTCATATCTCGAAAAACTGAAGATAAACTTTTTTTATTTGGAAGATGATTAAGACATTATCAGCATAGAACAATTACAAAAGTCCTTGCCTGAAGCAAGAAGAAGCCAAATTCTTGATTGCTTTGCTTCCTTAATTTTTGAATTTTAGTTACAATTCTCCATTCTCCAACATAATCGTTGCATTTTTTCCCGACTGAAAAATCATTCTATCTACTGAAAAAGTAAACCTTTTATCCAAGAAATAAATGAAACGATTCATATTCCAGCAATTGTTTTTCTCGCCGACCTTTTCCCCAAATGGATAAAAATGCCGAAATTTTCCCCGTATTTTTCCCGAGTCGTTTTTTTCAGTTAAAAATGCTGATATATGCTTCATTTGAATGTTTTCGAGCTTTCTAATATCTTTAGAGCCGTTAATTCATCAAAATTGAGGAAAAAATTTTCAAGTTTGATGTCCAATTTTGCAAAGAATAGTGGAATAATTTTTGAGCAAACGATCCAGGAGCATAATGTTTTTGAATAAACACAAGAAATTGACTGTTGAGGTGTCTGCGGCCAGTGCCACAAGTAGAAAGCTCAAGAAAAAGATTAGTCTTTCTGTTAAATTTTTAAGGTCTTAACACTCTGGAACGCTTTTGGAAATTCAATTTTTCGAACACTTATTTCAACAATTAGGTTAGGATTCTTTACGTAAAAATCGTGTTTTCATCATTTTGAAAATTTCTTATATTGTATCCATATGCTTTACAGTGGCGGATCCAAAAATTTTTTCCGGGGTGGGGGCGATGCTCAAAATTAAGTATTTTTCCGAAAAAAAATCAAAAAATTTTCAAAATTTTTTCAAGTTTGCCTATAGGTATACAGAAAAAAATCGTATTTCAAAAATTTGGGGGGGAGCGGTGGCCCCCCGCGCCCCGTCCTAAATCCGCATTTGATGCTTTAATACTACTGCTACTACTACTACTACTACTAATAATAATTTTATTCGTCGAAAAATACTATGAAAAATTATCTGAAAAATAAATGATAGAAGTCGGCTGGTAAATTTTTTGGGGGTTTTAGCGATTAGCCTCACTGCACTGTCATTCAAATATCTTTTTGAATCTGAATAAATCCCCACCTAATAATCTCCTGAGAAAACAAGATCCGTCGTTACCTATGTAATAAATTAGAAGAAAATATGTGGCTTCAAGTCTTCATAAACTTTTATTTTTCCAGCTTTGAGAATTGCTGAACGACATGCTTCAAATAAAAGGTCATAAATTTTGAAAATTTTCATTAAATTTCAGAAATCGAGTCATTCCTTGACGTTTATTTACGGGAAAACGCAAGAGTTATTCCAGTGCACTTTATTGTATTTGAAAGGCACTACAATCGTTTATTATTTCATTTATCTTCATCTGGCTAACCTCAAGTGGTGTGAAACGGGGTGCCTTCTACTGTAGAGAATTTTCCCACACCTCATAACATAGGCCGGAGTCGATTACACGTCATTTATTTTGTATCCGCAGCTTGCACTTTTTCCGATTGATTAACTGAAAAAAATTTTCTGTTGCATCTCTTCCAAGCCATCTTGTGGCACAACTAGTATGGATAGATCGATGAAATTGTGCCAGCGATTCGACAAACGTCTTTTCTTTTTATTCGTCCAATCTGAACGTTTTCAAGGTTTCCTGCATCTCGTTGATGGCATATTTAGTGGCATCAAACAGCATTTTTGTATCAATTTTCAAGGTGTGCAGACATCTACAGCTCCCAAAACGGTACACAAACCTGATTTAAACTTTAATACAATGTCTTGGACATTAGTCGCTACAGAAATAAAAATAATCCGCGGCGTATTGTAGGAGGGTGGCCAAAAAGGCTTCAAATCACTTTTTCAGGTTATTTTACTTCCTTTTGACACTTTAAAATGACATAAAAAGTGTAAAGTAAGATGTCAGAAAATTTCTTTCATACCTTCTGCATATAATGAACATTTGGAGATTTATATTTCGAAACACACATGGAGACTGACAAATGCCAAAAAATGTAAACCTTCCAACTTTTGGAGTACTGCAGGTATGCGAATTTTTACTTTTGCGCTGAATAAATTCCGTCGCAATACTCAGCATGTAAAACCACTCAAAATATCTAATTTTCAGATATTGTTAACATTCAACTTATCGTAGGTCAATGGAGCAGTAGACCAAATCTCTCTGAAATCGTGTTCGAATAATGTCACCAGAATAGCGTTGGAAAAATATAACCAACCCGGACCCGAAATGAAACCCGAAATTACCCGACTATTCTGTTGGACCCGGATCCATTGAAATTTGGGACCCGGACCCGATATTCTTGAAATTTTGGGCCCGATAAATCTCTAAAAATGAAGAAAAAAATTCTAGGGAAAGTGCCGGAAAAAGGTCCAATTGATTTTTTTGGTTTTTTCCACATCCATCTGGACACTTTAAAAAGTGTATAACGTGTAAAGGTCATTTTGGAAAAAAATCGGTGCCCTGTAAACTCCATGGATTCTAAAAACATGCATACATCTTTGGGCTTTTAAGTGCGTGGAAATGTTAGTTTCACTATAATCCAGCTGAAAGCTGACTATAATCCGTTATTGGCATATCCGTAATCGGAATCACTATATTACTCAAAACATAACCACAAATATGTCAATTTTGAAGAATAATAATTTTAATAAGACACCCTCTTTCCAGTAAAAATAATCGATTTTATGAAAAACTAGTGACACGTTCGTCGTCAGTATTTGGAAAAGATAATTCCGTACCCGTACACCTTCCGCCTTTTTGTTGATCTAAAGTATACAGCCAAAACCTAATCTAAGCCTAAATAATGAAACTGAAGGCTCACTACTGCCTTTTTGCAATATGAGCACAGCCTTAGTCTGAACAATGATTAAACGGGGTCCCGAGGAAATCGGGGCTTTTTTGGCCTAGCTAAAATTTAGGCATTTGTAATTTTGCATAAAAATTGTGGAAATCGGCTCAGATTTGCTTGGCCGCCATTGGTTTCCGTCTGGTGTGGTTTGACTTGCATGCACCTTAAAATAGAGGAAAATTGGGGTTTGAAGCAAGTTTCGGAGGTAACCGACTCGGAAAAGTTATCTCAAAATTTTAGTCATCAGAAATGGGGATTCAGGGGGATTGGCTTTTTCTCATGCTTAAAATTTTTTCATGTTGATCAAACAAATACCATCAGTCTATTTCAGCCGCGAATAGCTCAGTTGGTAGAGCGGAGGACTGTAGATCGCATAGTTATCCTTAGGTCACTGGTTCAAATCCGGTTTCGCGGAATTTTTTTGCTTTCAGTTTCAACTCATCGCTTACATTTTATATTTGTTATGTCCGGTCCGTTCCAATTTATAAATAAAATTCATGATCAAGTTGGCTATATAATTATGAAAGATGACGGATCCATCGTCGCAGTGAGTTCTTGTTGATCATTTGTTCAATAACCGTTTTGTTTTGATCTTCGTGTTTAGACGGGCGGCGAATTGGTCAATAACGAAAGGCTTGGCAGGCGACTACACGCCATGATCAAAGTTGCACGAGCAGCGGCTACAGGCGATGAGAATACAAAAAGAATGACTAGTAAGAAATATGTGTGAGGAAGAATGAACATTTTTTAATGGTCAAGTTAAAATCCGAAAATTAGCTCCGAAAATCATGTTCCTATTAATGTAAAAATATCGATAATTTTATTTCTGTTTCCAACGTGTCGTACAAATACTTATTTGTCGAATTCTACTCGATTTATCAAAGTAAGTGATGATCGGTGTGAAGAGTTCGACGGGCTTGACTCCATTCAGAGATTGTTTTAATGCACCCAAATATTTCTTTAGCTTCATCCAAGCAGTGACTTTTGAATGAGAGCAGAATTGTTTTCCACGAAAATGCAACAAGTCAGATATCAATCGGCAGATGTCATTGAGATCTATTCAAAAGCATATTTTAAAATGATGTACCTTCATTTTTTATCGAATTATAAGATGGTCAATGCTTGGTTGACCTCAGCTTTTCCTGGCTGCCTATATACAGCTGACGTCCATGTTTCAGCATATTGCCATTATAAAATTATTTTCCGACAAGTAATTTTTGCCAGGAAAGTTTCTTTAGCAAATTCAACGGTTGTTTGCTCGCACTTGGAGCAAAAAATTTTTCGTGTTAGAAATTTTCATGACGTTTTTTGTATTTTTTGGCAAAAAGAGTCGTTATCCTCGTGTTAAAGGACGGAGAATTTTAGTGCGACCCACTTTTGAGAAATATCTGTTTATATATATATATATATATATATATATAAGATAACCAAAAATTACATGTCTAACTAGCTAACTTGCTGCCTAACCAAAAAAGTTGACTCCTCAAGATTATACCAAATAACATTTCTAAAAACTACATTTTTGTAATGTCTGAAACAACAGCTGAACTACCATCTATTTCTGTATGAAATTTTTAATTTCAAACACGAGAAAAACCCGTGAATTATTTACACGTAGATTTAACATTGTGTTTACTCATAAAGTCTCTAAAAGTAGCTGAATGGACTCAGAAGTTTTTTGGCTGCGTATAAATGGGGCTTTGTAGAAAAAATCAAAAAATTATATAGTACTTGCATCCCGATTTCATTATTCACATTTTTTTGAAAAAAACAGAGTGAAGTATAGGTAATAAATTGTTGAAAAAATCTTTAATGAACTATTTTTTCGCTTTTTCTTTCAGTCAGTTTTACCCAGTACTGCTATGTTGTAGCCGTTTGGAACAAGCAAATCATTGTTGTCAAACGCAGACCATTTGATATGAGATCAGCTTGATTGATTCTATCTTTGCGACCCCCATCGTAATATATGTATACATATCCTTCAATTTCGATTATGCTAATGGTGATTGGCCATGGGGTCAAATAATGTTTTGCATTTCCGCCGAATTCCATGGGAAAAATTCGTATTTGTATTCTCATTTCTTCTAAATTAGATGAGTTGTTTGGCTCTGTACAGTACGTGCCTCGGCTATCCGTCTATGTTCAATTACTCGAGTAAGGTGTAGGTCATTAGATTCTTGCTAACTGCAAGTGGGACGGTTTGCATCAAACGTTTATTTTGATTAGAATTTACTGTATTTTTCTGTCGAATATATCACTGTTAAAGCATTGCGAAGCAAGATTTGTCATCATCACTGTTTTTTTCCACATTTGCACTATAATGTGGAAAAAATTTTTGAGGTCTTTCCACAAATGTGGAAGAAAAATTTGGGGTTTTCATATTGAAAAGATGCATTTTGGTGCATTTTAGGAGGTCCAAATCTCAAAATCTTTAATAATCATCATTATTCATTAAGTAGCTCACAGGCGAAGCTTTTATCATGTCTACCTTCATTTATCACTTAATCTACGATAGTTTTCATCATCTTAAACGTAGAATCTCATGTTTTAATTGGTAATCGTCAACATTTTATCATAATAAATGAAGATTCGCATTTTTTCCTTTTGAGAAAGATCAATATACATGTCAAGTCTCTATGATTTATGATGCGATTATTTCTTTGCTAATGTAAAATCAATTCAAAAGCTTCTTGGAAATATCTTTCGGAAATTTATACTCTTCTTACTCATATATTTTCGACCAAGTTCATGAGAGTTTACAAATAAATTACAGATTTTAAAATTTTTCAAGTAAAATTCTAGAAATTACGACTCTTGAACACAAAATTAGAATCTAATTCTTGAAATAAATATTCGGAAAATTGATTTTCCTGCATCCCAGAATGTCAATATACCCAGAAAAATTTCCGGCGCTTCGCGCCGGAAAGAATACCATCTTTTTTGGGCTTCTTTCACTTGTCATCATAGAGGACTTGACCATTGATTTCTTGTTTAATTCAAGTCAATTATGCTCTTGGATAGTTTGCTAGAAAATTTGTTCAACAATGCTTGTAGATTAGGCTTTTAAGTCGAACATTCCAATTTTTTCTCCAATGTTAATGTATTAACTTCTCTAAAAACACCGGAAGGCTTAAAAAAGCTCAAAAACAGTGTGATAAAGCGTCTGTAAGCATTTTTAAGCCAAAAAACGAGGATTTTGAGACGAAAAAAAATTTTTCCACATGTGGAAAAAAAATTTGACCCCTTTCCACATTTGTGGAAAAAAGTTCGTGGAAAAAAAACAGTGGTCATCATTCTGATTGGTCGATAAAATTTATTGATTTTTACAGTTTTTAATGGCAAATTTTCTGGCTTAGGCTTAGGCTTAGGTTTACGCTTAGGCTTAGGCTTAGGCCTGGCCTCAGGCTTGCACTCACGGTTAAGAAGGAGTAGACTACAACTTTTCGACATACCTGTAAGACCTCCGACCAGTTGGGGGGGTGTAGGAAAAAGTCGAAATTTTTCCCAAAAAACATACACCTTTTTGAAAATTTTTTTTCCAAACTGGGGGGGGGTTGGGGGTGGAAATGATTTTGGGTATAGGGTTGGCCGAGTTGGGGGGGGGGGTCCCCCCCAACCCCCCCCCCCCAAGTACAGGTATGCTTTTCGACCAATCAAATTGAAGGTATGAAATTTTTCGATCAATCAAATTGATGACAGATCTCGCTCCCTAATGCTTTGTATCACAGTTATACTTTTCTGTTACACTGTTATAGCACTGTTGCCATCATTGTTTTTTCCCCAAATCGTGCTTTTTTCGGGAAAAAAATTCGGAAAAGGGAAAAAAATTTTGGTCTCTTTCCCCATTTGGGGTACAGTAAAGATGCATTTTGGTGCATTTTAGATAGTCATAATCTCAAAATTTTCCGGCGCTTCGCGCCGATTATAACTTTAATAATCATTATTATGCATTACTTAGCTCAGGCGCGGATTTTAGCATGTCTACCTTCATTTATCATATAATCTATAATAGTTTTCATCATCCTAAACTTATTATCTCAGGTTTTCATTGGTAATCTTCAATATTACATCATGATTTTTAATGAAGATTCGCATTTTTTCCTTTTGAGAAATGAGAAGGATCCAGGCTTTTTTTTAGTCATTTTAGGGGCCTGGGCCCCTAAAAGTTTATAAATGGCTCCTAAAATTTTATGTCTAGGAGCCATTTTGGCTCCTAAAATTTTCACATATTCATTTATTATTATAGTGAATTGTAGCTGTTTTCATTCAATTTTAGATTTGAAGTAAGTGTTTTACAGGCTCTAAAATCATAAAACATCGAAAATTTCCCGGCGCTTCGCGCCGGATCTTATTATTTAACTTTTAACTTAACTTTTTTAATTAGTCTATTCACTGTTTCTCTACAAATCAAACTTTCTGGGAAAAAAAATTCTCGACGAAAGGAAAAAAACGTGATGGTCCGACATGGAAAAGATGAATTTTGATGCATTTGGTGCAAAAAAATTCTGGTGATCAAAATCTCAATTTTTCCATTTTTGTTACTATTATTTTAAATATGGAGCCGAGTTTGAATTCATGATTATAATGGAGGTGATTTTCATAAATTTCAAGTTTAATTTGAGCTTGTCAAACTTATGAAAGTATGAACATATTTTTTAGTTTGTAAAATGATATAATACATGTTTTCGAACCTTGTATGTTTATTGAATAAGTTATCCTTAAATTGATTTTCCAGCATTTAGAGTGTTAAGATCTGAAAAAAATCGTTGCATAGCGCCGGAAAGATATAGGAAACAACAGAACAATGAGAACAGAAGCTGCAATTTCAAAACCCTATACTTTTGAGTCGGAAGGAAATGAACTCAAGTGTTATCTTAGATGAAGATTTGTGCAAAATTAAACGAAATATCGCGTTTTTTGCATAAAAAATTTTCTTTGCACAAAGATTTCTCGGCCGATGTTTGTACGTGTGGAAAGATGCCTGTAACTAAAAACGCTGGGTGGAAATCAAATTTTGAACAGTGATTTTTTAAAATTCGTATCAACTGATTGAATATCTACATAATTTTATTATATAGTACGTTCTACAGTGTATTACAAGCACGTTTTTCAATATTCTTCAATTAAAAATTTTTTGCTCCCAAAATTTTTATTTGGCCCCTAAAAATTTAGGCCTAGGAGCCATTTGGCTCCTGGTTTTCAAACCAAAAAAAAGCCTGGAAGGATCAATACGTCAAGTCTCTAAGCTTTTTGATGTGATTATTTCTTTTCTATCGTGAAATCAATTCAAATGCTCCATGGAAATATCCTTCGGAAATTTATACTCTGCTTACTCATATATTTTCAACCAAGTTAATGAGAATGTACACTTTACAAATAAATTATAATGGTTTTAAAATTTTTCAAATGATAAAATTCTAGAAATTACGACTTTTGAACAAAAAATTCAAATCTAATTCTTGGAATAAATATTCGGAAAATTGATTTTCCAGCGTCGCAGAATGTCGATATCCAAAAAATTTTAACAACTCTTTTGGGTTCTCACTTGTCATAGAGGACTTAACCATCGATTTCTCATGTAATTCAAAGTCAGTATGCTTTTGGATAGTTTGCTTGAAAGTTTGTTCTAATGCTTGTAGATTAGACTTTGAACTCGAAAATTGCAATTTTTCCCCAATTTTAATGAATTAACGGATCTAAAAACACCAGAAAGCTTGTAAAGGCTCCAAAACACCTGAATAAAGCGTCTGTGAGCATTTTTAAGCGAAAAAACGACTTCGGAAAAATCGGGAAAACAATTTTGACTCCTTTCCCCATTTGGGGAAAAGGCCCCCGGGGGGGGGGGGGCGGAAACAGTGGTTGCCATACTCAGGTCCGTATCCCAAATTAAAAAAAAAATTTTTCAGCAATATCATTGTATTTATACATCACAATTTCCAAATTAAATTAATATATTTATACATACTTTTCGTCAAACATAGAATTTAGACACTAATCCAAGCACAGATAAACCAACTGAAAACAAGTGGTCTTTGAATGATTTTGATTTTCTTTTTATTCAGTAAATTCTATAAAAAAATTGGAAAACTCCCCACCCCCGCTTTTTTTGAAAATCCTGAATACGGGTATAGCCATACTGGCATTTTCGCAGCCAGATCTGTGACTGTTTGTAATGGTCTGGCATTTTTGCACAGGCCAGGTTGCAATGCATTTTTGCACAGGCCAGGTTGCAATGTGCAACTTGGGGAAAAATTTTGGTTGCACAGAAAAATTTTTGGTTGCTCACACTAAAATCGATAAATTTGCTTAAATTTATGGGGAAAACCATCGCAAACTAAACTAACTTCCTTTTATTTCATTCGATCCGCGTCGGTTCTAGGCATTTAAAACCCAATTTTCTAAATTTTGATGAGAAAACGAAAAGATTAATGTGACTAGACTAGAGTAATATGTACGGCGCGTAGTGCCGAAAATTTTTTCAGGATTTCAATATTCTAGAACGCTGGAAAATGAATCTTTTCACCTTTTATTTCCGCCCAGACAGAAGGTTTGATTTATCAGTGAGAATTTAATGAATTTTCAGTCGGATAAACTAAAATTCGAAAACTAGGCAAGTGACTAAGAATTTCGATTTTTCAACTCTAAATATTTTAATCACATGAAAGTCACAATTTTTATGAAGATCGCAAAAAAATTTTGGGAAAATGACCGAGAAAAATCTTAGTTTCCATCAAATTCGTCAAAGAACACTACAGAATCAAACATTAATCCATAGTATGTTGATAACTAGAACCTATAAGCACCAGGGTTGGGAAAAAACCCATTTTCAAAATTTCGAATTTGGGTCTTTTCGGGTTTTTTTGGTTTTTTAGGGTTTTTTTTGGTTTTTTACATACCTGTAATTGGGGGCCCCCCAACTTGGCCAACCATATACCCAACCCCCCCCCCAGTTTGGAAAAATTAAAAAAATTTGCAAAAAAGTATGTTTTTTGGCCTTTTTTGGGGAAAATTTCAACTCTTTTAGACCCCCTCCCCCAAATTTCGGATTTACCCCCCCCCCCTCAACTGGTCGGACCTCTTACAGGTATGGTTTTTTATGGGTTTAATCAGTTTTTTTTGTTTCACAATTGTGGATCTGAGTTAAGTATAAAAGAAAAGCAAATGCAACATCTCTAAAGTTCTATTCTTCATAAAGCAAAACATTTTCAGATGATTTTTCCTGGCTTTAAGCAAAAATACACAGATTCCTTATCATAAAAATAAAGTCATATACTAATGCACCGTCGACAAATTTTTTGGCATTGAATTTATGAAGACTAGCTTTCCGACCGACGCAGATGACAATCTATTATGCAACTTGGTGTGAACAAAGCCAAATTTTGAAAAATTACGCTCTGTTGACGCAGTGGACACCAAAATGGAAAACACCCGATTATAACATGACAAAAAAATTCGCTTGCTTGCCATAAAAACGTACTCTCAATCAATTTTTGCAACGAAGGTCACGTTTTGCCCTCCGTCAACTAGTATTGCATAGCAGATTTTGGCCGTTCTGCAGCATTTTGTAACGAAACGTATTTTTTTCTTCATCTTCACTTGCCAAGATCATTTATTCATTGAGTTGTTTGTAAATTGTAACCTGCAGGGTGAAAAAAGTTTGATGTTTCTTTTAACATTCATACTGCTTACAGCCATTTAACCAGCGTACTTAGCGTTCCATTTTCAGCCCATTTTTGGACCCAAAAAGCCGTCAGCTGCCTATTTCTCCAGTGAGTCTGCTGTCTCCCTCAAAATTTTAGGGCTGCTAGTCAGCTCACGAAATGTTGATGGCTATGAGCAGTAGGTATAACAAAAACGTTAATAGGTATTGCTCACTAACACTGCTCATAAGTGCTCATGACTCATGAGCAGTAAAGTCTGCCTAATAATCAGATAAACTACCGAATCAAATCAACTTCTACCAAAAAGACAATTCAAACATAAGTTAAATTTATTAAATATGAATCTTCAGATTTTCGATTAGAATAAGTCAACTCAACTGAGCAGTCATAGGAACCGAATTGAATAGCGCTAAAAAGTCTCCTGAATTGAAAATTTATGATAACATTTGATTTGTTTGTTGTGTTGTGTGATCTCATCTCAAATCTGTTGTAATAACAGTGGCAGAAAAGACTGCATTGCAGTTACTAAAGTTGGCTCAACTCTCAATTTGATAGTTAAATCAGGAAGAAACTTGTATTCCTGAGAACAAAATGTAAAAAATGATTTTTTTTTTCTTTAAAAACCCAAAAACTCAGAAATGCCTAATTTTCCTACCCAAAAAACCCATCAACCCAAAAAACCCAATGCCCGACAACCCTGATAAGCACTAACTGGAATGAGCTTCTCTAACCGCGCACTAGAATAATAAAAATTATAAATGAATTGAAACCCGGCGCAAAGCGCCGGAAAATTTTCACCTCTTTCTATTTTAGAACGCATAAAAATGCATCTCGGACAGAAAACCTTATAACCTAATCGAAACAGCGGTCAGGCCTCAAGTTGCAGTGTGCAACTTGGCAGAAAACATTTGGTTGCTTTGTGCAAAAAAAATCCTGTCTGGCATTGCTCGAATCTGGCACAATGTTCTGATTTTTGGCAAAATTCTGGCAAAATGAAGCTTGTACCAGCAATAAGTCACTGGTTTTTCCCCTGTACCTTTTCCCCAAATGAGAAAAATGGGTCAAAAATTTATTTCCCTATTTTGATTTTTGCCATAGACGTTTTTTCACTTAAAAATGCTTATAGACGTTTTATTTAAGTGTTTTTGATCTTTTTTCAAACCTTCTGATGTTTCCAGAGCCGTTAATTCATTAAAATTGAGGAAATAAATTGAAATTTTCGAGTTTGAAGTCTAATTTACAAGTATTGTGGAACAGATTTTCCAGAAAACTATCCAAGACTTAATGACTTTGCATTAGATAATAAATTGACGGTTAACTCTTCTAATGATGACAAGTGAGATTTCAACAGAGATGTTTTTCTGACAATTTTTTTGGCTATTGACATTCTGGGACACTGGAAAATCAATTTTTGGAACATATTTCAAGAATTGAGTTAGAATTTTCTGTTCAAAATTCTAGAATTAATTATTAGAAGCCACAAGCTCACAAAGCCTGGAAATTTTTGTGGAAGAAGCAGAAGATACACCGCACATTTTTCCCCCCAAAATATGTGTACTGTTTACTCCATGTAGTTAGGCTTATTGAGACACGTTCAAAACTGCCTTCAGATTTTTTCTATCAAGATTATTGACTGAGATAATTAGCATTAAAAACTTTTCCTTAGCCCCCCTAAAAAAATCCTGCGTACGCCCTTGCCCCCTATCCTCTATGTGCATGTATATGATTCTTGCTATTCAACGCGCTTAAGAAATATCTCGAAGCTTTTATTTATTTAGGAAAGATTCAGACCTAAAAGACCTATATTTTATTCGATTAATTATAAAATAATTATTTCGGACATCCAAGAACACCAACGATAAGAACAAAATTATTCCACCGGTCAATATTTTGACGATTGATCGACAAGGAATTCCGAATTGATTTGGTTCCCCACTGTTCAAAAGATGGAAGTTCTGACGAAAAGTTTTCCTAAATTCGGTAAATACCTGTTTAAACGTGTCTATAATGGCTCAATCTATAATAACGGCAAATTTAAATTCAATATATATGTTTATCATTTCCAGATTTGTTTGACAATGAACCCGTCGACACAGATTCTACGAGCAGTATTCGAGAAGATTACGCCAAATTACTCCGACAATTTTCCGAACTGTCGGACGATAATTATGAGCAATATTTACGGTTTAATATTCAACAAACGCAGCTTTTGAAGGCCAAAATCGCTGAAGTTGACGACGAATTGAACGAAGTTACTTCTAAAATAAATAATCAAGTATATAATGAAATAAAGTTTCGTAAAATGATCTTCATTTCAAAAATTGAACAGTCAAAAAAAACATCGAATTTTAATTTTATATTTTCTTCCAACTGTCTATTCTTATTATTTTTGGAGAAAAAGTACTGTTTAATTCTTAACGTACTCTCGTAAAAGCCAGCCAAATTGAAGTTTCAAAGTTTCTTTCGTCTTTTAGCTGCAACGTCATACTGATACTACCATCGATAATATTCGCAAATGTCAATCGAGCTTAGCCGATGTTCAAGAAAAATTAGACTCCCTGCAAATAATCGGTCAATTGGCCGATTTTCAAGAGGAATTGGGCGAAACGGCTGCTAAATGGGCTTTAACTACCATCTCTAACGATAGGGAAAAACTTTGCAGCGACGTGGGTTACGAATTGTTCGATTCGACGAATCAAAGTTTTCCCGTACGTCGGGCGCTTATTTGTCAAAAAGCCAAAGAAATTATACAGAATTTAATCGACGGTGGCGCGAAAATCAGACTGGATTTAACCAGTCTAAGCGGAGAAAAGTTAACGGTGAATAAATGATGAATAATGAACATCTTCAGATTTTTTACTGCCGAAAAACCATATCGGCAGCTGTGAAAATCTAAAGGAGGTCAGCCAATGTTTAACCACTCCGTTTTAAACCATGTTTCTGCATAGATCTCAGCGAGATATGTCGATTGATAGCCGAAGTTTTGCGTTTTTAGAGAAAATGAGAATCTCACGCCAATGTATAGTTTAGACAATTAGATCTCAAAACTTTTGTTCGAAAGTGTAGCTGTCAGCAAATTCAATCACAATGGAATATTAACCGTTATTTATATCACAACTTCATATGCCGGGGCGATTGGATTATATTCGATCTAACCCTCACTTTATCAAAAATCTGTTAGAATTGAACATAAATTTTTTCGGCAGAACATTCCAAAATTTTTAATTTAAAGCCCGCGCGCCAGTCAGGCCTGTAGCCAGGAATGTTTTTTTGGGGGGCACACATTTTTTCCACTTAATTTACTGTAAAATTGGCATTTCTGACTTGACTTTTTCCTGGAGAAAACGAAAACCAATTGTCCCACCTTTGCCTTTTTTAACACATGAAACATTTCGGTGGGGGGCCATGCTCCCTCAACCCCCCTGCCTACAGGCCTGGCGCCAGTAATTGTGAAGTTTCATTTCTTTGCAGATTGATCGACATTCGTTGAACAGTTTAAAAAGCGAGTTCTCATTGCACGAAGATCGTTTGAAATATCAAATGGATCAAATTTGGGCCGAAACTTTCAAATCGGAAAGTTCAATACGAGAAAATGTTGAATTTTTCGATACTCAACAACGCATTTTCGAACAAAATCGTATAACTTTGAGACTGAATAAATCCGGAAAAGTTATTTTCGCCGAAATGGGTGCCAGTATGTTAGTTTTAGGAATTGGAAACGAGAAATTCCGACATTTAGAAGCAAAAACTAAGCAATTGGTCGGATTCTTTTTGAAAAATATCGTTCAATTCTCGCCGAAAACTAGAATTGATTTGAAAATTGAAGATATTGACGCGAAGAACAATCGAATTTGGTCAATTTTCAGTTTAGCCGACGAAAAGTGAGTTGCTGGTAGAATGTGTATGTCACTCTTTTATCGATTGTTACAGATCATACGACGGCGAGATATTATTGTCCGAATTAGAAAAATTATTCGAAAAGTTGGGTTCAATTTTCGATATCGATTTTTCTACGAAAATCGTTGAAACTTTTTCGGACGAATTTATATCTTTGTCGACAAAATTCGGTCAAAATTCTGCGAAAAATAATCATTCTTTTACCACTACTTCTTTGGAAAATAACGACTGTTCATTATTGTCTGCTTTACCGCCTTACAAGTTGAATTTCAAGTCCCTCTTCGGTCATTACCTGTTCAATGATTTACTAAAATTGGTCGTCCAAAATATTTTAAAACCTGAATTATTAGCCTCGGCCGGCTTTAAAAGTAAGCTGTCAACATTTGAATTTGGTCGTTTCAGAAATGCCGATAAATTAATTTTCGAAACTCTAAATTTGAATTCCAATAGCTGTAAATTATCTGCTGCTGAAGCAAATTTTGATCAGTAGCCAGAGTTTTGAAAACTGCGTTTGCGAACTTTTTTCGTTCAGGAATGATACATTTCGCTGTCTTTAATTTTTTCAGCTGAAATTCAAAAAAATGGCCAATTCAGCGAAAAATTCACCAACTTATTAACCGCCGCGCGTCATTTCAAAGGTGTTATGATCAAAAATTTGAACATCGAAAATGATCAACCGGACGAACTCGACAAATTTTCAACCGAAATCGAAAAGTTATACATGGAAGCCAAATGCCAAAACGTATTATCGTCGGCTAGGCAACTAATCATGGATCCCAATTTGCACGATTCGGTCGATGTAGTTGTTGGAAATGATGATCCTAAGGTAAACTTTGTTTTTTTCTGTGTAAATTTATGGAAGCCGATGTTTCAAATTCAAAAATTGAAAATCCGCGTTTTCCGGATTTTTCGAAGCTAAAAACTCTATACATTACTAGGATTGGTGTTCAAATGTTTGACAAAATAGGCGAATCCGTAACTATCCATATACAATTATATCAAAAATATTTCTTGCTACCGTAAAACCAATTTTCGTTCCAAGAGTTATCTTTAATTCGTTTTTGTTAATTCTTTCGTTCCATGCTCCATTAAGTTTTATGCAGGAAAATGTAAAGGTAGAGTCGAAAAAGGAAAAACCGTCGACGTCGGATTGGGATTGGGATACGGAAGATGATTGGGATACAAACACTGAGCAGAAGATAACTGGGGATAAATTTCAACAGTGTAAAATCAGGTGATTAATTCTTTGAAATTTACTATTGAAAGTTCTTGTCGTTATTTGCAAAGTTTCTCTGCTATGATATATGTGATATAAATTTTTTAAACCATTATTAGTTCATTTTTGAAAATTTTGTGTTCAATATTGACTTTTTTCTTAGCATCGCCATTGAAAAATTATGTCGCCTTATCCGGGATACGTTAGATGGTGCTGATAGCGCCAAAACTGCGACCGAAACTGACCAACTTTTCAATTTGGCTCGACATTGTTTCGACTTGTTCATCGCTATATATATAGATTCGCATAGAGAGCATATGAATCACATGCCTTTACATTATGGTAAAATTTTACGAATTATGTGGAAAAGTTAGAATTTTAATATTACCTCCCAAAAATGAACATTTTGGATCGAATATTGTATATTTTTAGCATTATTCTAAAATTATAGAGATTTTACATAACCAGGTTTTATTTAACATGGCCAAACGTGTTCCGGTTCCACTTTCTTGGGCCTTAACAATTTCGACTCTGGTTTCGGTATAATTAATGAGCTCACGATTCGCCTTTAGTTTTTTTGTTTTCGAAATTGAATGTTCACGAATGGTTTTATTTTAATTAAGAAATTAAGCGTTCAAAATATCAAAAAAGGCCATAAATATCTGTTTGAATGCTGAGCTGTTACTTACGAGGAAAAGTTTTCAGGTGTAAATTCCAAATATTTAAATGTTATATTGCATTGAATAGCTTTTGATAGGCATGTGAGCAACGTTTAATTTTTTTGCTCATTGACTATATTTACTGTAACATTTACGTAAACCTTCGATCTGTTAGCACATTTATGCGATTTTCAGTGTAAAGGAAGCTTGTTGACAAAAATGGTCAGTTTAACATTATTCAGGTTGCTGTTGGCTATTGAATGCACTGTAATACGTATGATTTGAGACTTTACACTGAAGAGCCCCTCGTTAGTCCAAAACTGTCGTTGTGACACATCAGCTTTTTGGTTCAAAAATTACGAAATTAGGCAACGTTTTTAAATCATAATTAAGTTCGTCGCATTTTGGCAGAAATATGAAAAAATAAACCTAGGAATACTCAATCTTTTCAAAAAAACATGGCTATAGATTGACGCGTTGCATTTTTGATAATGTTTTCCAGACAAATGTATAGAACTGGAAATTGAATCCTTTTCGGTTAGACTTTAAACAGTTGTTTAACTTTAATATTTTCTGAAAAGAGTGTTTCTGTTCGTTGAAGAACAAACTAATGGAATTTAGATCATCTTGTTTTACTGCAGAAACCGAATGGAACTGGAATCATTTATTGGACCAAAAATTCTATTCGTGGCCGGTCAGGTCGTTTGTAAAGTGAATATATAATAAAATCACAAAGTTTTTATGCCAAAATTTCGAAAATGTCTTTCGTATGCTGACATTCAAATCAGAATTCGAAAAAATTTCTTCGATGTGCCCAATTCTCGTCGCAATCTTTAACTTAAACTCACAATAATAGGAACAAAAAGTTTACGCGAAATCTCTATCATAATCGTCTTTTTTTCTAGCTTTAGCTCATAATAATTGTCAATATATGGCTCATACGGCGGCTGTTTTCGCTTCAAAATCATCAGTTAACGATTTTTCACCGCTGTCTGATTACATACCCGTTCTGAAAAAAATGGCCGCAAATTTCTGGGCTCAGTTTATAAATGAAAGGAAGCCACATTTTTTGGAATGTTTAAAAATGACGCGTGAGTTGTTTTCGAAAATTTGAGAAATGTAATCTATTAATTTTGTTTTTTTTGCAGATTTCTCGAATTTGAGCGATAATAAAATTTTAGCTCATTGTCGAAAAACGCTGAAACAATGCTTATTACAAATACAATCGTTAAATAAGTCTTGGAATGATGTAAGATTCTGTTTTATAAATTGCGATCTATAGAAAAATTCGGCCTAAAAAGTCTCACCTTATGGTAACCAGACCAGATTTGAATTCTCGATCATTACTTCAGAATTATTCATGTTTAAGAATCGTAGACTGCTTAGTATAGCTTAAGTCGACGAAACCACGGATTCAAAAAAATTCAAAAAATCATCGAGTGCAGTTGGAAATAAAAAACGTTCAATGAAATCATTTCACTTCTTAAAATTTGATTTAAATTTTTTTGAAAATCATTAACAATCATTCTGCAACACTCTATCACAGAAGTGTTGAAAATTGTTATAAAAGCGGTATTTTTGCTCATAATTTTTATTCAAATGACCGTTGTAGCTCAGAAATTGTTCCTTCAGTTTTTGTTCTACTTAGTTTCGATTTCAATTGAACCATTTTTACAGTAAAAGTACGTTGTAATAGCCGAACACGGTTCATTACTTGATTTTCAAAGCAATGAATTAAAAATTAACATTAAAAGTAGTGATCGATCTATACTATGTACTAGTGTAGTCCATGGTATACTCTAACCAAAAATACGTAATTTTAAACTGAAAACTACAGTAGATAGGCTACTTTACCTTATAAGCGAAACATTTTAGCTGACTTTGACCATGTTGTATGTATGTCGAAGAAAATTTTATGAAAATCTCACGAGAAACCACTTATTGTAAATTCTGAAACTGCACATGCTATAGTGCATCAGCCAATTGAGTAATTTTACACTTACCGTTTTCCAAGCAAACATTATTTACACAGAAATAAAAAAATTGAAAGTTGCCCTATACATGATCAAACAAATCACAAAAGATGTAAACACTAGTCGTTGCATAGAACCAGCTAATATGAAAAATAGACTGATGCGTCGAAAGGCTGACTACGGGGTTATAAGCTTTCAAACTTCGCCGGAATTTAGAACTGCGTACATATTTCAGAAACTATTTGAGCATTATTACAGTTTTCAAAATGATCTATCGAACGCATGCTTTGCCATTAAACGTTCCGAGCATGGACAGAGTTTACCACATTTCTGTGAATTTTAGTGTAAAAAAAGGTCCGGAAAAACGCTTGGTGTAATATTAACCATTTGTTGTACTGCGGGCCATTTCACACTTTACTGGGAATGTTCCCTCGTTAGATTCTCACAATGTCGGGTTTTTCATTTTTCGTGTTTTATTTTTCAATTTCGTTATTTTTCGCCCTTTTCTTAGGTTTGGCCGACAATCGTGTCGTTGAAAGCTTCGTCTCACTTCGCCCGGTTGATTTTGAACGCTTTAATCGATAAAATAACCGTAATGGAAGATATTACGGCGTCGGATACTTACCTGATCAAAGAAATTTTCGAAGAATTTCTATACGAATTGGAAGCCATATTTACAGTAAGATTTTTTCCGATTTCGCAATTTTTGTACCAAATTTTGAAACGACGAAACGAAACATTTAAAGCTGATTTTTTTGATTGTTCGTTTTTTTAAAAATCAAACCCAAAAAATTTTAAACATGATGTTCGATGTTGCTTAAAATTTTATATTCTTTGCATAGATTGATAAATTTTGCCAAATCGGACGATTTTGTCAACCGGAATATTCTAAATTTAAAGAACTAATTTTCGTACTGTCGTCTAATTTACAACAAATCGAAGATCGATGGTTCAACGGCCCGTTGGCCAAGCTGATGTCGGCTGACGAAGTAAAACGGTTAATTAGAGCCTTATTCCAAAATACGGACAAAAGGGCGCATATGCTACAAAAAATTAGGTGATACGATTTTAAATTGTGTTATTTATTTATTTTTATTGTTGATTTTATCTTTTCGCTGCACCTAATACATTTTACGATTTGTTCACTTTGTTTGATTAATCAGTTTGCAGGAGAGGGGGTCCCGTAATTTTTATCGCGAACAAAACCCTTAAATGCACGAGGTCATGGTCCAGGTACAAATTGTGCCAGAGCTTGATATGTACTTAGTACAAAGATTTTTTTTGCTTGGAATCATCTACCTAAAATATTGAATTAGAGCTAATTCGAAAGCCAAATTTTTTCTCTAGGTTGTCAACTTATCCTGAAATCACATTTTTGCAGAAAAGGCGGTCGGTCTGCACGCTCCGATATGATTAAATACAGTTGTTTTACGACTTTATGCGCAAAACAGAGCAAACGGCATAACTTTCTGATCTTCGTCCTTTTTTCCTTGAATCTTTTATTCCCAAAACTTTCTCCGTTATTCTGTATTTTTTCGTGTCTTTCTCACTCGTTTCTGTTCGTTATTGTTTTTGTTTTCTCTCTTTCTCATCCTTTTTCCTTTCTTTTCTTATTGCTCATTTTTTCTTTCTGCCTCATTTGTTCATTTTCTTCTCGTTTGCTTTTCTATTCTTCTGATTCTTTTTATTTGTTTGTATTTTCTTTCCTGCCTAATTGCCTAATTCCTTACTCATTTGTTCTCTCTTTTTTCTTTTCCTTTTCTTTTCTTTTATTTTCATTTTTTTGAATTTTTTCTTTTTATTGATATCCTAATTGAAAAAAATCACAATTTTACAATTAAATTCTCACAAATTCAATATGTCTTGTATTCTGGCTAAAGAACCATTATTCGCTGGTTCGGGGTCAATATCCAAAATTTTGCACATCAGAGGGTAAAGATCAATATTTTCTATAATTGAATCATTTTTCACTCTATAATTCGACTTGAAAGCCGGTCCGTAGGCGACGAAAAAGGCGTTCATTTCTTTATGATCGTTCAAAAATCCGTGGTTACCATAGAAAAGGTAACTTGGATGATTTCCGCTCTTCTTGTGTTTGTTTACGTGTTCCAAATCGTACATGTAAATCACGGGCCCTACTCTTTCGTTGTTCTTGAAATGGTACCTAAAATAATAAACTTTACTTTTTAATGATCGTGAGATAGGCGCGTCCCCAACCATGGTTTTTTTAGCATTTTACAAGCCATGGCTTGTTGGACTGACAAAATAGCTTGTAGAATTTTAGTCCAACAAGCCAAGATGGCTTGTCAGAATTTTTTGAGTCATATGTTTGATCATATCGGATACAGAAAAGATGCATTTTGGTGCATTTTAGTAGGTCATAATCTTAAAATTTTCCGGCGCTTCGCGCCGGTTATAACTTAAATAAGCATTATTATTTATTTCCTACCTCAGGCTCTGCTTCTAACGTGTCTACCTACACTTATCATTTAATCTTTAATAGTTTTATTCATCTTAAACGTATTATCTCATGTTTTAATTGGTAATCTTCAATATTTCATTTTGATATTTAATAAAGATTCACATTTTTCCCTTGACACATTTTTTGAGAAAAATCAATACGTCAAGTCTGTAAACTTTTTGAAGCGATTATTCCTTTCTTAACGTAAAATCAACCCAAAAGCTTTATGGAAGTAGTTTTCGGAAATTTCTACTCTTCTTACTCATATCTTTTCGGCCAAGTTCATGAGAGTGTGTGAATAAATTAATGGTTTTAAAATTTTTCAAACATTAAATTCTAGAAATTACGACTTTTGAACAGAAAATTCGAATCAATTCTTCAAATAAGTGTTTGGAAAAATGATTTTCCAGCATCGCAGAATGTCAATACCCAAAAAATTTTTCCGGCGTTTCAGGCAGGAAAGATTAATAGCTTTTTTGGGCTCTCGCTTGTCATCATAGAGAACTTAACTGTCGATTTCTCATATAATTCAAAGTCATTATGTTCTTGGATAGTTTGCTGGAAAATTTTTTCCACAATGCTTGTAGATTAGACTTCGATCAAAGTGAAAAATTTCAAATGTTTCCTGAATTTTAATGCATTAACGCTTGAATAAATGTTGAATGACATCTCTTTTTTGATCGATTGCCGTGATGCTCAATATATACATTTCTTTAAAAAATAATCTAGCACTGGAATTTATTCACGTTATTTATGAATTTATAAAATTGGCTTGTAAAAATATGGAATGGTTTGTAAAATTTTAGGTCAACAGGCCACTTGGCTTGTGACTCGTAGGTCAAAAAAACCCTGTCCCCAACACAGCGAAACACAGAACAACAAAACTCAAAATAGCGTTTCTCAAAACAGCGAAGTCTCAAAACAGCGATTCTCATTACAGCCAAGTCTTAATACAGCGATTCTCAAAACGTCGAGGTTTCAGAACAGCGATTCTCAATACAGCCAATAGTAAAAACTTCTATGCATTGGCCCAACTAAAATCGCCTACTTACATTGTTAAAATAGTTCACTAATTTTTACTGCTTGGCGTAAAGGTCAGTTTCTATAGAGAGTAAGTAGTACAAGATCAATTGGGTCGATTAAAGTTTTATAGTCACGTTTATTGCACAATCTAGAACATGCTCATTTTTTGTATAGTTTGTTTGGGCGGTCAGGTCAGTTTGGACGGCAGGTCACTTTGGTTCGTTAAGTCAGTTTTGGACAGTTAGGTCGCTTCGGACGGTTAGGTCAGTTTGGAAGGCTAGGGTCATTTGGTCCCTTGGCCATGTTGGACGGTTTGGCCGATTTGGTCGGAAAGGACGGTTAGAAAATTTTTTTTGACGGTGTGGACGTTTAGGTTATTTAAAGACTTTTTTTGAAGGAGCAGGACAGTTAGGATAGCTTGGCATTTCAATCATTAAAACGTCGGTTTGGACAGTTAGGGCGGTTTAATGATTTTTAACACGAATTAGTAAGGCGTCACAAGGGCATCTTTCTTTCAAAAGTTGCATAACAGTCACCTTATATGAATGTTTTGTACACAGTAATCGTTTGGTTCACATAAAATTAGAAATGTTCAACAAGATCAAACGATAGGTACAACAAAAGCGTTAATTATGCATATAAGTGGAATAGACCAGTGAACAAAAGCTTGAGAGCCAAATGACAAAGCGAAACAACTTTTTCTCCACGAAATTCAATATTTCATGCTCCTAGCTTACTTGACCCTAAAGAGTCATATGGTGTTTTGTCAATGGTCATTTCAACTTTGCTGCATTTATTCTCTGTATAGGTAAAATTCCACGAAACTATTCAGCTCTTATTAACCTCATAATATGGTCGACAAACTGACTTCCGCTACAAACGGTTGACGAGGGGACATTAGGTTATGAATAAAAATGCTTTTTCTTTATAATTTTTGAGCTCAAAAGTCATGTGCTGCTTTTCGTCATGCACCTTTGACCTGACTTAGCTATACAACTCGATCCACTAACAATATATTTCAGCTGTTCAACGACCATTTACTACCACCGGAATACATGTACAAATTTTTTTTGTGTTAACAAGAGCCATAGCAATACACTCAACTTAGGCCCACACTGTGTTGTATCACAGAAATTTCTAATGCAAAAATGAACAAACGCATCCTTTCCGACAAAAAAAGAGTAACCGTCCAAATCGTCCATCTCAATTTTTTTATTACTACTTCACCCATAATGTCCCTCCCTTTTCAAAAAACCTTAACCGTTCAAACCGCCCCTCAATAATTAATTAAGTCCTTTTTCGACCCGAACCGCCCTCCCTGCCACATTATTAATCGTCCAAACCGCCCACTTCAAGTTTTTGTTTGATGTAAGCCATCCGCCCTTTACGACCAAAAAACCATAACTGTCCAATCCGCCCAAAATCCACGTTCTAACCGACCGATGACGTTTGAGAAGTACTTCGCTAAACGCTTTGTTTTTTAGGCCTAAGTAGGCGATTTTAGTTTGCCCTATGCATTAGAGTAAATGCACATATCATTTTTATAATAAATACTCAAATTAGGTACATATATTAAAATCGTTTTTGCTAGTTGTGATAGTCTATTTTTACTTGCATCTGGCCATGTAAATTTCACATGCTTCTGTGCTGCAGTTGCAGTAGGTATCCACGAACGGACCATTCCAAAGTCACAAAAAATATCTGCCAGCAAAACATTTTTGCACAAAGCTTGAAAGAAAGCAAAAACAAAAAAATTATTATAAGGATTCCCGATTAAAATTGTTTTGGATGAAACTTAATTGCGAAAAAATTAAATTATTGGAATAAATAAAGCAAGATGAAAAGAATAGAATAATTAAGCAGTAAAGGCGGAACAGTGTAATGATCAGTTTCTAATGATACTTTACTTGATCCCGAAAATGGTCTACGACAGTGCACGGCCCACATGGATGACGATACAATTGGAACAATGTATGATAATACGACAATTAATAAGGCAGGGTCGACAATCGCTTGCTCGTCGACAAAATACGCTTCACGATAAAACAACTCGCTTTTAAAAAACGCTTCTAAAATCTCGCTTCCAAAAGAAAAGACACGCTTGCAAATATATAAATTCTGACGGAATCATGCTTTGCTTCTCTTTAAATACTGCTTCTATGGCCACTCCCTTGGCTCGCAGGAGGTCTTGTTTCCCACAATCTTCTTCCGCCAATCGCTGCTTCTTGCTTCTTCTGCTTCATTAGTTTAGTCACACCTTCCAATGCTTTCCTGGTACCATATGCTTCCTATGCTTCTCTTATGGTTGCTTCCTACAGTGGACTTAACCACGCCTCTGTGCTTCCGTATGCTTCTGTATCTATTTCCTCTGCGTATACATGTTTTGTAGGAACCATCGCTAACCATTCCACTTGAGACTGGTGTCTGGCGGGGCTTTTACTTTTTACTGTGTGCAGGTGTTGTTTACGATTTTCATGAGAAATTAATGTAGCCGTGGAATGTGTACTTTAGTGTAGATTCTAGAGGACCAGCTGCTGATGTGCAAATTAATTAGAGCATTTAATTGGGTCAATAACGGCTACTGGGGTGCGGGGATGATCAAAATAAAGTACTTCACATAAATTTACAGGAACATTTGGGTGTGAATCCCAGACACCCTTGAGACGATAGATTAAGAAATGAATTTATATTTATTAAACAAATATCAGATAATGTACAATATGTATTTACAGTACTGCGTTAGCATGTACATTACAACAGAAAGAAACCAGGAAAAAATGCCAGAGACTGGCAAGCTGAACCGAATATGTTTTATGCAAGGCTTTCTTAAAAGTTGATATAATAATCTTTTTAAAACACAAAACAGAGGCTCAGGCAGATACAAGTAAAGTTTTTCAAGAGGTCCATCCAAGGCATGCACTTTAAAAGCAGAGACGAGATTTCATTTCTTGCACAAAAAATTTCCTTTTTAGAAAAACATATACACGCCCCAAAAATTTTAAAAAATACTTGAACTTTCGGCATAATTTGAAGAAAACGAAAAGAACTGCATACTGTAGATTGGCAATTCAACACATGAGAATGTCACCTACCCCACCAGCACAATCCACGAGATCAAGGTGTTGACGTTTGACGAATGCATAACATGGAAGCAGCCATATTTTCCAGTTACGCCAAACAACAGTACATGCATGGCATGCTTTATATAATAGTATGTAACTGGAAATTTGTGGCTTACTGACTTTATGCATGATAATGTAACTGCCTTGGTCCCGCAGACAATTTTTTTATTTCAGTCATCTTGATGCGCAAGTTAAACCATTCACTTTTAATGTTGATAATGCGAAAGATTTACTGTAGCAAAAATTAATTTTTTGTTGTTCTTTATTTTGATTTTTTTCATCATATTCATATTCTTTCATCACTATCTGTTTCTCTCAGAGACTTTGGCTTTCGAATAGACCTAGTAACACGATCGAAATCGGGACAAGGTCGTCTTATCTACTATTTAATGTCAACAGGCGAAGTAAGTTCAATTTTGGCTGACTTCTTGTTCTGCTCTCGAAATTCGGGAAACACTACAACAGAACATTAAATACAAACAAAACACCAGACCAATATTACTCTTAAGATCTAAGTAATTCTTTAAATGATGAAAATTGTAAATATTTTATATTGTTGTAGTATCAAAAAATTGTTTGAAAATTTTACGGGCGGGTATATATTTTTCTTAAAAGGAAATTTTTTGTGGAAGAAACGAAACCTTGTCTCTGCTTTTCAAGTGCATGCCTTGGATGGACTTTTTGTGAAACTTTACTTGTATCTGCCTTTTAAGCCTCTGTTTTGTGTTTTAAAAAGATTATCATATCAACTTTTGAGAAAGCGTCACATCAAACATATTCGGTTTAGCTTTCCAGTCCCTGGCATTTTTTTCTGGTATCTGATTTAAGTATTCGAAGAATCATGCCATCAATCTTTTACTTTGTTCATAAATCGATGATGAGCTGGTGTTACAACTATTATCGTATAGCAAAATATCGTGCATTCTATTGAACTTGACTAACATGGTTCTGCCACGAAAATCTTACATTTTACTTTTTTCATTTCCAAAATTACATGTCAATCATGAGCTCACGTATTCCTGATCAATTTTCATGAAAAACACCCATTGATGTACTACTTTGTCTACTTCCGGATCAAGTTGATCTGAATCTGGTGAAAACTTTAAATATCAGATCATGCTTAAAACAGCATCATGCAACTGATTCTCATCGATTTTCATTAATAACATCCGTTGACCTACTATCTTCTCCACTTCCAGATCAAGTTGATCTAATTCGGCTCAAAAATTCCGGTCTTAATCAAAAATTTGGAGAAACATCAGATCACACTGAAAACAATACCCATCAACTGCTCTGCATTGAATTTCATCAAAAACAACTGTTGATCTACTAATTTTTTATTTCCGGATCAACTTGATCTGATCCAGATAAAAAATTTGCTCAAATAAGATCACACTGAAAACATTACCCAGCAACTGCCCTGTTTTAAATTTCATCAGAAAGAACTATTGATCTGCTAATTTTTTACTTCCTGATCAACTTGATCCTGTCCATATAAAAAATTTTCGGACATCAGGTGACACTAAAAACATCACCCAGCAACTGCTCCGCATCGAATTTCATCAAAACCACCTATTCATCTGCTAATATTAATACTCCCTGATCAGCTCGATCTGACCTAGATCAAAAGATTGCAGACATCAGATCACACTGAAAACAATACCCAGCAACTGCTCTGCATCAAATTTCACCAAAAACAACCATTGATCCGCTAATTTTTTACTTCCGGATCAACTTGATCTTTTCCACATAAAAAATTTTGGGACGTCAGATCACACTGAAAACAATACCCAGCGATTGCTCTGCTCCGAATTTCATCAAAAACGACTATTGATCTACTAATTTTTTACTTCGGATCAACTTGATCTGCTCTGCATCAGATCAACAAACTTCAAGTATCATGTACAAAAAACTGAACTATCATTTAATATATTTTTTCATTACAGGAACCATAACCAAATCCTCCGATAAATATATAACACGCTACTCGGCCAGTCTACGGCCAATTCTTTTTTAATGTAAATTGAGTTTATGCAAATTTTTCACTTCCGGTGACTTTTTTCTAAAAATGAAAAAACTTTTTAGGGAATTTTCGGTACGCCGGATCGACTGGAATCAGTTTCGGATGCTGAAGCTCAAAAAAAAATTTTTTTGACTGTTTTTTGGCAGGTTTAAAATCACTTTACACCATCACAACTCTGTTGTAGCATGTGTATTTGAGCTTTTTTATTCTTCATCCAAAAAACAAAGAATTATGTTCCTGGCCTTATTCTAGCCTGATATTCATATGATCATCGAAAAATTATCTTTACACCATATTACAACGAGGAATGATTTTTTCGAAAAATCCCGGAAGGCGTTTTGGGTTCACATTGAACACCAAAAAGCGCTAATCCGTTCTAATAGCCGCTATTTATGGGAGGATAAAGTCCGACCATTTTTTTGGTCACATTTTACACTGCAGTATACGCTACAGTACCCCGATCGTGCTATACTTTACACTGTTGGATAGAGGAGATCGACTTACATATGTTCTGCAAATTTCATCCACTCATGTGTCTTGGTTCGCTAGGAAAACAATCTCAAAGTCAAAAGGGGTGATGCACCAAGAACAAACTTAAAGTAAAAGCACTGCCGTGGTTTCTACGATATTAAAATAACGAAAAGTAAAATAATAATAAAAAGTAGGTAAAAAGGCAAGAGTACACAACCTAAAAAATAAACAAAAAGAACAAAAAGCGGCTAAAACAAGAATATAAAAGGGAATAAGTCAGTAAAGGAAAAAGATACAAAAAGCCTGCATATAGATATGCTAATAATTAACAAACCAGAATAAAAAGCTGTAATGTCATGAAAACACATGCTATAGAGCCGTAATGTGAGAAATCTGGCGATTCGTGATTCTCAAAACAGCGATTCTCAATATAGCGAAGTCTCAGAACAGATTGTCAAAATAGCGAATTTTCGAAAAAGTTATCTTTAGAATGGTAAAATGAAGATTGGGCTGGGTAGACATTTTGGTCTGTTTTTCAGACCTATTTGGTCCTCCATTTCGATCTGGTGGATGCTGGTTGTCACACATTTTGGCACGAATCACCGGATTTCTGACATTATGGCTCTATAGTATGTTTTATCACGACAATACATCTTTTTATTCTGGTTTGTTTATTATTTTATTAACATATCGACATGCATGTTTTTTGTTTCTTTTTTTCTCTTATTGACTTACTCTCTTTTATATTCTTATTTTGAGCCAGTTTTTGTTCTTTTTGTTTAATTTTTGGAGGTCGTATACTTTTGTTCTATTTTTTAACTACTTTTTATTACATTATTTTACTTTTCGTTTCTTCATTTTCCTTTTTTTTGTTCTGCTTTTACTGCTTACTTTTTTCATTTCATATCATTAATTTAATTTTTTTGCAATTAAGCTCCATATAAAACAATTTTAATCGGGAATCCCTGTGATAATTTTTTGTTTCTTTCAATGTTTTGCAAAAATTTTTTTCTGGCAGATATTTTTTGTGATTTTGAAATGATTCGTTCGCGCATTTGTACTTACCGCAAATGCAGCACAAAAGCATGTAAAACTTAGGTGGCTAAATGCAATTGAAAATAGACTATCTCAACTAGCAAAAACGATTTCAATATAAATAGTTTGCATATTCATTATAAAAATGATGTGTGCTTTTACTCTAATGCATAAAACTTTTTACTATTCGCTGCATTGAGATTCGATCTTTTCAGAATCGCTGTTTTGAGACCTCGCTTTTTTTGAGAATCGCTGTTTTGAGACTTCGCTGCTTTAAGAATCGCTGTGTTGAGACTTCCCTGTATTGAGAATCGCTGTTTTGAGACATCACTGTTTTGAGAATCGCTTTATTGAGTCTCGCTATTTTCGGTTTCGCTGTTTTGTGTTTCGCCTAGAGGGATGAAACCGTGAGATACTAATTCAAAAAATACAGTAAGATTCAAATGCACGGCATAGCATGCACTAAATTCAAAAAGTGACACATTGACTTTTTACTTTTCCGGAAAATCTTCTTTCAGCCATATTTGTAGTGGAAAACCGTCGGCTTTGGCTCTGCTCAAATTTGAAAAAATTTCTTCTACGGTAACGTTCAAATCGATGCGTGGGAAAAACGACGGTCCGCTTTCGATCACACTATTTTTGCGGATATAGCGCCACAAATGCGACCAATAATAATATTTGTCCGGTACGTCGATGTGGCCATGATCCGACGTTAAGATCAAATTCAATTTTCGTCGTAAAATTTCCGATTCGTTAATCTTCTGATGCAAATAGCCGATCAACCGATCAACTTCCCTGATCATAGCTTTAGCTTGATAGCCTGGAAAAAAATGATCTTCAATTTATGACTAGTTGACATTTCGGTTTGTGAATTTTGGCGGTGGTATTTGAGCATCATTTCGACTTTTCGAATCATAGTTTCTTGCTCATTCGAAGATTTTTACGAGAAATATACAGTAAGATCGAAGTGAGCAAAAATCTGAAACTTTTCAGAAAAATACATAAAAATAAATAATTTTTGAGTTAAACAGCAAAAATTTAAATATTTAATCCAGGTAATTTTCAATAGGCAGTACAGTTCAACCCTTAAAAACTTCATGTTCTTCGCCTCTTATCACCGATTGGTTCTACGTTTTGGAAATTGTACCATTGAAAAATTACACCGGGAGCTACAATAAGACTGATAAGATAAAATCCCTCAATTATAAAACAAATTCAAAATCGTACTTTTTGTTTTTTGTAATTTATTCATTGATGATTTTCAAGCACTGCCTTCAAAAGAATGGAGTTTATTTCGCAATTGTCAAAAAAAATTCTATTCCAAAAAATAAATCGTTCCGTCGACAAACAATTTACGAAAATAGAGGACAAATGAATACCCTGCCGAATTGAAGTATACGAAACTTTTTGAAATACCATCCAGTTCACGGTAACCGAACATGTTTTTTCCTTGCATCTGTTCGATTTGTTGTCGCTCAAATGCTAATCAAGCTATCCGTACAAGGATATTAAGACTGTATATAGTTTGAATCAAATATCAGGTTCACTCACCTTTGGTACCGTAATTGTGCCGATTCTACGAATAGGGGCATCTCAAAAAACTTTCTGGTATTTTCGAGATTGTTCACAAAAATGGATAATCACAAAAAATTATGAGATCAACCTCCAATGCTGGTAGTGAAGTTGTGAACCGTTGGTCGAAACTATAACTGATTCGAAAGTCTTGTCACTTTCAATACAGTAGTTATGGAGTTTGTTATTAGTTCATTTGGAAGAAAGTTCACGCGAACATTTTTGGAATTTTGTTCAAAATCAAAAAAGTATATTCTTTAAATCTCCATAAATGAATAAAATGAGCAAAAACGAATAATTTTCGAATCCGAGTTACTTTAGACGGTTTCAATAGGTATTTTCAAACACACCGTCTGCACATCTCTCAGGCGTCCCACATTTTCCACCGACGTTATTGTGCTTTTAGTCTGCTTTTTTCATAAAATTCTTGTAAGTCAAAAAAAGTTCAACCTTACTGTAGAATTCTATTCAGAAAACTTTCAAAGATTATGTTGAGCATGGTTACAGATTTTCACTTCTAATAAATGTGGCACGTGGTTCATCAAAATGAGTCATGAAATTATGAATCAGCACTTGCTCTTTCCATTTTTATTATTTAGAGATGCATTGCAAGGAAAATGGACTATAGATCGAAAATCAGACATAGAAACTACAGTAAGAGTAGTCATATGGGCTCGTACAAGGGGTACACAAAAGATACCCCTGTACAAAACATACACATGAAAGTTTGCCACCTCAACTGTGTAGGGCGATATAGGGGTTTAGATACGCCCGAAGCTACAACATGTAAAATTCAACTTCCATGTAGAAAGTACGCCCGAAACTTCAACCTGTAAAATTCGACTTCCACGCAGAAAGTACGCTCAAATTCGACCTGAATTTTCCTCGGATGTTAAAGTTGATGTCGCAATGTCTCTATCGAAAAAATTTAAAAAACGCCTGAGGGTCATGAAATCTAACGATCTAACGGTTTTACTCATTTTTTACCAAATTTTCACAAAAAATTTTGTTCGGGACACATTTTTTACCTAGTACTCGGGAAACGCTTTTTGATGACTCTCTATGCTTGAGCATTGTTTTTGGGACACTTTCTCCACTGTTTCGGGGCACAATTTTCCATGCGTTTTGTAAAAAAAAAAACGTGCACCGAAATAGTGAAAAACATGTCCTGAAAACAATGCTTAAGCATGGGGAATCATCAAAAAACGTGTCCCGAGTACATAAAAAATGTGTCTTGAACAAAATTTTTTGTGAATATCTTGTAAAAAATGAGTAAAACCGTCAGATTGTTAGATTCTGTGACCCTCAGGTGTTTTTTGATTTTTTCGATAGAGACATTGCGTCATCAACTTCAATGTCCGGGTCAGTCGATAAATTCAGATCATATTATTACATCATCGACCATACTTTCTACACCCCCTGTATCGCCCCGCACAGTAAACCTTCATGTATATGTTTTGTACAGGGGTATCTTTTGTGTACCCCTGTATGGGCCTGTACTAATAAGATTTATGAAGAAAAATTCAAAGGGATTACTTACTTTCGAGATATGGAGCACGAATGAATTTTTCTTCATTAAGGAACAACCTTGCAATTTTTTTCAAAATTAATAAGCCATCTACTTTCAAAGGACGGATGAAGCGACTGCTAAACATGTTGGTTAAATCTGACACTCAATTTTCGTTGGACAGAGAACTTTATACTGTTGGAAAAACATGAATAATTTCTTTGTGACGAAGGTGAGACCAAAATCAAAATCAAAAAATTCATTTAGATAGAAGTATAATGTGAGCGGCATCATTGGAAAAAATTCTCAGTCTGTCTGTCTGTTCGTGAAAATTTTCAGTTATTCATCACAGTAATAAAACTACTTTTCCCCGAATTGAACTGCAAATTTTAAAATGACTTTACTCCACTCATTTCGAAATGATGGATGCAGCGGGCGACGTTTTGGCGAACGCAACCTAACTAGAGATCACGAAACCGATTTCGGTAATTTTAGGCCCTGTATCATCAAGGAAAAAATGATATAACAACGAGCCTTCTATAATTTTAATAAAGTTTGGCTGCGACCTCGTTGCATCAATCATTTCAAAATATAGCTATTTTGTAAAAATCCTAACCGTTATTGTCCTACAACTGTAATGCAAGAATTTCAGGAGGAAGTTTTAGGACACCACTGCCACAGTAAAATTCTGAATACGAATTTTCAGCTTGATTTTCAAGGAATCAATTTTGGTGGTTTTTCCTCGCGCAAACTACCACAAGCTGATTTCTGATCCCAAATTTTTTCGTACCTTTAAACTCGAACTCAAACGTCGATTTTGATGGTTATTTGATATCCCTAAAACTTGCTCACCACCGTGGAAAATTTTCCATTAAAAATTTATCCATAAACTACAGTAAGATATCAAAAATGTAATTCTCAAGTTCATACTTTCGGTGCCGTAATCGTGCAGTTGATGATCCGGTTCGGCGATGTAATAAAGCGCCAAATTGATTTTAGGATCATCGTTCGACGAATCGCTGAACCAACTCAACAATTCGTCCACTTCCCGTTTCCAAACGTCCAAATTGCCGAACGATCGCCACGCTTTGAATTTATGAGTTGGCCATTGGTCTCCGAATTGAGCTTCGCAAACCGGCCAAGAAAAACAGGCTGACCGGCGCCCTCCGCCCCCGCCGGCCATGGTCGCCCTCCAAATGGGCGTGCCGCGGTACCACCTGGCCTGGAGGCTATTTTGGGCCCGGGTTCGGTTCATACCGAAATTCCAATTATCGTAGAAATCGCCGAACGTCGGATCGTAGAACGTATTGGAAATTAGGCCGTGTGATTCTTGATACAACCCGGTGGCCATGCATTGGTGGTTGGACGTCGTTACGGTGAAGACTTGAGTTTTTAGGCCGTCTGGAGCCAAGACGCCGCGATTGGCCAGCGACCATAGGTTGGGTGTTTGATCGGGAGTCAAAAAGTCGTAACGTAAGCCGTCAAGCGAAACCAGCAAGAGTAGAGGGGGCTGCTGGCTGGAATTTGTGGCGTGGCAAATTTTGTACGAGGAAAGGGCGAAAAGTAAGACGTAAAACATTCTGAAAAATGAAAATCGTGGAATAATGCAAATTATACCCAATTTGCATAATTTTTATGCGAGATGGAATACCTCAGCTCTTATCGACATTTGTGTTCTTCTTGAATGCTTCTAAGACAGTACCATTCCATGTTTTGGTACTCGTTTGATTAAAAGTTTACAAGCATACTAAACTAACCTTAAAAAATTTCTTGAGTGAAAAATTTTACTGTAAAATAAAAGCGTTATTAACGATTTTGATGACATCAATTATATTTTTGTCAATTTTCAATTTAGATAAGCATGAAAACAGACTTTGGCATAGAAATCCACAAAAAATTCCCTCAGCAAAATCCTAACTGACGTCGCACCAACACAATGATTCTAACTTTTTTCAATAGTACTTATTGTAGATACATAGAAATGATAAAATAATTTTGGAAATTTCCGCTTCCCTGATGTGGTGTTGACCAAAGTTTATAGCTTGTGGAAACAACAGCAAATTCCTTATCAGTTATGTGGAATTTTGTGCACATTTCTGATATGGCACAAATTTTTGACGACCGGTGAAAATTTTGAAATGAACCGAACAAAAATTTTCTGCAGGGAAAAGTTGTCGCGGTGAGGAAAAACAAGATGAGCGAAAATTTTCAGATTTTCAGTAAGTGAAATTAAAGTACTGTATGTCTGTTACATGCTTCTAAGAATTGAAAACTGACAAAAAATGGTATTGTCATAAAAATCACAACCATATATCTTTTACTGTAGAAATTTTTACTCTAAGAAGTATGAGTCAGAAATTTTTAACTCCATATTAAATGATCACATTTACATAACATAAAATCGTAAAAATATGCCCCTAGTTTTATTATTTGGATCTTTCAAGAGCGGAATAGTAACCGAACTTTTGCATCATCTGTCATGAAAATGGAGCAGTAAAATTTATGAAATACGAGAACTCGTTAAACTACAGTAAACTTCAAGGTTGAACTACAGTAAACTTCAATGAAACCTTATCGTCAATCTTAATGAAAAATAAGTGATCACGTTTCCTGCAAAATTTTAATAATTTATGCTAATTATTCTGCATCTCTGACGGAAAGACGTGTACACATCACAAGTACAAGATACAAATTTTCGCAACATGAAATATGAAAATTCGAAAAAGCTAACAAACGAAATGCCGAAAAATAAGCCTAAAATATTTGCGATGTTGGTCAATAGGTCCACAAATGTAACTTGTTAAGAATATATAAATAAATCGATTCTGTCCATTTCTAGAGAAAATTTTATAAAAATGAGGTTTCGTTGGATCCAATTGGGAAAATCTGGTCGCTTTGCCAAAACGTTGATTAATATCGATTTATTTCTAAATATACAAGGAAGACATTTGACCTAAAAATTTGGGAATCGGTTTAAATTATTTTATAGGCATTTTTAAATTTTATGCACACTTTGCAGATTAGGAGAAAATTTGGAATTTTATGAACCAGAAGATTAAAATTGGCTAAAGTTTCTTAGTCTACTATTCTGTATGGAATTCAATTTTTCATAAAATTGCTCGGAAAACATAAGAGACAATTTCATGGCGAAAGTTGAAAGACATTCTCACAGAAACTTTTGACATTTCGGAGAACGAAGAAATTAAAAGAATCAGGCCAAATTTAGCCCTGTGAGTCAACGTGCAGAAACATGAATACTGAAAACGTTTAGTTTTGCGACTACTCACAAAAAAGTTACATGCGGTTTACGCGGCTCGGTTCAAAAATGCATGGATTACTGTAAAAAATTATTTCCAAGTTGGGAGCTCATTGAACCACTGATAAAACGATATTTTTTTGAACCTAAGTTTTTCGCTAAAAACACTGAATTAAACATGATATATGGAATATGACCAGGGCATTTGAAAAAAAAATCGTTACCTTCGAACATGATGCTCAGCATTTTTTGAAAATGTATCGAATAAATCAAGGTGTAAGATTTTTTCAATTTTTGACTTTCTTTTCAAATGTATCGCAAATCACGATGTCATCTTGGAGAAATCAAAATCCAATATTAAAAAATTAAGGGCCATCTTGAAAAAATCAAACAATGAAAATTTCTTGAACAAGCCAATCAAAGGCGTTGCGCCACTGCAACCCTTCGAAGCAAATTTCTGACGTCAGGGCTTGCTGGCGGAGCGCGCCCTTGGTTTTTATAATCTATTCCCAAGTGAGCGATTCCCAAGTGAGCGATTCCCAAGTGAGCGAATTCCCAAGTGAGCGAATTCCCAATTGAGCGATTCCCATGTGAGCGATTCCCAAGTGAGCGAATTCCCAAATCAGTGAATTTTCAATTGAGCGAATTCCCATTTGAGCGATTCCCATGTGAGCGATTCCCAAGTGAGCGAATTCCCAAATCAGTGAATTTTCAATTGAACGAATTCCCAATTGGGCGATTCGAAATGAGCGATCGAGGATCTAACACTTTCTTCATATTTTCCTTCTTTACCTAACATTCTTCTTTGTATGTGTTTCTTTTTTCTTTCGTTTTCTGGGTGTATTGCTAATGTTTTCGTTTATGTATGTTTTTACGTTTTCATCTTTTGTCTCTGGTTTCTTTTATTTTCGTTTTTCTTTTCACCTACCCTTTTTGTTCATGAAACAACACATTACAAAATGTCATTTTAAATAACCGTAGTCGCCTGTATAATTTTAGCACAGTTCGACGTGCTTGAGTCTTTCATCGTTGTAAGTGTGAAAATCTTCATAAAAACATAAACAAAAGAATGCTGAAACAAACAAAACATCAAGTGGAAGGAAACGTAAAAAAATGAAGACATTAAGAATAAGTGAAAATAGGTGGAAAAGCATTAAAAAGGAAAGAAAACATCAAGACAGTGACAGGAAAGACGAAGCAACATAGAGAAAGTAGCAACCAAGAAGGAAAAAAATGTGAAAAAAGAACAAAAAAGAAAAAATCAGGAGAGATTGAAAGCAAAAAACTAAGATGAAAAATAATGAAGAAAAATCACAAAGAATAAAATTATGTAGAAAACAGAGTTTGACGAATGGTATAAGAACTATACGGGATATTATGCTTATTAAAGATAAGAACTTGTAATTTGTTGTTTCATGAGCAAAAAAGAAAAAAGTAGATGAAAAGAAAAACGAAAGTAAAAGTAGAAACATACATAAAGGAAAACATTAACGATACACACAGAAGACGAAACATATCAGGTAAATAAAGAAAATATGAAGAAAGTTATACCACGTTGTCGATCACTCGTTTGGAATCGCTCAATTGGGAATTGGCTCACTTGGGAATTCGCTCAATTGGGAATCGCTCACATGGGAGTTGCTCACTTGGGAATTCACTCACTTGGGAATTCACTCACTTGGGAATCGCTCATATGGGAATCGCTCACTTGGGAATCGCTCACATTGGAATCGCTCACTTGGGAACCGCTCACTTGGGAACCGCTCACTTGGGAATCGCTCACATGGGAATACCCCGTTTTTATGGCGAGGGAAGGGTTGAGGTTTATTTTACAAGGGAAATCTGGTAGACGTGTTGGTTTTTCCTAAAAAAAATTTACTCCATGAAAATTTCTGAGAAAAACGTCTACTGCTTGTTTTCCCACTAAAAATCCTGTAATTTCAGAAAAAAATTCAGTTTTTTCGGCGTCGTTGGCTGCTTTGCTACCACTCTACCTGCTATTTCAGGCTGAAAATGTCTAAAGAACTCGAAAATGTAGCTTAAATATAACTAACATAAAATCGTCCCCTTAGAGCCCGTGCTATCTGACATTTATGTTTTTTCGAGAATAGTTCTTTTGAAAGTTTGATTGCGTCTAAAAATTTGAGTTTTGATCATTTAAAGCCGAACACACACTTTGGCATTGGTTGATGACACTAGTAATGCACATGACATGAAAACCTCATTTTGTTAAAAAATGTAGATAGTACCTTCAGGTTCTGAGGGGATGAAATTGTCATATCTCGACATAAATTGCGTAGAAGTACCCATGAGTTGACTTTAAAAATTGCCCATTCACACTGAAAATGGTACTATTAAAATTTAACAAAAGTTAGCAGTAAAACATGTAAATTATGTGAACCGTTGCATCGCGCAGAAAATCTGGAATTTTGAAGACAGAAAATAATTCTCGGACTCTTAGTATAGAAATCCTGCATTCTCGAAAACAAAACCGAAATATTCCTGTAATATACGAAGTATATTTCAAAAAATATATGAAATATGTTTTACTATATGTAAAATATAGGATGCCTATGTAAAATAGTGCTTACTGTAAATAATGATAAAATTTTGGAGATTATTCCGTCTAGTGTTGACCAGTCTATAGCTTGTGGGATCAACAGCAAAATCGTTATCAGTTGTGATAAATTATCTGTTCACGTCTGCGTGAGATAGCCAAGCATTCTAAAAATTTACCCGACCATAGCTGCTTACGAAACACGCCTCATAGAAAAAATTTAGTATATGCCAATTATTTTGCATCTCTTGCGGAAAGACACATACAAATCACAGACGTAAGATACAAATTTTCGTAATACGAAATATGCAAATTCAAAAAAACTAACAAACGACATGCCGAAAAATAATCCTAAAATATTAGCGATGTTGGTCAATAGGTCGAAAAATGTGAGCTCTTGTGAGTCAATGAATAAATCGATTCTATCCATTTGCAGCGAAAATTTCACAGAAACCAGGTTTCGTCGCATCCAATCGGGAAAATCTGATTGCTTTGCCAAAGCGTTGATTAATATCGATTTATTTCTAAATATAAATAAAAGAATTTTGTATAAAAATTTGGGAATCGGTTGGATTATTTTACAGACATTTTGCGAATTTTATGCATACCTCGCAGGAGAAAATTTGAAATTTTATGAACTGACAGTGTATTTTTGAAAAGTTACTAACGAAAATTTTGATATCCTGAATTAATTACAAAAAAATTTAACCCTGAAATGCAGGGCGGAAAAATATGTGAATTTCAAAACATGGTGATTTTGCGACTATTGACAAAAAAGTTATGCTGTTTACCTTGCTTGGCTCAGAAACATACATGCACATAGGTGGGTAGGATGGGTAAACCTCCTTACCTGAGACCCTGGCCATCCCCTCTGGCCCAAAAAAATCGTCAAACACCCCCCTGAACTCTTACCAAGACAGATTTTTTGATGATTTTTGTGCATATTTTGTACGAAAAACAGGTTTGTAGAACTTTTTTTGTTCTTTTTGCTCGCCTACCACCCTACCTCCTGGATAAGTCCAAGAAACCTCCCCCCTGGAAAGTTCTTGCCGTGCATGACTGCTCGGAAATGCGTGCATTACTGTAAAAATGCTTTCGTCGTGTTGCCTAGCTGCGCAGGTCATTCATTTCCTTATAGATAACGCGATCGGTTTTTTTTCGACCTACGTTTGTTTTGTGAGAAATTCCTCTTCGGAACTAACTATATTAGGTCATTTCGAGTCTTTTTTGTGTTCAAAATATTCAAATTTTGTATTGAAAATGTTTGGCTTTTGACGGTACAAAATTCGTATGCATGTCAATTTGCTGTGTAATTATATTCGTGCATTGAGACTATTTTAGAGTCATGAATTTCGATCGGTATAGCGCTATGATATAACGTCAGCAAATTTTTTTACGACTTAAACAACTACTTGATATTTTCTAGTTTTCGATTTTTTGATTCCAGAAAAAAACCGTTGTTAAAAATATAGAGCATTCATCAAACGCCGTCAAGATTTGTGCTGACGTCATGACCTCGTGTATTCGAGGGTTTACTGTGTGATACCTGGCTAAAGTTGTAACTTCTCGCTGGGTCAGTATTTTGTGGCTCAACTGCATGCTGAACACGCTCTCTTCGCAGGCCTGCGGGCACCTGGGCATGTCCACCTTGGCCGACCACGTCGTGTCGTGGATCATAAAATCGACCAAACATTTACCATTCTTGGCAATAGTGCAACTTTTACTGAAATCGATATTCCCCCGGCCGAAATTGCGTTCATTAAAGTAAAATCGTCCTATCGTGGTCGCATACAGAATGCAGTGACATTTTTGCCAGAAATATTCCATAAAAGTTTGGATGAGGCAAAAATCTTGATAATACGGCGTATACTCCGACCCGTTGTCGTAGAAAATTTTTTTACCTGGAAAAGTTTTACTGTTATCTAAAAAGCTCTTCTACAAAAAAAGCTTATTTTTGTAGCTTTTCGTAAACTTCCTGAAGTCTATGCTCGTACGAAACATGGAAAGCAAGTATTATTACATACTTACAGTCTGTTTTTCTTAAAATGCTTCCAAATAATGAAAGTGGAAAGCAAGTAGCATTTCGGATTTTCTGATAAACAAAATACCATGTAGGACTGAAGGGTTGTGAGCCTACTGACCTAACCTTCAGCAATTTTTCGAGTGAAAAATTTTGCAAAAAGAACTTCATGTAAACGATTTTGACGACAGTACTGATTTGTGTCACTTTTCTATTTGGAAGCATTTTATGAACAACAGACTATAAATGTTTTCCTCCTAAAGCATCAGTCACATGGAATTTATAATTTAGGGACATATACGACAAAGTGTCAACAATATTTTGCTGAAGAATTCGACTCTACAAGCTCTGTTTAAACGATCACAGCAGTACAAATTTTTGTCCTCTACAGTCTACAAACGTTTTATGAAAGAATATATATGTGCGACAAGGATACTGTAGCCCATAACATGGTAGACGCAGCGATAGTCAAAGTTATATATTTACAGTTTCATATGCAAATTTCACCTGGTGCAAAACTTTATACTGAAGAAAAATGCTAAATTTCTTCCTAACAGTGGGAAAAACGCAAAACCATTGAGGAAACATCGTGCTTATTCCATTGTAGATTTCGACAGAACTTCATCAAAACCTGAGAGCTAATCGAGAATTACTTACTCAGGATTAGAGGAAATTTTTTCTACTCTGTTTGCCGCTCATTGACGAAATTTTTTCCGTTGATTACAGTAAAGTTTACTAGTTTTTTCGTTATTGAACTTACTTTCATGGAATCGCTGCGTCGATTATTCCAGAATGACTTGAGTATATTATTGAGCCATGCATGGCAATCTGCTGCGCAACGCTATAACACTCCTTAAACTCAAGCATAAGTGGTCATGTGACCAGAGTTATTTTCGGCTCGGGTCATGTAGTCCGACTAGAGCTAGAACCAAAAAAATGTTCAATTTGATACGCATTTTTACGGGGCGGAAAAAAGAAATACTGTAGAAAAACACTGTAATCTGTTTTTCTTGAAATGCTTCCAAATAATGAAAGTAGACAGCAAGTACTAGTATTTCAGATTTTTGCGATTTTCTGATAAACAATATATCACGTAGGACTGGAAATTTTTGAGAATACTGGCCTGACCTTTATCAATTTTTTGAGTGGAAAATTTTACGATAAGAACTTTATGTAAACGATTTTGACGACAGTGCTGATTTGTGTCACTTTTCTATATAGAAGCATTTTATAAAAAACAGACTATAAATTTTTCATCACATTCGGAGCCCAAGTCCTAGAAAGACTCCACTGCTTATTTACTTTTTGATATTTGCAAAAACCACTACCATTTAATGAAGTCGTGGGACAAAATTTTCAGCTGGTTTGTTTACCACATATTTGATCAAAATTTTCTACATTTACTACACTAATGATATGCTTTGCCAGTTTTGCTGTGTTGAGGGGATGAACTTACGGCAGCAGGCATCCCATCCATGCAAATTGTGAAAGTGGCGAGAAGGCCTCATTATGTGGGTATGATTGCCTAGCGTCTCACATTCCCGACTTTTACGAGAGCCTTTGGGTGAGGTTCTCTGGAATACTCTGGATCTTTTGGGGTGCAAGCCATTGGATTCCAGTTGCTGAATAGCGACTGAAAGTTGTGTTTATCCCTGCTAAAGAACTGTTGCACTGTATCAGCCTTTACGAATAAGAAGCTCATTTGAGTGACCTATGGTAGCTAGTTTGGTACAAGCCAATAGGCATCTTTAATTATATTGCTGACGCCTTTTGATGAAAGCAGAGACCCCTAAACATATCATACTTTCATGGAATCACTGAACGCCATGTGTCGGAAGCTTCCATCGAAGCCTGTAACGCCATTATTATATCTACAGCCTGTATAGAGCTGGGAATAAATCTCATCTGCCGACGTGGGTACGGGACAGCCAAATGGGCGCAGTTCCCTACCAGTCCTGCATCGTACCACTCTCGTCCATCCGTGCTCATTTGTCTATGCAGTGATCGTCTTCTCTGCCTTTTCATTGGACCGTAGTCGAGGGTACGTATGTACCACGCCCGATTATCCGATGTAGTGTCTGTCCCAGCGTCAGCAGGGGAGATTTACGCTCTGAATTGCAATGGCTGTAGGCTATGGTGGCTGTACAAGGCTCGATGGCAGTTCCGTTGGGTCTAATAGACTCGAGCTGAGCATAACTGATCGCATGACCGCCCTTTACCGCAGCCCGTCATGTTTGACTTTTCTGTCTTTTTAAATTTTTAAATATTTTCCAAAGCCGTAATCGAAGGATATCGATGAAAAGGCCCTTTGAAGGGCGGTTTTCATCATACTTTGGGCTGGCGTGTTTGGGGGATTTCGACTTCACTTAGAAGGCTTGACCATACTCAAAAAGTGATTCTTCAGTCGACAGATCTCATTGAGATCTATCCAAAAAAATGTTATAGAATCACGTACCTTCATTTTTGACGGAGTTATGAGTGTTTAAAGGCTCATCCAAATTCTTCATGCTGCCAATGAGTTGTGCCAAGTGAGTCAAAAGTTTATAAGCACACAAAACAGCTATTACTTGTACATCGGCCAAGGTGTTCCGTTTTGCGGATATATTTTGTTAGTTTGATTATGACATCAATTTCATATCCGGGCGTCAAAGTGTGATAAGATTCTTCAAAACCGAAGGCGACAGGAATATTTTGACTGTGGGCTTTGACACTGATACCGACTCCTTTGTACTTTTCGAGCGAACCACAGAACGTGTCTTGTGCGATGTTCATTAACAATCGTAAATGTGAACCTGCCTTCCGATCAACAGAAATATTCACTGCTTCGGAATCATCTGTGAAAAAACAAAACTAACTAATGCTCCATGTGCTTCTGGTTGGCGAAAGCGATGAGTTTTAAAGTTCGAAAGTTTCAAATGATTATTATATGCCTGAACATTTCAAATTTCTTCTAAGGATGTTAGTTTTAGGTTTCGGTTTTACAACTTTTGAATTCCATTTCAAGACCCATTTCAAATCAAAATAAGCGACTAGAAATAAAGAAATACGTTAAGCCTCAGACTATCAACAGTTTTTATACTATGTAAATCAGCTACATAGTAAAAAACAGGTCAGATCAAGTTTCGGATGCTAGAATTAGGAAGTAAAGCCGTCTGGTTCGGTCCAAGCTTATTAAAATTTATTTTGAATTTAATTTCTGTTAAACAATGTAGTTCTGGTATTATTTTTAATTACTGTTATGTTCATGAACTTCAGGCAGTTTTTATCCAACCAACCCAATATTCAAAGTATTGAGTGTTAAAACTTTCTGATCTATGAACAATGTCTTTCGTATGAGCCTCTTCGAGTATCGAAAGATTTTTGCTCGTCTTAGTTTTTAAAGTCAAACGAGCAAGGTTCGACAAATGTCCCTTCTTAAACCCCTGATTTCTAGATTTTGTAATTTTGTAGAAAACGAAGATTCAAAATTATGGAAGGCTATTCGACTCTATTCTATAATTTTTCTTTCATGATACAGAATGACTACTCGTTTCAATTATTCCAAGATTATAGACATTGATTTCCTGATCTCTAGAAAAGGTCTGCATCGATCATTCCAAAATAAACGAACTATAATGACTATCTTTTAGAATTTCCAGAAATTTTCAGAAAATAACCGTAACATCCCTAGTTGTTGTATATGTATCGTGCATACAAAACTGACTGATCTGGTATTACGATAATATTCAGAGATACTTGCACCAAAATCACAAGGAAAATTATAGTATATACATCAAGCAGGAGTTTCATAAATCTGATTCAACCTCGTGCGCACATGTTTTTAAGTTTCAAATCGTAAAGATGTTCACTATAGAATTTTTGTGGGTTCCTATTTCTAATAATACAGGCATATTCTTCCGTATTGTATTTTATGAATCTTTCAGAGAATCAGCTCGAAATTGATCATCGGAGGTGAGATTTGTAGATTTTCAGAGGCTGATTTCAGCCAAAAAAATCCCTGCTTTAGAATATATTTCAAACGCCGTTCTAGAATCCTTGTAACCAAAAAATTATACAGTAAACTTTGCATGAACGATTTTGGAGACAGTAGTAACTTTCGCCATTTTTGGATCAAAAAGCGGGCATTCCATAAAAAATATATTAAGCATCAGACTCACCTGGCGAGAGAATTTTTCGTAGATATGGATTCGGATTAAAAGTGAAACAACCTCCTTGATCATTCATGACTTGCAAGAAGTACGCCTTGATATCATTCTGATCGACCAATCTTTCATTCAACGAAAAACTCAGAATTGTATCTTCGATTCTACTAGATAAGGCGGCATATAATTTGTTCATTTCGCCGTGTAACAATGCAGAAATCGCTTCTTCGAAACTGTTGTCGTATTTTGTCAAATTTTCTATCGTTTCTGCCCACTTCGATTCGTACAAGCAGCCTTTTGTCATCTATGATTGCCGAAAATACATTTTTCTAAGAATTTGGATCAATTCTTTTTTGAACCTCAGATGCACAACGTCACGGCCTCTACCTTTTTTCTCAAAATTCTCAAAGACGACGAGGGTACCTGGAGGAGAGATTTTTCACACCTTCCGTGGGTCAGTTTGGGTGCACGGGGAATGTTAGGCACCCTGTTGAGGTACATTTTGCAGTTGGGAAGTCGACATGCAAATCATCTGTGCTCGACAAGCGCCCTTCCTTCAGTTGAATGTCGACTTTCCAGTCGTGAAATGGGCATCAACAGGGTGCCCAACAGCGGATCGCTGCTAAAATTTTATTCAAAATTAGAGAAGGCTCCTTCACTCGATTCAATCAATTTCCCCCTTCATGATAGAGACTCGTTTATGATCAGTCTTTTGAGTCATTTCAAGATTATCGGAATTGATTTACTGCGTTTGCCGAAACTATGACCGCTGCATCGATCATTCCAAAATGGGTGGAGTGTGGGGTAAAACTAGATTGAAAAAGTATACTTAGTCAAAAATGTTTTTTCTCGTGTCTTTTCTGTCTGATCAATCATTTTCCCTATGGCATTGTACTTTACCAAAAAGTAAACCCCAGCTGATTCGATAATGATATATCCCCAAAGATTCTCAAGATTAGGCTAAAGGCGATAAAAAGTGCGGTTAACAGAGATTCCGCGTTCCCACCATGTTTATGTATTTTCGTGGACAAATTCCAAAATTTATAGATTTCCTCAGTTCTCAACAGGCAATCTATTTTTTAGAGACTGTGATGTTGACGAAGGCGGCGAGGTTTTCCTAGTTCTGACATTAGGCTAACATATTATATAAAAATATTTCGCCTACTAACATATAAAAATATTTCGCCTATGTATGTTTTGAGAGAATATGACATTTCTGAAAATTTTTTGAACGTGGATCCAAACTTGCTTATCCCTCACTAATTGCTTACCATTCCCAAACCGAGACTGTCAAGCGTAACAGCTAAAATCTGAGCTACATTCGCGTTGAAATGCATAATATATTTGTACATGGATTTTTTAACGACATGCAATGGGCAAAATGTGATCGATGGAAAACCAACACCTTCTTTTGAGTCAATTGGCCATTTTTCGATCTTGAAATCAGTTCTAACTTGAAAGCTCGCGTAATCTAAGCAACTGTCGACGCACATCCAGCAAGCGAAAATTGTACAAAATAGGAAAATCGAGGACCAAAAAAATTTTTCGTCCCCAGTCTTCGATGAAGCCAAATTCGCCAAACCAACGGTTGTACATTCTTGGAAAAAGTGTTTTGACGTAAACCTCAGTTCTCGATGTGATCCGGAGGCCATACTCTAACTATTAAAAAAATTACAAAATGTCTTACTTTTGATACCCTGAATCCGCGATAAGTCACCAAAATGTCAATATGTGCACCAAAAGTCTGCGAGCCACTAAACTCAGATAAACAGAAGAGACCCCTGAGCTGCCAACTTTCTGCAACTATAGTCTGTTCTTCTTGAAATGCTTCAAATCATAAGAGTGGAAAGCAAGTGCAATGTCAGATTACTTTCAGTCAAACTATATGTAACATAGGGCAGAAGATATGTGAGCATATTCAACTAATCTTCAACTATTTTCTGAGTAGAGAATTTTTTAGTGCAAAGTTTGTGTAAGCAATGTCATCGACAGTTCTTATTTTTTTGTGAGCTTTAACTAAGCATTTTATAGAAAACAGTCCGTATGACATACCAGAATTTCATTTGTTTTCAAAATTACCAGGTCACTTGACGTAAAACCATCTGCATTTTATGAATATCCAATTCCGTCTCTAATAAAGTTCAACACGGCGATAGAAAGTATGCCCAAAACATCAACATGTAAAATTCCACTCTCATATAGAAAGTACGCTCGAAGCTTCAACAAGTAAAAATTGACCTCAAAGTAGAAAATATGCCTCGGCCAACTCGGACATTAAAATTGATGACGTAATATCTTCCAAAAAATTTTAATGTGACTCTTAGAATCTAAAGATCTAATGGTTTTTAATGGTTCTAACACATTTTTTTACCAAACGCATGGAAAATCGTGTCCCGACATTAGTGCTTAAGCATAGGGAGTCCTTGAAAAACGTGTCTGGAATATGTACAAATTGTGTTCTGAATAAAATTTAGTAAAAAAATGAGTAAAACCATTTGGATCGTTAGATTCCAAGAGTTGCATTAAAATTTTTTCGGAGATATTACGTCATCAATTTTAACGTCCGAGTCGGCCGAGGCACACTTTCTACATTGTAGCCACTGTCACACTAGAGCCGCTGTCTCACTATAGCCACCATATCACTACAGCCACCATCTCACTATAGCTAATGTATCAGAATAGCCATCAAAATCTCACTAGAGCCACCACTACGCATAATAAGGATCTCGCTACAGCCACTAGTGTCGCATATTTAGAGGTACCATTACAACCAATGTCTCAATACAGCCACTAGGGACAACATGTAAAATGCAGTGTCATAAACAACGTGTACGTGATACGTGTATTGGCATTACATAATGGGCTTTTAAGTACGAGTATACGGCAATGACTACAGATGCAGCATATTTCATGCCATTTAAAAAATATTATTGTTGCATAGGTGAGAACCTTGTCACCTCATTTGCGTAAGCTTTGTGCTAAAAATAATGTGGCCGTGTTAAGTGCTAAGCATTGAATAAAAACTCAAAAGACCTCAAAATTTCGCACAAGTATTACAAAGACCAAAATGGATTTTGGTGCGGCTGTTTTTGTTTTAACTCAGTTCATGAAACCAAAAATGTTAGTTTGTTCCACAAATGATGATGGTGACTTGCACTATCTGTTTCACCGAAAATCTCAAAAACGACTTAGTGATAATTCTTTGGGCGAATATAAACCTACGCGTCACAAAAGAAAAATACGAAAATGTTCACCGTGACCAAGATAATGATCAAATTGTTCTTGAAATCGGTCACTTTTTGAGTCATGTAACGTATTTGATGGGTTAACAGTTATTTTTGCAAAAATAAACGGATAATTAAAACATACGACGCACAAAATATTTATTGTGCAGAAAAACAAGTAATTTTCTGCATTATCTGTTGGGTGGCTCTTCCAAGACGTTGGCTGTAGTGACACTTTTAGTCTGTGACACTGGTGGCTGTAGCGAGATCATTATTATGCATCGTGGTGGCTCTAGTGAGATTTTGGTGGCTATTCTGCTACATTAGCTGTAGTGAGATGGTGGCTGTAGTCATATGGTGGCTATAGTGATATAGTGGCTATAGTGAGATGGGCCCCTTTTGTGTACCCCTGTAGGGGCCCATTAACTACTACAATATACTTGTAAAGTCCTCAAAGCTTTTGCTCTACGGCTTTTACCCGAAAAATTGTTAATGGAGTTGAAAACGTAGACAAGCTTCAAGTGTTATATGACGCATGGTATGCAGGAAATCATGAAAGTAGGAATAGTACTTGCTTACCACTTTTACTATTCATAAGCATTTCAAGAAAAGCAGACTATAGTAAGCTTGCTATTCTAGTCCATGAGAAAATTTTTCTGGTTCATGAGAAAAACGCAACAGCTGTAAATTTTCTTCAATAACTTGCTCAAAGCTGCGGTCTTAACGTTCCCAATGTCGTGAAGAAATTCAGTTGTTTTCTACAGTATACAATTTTCCAGTAAAAATTGAGCCTAAAATAAAACCAACTTTTCTGACTCTTGTCGATGTGCCCATTATTTCAAAGTTAGTGAACTACAGTTAGGGCAAAAATTTCCTGATAATATTGAAATTTACGCTAATTGTTTACTGTAGAATCCGTGCGCCTGCACTGTGCGTAGGGCGAACGAAATTATGAAATAAAACTTGGATATACAGGTCGCAAAGAACTATAGTCTTTTTTTTATATAAAATGTCCAAATAGAAAAGTGACACAAATCAGTACTATCGTCAAAATCGTTTACATAGAGCTTTTACTGTAAAATTTTTTGCCGAAAATTTTAGGTCGTTATGCTCACAAATTTCCAGTCCGATATGAAATATTGTTTATCACCAAAGCGTGAAAATCTGAAATACTATTTGCTCGCCACTTTCATTATTTAGAAGCATCAAGAAAAACAGACTGTAACCAGATTGCACGAAATCTTACAATCACTTCATTTCGACTATATTTTGGACGGTTTTCAAGAGTAACTTTTAGCATTCGATTTGAACAATCGAGTTTACCTATATATCTGATCTCACGGACTATAACAGATCATTATTGTATGCCTGTTATGCACCTATCAGCATCTTGTAAACCTTTCTCGTTGCTGACATCGTATATAAGGCGAACTTATTACTGTAGACAGGATTCATGCAAATCTTGGTTCAAACATGGCCCAAAGGAGAAAACGATTAGCGTGACATCAATTGGCATGTTAGTAGGCTATCAAATGCATTGTAAGACATAAGTAATTAGTTTACTCCTGACGACCTGCCCCTGTTAGTAATACAGTATGTCAATAATTGACTGCCTCAATTAAAAATTGACATTAAATACCTATGCAACAGAATCTAATTTGTTCATCTCAGCTATCGACATATAACAAGCATAATGCCAAGAGAATCAATGTTGTGAAAGAAACATCAAAAATAATATGGTCCATAACTGAACTTGGGTCAACCAAATTGGCCTTATTCATAAACAATTTTTATAGCCAGTTTCTATAGAAGTTATTTACCCCACTCGATATGAATAACAACTTGTAGCATTTAATAAAAAATAAGTGTCAAACAAAAATGCTTGTCAAAATCCCTTGAGATATAAAACATACGGGAGGCAAGTATTATGGTAACAAAAGAATCATACATCGATTAGGCCATTAGACATCTCTGATGACATGATTAACCATGTGAAAATTGATGAATTTATTTCGAGTTATTCGTCGCATCAGTTATCAAATTTCCAGAAGAATGAAACTTAGTGGTACAATTCTCTATCAGTTCGTGACAAAATGAACGGAGCTTAAAAAAAGATCGGTACCCAACGGAAAATTTGAGAAAGCTGAACTTAAAACCATAATTTTTTAAATTCTTGAAAAATGACAGGAAAATCGTCCAAGCTTTTTGGAAGAATTTTCCACTCATAAAGTTGTTGAACGTTAGTTGATAATGCTAATAAATTTCCAAGACAACCGACGATATATTAGCGTGGGGAGCGTATAACCTCCCCCACCTCCCCCTGATTGGATGTTTGACTCGACCCAAACAGGGACTTTTTTCCATAACCCAACAAACTGGGTATCAATGATAGATAGTTGAGGCCTATTCAAAAGAGGATTTATAATAATGTAACTTCATTTTTAAAGGATAGTGTCACATTTTACGCCATGTCACGTGTATGACATGTTTATTTTGGGAGAGCTGGGGAGGTTTGGGTATCTCATCAGGTAATACCGTGTTTTAGACGTCACATTGATGGTGAACCATATCAGATTGATCCTATTACAGTGAGTAATAGGCTGTGACTCCTGATGGATACTGGCATTTTCCCCAGGCTTCCCAAGTTGGCGTTGGGGGCCTAACCTGGCAATTGGTGGCTATAGAGAGGTCTATAGTTGGTTCTCGTGTGTTGTCCTTGGGGTCTTGCTGTAGGGTAATGGACAACGCTGCCAGGCTAGGTGCGACAATCCCCGAGTCCTACTCAGTGAGAGTGGGGACAGGGTCACCCGTAAAATGACCTAATTTATGGGACCCGATTATGAACCAGACAGCCCCTTTTAGCCCGAACCTGAGAGGTGGAGGCCCTACTTATCTGTGGAAACCTTGGGAAACCGACTTAGGAAGGATTTCCCAACAAATAACCCACAAATAACAATAATCCCCTGAGAAGACTCACCTAGTCCTGTTTCTCAAGCGATTACGACGCAACGGGCGGCAAGTCCCTGGATGCTTTCGGTCTTCTGGCACTGGGAGCGGGGATACGATCCTCAAAACGTCCTAGTGGCGAGCGGCGGCGAGCGGGAGGGAGCGGGAGCGAGCGGGAGGCGAAACTCCAACGTTTAATTCACGAACCGGGGCGGTCGGACACCTGGCACTGATGGGCAGCGGGGTACTGTAGGCGGTGAGCGGCGGACGCAATGAACAAGGGTAAATTTATGCAAATTTATTGGTAGTAAGGCGGCGGACGCACGGGTGTACAATAAAAATATGCAAATTCGACGAAGGGCGGCGGACGCGGAGTTACAACCGGACGAAAGCTTGGTGAACCCAAGAATGAGCGAAAAACTAAAGAAACATGTCCTTTTAAGGACATGTTTGGCTACAGCTGCAGCTTGGGCGGAGTTTCTCGGCGCTCAAGCTAACTTCTGCAGCTAGACGCGATGCAGAAGATGCCTATGAGCACATAGACATTTTTTCGTTCACATGCGTTTAGCACTGAGGCCGACTGCAGTGCCTATGCTAAGCATATGAACGTCTTTAGCTAAAACTTCTTAGCTAGTCGTTTTTGCGTAACAAAAACGACGCTAATTTTTGATGATAAGAGGTGCGTGAGCGCACCAAAAATAGCCATGTGCTCGTGGAGCACGACTGGCGGAAGTTTTTAGCTAAAGGGCCTACTGTAGCCCGCGTTTGTAAAGAAATAAAAATACAACAAAACGAAACATAGAAATGCATGAAAAATATAAAAACGAACGCAAAATGCATGTGTAAAAATGAAATAACAAAAACATGATCGAGTAATAAACGAAACATGAAAAAATAACAAAATGTCGGCATGATCGGGATCACGTGACGTTGGAGAATTGAGCGGCACGTGACACGGCGGTCCTTCGAAAAAGGGCGTCCTCGTCCTTGCAGTGGTCAGTAGTGAGGTTTTGTACGGCGTGTCCGTGGTCGTAGGTCATTCCAAGGTGTGACGGCGGGAGTGGTCGAATAGGTCCGTTGGGTTGTCGGCGGATGAAGCCTTCTTTGATCGTAATTCGTCCTGCGGTATGGTAACCGGGGGTTGTTGATGCGTGAAGTTGCCGACATTGAGTATCCTGTGCGACAGTCTAGAACACAGAAAAGAAAAATTTTCAGGGCCAGATGTAGGCTATCGCAGAGGATGCGCCCAGTGAGGTACAGATTGTCGGGCTATCGCAGAGGATGCACCCAGTGAGGTGTAGGCTATCGCGTGAGGATGCGCCTAAGGCGTGACGCTTGGGTTGCTGAACGCTCTCTTCTATCCGCTAAGATCCAGCATGGACAAGAGTGGATACTTCGTGAGGGGCACGGCGGTCCTTCGAAAAAGGACGTCCTCGTCCGTAAGCGGGGACAATGAAGAGAATGCATCCTGAGTTACGGGTCGGGGACCTCTGCATCAAGATGTGGGTCAATCAGATTCGGTGTAAAGTCCCGGCTTATTGAGGGATACAATAAGGGTGCCGAACCTGTTGCCTGTGAAGTGGGAGGTGTATCCTCTGCTTCACTCGGTTGTTCAGGGGACACGTAAAGTCGAAGCTGGTTGACATGTACAGTGTCTTCCTGATCCATCTCGAGACGAAGTGTGACATTGGGATATGCCACACTTGTTACAAGGTAGGGCCCATCGTAGATGGGCAGCAATTTAGGAGTGAGTCCACGTTTGCTGGAGGTGCGCAGTTTGAGCACCTGATCCCCTACTTTGTACGAGACATCATGTGCCTTCCGGTCGTACGACCGTGCATAGGCTTCCTGTGCTTTCTCAATCCGACTCTGGATTAGGGTTAACGCATTCGTGAAATGACGTTTGACCTCCATATCATATGAGGAAACATTAATGATATGGGCCGGAGGGTTGAATGAGAGCGCGGCATCAACAGGGAGCATGGGTGTGCGACCGTACATGAGTTCAAAGGGCGAGTACCCTGTTGACTCATTCATGCTGATATTGACGGCAAACACAGCGTATGGTAGGTGTTCATCCCAATCGGTATGTCCTTGATGAACATACATACGTAGCCGTGTGGCTAGCGTCTGATTAGCTCTTTCCACTTCGCCGTTGGTCATCGGGTGATAGGCGGTAGAGTGGATTTTCTTCGTTGCGCAGATCGCAGTGATTTCAGTCATCAGTTTTGATGTGAAATCAGTGCCACGATCTGACTGAAGAATCTGCGGTGCCCCGTGCCGGCAGACAATTTGCGTTACAAACAGCCGGGCTATGGTGTGCGCAGTGATGTCCGGAGTAGCAAAAGCCTCGACCCATTTCGTAAAGTAGTCGATAAAGACTACGATGAAACGGTTGCCAGCTTCGCTAGTGGTCATTGGTCCCATACAGTCGACACCTACCCGGTGAAACGGTCCCGTGATGGTGATAGGTTTCAGGGTCGCAGTGGTTTTCTGTCGAGCGGGCTTATTCCGTTGGCAAAGATCACACCGCTGACAGAAGGACTTGACATCCCGACTGAGGGAAGGCCAGTGGTATCTGCGAGCAATGAGCCGCGCAGTACGTTTAGCACCAAAGTGTCCAGCTAAGATGTCATCATGATGGGCCCGGATAATGGTAGTAACCATGGATCGGGGTATGACGATCTTATTGGACTCGCCTGTCCATTTCTGAAGAACGTTATCCAACAGATGGTAGCCGCGCACATCATTCTGGTCGCCCAGAGGCTTAAGGGAGCGAATGATGTCGGCTAATTCCGGATCCTCCAGCTGAGCAGCGAAAAGGTCGGGGTGCTGCGCACCAACCGATATCTCGGCATAAGACTCTGATCGTACCGGGCGCTCCGCGCCAACAGTGATCGGTGCTGAATTACTTGAACGCGCCAGATGCTGCACACCATCGGTCAAGGTTCTTGATCTCGCCAGGTGCTGCGCACCATCGGTGATCATCATAACATGCCCCTCAGGTCTGTAGAGGGGAGTATCATCAATACTCTGACCGGTGAGGGAGTTAGGATCCGGCAGGCGTGATAATGCGTCAGCATTACCATTAGACTGACCTTTTCGCGGCCGAATTGTCAGTTTGAATTCGGCGAGCGCGAGTCCCCACCGAGCGATCCGAGCAGAGGGGTTAGGCTTCTCCAACACTGCTTTGACCGCGGTATGGTCAGTCTGAACGACCACCTCGTGCTGGAAGAGGTATGGTCGAAAGTGCTTGACGAAATGGACAACAGCGAGAGTCTCCAGTTCTGTAATGGAGTAGTTTTTCTCGGCCGCTGTTAACCCTCGGCTGGCGTACGCGACAGGATGGTCGTATCCATGTTCGTCTAACTGGCTAAGAACCGCTCCTATCCCCGAAATACTCGCATCAGTTTGAAGGATAAAGGATTTCGAAAAGTCCGGATGGCGCAGGATAGGAGGGTTGGTCAGCAGGCGGCGGAGTTCATCGAACGCCTCCTGCTGAGGTTTTGACCACTGGAAAGTAGTTTCCTTCCGTAAGAGCTTGGTGAGTGGCTCGCTGAGCCGGGCACAACCAGGGATGAAACGCCTGTAGTAAGACACGAGGCCTAGGAAGGACTTGATGTCTTTGGCGTTTTGTGGAATGGGTAGGTTTTGGACGGCGGCCAGCTTGGCTTGGTCAGGTTCTAGGCCGCTCTGTGAGATGCGATAGCCTAGGTATTCTACCTCTGAGTGCGAGAATTTGCACTTGCTCAGTCTGAGCTTCATTCCACCCCGGCGAAGACGGGCGAACACATCTGCCAGGCGCTCAAGCATTTGGGTGTGAGAGTTCCCGAACACCAAAATGTCGTCGAGATAAGTCAGAACCGTGCGCCATTGGATTCCAGTAAGGAGGAGGTCCATAAGGCGTTGAAATGTCCCTGGCGCGTTGCATAAACCGAAAGGCAAATAATTGAATTCGTAAAGTCCAATAGGCGTATTAAAAGCCGTCTTTTCTTTATCCGCCTCGGCAATCGGGATTGACCAATAAGCGTTAGCCTGGTCAAGGGTAGTGAAATACTTCATACCCTTGAGTGTGTCGAGAATGTCATCTATCCGCGGGAGAGGGTAGACATCCTTTTTCGTGACCTCGTTAAGACCACGAAAGTCAACACACATACGGTGAGAACCGTTTTTCTTGCGCACCAGGACAGTATTAGTAGCCCACGGAGACGTGCTCGGCCGAATAATACCTTTCTCCTGGAGCGCCTTGACCTCTTGCATGATGAGATCCTTCTCCTTAGGTGAGGACCGGTAAGGGAAGCGGCGGACTGGGCGGGCATCGCCCGTGCTGATTTCGTGCTGGACGAGATCAGTGGAACCTGTGTCCTTTTCATCAAGAGCATAAAGGTCGGTGTATGCAACCAGCAGATCGAGTAAGGCTGCCCGGTCCCGAGGGGAGATGTCCGGTGAGATTACAGCATTGGCCTCGACCCACTGACGATCGAGGACGGTGTCTGAGTCGACCGGTGATTCCCGTGAGGGCTCACTATGCATCTGCACATGACCGATGGTCGTGTGCGGGTAGAGAACCACGGAATGAGTACTCGGGTTGACTACCTGAAGTGGTATGTGACCGTTGGTCACGGTACTCACGCTTCCAGCAAAATATACGTGTCTTTGAGATCCGGTGAGGTGCTTCGGAAAGAAGGCCACCTCAGGCACGTTCGTATAGATTGGTGGGACAGGGACAGTGAATCGTGTCAGGGAGCGAGGCTCTAGAATCACCAAGTCCTTCAGGGGCAAAGCGCCGCGGGCAGAAGGTGGGCTGTGGATGAGACCGTCACAGGGGATTCTACTTTCTTTGAACTGGAGGAAGGATTTCTCCCAGTTCAAACTGACACAATTGAACCGGCCGAGGAAGTTGGTTCCAAGGACCAGTTCAGCTGAACAGTTCTCCTGTATTTGGACCTGAATCCGTTCAGAGACATCAGCCACTGTAACTGTGATGTAGGCTGCTCCTAGCAGTGGGATCGGGGACCCATTGGCTGCGATAGGGCGTGCCCTGGTTGGTGATAGTGACAAGTTGGGCAGCTGGGCCGCTAACTTGTGGTCCAGGAGTGAGAAAACAGCTCCTGTGTCGACCAGTGCCTTCGCTTCTACCCAGTTGTTGAGGAGAACTTTGATATGGGGTGTCCGAATATCATTTGGGTAAAAAGCAGTGACCACATGACCGGAATCAGGTGTGGTGGCACCACAAGCGTGTTTGGTCTTACCGGACCGCTTTGGAATCGGCAGTCCCGTACGACGTAGTAGACCTACTAGAGCGTATCCGACGGAGGGTTCCGGGTCATTCAGAAGGGTGGACTCATCCTGCACCGTTAGTACGTGATCTGAGTGATCCTTCGGACTCTGAGTAGCTCCTAGTGATTCAATCTCGGTGTCCGATAGCGGAGGCGCGTTTGGCACGGGTGATGCCGGAGCATCTGAATCACTTGGCTCACGGTATCGGCCTTTCTCTAGCGTGACTGGAGAGGTTCCAGGCGGAGGTCGAGGGCAACCTGACCCGTGCAAGGTCGACAGATGACGACTTGCCCGTCTAGAAGAGGCCCGGGATCCCCTAGTTGACCCACGTGATGAGGCAACTGAGGAGGCCCGTGAGTGTGGCCGAGAGATGGACGAAGCCCTGGACCGCGATCGTGATCCCGACCTGTGTGAGTTTCGCGAGAGAGCACGGGTGTTCTCCCACCAGGGGTCGATCTGGTCAATCTCCGGCGTGGTCAGCAGGAGGGGTAATTCTACCGCGTCCAGCCGACAAACATTACGTTGGTAGTCAAACATAATGTTCTTGAACTGTTCTAAGAAGTCCAGTCCGAGTATGAGGTCAACAGGTGCCCAGAAGGGAGACGTAGTCTTGCACACATGGAGATGTATATCGATCCGTGTGTTCGGCTGGCGGTTTCCGGGCAACATGATTTCATATGGTCCCGAGAGGATGGTATGAACGGCTTTACCATTGATGCTCATCAATGGGTTAAAGTCGTGATGTTGCTGGAACGCCATGACCGCCTTCGGACTTTCTTTAGCCAAGGCCTTATGAAGACGTTGGCTAATGATAGTGCGGGGGCAACCCGTGTCAAGGAAAGCAGGAGTTTCCTTGGTATCCAGCAGCACGACGAAACACGGTGTGATTCGGTCAAGCTGGGAGGGCACATCGTTTTGCACGTAGTGAAAACCGATCCAGCGTTGGACTTTGCGGTAAAGACCCAACGGGGAGAAACGGCTAACAAACCTGACCTGTTTGCTCCGCAGACGGTAGCTGAGATAATAAGATACACCAAGATAGGCAAGGTATCCGACACCGATCAGCACGGTCAGGGTAATTAGGATGTTAAAGATCAACTGGACCGGCCCGCTCAGGACAGCATGCAAGCCCTGGGCGAGGGTGTGTTGTTGACCCGTAATAACATGGTTTGCTGCCAAACCGACACCTTCCAGAGAGGCCTTGATGTCGGTTCCTACCCCTGCAAAGGCCTGGTAAATGGCGTCTGGTTGCAGGGATAGACCAGCGGTAAAGTTTACCAGCCGGTTGAGTACCGCTTCAATTTGCTCAGTCTTGTAAACGTACTGTTTAAAGAAGGCAAAGTTTGAAGGGGTCATCGCCAACTGGTCATGGAAGAGCGCCGGTGCCTCAAAGTGAGTGATGTTGAAACGCTGCTTCCAGAAGAGTTCCAGTGGGATGTGGCTCACATGGACCGCGCCAGACTCAGTAAACCAGCCCGAGCGATTTCGGAAAATCCCGGTAAAGTGGTGATGACACGGCACAATTGGGCTAGATTTAATGAGATCCGGACCACCGGGGGTGGCGAAGTAGATGGTGCCGCCAACCTGTACAGGTAAGTACTTGTAGCAAACGTTCCCCACCCGGTACGAGTGGTAAACGTAGGTGGCGTTGACCTTCTGACACGGCCATATTGTCAGCGCATCGCCTGTGAATTCCGCCGTCAGGTCATTCCTCTGGAGGAATGCCCGGGCACCCAGGGTGGGGTCGAAGCGAAGCAACTGCCAAGTCAGATCAAGATAGCGTTGAGCGTGAGAGCAAAGCTCAAGCCACGTGAACCGGAAACCGTTAATTTCCGACTCCTTGATCTGCTGAGCCAGATAGTTCAGTTTGGCATTGACAGGATCGGGACGGCTGTCCGTTGCCACTCTGAACAAGTTTTGGGTCAAATTGTATCTCCCGTGGATGCGAAGGAGAAGACCCTGATCCGTCCGGACTGTGGTGGAACGTAGTTCTGGGCACAGTTGGAAGACGCGGGAGTTTCCCGGGATCTTGAGGGCAACCTGTAGATCATCGATGATGACGTGGTTCCCTGACATGGACGCAGTGTAATTTCCCTTGGGGTGATAATGACACCGCGCCGTGAAGTTTTGTGCAGGCCAGACAATGACCCCGTCTAGAGTAGTGCACTGGCCTGCAGTGGGACTGCATCCACCTACATCGCCTAAGGTGCTTAGGGCCGTAGTGCCGTCCCACGAAGCGACTTGTCCCTCCTCGATGAAGAGGTTAGTCACTGTCTTGCAGACGTCGCTGCAGCACCATTCGTACATCACTTCCAATGTTTGGTTTGTGCTATAAAAGCCAGGGCGAACGCCGACAAGTTTTTGTGAACCAAACATCTTAGTGCGATGTGCTAGCGTGCATGCCGCAGGCGCTAAGTGCTGAGTGGTGATGACGTCTGCAGTGATGCCCCTAGAGCCGAAGAAACCAGTGTTGGTGCAGACTTTGCGGGAGCGCAATGTGCATTTCCACGCTGTGGCTGTAATCGGGTCTGAGCTAGGGACATACACCGTAACATTCATGCGCCGCGGGCTCCATGAAGATTGCGGTGGTTTACACTCTACACGCTGGGGTAACTCAAGTGGATGTCCGCTTCTTGAGAGACCGCAAAATTGATACTGAGCCGCCGGTGCTGACAAACTCACCCCTAGAAACAGTGATGCTACCAAGGTCAATTTTATTGTCAAAAACAACTGTACAAACGTAATTTGTAAGTGTTCACTCAATTTCACAAATCTGGCCTGAGGGGCAGTGTCAGATTTCTTCTTCGTCGCTGTCGGACGAGATTGGTTCCTGGCCGGGGAAATCGAGGACCAATCCACCGCACGGGTGGATTTCCCGGAGGATACCGATTTTTGGCGACCGTGGGGCGACTGCCGTTGGGAACGGGGATTCCTCAACGATGCTGACATCTTCGTTAACCGGACGTAAGGTCTCGTCGACGGCCATGTGTTCGACGACGGGCGACTTGGTCGCAGCGGTCGGAGATGTCGTTTGGGCTGGTGCCGGCGATTTGACTTGGGCTGTTGCCGACGATGTATGTTGGGCTGTTGCCGGCGGTGTAGGATCATTTGCGGGTTCCTTGGCCGGGGGCGAGGAAGCAGTAATGTCCATTTTCGTTGGCGATGTCGCGGCAACAGGTGGCGCTGCTGCCGGTGATGTAGCGGCGGCAGCAGGCAGGAGGATCCGACTGGCCTGTTCGACTGCTCGGCGGACGGCATCGACTGAAGGCGAGGATGGCTCCCCGTCCAATAAGAACTTCTCGACGGGCGAGATGGTGATAGTCCCATTGGCAATGAACTCGAGTGCCCGTCGGGCGACGTCGGGTCGTAAGAGTCGCATTGAGACGGGTGCTGCAAGCACGACGTCGGCGGCCGTGAGCGCTTCGACATGCGATGGCTCGTTGAGCAGAGTCCACGGCAAATGCGGGTATTTCTTGGCCAGGTCGACTGACCAGATGGCCAACATCGCGTCTTGGACGGGCGATGGCGCTGTGAACAAGAAATCGATAGAGTCGTGGACTGAGATAGATTTCTAGTTCCTGCTCTAGGATCACCTGAAGAAGAAGGTAGTATACCTGACAAATTCATGGGCTCGACCTGGTCGAGGACTTCCGTAGCCGAATCCGTGGGGATCGAAGGCGGTGGTCCTGGAGGGACGATGCGGGCCGGTGGCGCCGAAGACGTCGTATTCGCGGCTGGAGCTGGCTCGGCAGTCTTAATTTTAGGAATGCGATACGATGCGAGGATGTTAGCGTGGCCAACAAACTGCGGTGTCGTCGAGGGGTCCAGAGTGACCGGCATCGCATACTTTGGTGGTGGTGGTGGCAGCGGTATGTCCGATACGTTTATCGGTACGGGTACCTGGGCTGCTTGGACCACTGAAAATCCAATACTGATTACGCAGACAGGATAACACTGTTGTGAAGAATCTGTCAGGTGTTCAGCAAGTGCCTCATCATCCAGGTCAAGAGGATCTGGATGAGGAGGGCCATCGGTAGCCCCAACGGCGTTGTTGCGGCGTATGGGCTGCCGATATTGGTTTCCTATCCCGTTAGGAGGGTGATAACCATTTCTTTGATGATACACATTTGTCCCCTGGGAAGAATAACCAGTATCTTGGTAGACATTCTCACCCGTGTTTGCCGGATTGCGCTGCGGACAGGCAGTCGATCGGTGCACTCGCACTTGACGACAATGAGGGCATGGCCTATCACATCGGTCCGTGGGGTGGGCACGTGTACGGCAAAAATAACAGCGACCACCGTTAGCGGCGTTGTTACCGGGAGCGGCACCGGTGGGACGCTGGGCCCGGCAGTCGGCGTCGCTATGTGTACACAGTCCGTGGAAGGAGCACGTTTGAAGGTGTGCTCCCGACGAGCGTCGCCCGGCGGACTGATTTGGTGTCGACGGCTGTGGAGGCGGCGTCTGTTGGATTGGCGCGGGTGCACGTTGCTGGGCCGTGAGCTTCGCTACGTGGGCCGTGAGCCTGGCCATTTCCTGTTTCAAGCGGCGAACCTCATCGGCGGAGGATGACGACGTTGGAGCGTTGCTCTGACGACCGTTTGCGCTTCTGTTAGGCATATCGGGATTATATCCGGCGTGTTTAGGTTCTGAAGAGAAAACGGCGTTAGATGGAGCAGTGTACCGGATCTCGTCCCGAAAGATTTGGGATTCTGCGTAACAGGCTGCCTTGAGTGTCTCTTCAAGAGTCGTGAACTCCCTAAACTTGATACTATCTCGGAGGACCGGCTTCAGTCCTCGCAGAAAGATAGGTTTGATGATAGAATCTCGGACATCCGTCGCGAGATCTGGATACGCTACCCTGGATAGTCTCTTGAGGTGCTCAAGGTAGACTATCGCGGACTCTGTCGGCTTCTGCAGTCGATCTTGGATCAGCTGCTGATGCAGATCAGAGTCGCGCCCTACCGGAAAATCTCTCCGTAGAAAAGCCGTAAACTCTTCGTAGCGGGTAGGTATTGGAGTGCTGCTGCTAAAGTCCCGGTAGGAGGCGAGAGCAGGACCCGTGAGGCATGACTCCAGAAAGGCGATTTTATACGCATGATCCGTTTCGCTTACACCCTGGAGTGTAAAGAAACGAGTAAGATGCGACATAAAATCGGTGATAGACTCACCAAAAGCACCGGAGAAGGTGGGAGGGGCCATAAAGCTGGACACGGGAGGGTGCCTCCGACCATTCATGGCCTCTAACTTTTGGTTGAGGGGTCCAAGAGCATTCTCAAATGCTGCCTGGACTTTGTTCTCGATCTGTGAAGGGAGATCAGCTTCCGACTTCATGTCCGAGGGTTCGTTTTCCCGTAAGGTGGTTAGAACAGACGTCCTTGCCCGTGAAGCAATTAAGTCAAATTGAATAGAGAGCGGCTCACTGGTCTGTACAGGCTGGGTACTGAGACGGCAGGAACGACGGGGTGTCTCTATTGTATAAAATGAAAGTGAGTACTACTTTTGAATTCGCGGCGAAAGAGCGCGTGAATTCGGGAAACGCGTGCGCGACGGCGTTTGTGACGTAAACTTGATTTAGCTTAAGACTAGCGACCACGAAAAGGGAGCTAGAATGGAATAGGATTATAAGATGTAAGATCAGAGTACATCAGGGTGACGCAGAAGGGAATTTATCTGGTCGCCCGTGATGGACAGAGGCATGGCCTGAGGTATGGGGGAATCGATCCCGACCAAAATGTAGAGTTGGGGCCTGGACCCGGCAATGGCAATAGCTGAAGTAGACGGAAGATCAGAGATAAGAGGGGAGAAGAGGCGGTTTTTCCTGCCGAGAAAGTAAGTTGACGGATGAACCCGCTCAGGAGGGATTTTTCCTGGAGGCTCGACCGCTGTACTAGTTTACAAACCTTGGGGCGAGGCGGACTCGTAGCCGGCAAGATCCTACTCACCAGGAGTAGCGCATAAAGTGGCATAAGGTGAAAAGGATGGGGTCAACTGAAAATGAACTTAAGAGGGAGCAATAAATAGGGACAAAACTAATTTACAAACCCAGTTACGCAAAGGGGTCGCGCAGTTACGCAACGGGCCTCACTCGCCAGGAGCGATTGCGATCTCTGCATAGTGAGATGGACTATACAGGAGGTTCCGTGTTGGACGACATTCGCAAGTAACTTACAGCCGTGTCCGAAACGGGAGCCCGCATTCCGAACAGAACGGACACTCTCCAGGAGTATTATACACAGCTGGTGGCCGGGTTTGCCGATCACTGAGATGAAGTGAGGTTCGCAGGTCACACAGTAGAAGAGGGAAGGAGCACGGGTACCAAGGGTGCTATTCTGACACACTCAGTCAGTTAAAATGAAATACTCTGGATGTTTTGAGGGCGCACCCGAAAACATCTAAGGGATCACGGGTACAAGGTGTCCCTGGTTGAATATGAGTGTAAAATAACTGAGGCGGACGCAGTTATGTATCGAGGCGTACTCAATACCTTCGCTGAGGCGGACTCAACGGTGCCTATTATTTACATGACTAATAGGGGGTGGACCGCGGAGGCGGACTCTGGGTCAGTGGCGACTCTAGCGCGGGCATCGTTAAGCCAGTTAACGAAGGCGTTCGAGTGAATGGAATATGACAGGGGGTCCTATACACTCTAGGCCCAACCGGAGGCTGTGCCGCGGTCCCTTGGGAACCACTACGGCGGGGACACTAAAGAAGATCTATGTATGACAGCTCGATGAGATGAAAGAGAATGAGTGAATTTAGATAAGAAATTTACAAGAAGATTGCCGAACCCTTGCAGACGTCAGACACAGGCAGTACCGACTGCAAATGCCTGCTGCCTGCCCGAGTCAGACAACCAACCCAGCTGAGGCCGAGTGTAACTCGTTCAAACCTGCAGTTAAAGCTTGAAAACAGCCACGTGCTGATCAACAGTGCCGCTACCCGGGCGGACAACCTGATCAGTACGCAGGCTAGTGAGCATCTCAGGTGGTGTATATATGTGGACTGATGTTTCCCAGGCATCAGCCCCCAGACACACACAAACCCTTGGACAAGAGAGGTAGGTGATAGGACCATGCGCCAGCGACCACCTACAACTCAAGTGGAATACTCATAGGGCCGACAGTAACCTGGTGCGGACGTCAAAAGGTAGGGGTATGAACCAACACATGACCTTGGTGCTGACTGCAGGTGCCTGGGATAAGAGTATTCAAGTATCATGTCGCAGTTGCAGACGCCAGGGGTGCGTGCCTAAGGCCGACAGAACCCCTGCAGTAGCACGTAATGTTACCGTTGCGGACGTCAGGAATAGGATCATGTAGTCTCAACTCCTACTGCGAGAACATGATACATTGTCATTGCTGACGTCAGCAATAGGGCCCTGAAGCCAGCTATTGGTATACAGCAACACGTGATGGTGCCGTTGCTGACGTCAAAAGGTGGAACCGAGGGTCTGATACCTTAAGTCAATGACATGAGATGCAGTTGTTGCAGACGTCAGATGTGGCACCCGTAAGACCTGCACATCTTTGAATAGTGACACGGTGCGTCACCATTGCTGACGTCACAGATGGGGTGCAGAGAACCAGCCGAACCTGTTACAACAACGTTAACTTCAGCTGTTGCAGATGTCAGAAGTCATTACTGCTGGAGTGTTAACTTAAACAACAACACGTAATGTCTGTTGCTGACGTCAGGAGTAGAACCCGGAGGGCTGCCCACCCCTTAAAGCAACAGCAAGTGAAGCGGCTGTTGCAGACGTCAGTGGTTGCATCCGTGAGGCTGAACCACACAACAATGACAACCCGTAACGTTGTCGTTGCTGACGTCAAAGAGCATGACCCGTAAAGTCTATGTTCAAGATGCAACAACCGGAAAATAGAAGAATCAGACCTTACAGTAAGTAGAAATGAAGAAGATAGAGGAACTTACGTAAGGGTGTCATACTGTAGCGGTGGTTTTTTTTTTTTTTTTTTTTTTTTTTTTTTACCGCTCAGGTGACCGAGAAAGGAAAAGGGAAAGGAAATAACCAAAGACGGGGAATACGAGAGGTGGACATACGCGTGTTAAATGTGTAAACAGTCGGTGTAAAATTTTGGGGCCGGAAAAGTGAGCAATTCCGACAGTTTCCGCCGACAGACAAAAATACTGTACACAATTAACAAATCGCAGCCACGTATGACGTCCAGAATCATACGTGGAGGGTGTACGGTATCATGGGGTCACGGACCACCAACAGTCAGGAGAGGCCGTAAACCCCTACAGCTGTGATACCAGTACCCGCGTATGGGTATACTGTAGTTACAGTACGGGAATGGGCACAGGCGTACTGTAATGGCACCCACCCGGAGGGCTACAGTATACCACCCAGGATTAGAGAAGGGGGGGAATGAGGGAAAAGAAAAGGATAAGGTAGTTTACAACACAGATTAAGTATGCAGAATGTACACAATGAATCAGAGGAGAAATACAGAATACTCGATATATAACTCAACTCTGGGACAAATAACTCGACTCTGGGGATAAATAACTCGACTCAGGGGGAATTTATTACTCATAGGGGGTTATACACACGCATGAGATAATTATTTACACATATAGATCACATTTAGATCACTCGTAAGGGCAAATCCCGTCTTACAGTAATTAAATTTGATGTTTAGGGATAAATTCCTGACCTACAGTAATAACTCTTGGTGGCACGGGAAAAAATTCCGACTTACAGTAATAATACGCGACGTGAGGGGAGGTATCCGACCTACAGTTGCGGTAATCTGAAATAAGGGACATTCCCGACCCATTAGGCAGTAAACCCGAATCTGGGGGGTCTCCGACTTATTGGATGGCTAGTACCCGATTTTAAGGGGGCTTGTCCGACTTAAAATGGGAGTTGACCCGACCTGGGGGTAGTTCCGACCCAAGGGTGAAGAATTTTGCACTTAAGGGCGAGTGCCAGACTTAAGGTCGATTTTCCAGCCTCGCCATGTCACATTTTACGCCATGTCACGTGTATGACATGTTTAATTTGGGAGAGCTGGGGAGGTTTGGGTATCTCATCAGGTAATACCGTGTTTTAGACGTCACATTGATGGTGAACCATATCAGATTGATCCTATTACAGTGAGTAATAGGCTGTGACTCCTGATGGATACTGGCATTTTCCCCAGGCTTCCCCAGGTTGGCGTTGGGGCCTAACCTGGCAAATGGTGGCTATAGAGAGGTCTATAGTTGGTTCTCGTGTGTTGTCCTTGGGGTCTTGCTGTAGGGTAATGGACAACGCTGCCAGGCTAGGTGCGACAATCCCCGAGTCCTACTCAGTGAGAGTGGGGACAGGGTCACCCGTAAAATTACCTAAAATGAGGGACCCGATTATGAACCAGACAGCCCCTTTTTGCCCGAACCTGAGAGGTGGAGGCCCTACTTATCTGTGGAAACCTTGGGAAACCGACTTAGGAAGGATTTCCCAACAAATAACCCACAAATAACAATAATCCCCTGAGAAGACTCACCTAGTCCTGTTTCTCAAGCGATTACGATGCAACAGGCGACAAGTCCCTGGATGCTTTCGGTCTTCTGGCACTGGGAGCGGGGATACGATCCTCAAAACGTCCTAGTGGCGAGCGGCGGCGAGCGGCGGCGAGCGGGAGGGAACGGGAGCGAGCGGGAGGCGAAACTCCAACGTTTAATTCACGAACCGGGGCGGTCGGACATCTGGCACTGATGGGCAGCGGGGTACTGTAGGCGGGGAGCGGCGGACGCAGTGAACAAGGGTAAATTTATGCAAATTTATTGGTAGTAAGGCGGCGGACGCACGGGTGTACAATAAGAATATGCAAATTCGACGAAGAGCGGCGGACGCGGAGTTACAACCGGACGAAAGCTTGGTGAACCCAAGAATGAGCGAAAAACTAAAGAAACATGTCCTTTTAAGGACATGTTTGGCTACAGCTGCAGCTTGGGCGGAGTTTCTCGGCGCTCAAGCTAACTTCTGCAGCTAGACGCGATGCAGAAGATGCCTATGAGCACATAGACATTTTTTCATTCACATGCGTTTAGCACTGAGGCCGGCCGCAGTGCCTATGCTAAGCATATGAACGTCTTTAGCTAAAACTTCTTAGCTAGTCGTTTTGCGTAACAAAAACGACGCTAATTTTTGATGATAAGAGGTGCGTGAGCGCACCAAAAATAGCCATGTGCTCGTGGAGCACGACTGGCGGAAGTTTTTAGCTAAAGGGCCTACTGTAGCCCGCGTTTGTAAAGAAATAAAAATACAACAAACGAAACATAGAAATGCATGAAAAACATAAAAACAAACGCAAAATGCATGTGTAAAAATGAAATAACGAAAACATGATCGAGTAATAAACGAAACATGAAAAAATAACAAAATGTCGGCATGATCGGGATCACGTGACGTTGGAGAATTGAGCGGCACGTGACATTGCAACATGAACATTCAATATATTATCTTGTAGAGCATTGAATTTTGCATTCAATGAGCCGATTTTTAAAATCTGAATACCAACATAAAATTTTTTATTGTCGAAAACCAAAAATGATAAACAATTGCGAGAGAAAAAGGAAAATAAAGCGCAATCAATATTCACATTCCTGACTTGTTGAAAACACTCTGTCATCGAACACAACAGATTTGGAAACAGTTTCATGTCGAACTCTGATTGAGCCTCTAAAACGATATTTAAATTTTTCCTCAGGATTAGCTGTGATTAACGCCATTTCTCCCAAATATTATGTGGTTGGGTTCATATCTGGACTGTCGCCAGGCCATATGTCATTCCCCCAAAACTTGATACCTTGCCTACGAAGCAGTTGTTGCAGTTTCCGAGTCGAAACTCATGTTTTCAAGAATATGTAAAAATTTTATTGAATTTTATAACACATTTCTATGGTTCTGTGTAGAGTTGACAGAATTTTTAAACTGTGTGAAGTACTGTGTAAAATGCAGTATTGAATTCTCTACAAGTCTTGTAGTACATGATGATATGTTGCACGCTCATGTTGCATTTGCACATATAGTTGTAGGGGTAAGGAAAATCCACCCTGTAAATTTTTTCTTGTTGTGCACTTGCGATTGAGTTGAGCGCCTTATACCTCAATGTTTTCCATCGACTTTTCATTCTCGAGTATCATTTTCACATTGGTGATGTTGCCAATAGCTCAAAAGTATTTTGCTCTTGAAAATACCGATCTTTTCCAATGGATTTTCCAACTTGTTTCCATCGCTTATGGTATTAATAAGGGTATGATCAATCGTCATGACATTTATCAAATGGAACAACGAATTAACAGTTTCTTGAAAAATGCACCAAACTTTTTGCCAGAACAGGAGCTTGGGATTAATTTTCATGGATTAATTCACTTGCCAAAGTACATTCGGTTGTTTGGTCCTTGCCACAAATATTCTGCATTTGTTTTCGAAAGTGGCATTGGCATGTACGCCACATTTGTAACATCTGCACGTGGAAGCATAAAACAAATTTGTAGACGATATTCACTTTTTGGGCAAATCGTCAATTACAAAAAGAAACGAATGTTGGAAATTTTGTCAAGAATTTTGTTGAATCAAAAGCACGGAACAGAATCCCACAACTGAAGGCCAATGAAACCGAACCTGATTTAGTGGGACAGTTGTTTTTGGAGCAACATTTTAATGCCATCGATGTGGCTATTGTTGAATATTCTTCACTAAAATTTAAGGGCTTATCATTATTATGTGAAAGCAAGTCTCGAAAGCCTAACTGCTGCAATAGCTTAATTATTCTTAAGACGGCTGTCATCCCTCGTATTCAACGAATATTTATATGTATCGAAATATTCTTTTTCTTACTTGCGAAAAAATCAATGCACAGCGATTAAAGGAATGTGACTTTATCTAACAAATGTTACCAGCACATACAGTTCATGACTCATAATTTGTTACCCAGGCAGAACCAATTGAGGATGTTTGCCTTTTTATGCACTTTTTATGATCAACTTTCATTATTCCATTGCGCACTAAGTATGAACATAGTTAATTTGATAATACGGTCGTCATTTTATTTTATTAAACTTTTATACCACGACATATCACATTACAATGTTATTAGTGGAGAAAAAAGCTAGGAATAAAAAGTTCAATTGTTACAATCTCGAAAGTTTTCGTATCACCTTCTGTCATGCACCTTAAAAATACAAAAAAAATGATATACTGTTCTATGATAACAAAAAATCTGATTTTAATTTGAGAATTCCATTATTATAGATCTGCTAAAAATCATCTCTGGTTGAAACCGATCGGCCATAAACACTATCATCGATAATTTTTACATCTGTCATTTTATGCTAAGAATGATTAAAACAGATCATGATTTGATAGGATCATGGATAAACCGTAAGTAGTTCATTCGAGAGCAAGATTTTGACACGAGGTAAAACAGATCGTTTAAATGAATGATTTCCAAACGACTGTTAAATGACACATATGAGCGAACCATGACCTGTTAACAATCGTTTTTACTCATGAAAATGGCACATCTTATAGCCGATTTGTAAGATTAAAAATGCGGGTAGCGCCTTTTCATGTACCAGGATAATATTTGATACATTTCTCAGGAATGATTGTTCCTATGATTTCTAACTACGACACTGTTCAGGTTTTTTTTCTATTGAACTTTATACAGGGTGAGCCAAAAAAAAGGCGACCGGTACTGACTTTCACAGCTTTCAAGTGCGTGAAGCTTTTTTAATCCGATTTCCTGCCGTCGATAGATAAAACATCTGTCGTGAAAACTGCAAAGTTTCAGTTAAATTTCTCAAATATTGACTGACTAGAATCAAAGTACTAAACGTCGATTGTTTTTGCAAATAAATTTTGAAAAATTGACCAAATCAACATGTTTCACAACAGAAAAAGTTAAATAGATCCAATCATAAGAACCATATAACGACCGGAAACTATAAGAGAGCCGTTTTGGTGTCCTACTTTCTAGTTCTCCAATAACTTTCGTTTTTCGATCCGGTCAATGGCAGAACTGATTTTACTTTGATTTTGCTTTTTCTAACAAAAGCACTTGATTTTGGTGAAATTTTGCCTATGTTGAAAGAAAAAGTTGATGACTTTAAATTACGTGTAACCTACAAATCTGGGTGATTTTCAAAGCGTTAATTAACGTTAGCAGCTTTACAAAACTTTTTCACAATGGGACAACTTTTACTTTGATTTCACAACATTTACTTTATGGAAAATGACCACTTTTACTAAATTTCTGTTTGCATAGTAACCACAACTGCTAGGAGCATAAAATTTGATCCTTGTAACAGAGACAACCAGGGCATTCTAATGCAGCAAGCCGCGTTAGAGAAGCCTCATTCGTTCGAAAGTTATTGAAGTCAGCATCGGTCAACCTTTTTTGGCTCTTTTTTGATATTTCACTCTCACCACCTGAACATAACATCATAAAGAACAATAACTTGCGCAATAGAAAAACTGGAAAACTAGAACTTGATAGAGTTAAAAAATCAGTTTTCTCATTTTCTGATGAAAAATCGTGCAAAGTCGTGTGGGAGTGGCAACCTTGAGAAACGAAAATTTGCTTTAACGTAAAATAATATGCACTTGAAATTAGATATTTTTTCCCCTCATTATGACTAATTTTCCTTTTATGGAATTGAGCTTTAATGGTGATATTATTCTGCAGTAATACGATTAACTGCAAGCGAAAGTAACATTGACAACTTGCTCAGTAGGAGTATTGAACTGACAAAATCTATATCTTTGAAACATGGATGAAAAAAGTTGGACTACAAAAATGTGCGACTGTGATGCGCGGCAGCAAAGTGTAGTCATCTTCTTAAGTTAATCGAAATAATATAACATAATGGAATGGTTTTGACGAAAAAAATACATTTTACAGTCAAAAAGTGTTATTGTCACAGTAATCACTATACTCCATTCATCTTGAAATGGTCGATGCAACGAGGTCGCATCAGTCAAATTTTGATATAAAATAATGGAATGCTCGTTGACCCTTATCAATAAATGTTTTCTTCGTGATACAGAGTCCTTGATGATCACTCTTTTCAATCATTTCAAGATTATCGAAATTGATTCTAGGTTTTTTAGTAAGGCTGCGTTTGCCGAAACTCCGCCCGCTGCATGAATCATTTCAAAATGAATGAACTATTGAATCTAAATCTGGCCACTAAACGTCGGAAGGTTAACTTGCTGCAAAAGTTTTCGAACGGTTTTTGTTTTCTTCACATCAATGCTGTATTATAAAGCCACGTGATATCAACTCGGTTGATCAATCAAATTTCGAAAAGAATCTCCATGACGCAAATAATGGCGGCTTTCAAGATCATTTTCTGGACCATTTTGATTATCTGACGATTTTGAAAAATTGCACCTCCCATATTTTATCCATTGGGCAAGCAAGCCGAAACGATTAACGATCTTTGGGAAAATAGGGCGAGGGTGCTCCGAAAAACTCGTTGATGATGAAGATGAATACCACGACTTGGAAAATGCCTACTTTTTGTTCAACAAGTCATTATGAAGCTAATAGAAAAAATTCCATTTTTAATTAAACACGATTCAAGAAGCTAGTCGTAAAAGCGAATAATAAATTACCGGGAGAATTAGAAACAAAATGAAAAATGATGGTAATTTATCAAAGATGGAGAACGAAGAAAACATTGACGAAATGCGTGAATACACAACAAGAAGCAAAAAAACGGAAAAAGTAGTATTGAGAATGAAAACGACAATTTCCTGCCAAATGAGATCATTATAAGTGAATACAAATAGGAATGTTCTTACTGTAGGAATATAAATCTGATGTAATCAGGACGGCTGAAATGATTCAGTAACTTTATTTTGATTATTACAATAAATAGACGCAATCTTTACGAGATGGATCAAAAACGACTAAACTGTATACATGATTGCGTCCGCCGAAAGTCCCGGTTCCCCGAACAATGCATTAGTCCCCATTTCCCGAATACTAGGGGTGGGACTGATCCACTTCGGAACCAGATCTGGATCTGGAATCGTCGTATCCGGATCTTAAACAGCTGATCCGACCGAATCCGAATCTTGTAGAAAGCATACATATATATATATATGTGTGAATAAATAATCGTGCATAATTTTCCAAGAACAAGTTTTATGAATTCATATTTCTTAGCAGTTCTGGAGTTATTAAATGGAAATGAGAAGCGAATTGAAGCAAGAGCTCAAAATCTTTAGACTAGGCTTTTTTGGATTCGTGCAGGAATGACTGAAGAAATTCTGCATTGACGAAGTTTTTTTTTGTTTTAAATAAATATAATTTTTTAATACTTTTGGTTCGGATTTTCAGTCGGAAAATGATTGTATTAAATAAGCGAAGGTGTTAGCAAAATCAACAATGTCATGTTCATCGCAATAGGAAAATTCCATTAGATAAAAAAGCGGGATTCGGAACACTTTCGCATTTCTATAATGGCGATTTCCGATGCTTCATGAGAATAAATAGTCTTTCATCAAGTAAAAAATTTAACAATGACATCTTAGTAATTCATTTTTATTCACAGTAATTCAAACTTCGACGATGTTTAAAATAATTTAAATTACGGTGCGAATTTTGTGCAAGGTTTCGTGGGGAAATTTTTTTGAACTTACAATTCACAATGTTTCCAGGAAAAATTAGCGATTTACAAAACGCAATCGAAAAATGGCCAATTTCGGGGAATAGGGACTTTCGGGATCAAGGGAAAATCAATGTTTGATTCGAAGCATTCTTCGGGAAAACGGAATTTTTGGAGGAATCGAGACATTCGGGTAGAATGGAAATTTGGGGAATGGGGACACACCCGTATACGCTGGGTGGCCCAATATTGGAATTTTCTATATCGAGTGATATTAAGTTTACAAAAAACAATCTTGTGCAACTATTTTTTCGCTGTTCAGTGCTTTTCTCAACAGGATTCTTCGTGTTGTGAAATGATATTAATCCAATGTAGAATTTTCTGGAAGACGTGATTCGGAAATAAATCCCTAAAAGCAGCTAATACAGTAGGACTAAAGTTACCGAGAAAAATTGCTTTGGTGTTTTCTTGCTCCGACTCCTTCACTAATTACCCGAATAAAACCTAAAAATTAGTAAAATCATTCGGTTTTGGTTCTCGCTAATACCATTGCATCAGTCGAGTTCAGCTCATGTGTTTTTGATCGATCTAGGCTTGCAAAAAATACTGAAAATCTGTGAAAAATCGGTTCAATATAGCAATCTGGTGTAAAGGCCAGAATGGTAATATTTGGCAAATGTTGTCTATCAATGCATTTCTTTTATTTTAGAAAATTTTAATTTTCCAGGTGTATGGAATTTAACTTTCCAAAACAACTTTCTCCCATTATCTCAGTATAGCCTTGTCAGTTCAAAAAAAAGAGACTGAAAGCAAGTCTTATACCCAGAACAACCTGTCAGCCAGGAATTCATCCGGAATTCAAAAAATAAAGACACACAACTGTAAAAACTGTGATAAATGACTATACAGGATGATACAGCATAGTTCAATTATTCGGAGAGCATTCTAATAAGGAGTGAAAATATTTTTTTGAAGGGAGAAGAAATTTGACGAGACAGAAAACGAAGAGCTTTTAATAAAACGATTCCTTGATTAGGTAACGGAATCAAAATTTTGAAGTTAATTTGCATTTTAAAAAAAAGTGCATTTTTCCGCAAACTAGTCTAGGAAAAGAAAATTACGGTTCGTAACAAATTTTTCGATTTCGAAATTTTAATGATCAAATGTTTATTTTTGCTGAAGTTGAAGTAGCTAAACCGATTTATATTAAATTGTTCAAACTTTTGGAATTCGATTTATTTCTTTTTGAGAAACGAGTAAGCTATGCAAATTTCATGCGTTCAATATGGGGGTTGTTGAATGTTGTGCTTCACATAATTTTTGATTCTGAATCTTGGTAATTTTTGCATGTTTAAAACTACATGACCTGGAAAACTTGAAATTTTGAGTACACTCATCAGTTACAGAAGAAATTGGGATTATTAATTTCAAAATGATGATTTGCAATTAGAAAAACTAGTGTTCCGTATCAAGATTTTGCGGGAAAACAATAACTACAGTTGTTGTTTATCACTAATAAATATGGCCAATTTAGCTGATTCAAGAAATATATAGTCAATGATTACAATAAAATTCAACCAAAATTCGATAGTCGCAGTTATGATTCACAGTGTTTATTACAAAAAAATCTACAATATGCACTTCTTTTTCTAGTAATAGAATTTTATTTTGACGATTTTCAAGATGGGAGAAAGGGCGCCGTTTGATGCTGCCGAAATCCATAAAATCCTTGGGGCGTTTGTTGGAATAGTAGCGACGTGGCGATCAAGTCGCGTTGATACTGATCTTGTTGATTTTGTAGCAGCGGCGGCGGATAGACTGCGGTAGAAAACCGATCGAAAGCATTTTGTTGATACATTAATCTTTGTTGCTGTTGATGCTGATCCATCAAAAATTGTCGATTTTGATTTTGATGGTGTAAAAATTGATTCATCAGCAACGATTTGACGTAAAAATCTTGAGCAGGTTGAGGATTTTGAGGCTGTTGCAAATTATGCGACAAAAACGACGTTTGTTGGTGTTGGCGGTTTCGGCGATGATCTTCGTGACGGCCGGATTCTGCGGTTTCTGAGGCTTTTAATTTGGATTTCTTATGCAAATGAGCGGCATCTCGACTAGCAGGAAAGTCATTCGGTGGAATGCTGACGGAATGTCTATCATTATCAGCCCCGGATGCTTGGGAATTACAATCAATGGACGACGTTGATGGTTTTTCTTCGATTTTCCTATAAATAAATATGTATACAGAATGGCCCGAACAAATGATACTGTTCTATTCATACAATCTTGAGTGATAAAGACTATTAGATACGACTACTAATATTGAAAGTATAAACGTGATCAGTTTAATCCGAATTTCAAGTTCCATACTTTAGTTCGTTATAGCATAATCTTCCGATTCAGTGTTCGATCAGGATTGTATAGACCGTTTTTTATAGAATGCTTCCAAAAAGAAAAGGGACACAAATCGGTACTGTCGTCAAAATCAAAATCGGCTCTTACTATGAAATTTTTCACTTAAAAACTTAAGGGTTAGGTCAGTACATCCACGTAATGGGACCCTGAGATCTGGGGGGGGGGGCACTAATTTCCCAAAATTATAGGCGGAGGGGTCTCCGAAGGAAAAAAATTTGATTTTTTCACCAAAAAGGTCCGAAAAACGGTTTAAAAAATAGTAATTTTTGTTTTAAAAAACTGAAAAATGTATTCATGGCGCGAAGCCGTGAAAATGGACATTTTTGACCATTATTTTGTTCGAAAATGGACATTTTTTCTTGCAACCAAAAGTATAAGGATACCTACGACTACCATATGCCTAGCCATATGGGGGTCTCTATGACTACCGTATGGCTAGCCATAGGATTGGCGAATCTTGAGGGGGTCGCTCAATAGCTAGCCATATGGCCGACGATTTCTGTAGGGCGGGAAGGGGTTCCTGTAGCACTTTCTTCCCAATTACATGTATGGGTCAGTATGCTCACAAATTTCCAGTCCTACATGATATAGTGTTCATCAGCAAATCGTGAAAATCTGAAATACTACTTTCTTTCCACTTTCATTATTTAGAAGCATTTGAAGGCAAGCAAACTACAAGTACATCCGGGCAGTTTTCTTTGCTAAGTTTCCTTCCGTAGCTATATCATTATCTGGTATCTGTCAGATCTATCAGGAAAATGAAACCTGAATCAGGTTTTTGAGTTGACTCCCATAGGCTCAAGCTTAGATTCGGGTTTGGGCAACACGGTTTTCAAACATTTCATCTAAAAAATTGTTGATCCAGACGGTTCCCGGCTCCCTCTTCAACCAGTCGGGTTCGATCTTGGGCCTGATCAGACAGAAGCTTCACGTTGAAATTACACTTGAGAACAATATCGGAATTATTCCTGAACGACTAACAACACTGAAAATCTGGTTTATATTGCTGCAAGTGCATTGAAAGTTTCGGATTTCTATGAAATATTTATAATTCAGTAGATGATTTTTTCCTACGGTTGAACTAGAACAAGAGTCATCAAATAAAAATAACGTGACTTTTCGACTCATTATAGGTTATTGAAGCGGAACTCTACACTCTAAAACGTTGAAAACTTGATGCATCCAGAAATAAACAAAATTTCGGGGTGAGGTAAAATTTCTTGAATCTTTGCTGACTTGAAGCTTATAAATCTGTTTAATGAACAAGGCATAATTCACAAATTGGCACTCCACTTATAAGTCTACGCGTGTTAAGATGAAAATCTGTCATTTTCAATTTTTGCGCTAAGCGTATAATTCATGAGCGGTAATCAAGTTTGTGTCTGATTAATGTACCTCCCAAATCGAAATTTTTTTCTTCCGGAACAACGCAGTCAATCGATCTATCAACATTTTTGATTTTTGATTCCGTTTTACGGAAATCAACACCCTCATATGACTTAACTACTACAAAACTGATTTATCCGCGGTATTTCCAACCATTCGAATACCGAGAAGTTTCAAAACAAAGCTAAGATTTCATGCGCATATGCTACAGTATTTAATAAGACAAAAAACTTACAGTAAATCGCTGCTTTTTGGCGTCAAACTTAGAAGAATGGTTGTGGTCCATTACTATGCAACTTTTTTGGTAAACGGTGAACTGTAAACCTCTTTTTTGATCTGTTTTTATCACCATCAACATTACATTTTGATTAGAATTCACAGTTTTCTGTAGTTTGTGGTACTTCTTTCATTGGAGAGTTGCAATGAATAAAAAAATGTTTGAAGCAAAACACTATTCATCAAAAATGGAATCTAAAACGATGCCTTCTTCGACTTGTCTCTGTAAAGAAAGTCCATACGTGCTACTGATCTCGAGTCACCTTGATCAGGAGCTTGAAAACTAATGAAATTATACGAGTGCAGTCTGTTTTTCTTGGAATGCTTAAAATATAGTGAAAAGCAAATACTACTTCACGTTTTTTTTGTTTTTTTTTGCATTTCAGGGTAGCAAGCCAGGTAGACATATAGATCTTATTTTGCTGTTTCCTGTTTTTGCGTTTGGTATTTATTATTACAATATTTAGTGCTTGGTTGATATTGCTTCTATATTGTTCTGTTATTCCCATGATTATTCTAGTTGGTGTAAGGACAAGTTTGTTATCTATCTGCTTATTTATTAATACCTGTAGTCCACCCCATATAAATTTTGTTGCTTGACATTCATATAAACTATGCACAATGTCATCTTGCGCATTAATATCACAATATATGCATTCATCTGATTCTTTAATCTTGTATTTTACCAACAAATACGGGGTATCTAGAATTCTATGGAGTATTTTATATTGGAATTGTTTCAATTTGTTCCCAATCTTCAAATTATGTAGCATTTTCCAGGTGTTCTCAAATTCAAAAGCGTCTGGTAGTTGTAAGATGTCTTTCCATCTTATTTCACCTGTAACTGGTAATTGTTTTCCAGAAATTATTTCTTGTTTAATTTTACTTCACGTTTTTACAATTTTACGCTGAGCCAAATATCAGATAGAAATAGCAGTTTATGAACATACGTCAGCGATAAAAAATGCTTAAATAAAAGCTATATATGAAATTCAGTGCAAATTTTTCTTATTTTTCTATTTACAAGCATTTTAAGAAGACGGCAATCGAAGACTTTGATGTTAGATAAATCGAATTCTTAGCCCTATCCAGACTATACTGTAATGATTTTGCTGGCGGTGGGCCTTTTTTGTTTTCTATCATTGATTCAAAGCAACCTTTGAGAAACTTTGGATGTTTCTTCACACAGCACAAAAACCTTTTTACTGTAGCCTTGATCAAAAAAATATGACATGAAAGTGTAGCACTTTGACCTTCAACAAGATTCTTTTTGACTAATTATCAAATTAGGGATGTAAATTCAAGAAAAACGGCTTTTTGTTTGCATCTTTTTGAAGTACATTTCAAAACATTCGTGATGAATTTCCGCTAAGAAAAACGCTACTTTTGACGAGAACTTACTTGGCTTTTCCCGAATCATTTTCATTTTTCGTATTCGATTCTTTTACGCATTCTGTAAACAAATTGAAAGCAGTTTTTTGCACCTGAAAGCAGTTTGCAATCTGTGGAACTCCTAGGAACAGTTTTGTTTACCCGAACTTCCATTTTCGGAAGTTTTTCTCTTTTTCTCGTTCCTCCTCGCTGCCAGAGCCATCATTTTCATTTTCTTGCGATCCTTCCGGTATTGGGCGTTGTGGTAAATTTCCCAGGCTAATTTGACGTGCATGGCGCACCATTTTCCTTTCTGAAACAATAATTCACGAAATTTGGTCAAAAAAATTATTTCTAAATTTACTTTGAAAGCTATTTTTGAGAAGGTTAATTTTAAAAGTTTCCTACCCTAACTATAGATACGGAAAATGTACCTCATCCAAAAAATATGCTAACATGATCTTCGTTCAAATCATCTTTACATGGTGGTTGGCGAAAAATCTGTCCAATTTAACCAGACTCTGGCAGAAGCTCTCTGTATTTGTTGAAGTTTCCTACATATATCTGTTTACTATAAAATTCTAGTAATTTAAACCTCACAAAAGTTAAGATTTGATAGATTAGTAGAACTGTATCAGAAATTTCATACTCCGTATAACCTGTGATTTAGAAAAACATACAAAATCCGAAATATCATTTGGTTCCCGACTAGATCATAAGCTGATAAGCAGAATACTATCTTTTTTCTTTAAATGCTTATATAACTGGTAAGCAAGCATAAAATTTTCGACTGCAAAAAGAAAACTAAGGAACCTTTTCGATAATCTATGAGATAAACAACTTCGACAATGTTGAGTTCCGTCCACCCACCATATACATGAATGGAAAAGTTTCTAATGTGAGATATGAGTATACTATTTTCTACCTAGTGGCACGAAAATCCACTCCAAAAAGCAGTAACCCACGGAAATGAAACAAAACCGAATTTTCTAGCTTGATTTATAAGTTCAAATTGGGAGTTTGACCTCGCGCATAATAAACCTTTTCGAAGTGGGCAAAAATTGTTAATGTAAAAAACGGGCAATCATTCTGTAGATTTCGGTTTTGACCTAACAAAAAACATAAGCAACTTTGCAAAGCAGCTTATCTATTAAATCAAGGTAAGAAACCGTTTGATCTTCTTTAGATTTTTCTCGATGCCCTGCCGTGCTTGACCAATGGAACTTGAATTTTTAGCAAACTATGAGCTTTTTTCTTGGTCATTTTTCCATAGGATCACTTAATCCATGCATCAATAATGTTCCGCAGGTAAATTCACACCTACTTTTTTAGTGTTTTCGTCTGCCGGCGAAAATTTATTGCTATCGTGCTCTATATTAGCTGTCGGTGGCCCAAAAACTTGCGTTTGGCATGGTGGTACGACGGGCATCATCTGTAATACAAGAAAAAATTTATTTAGATTTGAGAGGTTGATGTCAGGAAGATGCTGAACGAATCACGAGAAATTATAAATCACGTGTTGTGCAAGGAAAAAAGATTTATTTCTTATATTTGCATACATTTAGTGTCGGGACAGTTGATCAATCAGATCATATCAGTCAGAGTTGATTGCAGTACAGTAACATGTAATTGTATAGTAAGTATAATTCCTTGATGCTCCATATTTTTAAAATCTTATCACATCAAAACCAGCATCTTCAAAAACTTTTTCTCCAAAGCAATTTGCATATTTATCTATCTATCCGAATAAGTACGAAACTCGTCGTAAACACAATTGAACGATATTTTTTAAAACTTTAGTCGAGGTAACGAGATGGTTGAGGTAATGGGACGACCAAGGTAACGGGATGGTCGAGGTAACGGGACGGACGAGGTAACGGGACACAATCTATCTTGGGAGCGAGTATAAAACTATTTCGATCAGGATGAACAGCAGGATCCGTCGAATTCTCACATACAGGATTTCCATTCAAAAATGACATCCGAGGATTTTCATAGGTTCATTAACTCTCAGGCAAGACATTCGTTGAAATTGTAAGTTCTCAAAGAGCGACAGTGACTATCAATGTCTTTTTTCGGTTTTGATTTGTAGCTATATGTCCGGATATGTCGAATGTATCAAGAAATCGGAATGTAAATCTGAGTTTAAATCGGCAGTTGAACCTCACAATAATCCGACCGTGATTGCGCTTTTCAAATCAGAATTTAGCAGGCGGGGCATGACAGATAAAAAGCGAAATAGCAGCATCCACGATTACAAAAATTTTGGATGAAATAGAGGATACCCAGATTGCCCAAGTCCAAGTCCAAGCTTTTAGAAAGACAGTGTACTAAAAATTTCAAAATTGGGAGATTATTATAGTCTCCCTGCTGAAAGTAGAGAGAAAAAATAGAAAAATAAATACGACGATACAATAATCACATTAAGGAGCATATTACAGTAAGACGTGTCTTTGAACATTTGTTCTGGGAAATTATTTGTACTTTGATGTTTGTGTTCGAAAAACACGAAATGGAAAAAAGCACATACAGACTTAAATATTACGACCAATAAAAAACAAGCAGTAAACGACTATTAGAAGTTCAATGCTACCTATTCACAGACCTTCGAAAAGAATGGCTCAAAAAATTGCCAATACATCCTTCACTACATATTTCTTCCCATAATACGTTCTCCCCATAATACGTATGATTTTCTGAGCCAACAATGAACTTTTCAACAATTACTTTATCCCTACTGACATACTTTGACTTCGTTCCGAAAATAAAATTCACTGACTCAAGTTTCAACTCTTTGTACATTTTCCTCAGAATCTGTGTGATTTGCACCCATAATTCAATAACTATACTAGCACAGGTATAAAACATGCTAAACTTCTTTTTTTTCACCTCTAGATTCTTACAAACAAAATTTTAGAATTTGCCTGAGATTTTAGATTTATAGGAGTTATCTTTGTGTTAGTTCAAGGGAATCTTTGTACTACCGTAGATCATATAAATTGGACAGGGCTGTTGATAAGAAATTCTTTTATCGTTTCATGCTTGAGCTCCCAATAACTAGTAACTTTAGGCTGAACATTTTGTACATTTTTCTCAAGCAGAATTCGGCATTCTAATTCAGAAGTTGAGTTTTAGATTGAGAATAGATTTGCACCAAAACTTTCGAAACCGGATTCGAAGTCACCTCCAAAAATTGCTGGACTCTTATTTAGCGGATCAGGGCGCCGAGTTTCACCCCTTCTCTAGGTCTCTTCAAGTTCTACCGGAACTTCGACTTTTCAAGAAACCCCGACGGGTCCGATTACCTGCAAGGAACCGAATCCGAAAAAGGGCGGGAAAAGACCGCAGCTGCTAAAACCCGGCGGTATATCCCTCGTGATCGTAGGAGCGACTGGCTCGGCCCCGTTAAGGCTCAAAATACTGCCCTTGGCGGCGATCAACAACCGTTTTTCGAAATCTGACATTTCGTTTGCTTGATGATTCGTTAACTGATACGCAGTTTCTGATTTTGGACTCTGACTTTTGCACATTTCGTCCGCATCGGAACTAGTAATGGGAATAGCAGAAGGCGAGGATCGATCGCTCGTATAATCTGAAGAATGTTCGCCCTCCGCGTCTTCACATTTCGAGGATTTTGTAGGAGGCGGAATGAGACTTTTTCTATCACGATGTGCAGTCGAATTCGCCGCAGATGCGCCTTTGAAAGATTTTTCGTCCGAAGTTGGCGAAAAATGACGTTTTTTATTTTGGCGGATCAAATCGGCCAAATCTGGTTTGTTTTCTGAAAAATTAGGCATGATTATTGGGTTGATTAAGTAGAATGGTTATATGATACCGCGTGTTAACAAGGAAGCATGAATTTGGTCTCATACACATAGAATTTTAATTGAATCTCTAGCTGGCATACGGCTACAGTATCATCCTATATGAATGTTATGGTATTTTTACTAATATCGGTTGATTAAGTGCATATAATTGTCAGTATTCGAGGCAGCTTACTGAAGAAATATCCAAAATTTTCATCAATGGACACGCTCAGTCAAGGAAGAAAACTTCAGAAGTTTTCCTCAATTAACTAATGGAGAAAATTGAACTAATTTTCTTGCTGCATCTTCTGAAAGTTTTGCATCGAATCTGTACTAACTAAAAGGGACAATGAACAACAATGCCTGGAAATCTAAAAAATGATCGATCTTGGAAGGAGCGGTGAAAAAAATTAATTTGCTTCTCAGCGAAAAAAATGAAAACTAAATTTGCTATAACATAGATTTATTCGTGAAATAAAAAACTACGTTTTTTCAAGTTACTTGTTATTCTGCCATAGAGAATATAATCGAATTACAGCGAAACTGTGATTCAATTCAAAAGAACAATTGAATCTGTCTGCCAAACGATACGATATGGGATATACATTTTTTGAGTCAAAAACCTACTTTTATTCGATCAGATTATGAAAACCCAACTTTAATCAACTGTTGACTCTCAAAATGATAGCAATTTTCGTCCGGAATCATTGATCCTGTTGTGGGTAGAAACTACGGTTTTAGTAATTTAAGCACTTATTTTTTGCGCCAGATGGTTGACGTTTCTATACTCCATTGATTTTGAAATGATCAACGCATCGAGGTCGCAGCCAGACTTTTATTCAAATTTATGTAAGGCTAGTTAACCTAATCAATAAATTTTTTTCCTTTATGATACAGGGTTCCTGATGATTTCTCTTTTCAATATCGACATTGATTTCCTGGTGCCGGTTTCATCAGAGACTTGAGCTCCAGATAAGCTGGAGTTAGGCCGTAGCTTAACTCCATATGTTATACCATTGCCGTTGAGGCGCAGTTCAGCTGTAGCTTAACACATACACTCTAATCATATTGGGAAAGTTAAGCTACAGCTCAGCTACGGCGTAACTTTCTCGATATGTTTTGTGTGCATGAGTTAAGCTGCAGCCGAGCTCCCCTTAACGGCAATGGTATAACATATAGAGTTAGACTACAGCTTAAGCTGCAGCTCTATAGAGTTAGACTACAGCTTAAGCTGCAGTTAGACTACAGCTTAAGCTGCAGAAACCGGCCCCTGATCTCTAGTAAGGCTGCGTTTGCCGAAACTCCGCCCGCTGCATCGATTATTTCAAAATGAATGGACTATAATCGATTTGTTATTTGGTAAATTATGCAGTGTCGTTCGATAAAAGATATCCGGTAAAATGTTTTTCTCAGGCAGAATTAATAAAGCGGAAATATCAGACGGCGAATTCCAATAACTTATATCAGCGACAAGAAAAATTGAATCTTACCTTTCATCTTATCCATTGCTGGTGCTACAGTAATACAACCGTCAATATTTAACACCTTTCCCTTCTAACTTTGTATTTCACTTAATGGTTACCTGAAAATCGCATCATGCAATAATAAAAAACAATGAAATGAACAATAACTTACACAATATAATAAATTGTAGAACTAGAATTTTTGTCTGGCTACAGGATGAAGGAAAAAATGAAAAACAGCTTTTTTCATTTTCTAATATAAAATAATGCAAACTAGCGTAGGCGCTGAACTCTTGAGAAACGAAAACGGAGAAAAAAAGTCCGTTTTAACAAAAAATAATAATATACACTTGGAAATTACGGCCGTTTTTTCTCTTAAAAACTTTTCAATGTTTTCTTTAGCTTTTAAAATTTGGATGAGTGAAAGTCTCGTTTAGTCGTTGAAAAAACAACTTTCAGTACGTGTTTTGAGAGAACACAATCGGAGAATAGGTCGAACACTAGGCTAATAAAAAAACTAATGATTTTAGAGGAGAGCGTAAAAACACGGAAAAACATCTTTCTAAAGGGGATGGGGCGAATCGAATTGATGAAAAAAGTTTGACAAATGCGTTGGTAATTATATAGTTTAGTAAATGGCCGTTCAAAATTGCGGGGAAGCGATGAATGCGATGACTAATTAGCCTTAATTACTGTCAGATTTCAGGAAATGAAGAACAGTATAGGAAGTCAATAACACGAGCAGCGAATCGTGGCTGGCAAACTGTAAGTAAACTTTGCTTTTCCCAAAAATGTGAATATTCTGTGAACGAAATACGACTAGACGACCAATTTCAAAGACAGGCTAGTCATTTGTTTCTAATAAGTACACTGATACGCATTTAATCATGTTAGTGTAGAAGGTGATTGCGAAATTGCAGACTCCACTTTCAAGCCTCAATACGAATTCCTGGCATCCTACGTTTTCCTTAATTTCATGTTGGGGCAAACTATCAGCTTTTCATCTTCAAGAATGATGTCTCGAGTTGCCAATTCACGTTCTGCCTATACAATCCTGCTGATGTCAGAGTTGAGTCAAAAATATGGTAATAGAGTACATGATGTTGGCAGGTATTATTTATAAAATTAATAGTAGTGATTTCTTCTATATGTTTGGTGTTCATAAATTGGCAGTTTTAAAAAAACTTTCAGTTAGATTAGTTGCAGCAATACTGAACACAGCATAGTCAAAGATGAGTCACAATAAAAGTTTCGAGGAAGGCCGTAATATCAAAACACTATGAACTGAAAATCGTCGGATTATTGAGAAATTTCAGATGCTCGAGAAAAAGCACGTTACATTCTCATTTCAAAATTGTCATACTGATTTAAAAAAAGTCATAGTAAATCATTTACTACAGTTGAAACCCAGAAAAATGTCAAGATTTATACTGCTATGCCCAAAACCTATGATGGCTCGTATGACTAAAACCTATGATGACCCGCATGACTATACCCAGAGTAGCATGACTCCCGCGAAAACAACCATAAATAAACAAGCACCACATTCTACCATTTTCTGAAAAGTGCATTGTTAAGGGTCATTTATACTTACCCTTTTCGATGGGACGGAGCGGTACCTATCGCGACCAGCTTGAAACGTTCAGTCTGAAAATTCACTTTCGGTCGGAAAGGATAACTGCAGTTTTGTGGAAAACGACCGACAGTTACCTCCAACCGAACCGAACGGAACGAATATTTCCTTTTCGTGTGGTAACGTTGTGTCGCTTGCATTCCGTTCCGTTCCATCGGAAAAGGCAAGTATAAATGACCCTTTATAGATGCCAGAAACAGACAGCATTTGTTACTGCTAAAACCTCAACCTGGCCAGATGACTATTAAAATTCCAACTCGTATCGCAAAATTCTCTATATCGGTTCCAGTTTTTCCAACATATTGTGTTATAAGCCAGAGAATATAGATTAATCCGGCTAAACAAGTTTCGAAAAATTCTCCAAAAAAATTCCTCGATAATATAATTGAGCAGAATTTTTTGATCAGGCATTGAAGATTACCTTGCGGCTTCTATATCGTACCTTTTGGGCAAGGAAGCTAAAACGATTAGCAATCTTAGAGGAGAAATCAGGCGAGGTTGCTAAGAAAGATCGCTCTATAATGAAAATGAACGTCGAAAATGCATAAAGCTTTTGCTCAACGACTAGCAATTATGAGGCAACTAGAAAAAAGTCACATTTTTAATTAGGAGCGAATGAAAAAGCTCGTCGTTAAAGCGAATAAATTACCTAGCAAATTAGCAACAAAATGGAAAATGATGGTGTAATTTAGCAAAGCAGGAGAACGAGAGAAAAACATCGACGAAATGCGTGGTTGGAGAACGGAAAACAGAAAAAAAGTGATATACAGAAGAAAAAGTGGCAATTTTCCGCCAAACTAGATCGTTCGTCATATAAATATCACGAAAAATATTCTTACTGTAGAAATATAAAGAAATCTCAGCAAATTAGGTGAAAGGTCTGACGTCAGCAAGACGCCGGAATTTGTTCGGTCAACTTATAATATTGACAAATGATAGCTCTTTTTATAAGATACCTACAAATTGAAAAATGAAGAAAATTATAAATTCGTCGAATTCGTTTACACACTGCCTTTATCACGAAAATTTTGCGCATGAAGTGTAAGACTGTAATCAGTGGCATTCAACTTCCACTGTACCCAAAGTGCACATTCGAAACGAACATTTGACGACTAAAAATGTCTAACGAGTCGAAAAACGAGCCGTAACGATCTCGAAAACTCAATTTCGTCATAAAACGAGTTATATCGTACAAAAGAAATACAGCCAATTGACAAAATGGCAAAACTGTAAAATGGAATTAAAGACCTTTACTGTGATTGAAAAATGGTTTCCCTTTTAAATCCGCTGCTGTTCAAAGAAAGAAAAATAATGACATTCCGCGTGGGGCTCTAATTTCTGCAAACGTAATTACAGAAACCAATTTTCGACGGCCAACCTGTAAAGCAATTTTCCTAAATCTGAGGCGCCTAACAATCAAAAAAATGAAGCTGGTATGAACTGAAAAACATTAAATGGTAATTTTCGTGTATGTACGGAAAATAAGCCCATTATCGGATAAACCACTTGAACGATGGATATTTGATTATTTCGGCATGTTTACGAGCGCAATCGGATGAATCTGAGGTCAAAGACCAATGTGAAACTCTAACTCAAAGGTATAAGTAAGCCGTCCAGAGAACTATCCATTGAAAAGTATCATTACAGTAAGCAGGATAGATGTTCAGGCATTAGATTACGGTGAAAAATTTAAATGTTCAGTGATTGCAATTTGAAAACGAAAAATCGAAGATCAGTGGGAAGCATAATTAAATGTGAAGTTATGTGCATGTAATTCCAATTCCAGAAACCATAGATTTGCTACATGGAAACAATGATACTGTAGTCCATTTATTTTAAAATGATACTCGGAACGTAGAGAAATGTTTTTGTTGATAAAAAAACCTGCCGTGCACGTGGACACCTTTTTTCTCAAGTTGACTTATCTGGTCTGCGATAGAGACCTGCAACGCAGCCCGACCTGCCCGAGTCACTCTCTCGGCTCAACCCCGAGCTGAGCCAGAAACGTCCGACGCGGCCCGTAAAAACCCGTTTTTTAACGTGTATAATGACGAAAAAATTATGGTAATGGAAAAAATATGAGCCCAAATTAAATCGAATTAATGTTACTAAATAGAAATACATCACACAATCAATTTTCCCAGAACTGATTCTTTTTCATAAATCTGTAATAATATGTTCTATAGTGTGAAAAGTGATATTAATTCGCAGAACTGCATTCTTTAAAAATTTTGAATTTTCGGAACGTAAGCTTTTTGCGTTTGAAAAACGATTAAAATATCACGAGATTCTAGTTCTAACGTTCATGAATATCAAAATCTGAGCCTTCGCGTCGGAGCTAATGATATTCGAATCCAAGATAAGTTGTTTGCATTTTGAGCGAAATCTTTTTCGACGTTTGCTTATTTATGCCTTAGATCATTTCAAAATCAGAAAAATTGAAGAATCGTTTGATTTATTGTTACCATTATCTAAACTAGAAATCAAAAAAGGTTGATTTCTCTTCATCTTTGCTTCGCTATGGTAATATTAAAATGTTCAAACTCCAAGAAGCATGGATAAAGCTCTGTCGACATTTTTGAGTGGGAAAGATGACTTGGAGAAAATTGCTAAGACCATTTTGACCTTTTCCACTAAAGGGCAAAAAGATCCATGTAAAAAAACAGTGCATAAGATCATTATTTCCATTTTTGATGAACTGATCAAAGAAATTTGACGGGAACCGATGCCTGTTGGTAACAGGAGTTTTCATATTCGTCAGAATGGTGAACAGTATAGCTAATAATTAGAACTGCATCTGAAACAAATGGTAAGATTTAAATTATCAAATACACACTCAATATAATAGCACTAACGTTCTAGCAAATTTCAAATTAAGAAACATAAAGTAAATGAACGTTTGTCGGAAGTTCACTAGCAAACTTATTGGTTGAATTACCGGACTTTTACGGGACTGAACAACTGGCCCCACAATATTTTTTTGTAGATTGTCTTTCACCGACTTTTTGCATTCTGTCTCATTTGGAAAAATAAGAGAAGAGACTTTCATCAACTGAACGAAAAAATAAGATTTACATCATTCGAAGACTTCGTTATAGGTTAAATTTTGTTCACCGGACCGAGAGAAGCAGATCAAAACTTTTGGAAAGTAGATATGGTGTGCAGTATCGGAAATAGCATTACTATACTCCATTCATTTTGAAATAACCGATGCAGTGATCCATGAAAACTTGATTCAACACAGAAAAAAGCCAAGGAGCTTATTACTGTAGTCAATGAAAGAATTTTTTCGGCAAAAAGAACAATTGGTTAATAATAATTAATAATAGTAACCAGGTCAAGTTGTCAAGTTTCTCGAGTAGCACTCGGGTATCGACCCAGTTCTGTCCAAATCGACAGAGCATAAGCATGATGCTTTTTTCAATGATTTTGTCCATTCGATTCTCAGGAAGAAATTCAGCGTATTTTTACGGTATAAAGTTGTCCACCAAATGAAAATTTAGTATCGAATTGAATCATATTTTGGTTTTCGTTTCGTCCATCATTTTAAGTTAAATGGGCTAGAGATCATACATAAAACGGTGGTTTGAGGTCTGCGGGGTAAACCAGTCTATTTATGGCTGGTGCCATTGATTGCCCGCGCTTTTATGGGGAGTCACTGAGGAAAAAACTCAACTTTTTCTCCACGAAAGTCTGGAAAACGGTTCCAAAATGGCAAGTTTTGTCTAAAGAATAATAAAAATATGTAATTATAGTGCCGAGCGCCGAAAAATTTAAATTTTTGACTTTGGTATAACATGGGATGTTCTATAACATGGGATATGTGATAGCATAGGACATGCTATAACGTGGGATATGCAGTAACATATCGCATGTTTTAACGTGCAGGATGTTATAACATGTCCCACATCATAACATATACCACATTAAAGGATATACATGTTATAACATTCCCCATGTTATAACGTATCCCATGTAATAACATATCGTATGTCATAACATATGTCATGTTATAACATATGTTAGGGTTATTGAATCGAACTTTTCCGTTGGCGCACCCGCTGAACTAAACATTTGAATGCACAGGAATGAGAGGAGATCTGCTGGTATGAGTCAAGATTCAGAAATCAGAAGCAGATCATTTCAAAAAGTGACTCACACGTCAGACTGAAGTGAGTATAAGCTTTTTGAAGTGAAACTTTGCATTATTCTATGGTCTACCCACGTTTTCGAACCAATCCTTCGAGAAATCAGTTTTCGTGGTTTTGCTGCGCTGCTTTCTCGTTTTTGTACAATTGGGATTGTCCACGCATTTCTTACGTTAATAGAAGGATGAGGAGAAGAGTGGTCGAAGAAGATATATTTGTTTTAGATCCGAAGCACAAGTTTCAAAGGTGCAAAGATATGACCTAAAAAACGTTTAGAAGGTCGCAAATTTTACTTGAAAACAGTAATGTTTTCTTTTACTCGAATTGAACGGTTTAGCTCGAAGTCCGAGATCAACTTTAAAAGTATACCTCAATTTGTATACGTACACGCATTTTAAGTGAAAAAGGCACAATTCTTCGTTTGATATCAATCAACGGATTTGAAGATGTCAAGAACAAAAGTTTGAACATTCAATTTTAGTTAAATTGACCGTGTAGAAGAAGAATAGAAAAAACTTTTCCCTCGAGACCATGCGACGCCGACTCGTAAATACACACTTTCACCCCCAAAGCAGCTATTATATCGACAACTCATTAACGAATCCTGGAAATCTAATTAGTATGTACAATGTACAAATTTTATTATCCGTCGAAACCCCATCATACACATATACACATTGTAGTCGAAAGTGAAGAAGCAAGACTAAAAATTGAGCATCGGCGAAAAAAAGCGAAATTTTCTTCCTCCGAAGCTCTTCCTCTTGTAGGATATGCTCCTCTCCTTTTGTATAGTAGTCACATTGTTGTATTAGTAGCACAATAATAACCATTTTAGTTCGTTAGACCTCGCGTCCAGGAAGAGGAGACACGACGCGGGCCGGAAGAGGCCGAGAGAGAGACTGTAAATTTTCGAGTGCCGCCGCCATCGAGAAAGAGAATCTATCTCGGAGTCGTAGAAAAAGGGCAAATTTAGCAATCAACAACAAAAACAATCCAATCAAATTTGTTTGGTGCCGATGTTTAAGAGATGGAATAGAAAGGAACCACGTAATTGCGGCCATCATCATCATCAGAAAGTCAAGTGTCAGACAGATGATTGGATAGATTTAAATTTGCGGCGATATACAGTAAAAAGAGGGTATACTGTAAGTTCGAGTCGCGCGAAGAACGCTATGAGTGAGTATTCAAATCGCAGAAAAACACGGATCAAATTCGGTAAAAAACACTGTATTTAAAATTTTGAATTTCGCTGGTATATAGAGTGTCTTTTTGGAAAGATGTCAAGATTTCTCGGTGTCTTATGAGTGTTTCACCTGAGATGACATTCCATGCGTCAAGAAAGTTGATTGATGCTTACCTTTAAGCCCTATTCAGAAGTGAAAAGTCCTAGGATATTTGTCGCCGATAGTCGCCGACAATCAGCAACAATCAGCGACAATCGGTGACTGCGCTTCTGAATTCGGCTATACTTATAAATTGAATTCTTCGAAACGTCTCTAAATCACATAATCAGATAGAGAGTCTTCCCATTTTTCTCTGAATCATTTATACAAAGTGAGCCAAGAAAATTGACGACCGGTGCTGACTTTCATAACTTTCGAACGTATGAAGCTTTTTTAATGCGGATTGCTGCCATTATAGTCTGTTTTTTTATAAAATGCTTCCAAATCGAAAAGTGACACAAATCAGTACTGTCGTCAAAATCGTTTGCAGAGAGCTACTATCATAAAATGTTTCACTCGAAAAATTGTTAACGGCGATGTCAGTATGCCGATAAATTTACAGTCCTATATTGTATATTGTTTATCAGAAAATCGGGATAATCTGAAATACTACTTGCTTTCCATTTTCATTATTTAGAAGCATTTCAAGAAAAACGAACTATAGAATGCCCTGTTTATCTTTATTACAAGGCCCAAATTTTATGCTCCTAAGCGTTCATGGTTACTGTAGAAACAAAAATTTAGTAAAAAGGGTCATTTTTCAAAAAGCAAAAATTGTGAAATCAAAGTAAAAGTTGTCCTATTGGGAAAAAAGTTTTGTAAAGCTGTTTAAACACAATAATACTTTAAAATCCACCCAGATTTGTAAATTACACGTAATTTAAAGTTATCAACTCTTTGTTTCAATATAGGCAAAATTTCGCCAGAATCAAGAGTTTTGTTTGGAAATAGGATGAAAGCAAAATAAAAGCAAAATCAATTCTGTCATTGACCAGATCGAAAAACGATTAAAATTATAGGTGAAACGGAAAGGAGGACATACTAAACGGCTCTCTTGTAGTTTCCAGCTGTTAGATGGTTCTCATGATGGGATCTATTGTACTTTTCTGTTGTAATACATGTTGTTTTGTCGATTTTGCCAATTTTTCAAAATTTATTTGCAAAAAAAACGACGTTTAGTATTTTCAATTCTACTCAGTCAATATTCGAGCAATCAGGCTAAATCATTGCAGTTATTATGCCAGATGTTTTACCTATCGACGGCAGGAAACCGCATTAAAAAAGCTTCATCCATTTGAAAGATATGGAAGTTAGTACTGGTCGCCTTTTTTTGGCTCACCCTGTATTAACGTAAGATGAACGTTTCGACAGTTGTGCCAACGCATCACTGTGAGGCATGTAGAAAAAACTCGTACATTATTTTTCCGATAATTTTGAATTTACCGTGGAAACCCTTCTACTGATTTTAACTACAGATTCTTGCGCATAAATAACAAAACACAAGAAAACAGACAATGCTTTCGTTATCAAAAAAATGAAACATTCCTACGATACCATTAACAAACCGCCAATCACATATCCTTACAGTATTTAGCTGCTCAACACAGTGTAGAAAGTCTAGAAAAACTGTTACAAACATTGGAAATTTTTAATCATGTTCTACAAAAAAAACTTATTTCGTGGTCTTGGAGCTCCGAAAGTATTTCAAAAATCCGAGAAATCTACGACGTTTGGAGCATTATTTCAGATGACAGTCGGAGAAAGATTGAAAGGTCATAACTGTTATCTAGAAGAAGTTGGAAAAACTTATTATCGGCAACTATAAAATATGAAGAATAATTTTTGGAACTTTTTTCTCTCATGCAGAATAAATGCCACCCACGATTTTTTCATTGTTCCTTACTAAAAATAATCAGTAATTCTGATATACAGATAGTATATATTAAATTCCCGCTTATTGAACATATAGGCCAATTGAGAACACAAGATCACAAGATCGGAGCTTTGGAGAAATGTCTTAATCTTCTACAAAGCCTGTACCAGCCATTTCGGCTCATAGCGCCATAAACCCACGACCTTACTCAACTAGCCCTTAGCTTTTGGTTGAAAAAATTTCATAGTCAAAAGCTTGTGTAAACGATTCCATTGACAGTGCTGATTCCATTTTTTCAGTTGAAAATCTACTTGTAACGTCTCTTTCACAGAATATCAAGTTTGATTTTCTCAAATCAAAATGACAAAAATCGTAGTCGACCAATCAAAATTAAGCACGTTTAATGATCGATATCATGGTCCAACTGCTCTGTAGAAAAAAAAATGAATAAAATCGAGCTGAAAAAATCAACACTGCCGACCAATTAGAACCGAGCATGTTCAGCTTCGATATTATGCTCCACCTACTCTGTGGAATGATAATTGTTGAAACTAACCAATGACGCTGCTCTGTGTCCATTAACGAACCATTGAAGTTAAATTTCTCAGGCTAGGGCTTGGTTGAGGCGCGGCTTTTGGAGGATGTAACAAATGTAGGAGGAGTCTGATGCAGATGTGGATTTTCCACAGAAATATTTATTCCCGGGCTCCCCGTCAAAATTGTTCTATTGTCCGAATTTTCATTGCATTAACTGCTCTATGCAGTTTCTACCAGTTCAGAGGCTTATAAAAAACGGAAATTGAAATTATTTACCAAAATTAATGCTCTTTTGTTGAAAAACAAGCGTTTTTGAAGTTTTTCTTTTGAAACGTGAAATTTTTCTAAATTTAAAATAAGATTCCGTGTGCAAAGAAGTTCCTTCCATCAATAAATACTAGTAAAATCCTTGGGCGTCCTCTCTTTAACACACTCCGTACACCAATTGAAGTCCACTTTGAGGGTTTACGTCCAGTATGTATAAATGTGCGTAGACGGTGTAGCAAAGCCATTGGTTTAGCCCCAAAACTTTGCTTCCCACGGGGAAGTTGTGTTGTAGAAGAAAATTTACAGGTGAGGCGAATACAGAAAAATATCATAACAGAGAACAATATGTTTGTGGCACATGGAGTGTCTTATTGTAGCAATGATGTGAGAAATAAATTTGAGACACGGCATATTGTCTTATTGTAGCTGCGAAAACGTTCGGATTTGTGTGAAGAGACTGACTAGCTTCTAGGGAATGTAAACTCATGGGTTCCCAGGATCTTTCTCGAATTGTTCACAAATTCGACTGCCGATTCCAAGACTGCATTAGCCTGCTAATCTAGGGTTTGTTACATTTACTGAAGTTGATGCTCTCTGATCGCATTTACTCAACCAAAAGCAAGTGAAGCAATTTATTACTAATTTATTAGAAAATGCCCCAATGAGGTAGAAAAAAGAAGATTATACTTGCTTGGATAGTTGCCGAGCTAAAAAAAGGGTGTGTACTAGATTTTTGAGAACTTGGGTTAAAGTTTGACATATCTTTGTAGAATTGGATTTTCATTCTTTCTCATTAAAATTTTTTGATGTCTGTGGAAATGTATTTATAGTCATTTTGTTTTTTTTCAACTTATGCCTGTGATTGAAAGGGTGTCATTGGGCACTATGTTGGGCACCCTGTTGATGGCAAGTCGCATTGGGAAATCGCCATGCAAATCCGAAAATTGGGACGACCAGCCGCGCAGACATTTGCATAGAAGTGGAGCGCCAAAGAAAGACCAAAAAGATATAGTGAAATCATTCTTTCACTTTATTACGATTTTTTATTGTATTCTTGAAAATATAGCTGGCGTCCAGTAAATTATTCCCAGCTGTTTTGTTTTATATCTACATGATAACAACTGTGGTCAGTCCACATCTTTTAATATTTCAGCAGAATTATTGATAAACATATTTGTTTGTTATTTAGATCTTACCGATCGACGAAGGCGGAGGGCCAAAGGCCCAGGCACCAGCTTGCAGTCAACGAGCATTGGAGAACCCACTAGTGGTTTCATCCAAGTAAGTTTATCCCTGAGGGGATTCCTTGTCTCATCTAGGAGACTGTGGAGCTCTTTGGTGAGGCCCTGCTGTTAAAGTTAGCCAAGGAATTAGCTCTAACAGGTCGGTTAGCCGAGGCTTAGCCAAGGAATTAGCTCTAATAGGTCGGTTCAGACCCGAAGCCTCTATCTTTTCTTACCTCTCTAAGAAAAGACCTGCACTACAACTATAAAAAACATGGGATTAGTTGCTCTAACTTAATCTGAGAATAATCTGAATGTCTGGATTAAATTGGTGATCCTCAGTCATGCTTCATATGGGGTATCCAGGTATTTTGGGTACCTGTGTATATCTACACTGGTCAATTTCAAACATGGAACCTTAGTGCTACGTCATGTGACTTGTTCACCCGAATTTATAACAAGATATTCTATGGGTAAAATACTTATATAATCGAATTCTCAAGTACTTAAATATAGTACTCAGGTTGGGAATGCAAAATACCTGGGTAACATGATCACTGTGAAGAATGGTTACCCAGGTCATAAGATTTTCAAAGTGTGAAGCACTAAAGCGCTAATCCTCAGTTTCAGCTAATGACAATGTCAAGATACTTTTCTTGCTGAACTGAGCTAACAATCCTCACATCAGGCTTAGCGTTAGGTAATATTAAAGTATAAGCCCAGGTTCATGAATTGCAGTTTAGAAATAGAAAAATTCAAGAAAATAGTGAACCTCAACAGCTCGAGATGGGAATAATCCTGAAGACATCGAAATTGTAGCAAACACTTGATATCATTGACATGCTGCTGAAACTGAGACGGTTCCTTTTTTGTTCGAGATTATCTTTGACCTCGAGGTAAAACCTTTAGTGGGCCCTGGTTACAGTCATTGCGCACTATCCGCAAACAGGGCAACAGGATAAAGCATACAAAAATGCCTTTAAAATGTATTTGATTTAGCCATGCTCATACTACTTTGACACAATTATCATCGCCAAACCTATGTCTCTAAATGTATGCATGTTTGATTTTACATGAAACAAGATTGTATCAGGCACTCACATATAAACACTATTCACTAATTACTCATCTCTATCTCTGTTAATGTGATGGGCAAAACTTGCTCTGCTCTTGCCATCAAATCTTAGGAGTTCATTTTGATCAACCTCTGCCCTTAATTGTATGTCACATTGAACAAAAAGTATACATAAAGCGCCTGTTGAATGAAAATGCCATATTTGTAAGGCGATGTTTCATGTCAATCTTATTTTGAATTTCAGATTTTTTCCTCATCTGTATAAGCTTAGTCCAGTTGGAAGCACATATGTGCGAGGGTGATGTGGGGCTATGTACCCCAAAGTTTTGAAATTGGAAGTCTTTTCCTGTATGAAAAAAATTTTGAGTAAACCATTTGGGATTTTTGTGTCAAAAAACCAGGATCCATCCCTCCTGTAAACATTCTTCCACCAAATTTCAGAGCTGCACATGTATGCTTGGAAGTAGAGAATTTCAATTTTTACCAATTCTTGTCAAAAAACCTATTTTTCATGTATTTTTAGATTTTGAAAATGTCCAGGGGTAGTCAGTTGACTTTTTCCAGAGACCAGACAGGGGTATTCAGAGTATCAGTGGAAGGGTTTACTCCCCCATCCGATGTGTATCAATGGCTGGTAGGTGTGCTGATGCACTCAGCTGCAGAATATGCTTTTCCATGGACATGAAACATTTTTTAATGAGAAAGAATAAAAATCCAATATTACGAAATTACTTTTTTAAATTTTTACTCAAGTTCTCTAAAATCCAGTCCACTCCTTTTTCTAGCTTGGCAACTATCCAAGAAAGTATATTCTTTTTTCTGCCCCGTTGGGTCATTTTCTAATAAACTAGTCCACCTCTTTTCAGTGGGCCTCAACCATGCATGAAAACCTTAATAGAAGCACATTGAAGTTCTAAATTTGGCCGTCTTCACATCAAAGAAACAATAAAAAACAATCTTAAAACTACAAATTTTCGCTTTCGGTAGAAGTAAAAGATTTGTAAACCGCATAGTAAAACTGTAGTATACCACACTTTAGCTAAACCGGTACTATCCACTATTTTTTAAACTACAGTAAACTCTAATAAACAATAATAAAATCTGTAATAAAATATACTCATTTTCTCGTTTTGTTTTTGTTTCTTTTGTAAATATTTGCATAAATCATGTTTATCACGTTTAGGCCATGAAGGCACAATTAATTAGCCTTTATAGTTTTTGATAAAAGAAAGTTGTGTTGTATTTTCGTCCTGCATGACTCGCAGGTTATTGATTGGATAACTTACTCATCTTACCAAATCCGCTCCTCCTCAAACTCTCCGAGCTGGTTCTCCTCTCCCCCTCCATCCCCTCACGATTCACCATCCACCACCAGCCTGTCCAGACTTTCCAGTGGGCCTTGACCATGCACGAGAACTTAGAGGCACATTTAAGTTTTAAATTTGGTCATCTTCACATCAAATAAACAATAAAAAACAATCTTACAACCAAAAATTCTAACTTTCGGTAAAAGTAAAAGATGTGTAAACCGCATAGTAAAAGACCTTGTAAACATAATGTAAAGTGACCACATCTATTGAATTCCTCGTAGTTAAGAATCGTCAACTCAAAAAATCGCAGAAGTACCTTTGTTTACACAAAGGAAATTTTTTTGTGTAAAGTGACCTCGTCCATTGGATTCCCCATGGTCAGAAACTTCTTCACCCAAAAATCTTAAAATTTTGATATTTGTTTTTTAATATTATGAAAAATCAAATTATCCGATAGGGCACGGACACAAAAATTTTTCCGTTTTCTGATGAGAACTGACAAATAAAACCAAAAAACGAGGTTCGTTTTTTTTGTAGTGTACCTCGTTGCAAACGAAACCATAGAATATTTCGTTTTTTCAAACGAAACGAAAGTGGTTTTTCGTTTCGTTTGTTTAAAAAACGAAACGAAAACCATAGTCGATTTTCGTTTCAATAAGACAAATACAAAGCGAAAATCGTGGAACTGAGAAACTTCAACAATAGCATAGGTGGCGCCTTAGCGTCCGCCTGTAATATACTTGGCCCCCAGTTCATGCCCCCCTATACTCAAAACGGTAAGAGCTAGAACCTTGGGGTTTTTCCATAATTTCGGACATACAGGCAGAATATAGGGTGCGTGTTGTCATTCGCCTCTATCTGCAAGTGGTGCTCCGTTGGGCAACAAATACATGCAAAAACGCACTTTTCAAGGGTCCTCAGTTCCAACAAGACCCTAGACTCCAGATGGTTAAACCATAACCACGGTTTAACTGCAGACCAAAAAAACTCACAGTTCTGGGGTCTACAAGACCCACAGTGGGTGTGCCCTACCAATGCTTAGCATCTCCGGTGTGAAGCATCAAATGCGTTTTCTCACTTTTTTAATATGACCTCAATTCACTTATGCGGTCGTCCAAAGTCCCGGCAACCGCAAAATTCGGCAATTTTGCTATATGACACTTATGGCCTCAAAAAATTATTTTTGCAGCATAATGCACTACGGTGCCAGAATTTTTTGGAGTTTCAATTGAACCAGTAGCGTTATTGAGATTTCTGGGGTGTAAAGCTCTCCGATCATGGGGAAGTCAATAGATGCGGTCACTTGAAAGAAGTTATTCCGGGTGTAAACAAACGTATTTTCGTAAATTGTTGATGGAATTCGTATTCTACTACAGAGAATTGAATGGACGAGATTACTTTACACAAAAATTATCCCGTGTAAACAATTGTATACCTGCGATTTTTTCTGGGTAGAGGTTTTCGACTGGGAGGAATCCAATAGATGCAGTCACTTTACACGAAAAATTATTCTGAGTGTAAGCAAACGTATTTTCGTGATATTTTGGTGGAAGCGGTTTTCGACTACAGAGAACTCGATAGACACGATAAGTTTACACGAAAAATGATCCTGAGTGTAAACAAACGTATTTCCACGACGTTTGGGGGTAGGGATTTTTTTAACATGGGGAACAACGTGTTATAAATACGCGGTTTACACATCTTTTACTTTTACCGAAAGTGAGAACTCTTAGCATTAGTATTGTTTTTATTGCTTCTGTGATGTGAAGATGACCAAATTTGCCATGTTGTTCTATGAAGGTTTTCATGCATGGTTGAAGCCCACTAGAAAGAGATGGTCTGGTTCATTAAAAAATGCACCGATGGGGCAGGAAAAAAGAATATACTTGCGTGGATAGTTACCAAAAGGAGTGTTCTAGATTTTTGAGAATTTAGGTTAAAGTAGATTAAAGTTCCCCATGGTCGAACACCCCTTCCATCAGAAAATCACGAAAATACGCTGGTTTATATCCGGAATAATTCTTTTGTGTAAAGCGACCGCATCCATTGAATTCCCTACAGTTGCCCCCCCCCCCCCAAATAATCGCAGAAATACATTTGTTTACACAGGATAGTTTTTGTGTGAAGTGAGCACATTCATTGAATTCCCGGTGGTCGAAAACCTTTTCCAGCAAAAAATCACGAAAATTCGCTGTTTACAAACAGATCTTTTTTTTGGTGTACCGTGACAGGATCCATTGAATTTCCCATGATCGGAAACACTCATACCCCAAAAATTTCAATAATGCTGCTGATTCAATTGGAATTGCTAAAAATTCTGGCATCATAGAGCATTATGCTGCAAAAAAATTATTTTTTTTTGAAGCCATAAGTATTATGTAACAAAATTGCTGAATTTCCCGGTTGACGGAACTTTGGGCCACCATATAATTAAATTGAGGCCATATTTTGAAAAATGAAAAAACGATAACAGCCCCAAAATGCTCTGGCTGAAAAATGGAGGTTGGTGCAAACGTAGTGGGCATGGTGGGACTAGAGGCCCTTAAAAAGTGCGTTTTTTGAATGTTTTTGGGGCCCCTCTGACCACCACTCGCTGATAGAGGCAAAATGACAACAGGCACCCTGTATTCTGCCCATATGCCCGAAATTATGAAAAAACCCCAAGGTACTGTCTTGAGTATAGGGGGTCATGAATTTTTGGGGCCAAGTATATTATAGGTTGACGCTAACGTGCCACCTATGATTTCGTTGAAGATTTTCAGTTCCATGATTTTCGTTTTGTCTCTGTCCTACTGAAACGAAAATCGACTTTTGATTCTCGTTTCGTTTTTTAAACAAACGAAATGAAAAACAACCTTCGTTTCGTTTGAAAAAACAAGATATTCTGTGGTTTCGATTGCAACAAGATGAACTATAAAATGAAAAACAAACCTCATTTTTTGATTTTGTTTGTCAATTCTGCATCAGAAATTTTGGACGAAAATGCTGGTTTTCGGCGATTTTGCCGATTTAGGCTTGAAAAAATTACTTTCCCACCCTTGGGAATTGACATTTCCATCAATGCCAAAGTGGGTCGATTTTGGGCTCAGTCTTTGGTCTGCATGTTTTGTTGAAGTTGTTGGTCGATCAGTTTAGTTGAGCATGCAAATTGACTGTTCCCACTTTCATTAAAAAAAAATAAACTGAATTATGAAATTAGTATGATTCCAAAAACAAGACAGGAATGTGCGAGTATCACAAAGTTTAAAATGTGCAAAAATTTGAGCAATAGACCAAAATTGGAGAAAATTTTTATGGTGGCTTTTCCACCAGTTAGTAAAATGCAAATTTTTGTAGGCCAACAGCACCAAAAATTTTAAATAATATTTTTGGATTTCATATTTTTATATTTTTAGGATTTAAAAATTATTTGAAACTTGATTATTGAAAAAATAAATGGGCTGAACCCAAGGTTCTAAGTTTCCCTCAAAAGGTCTAACTCTCATTGATAGCAGGCCTATCTCTATTTCAGGAGATTCCTGATCAAGGAGGAGTTTCTGATTCTTTGTACTTTCCATTTTTGCTCCCTTTAAGTTCTAACCTTGTCTGTCCTTACTTTTTTGGCACCAAGTTGGCCTTCCAGTGATGTTCTGGGCATATCCTGCAGATTCCAAAAATGGTTGATAAAATAAGCCTGAAACTTACCCTTGATATAAAAAATGATTATATTGCCATGTCTGTGGTGTGCCAAACTTAATGTGGCACTGGGTATGCAACCACTTGTGCATCAGAGCTTCTTGGTGGTTCTGTGCTCGTTTTCCCATTTTTGTTTGAAAATTTTCGATTAGAATAATAATAATAATAATTTGAAGAAAATGTTTGAATTGTATAAGCACTGAAGAAGTATAATTTAGCAGTCATAACTAATTTCTTTTTTTAAACAATTTGGGGACACACATTTTTTCTTTCTGCAGAAATATTGAATTCAGGCATTTGGGACTGCAGTAACTTTTGAAAAAGTGTGAAAATCTGAAAAGCAATAATTTTTGAAAAAATTCGGTAAAGTTTTGGTTGACACTTTGATATAAAATTCTGAGGAATTTTGCCCAAAGTCTGATAATTATAAAAATTTACAAAAGATTACAAATAATACACAATCACAATAAATATCACCAAAAATAAATATTACCTATGTGCATAAAATATATATTAAAATTGTGTGCGAATTGCCCAGCATTTTGCCTTGAGTGAAATTTCAGAATGTAATTGTATAGTCTTGCGCTCCAGCTGTAACTGTAAACATCATGCTGGAATTTTGCTTGGATGTTTTGTCAAATGCATCATGATTGGTTTGCGCTATGTGTGGCAAGACCCTTGTGGTCTTGTAACCAAAATGTTTTAGCCTGCTGATTAAAACAGTTTGATGATTTAGTGGGTTGTCTCAATGAATAATGGTAACAATGTTCTCCATTAATTGCGAAATGTCCCAAACTATGAATGAACTGTACCATGGAAGTCCTAATTTTTTCTGCTTGTCGATTTTTAGCAGAACCCAGTCCTTTTCTTAGAACTTTCGCTCCTTGAATTTTTTATCGAGGTATTTCTTTTATTTTTTGCTGCATTCTTGATATTTTTTGTAATATCCTCATAAAGATTGACAAAATGATTTGTCATAATGAACTTTTTTAGCCTCTGCATTAAGATCTGGCATTAAAATATTGTACTCTTTCCACAAGTTCAACCCAAAGGTTGCCTCATAACATCTAAGCAATGAAAAAGGGGATTGCCTTGTTGCTGTGTGCGGCATAGTATTATAAACAAAGACCAGTGCTCTCAAATATTGTGGCCAATTGTCCTTTTCTTCAATAGCCACTTTTCTATGCTATTTAATAAGTCTTTGATTGAATCTTTCAACCATAACATTTCCCTGAGGGTGGTATGCTGTTGTAAAGATCTTCTGGCTTTCTAGTAACTTGCAGATTTCCTTCATAAGATCAGAGGAAATACAACCTCCTCTATCACTGAGTAATCTCTGAAGAGTCATGTGTCTGAAAACAATAGCCTGTAGGAACATATCCACAATGATGCTAGCTGACTGACCTGGGATCAGTTCATCTCCAACTCACTTTGTGAAATAGTCCTGAAAAACAATTACATATGGTGTCTTCTCACTAAATGGAGAAATATCTACTATATCCACTTATACTATGTCAAATGGGCCTTCTGGGATAATTGGTATAAATGGTGGAACTTCAGCATTTCCCAGGTTAGCCATTTGACCAATTGGACAGAACTTTATCCGATGTCTGACATTCTTTTCAATACCAAGCAACCAGAATCATTTCTTGATCATTGCCAGGGTCTTCTTGAATCCATAAAGAGTCATTATAAAGGCCCCATAGTACTGGTGTAAATTATTGTCTCTCGGGCAAGTTAGGATGACCACTCGATCATCAGCTCCTTATCCAACTTTCTGGTATAACACTTTGTTCTAGATGTAGAATCCACTGTGGTATTTGGTTGTCCCATTTGGGCCTAACCCATCAAAATAAGGTTTAAATACCTCATCTTTTCCCTGCAAGAGGGCTATAAGATCATCTCTGATTAGAAATAAGATAAGATTATAAGAATAATATGGGAGAATATAAGAATAATATTGGAGACTTTGCTTATTAAAAATGACAACTTTTATTGTATTGCATCACGAGCAAGTAGAAGGCAAAAAATGGAAGAAAGCATAAACAAAAACATAAACAACACACAGAGAAACAGTGGGAAAAAGAAGTACGTACAAAGAAAAATATGAAATAAATTTGCTCACCAGGAATCACCCACACGAGAATACCTAAATTTAGTTGCTCACATGGTAATCATGTACTTGGCAATAGCTCACATGAAAATACTCCAGTCAATCATTTCCTGGCATTGGAAAATGGTGGGAAACACCAGCACCACCCACGGAGATCTCCTACTGTTTGATAAAACCACAACAGAATCTTTTACTGGAAACACAGTAATGTTGTAGAACTCAGTTTTATCAAATTGAGCTTTTAGTTTCTTGTTTTTAGTAGAAGTCTTCAGGAAGCAGCTTTGGGAAACCTAGCTGGTTATTCTATTCCATGCTTTTGTTATTTGTGAGTTTCAGCAAATTCCGGCTATGCTTCTAACTGAAGGTTGTTTTAGGCTGACAGATAACTGTTGCACTGCTCTGATCCTACTTATAGGAACCTCTACTGAATGATCTACAGTTATAACTCATGTACACACATTTAGCCTCTTCAGTCACACTGTTGACATCTTTTGATTTAAGGAGAGACCTGAGCATAACAACATTAAGGTCATGCAATGTTTCAGCACACACCCTGGAAGGTGACACTATATATTCATGAATGATTAATCACTCTTTCAGTTTTATCAATTAATGCTGTACAAAGTATAGAAATCATTGTCATGGGTCAATAAAAAAAAAAGAAAGCTTCAGCATTTTGCTAGTAAATTTACTGGGTGATAGACTGACAAATAATGATGTAACATATTGACTGTCCACAGCATCATTTTTGCACAAGTGAAGATGATGACAAACAGACCACTATATTTACAAAAATAATCATTGTGTTCGGCTACTGCATATGTTCAGGCTTTGGATTTTCTTTTGTCTTTTTACCACATTTGTGTATATTTGAATGTTCTGTTGTATTATTATCCATCACATAATCTCTTTAAGTACTATTGATTAGAGGCATTAGACATAGTGAGAAGACAAAGAATCACAAATGGTAAGGGAGAGATTGATTAAGAAATTGCAATCAGTGTATCAGGAAACTTACAAAATTGTTTAAGTTAACTACCTAAACTTTGTTATTGGAGATTTAACAAACATGGTTTCCCACTAATGTTGCATCTCTTGACATTCTATAGAGAATGAATTCAATATGTTCACAATATTCCAGAATCGATTATTCCCATCTCCTTCTTTATTTGAATAAAGGCTGAGCCAAAAATCGACTGGCCTGATGTTATGCAAATCAGTGGTTGTCAATTATGACAATGTATGTTTAAAAAACATAATTCGAATAAAAAACTACTTGAAAATGAGTGAAATTTGAGTACAGATAGTACTTCCATGATTTGTTATAAGTGGCAAAATTTCAAATATTTTAAAATAAGTTATGCGACTTATGTTAAAAATTTGAAAACTAGTAAAACAGACAAAAACCACGGCAAAAGCTGCTTAATAATAAAGGACGAAAAACATGAAAGCACTATATTTTAATTAACTTGTTTACATCAGGGGGCACTGTTTTGTTTTATGTATTTTATATATTGAATATTCAATATAATGATATTAGAAAATGATTAGGGAAGTTAATAAGGTTTATATCATAATTATCAATTTGAATAGTAATTTGATTTGATGAGCTTGATCATCCCACTTGAAAAATTGTGATATAAAATAGGGTTAGAAAAAACAATTTTGTCATTTTTCTCTATATACAATTTTTTTCAGGAAACTATCAGTTTGGGTTCATTTAGAACAACTTATAGACTGATGCGTTTTTATCACCGACTGATAATTAAGGGGCAATCTGTAAGAGCCACCTTGAGTGAGGTTGAATAAAAGAATTGTCTCCCTCTGATTTTATAGTATCAAAACAAAGTTGACCAATTTTTATTAAATAAACACCCTGATTTTATTTTAATCACTGAGCAATGTGTTGTGTTTGAAGCAAATTTTTGGGTGCTTGGGACTAGCCCAGGGAAGAAATATTACTTGCAAATGGGGTAAATAAACATATATATATGTTTTTTTAATGGCAAGTTGATGACAAAGTTATATATATATATATATATATATATATATAAACTTTGTCATCAACTTGCCATTAAAATAAATTGAATCGATTGAGCAAATCAGTCAAGACTCAGGAGCATTTCATGAAAAAATTTATTCGTAGCTTCATAGGTGATGGGAATGCTCCTAAGAATTGCCCACTTCATTCATCATTATCTGTTTGTGGCAAGTCTTTGATTTCTTCTTCCTCCAAAAATTGCCGTACAATAGATTCCATGATTTTTAATTATGTATCTTAAATAAGGACAGTAGGTATTTAAAATAAGTAATGCATTAATCATGCCTAATACAGTGTAAATTCATAACAAGTGGTCTAAAACCTACTACACCTACTAGAATTAAGAGAGTAAAAATACCAATGCATTAAATAACACACAAATGTTAGAAATATTGAACAGATAAATTGTTGCTGCCTGCTTCATCACTGAAAATTGGTATAGGCACCAGATAAAAAATAAATGAATTATGAGTCAAAACCTATTAATATTATGCTTCACTTATTTTTGAATGGGACATTTTTATTTCAACTGATGATCAAAAATCCCTGATTATGGGTCTTTTTGGATAATTCCCTAACCTGAGCTAGGGCCTGCGATTTAAATTTTTCCCAGCTGGGGCCTGTGCCAGGGGCTGGCCGCCTGCCAATTCCTACAGAAAATGTTTCAATAGTGAGACATTTTAAGTTATGATCGAAGTGAGTCAATACTGTTGAATAGTACTAGATTTTTTAAAATAAAATTTATTGCAGAAAATTTTCAGAAACATATATTCTAGTTTAATATGTGTAATTCTGATTTGTTTCATTCCTTTCATGGTAACTTGATGATCACTTTTGAGGCAAAATTTGACTAGCATCAAGCAAAGACTGGCTACAGCTTCTGAAGTAGGTTTGAACAAATTTATAAATAGAAGAATAAGAAATCTTTACAATTAAGTTTTTCGTACAATATTGCTAAATTTAACCTTGAATAGAATGAACTTATGCTCAAATTTTCAAAAATTTTCATTCTCCTAGGTAAAAAAAGAACAGATTATGACTCATAGAACAGAGGGAAATACAAATTGCAGAATTCACATGTACAAACTTTTGACTTTCACCTCTAAACATAAGGACGAAGCTTTCCTTGTATGAATCTTATTTTCCAACTTGGCAACTGTCCGACATCTGATGTTGATACAGATATTATTATCTAAGATATATATCGAATTAATATTAGTATCTTTTTGGATCCTAATATTAGTATTGGCATACACATCTTTCCTCTAAATCAGTATCTAAATTAGTATTGGATATTTTTGGTATCCAAATATATCAATTTTATTTGTCCCTGTTTTGCACTGGATGCGCAAGAAATATCTGCATCAGAACAATGGCACAACAATTTTTTTTTAAACAAAAAACTCAAAAATTTTTTCCCGAGAAGGTTAAACAAGAAAAAGAATGATTGGAATTAATATAATGATTATAACAACATTTTTGTAATAGTGGAACATTGAGGAGGAGGCTCTGTGTATATCAGAATAAATGTTGTAACCAGAGATCTATACAATAAGATTTTTTACTTGTTAATATTATATCTATATTGACTTGTTGCCTAAAATGCCCAAAAATAGATGAAATTTAGCCTCTGTTAGTCAAAAAATTTGTGCCATTTGGCACAAACTCTCAGAATTACATTTGGTATATTGGGTCTACGTCAATTTGGCATATGACAATTTGGCGAAGACAATTTGGCCTATGTCAATTTGGCGTGTAAGTCAATTTGGCGTATATGTCAATTTGGCGTAATGTGTCAATTTAGTGTATGTACATAGTCGTCTCGCGTTTGGCTAAGTGAAAAATTGAAATGTGAAAATTCGGTTTCAAATAAAACATTAGATTTTAAAAAAATTAGTAGTCGAATTTAAAAATTTGAAATGTTATAAAGTTATTTTGTAGGTGGTAGAAGAAACAACAGCTTCAAGTTTCTTGATATTTATGCAAATTAAATTTGAATTGTCGTTTCCTTAAAACCGTCCTCTTTAAATTAGCTGTTTTTGGCAATTTGGGCGTACAAGCTGGTGAAACTTGATTGATAGCCGTTGAAACAACAGTATGAGTGGATTCCACTGTATTTATAGCATCTGATCGTATTTTATTACTAGCATTTGTAACTTCTTCCTTGGTGGCATCTGGAGGATGTGAATGCGCACACCGAATTTCAACTTGAGCTCCATCAATAGCGTTAAATTCTATATGAGCTCGGCCTTTGCAGGTATTTTTAAATTCACATCGCCAATAAGTTTTCTCATAAGTGCTGTAATCTTGAATATAACCATAACCGTCAAAAATTAATTTTTTCCGTCCTTTCTCAGTAAGCAAGAAGCGCGACATTTTAAACCAGCAATCGCCAACAGATCATAGAACTATGCAATGACCGATTGGGATGCAGAAGCGCTACCTAGTGCACGAGCGCTACCTATTGCACGAGCGCTACCTAGTGCATGAGTGCTACCTAGTGCACGAGCGCTACCTAGTGCACGAGCGCTACCATAGTCACAAGCGCTATAAAATTGAAAAAATATCCTATACACTTTGTGCTGAAGTTACTGTGGTTTTATCATGCATCGTGTTTATAAAACAATGAGGGACGGTGAAAATACTTTGTGGTCCAAAAACGAAATGGTTGTGTCCAACAAAAAAATCCGACAAAAACATAAAATTCACAGAAATGGTCATCAATACGACCACCCTGTTACAATAACAAAATGCGGCACACTTTGACATGGTATTCCAGTATAAAACAAGGTTGTATGCAAAAAAACTCTGGACAATGACCTAATGAAGATGGCGATAGTAATAAAATCATCAAATTAGAGACAGAAGTCTAGGAATCAGAAAAAACAACACACCAGACAGTATTCCTTTACTCGCATCATACACAATGGACTTTGGTGAATGCAATCCTGTCTTAAGTATTAAATTTAAAAAATCGATAGTTCAATGCAACTCTAACACGAATCCAGGAAGAATTTACGAATTTCGAAAAAAACGACGAAGATCCTTCGGAATGGCCAAGTTACAGAATATTGGATCTGTTTAGAATGTGAACGACTTTTGAAAAATGGCGAGCAAAATCAGAATGAAAAAAGTTGTCAAATTACGATCCACAATAACCGAATAACCAAAAATCCAGACGTAGGTCATCATACGTTTTGTACAGGTAAGTTCTGTGATTTTGGTGAATGAATAAAGCATACATATATTGAAATTCTGACGTCTGCAACACTTCAATCTTGCATTCAAATTACGACTGCTCCAATTGTAGGGAAGAGCTTTGGTCTTATCAACGCCCAGAATCTTAATCGTGAAGCACGAGAACATTGCAAAATTGGTATGAAACGACTGCTAGAAGCACATACAAGCATGAATTCAGAGGTGGCAAAGCGGTTTCCAGATGTTGAACAAGCTGAGCAAGTGGAAGAAAACTTGCAAGACTATAAATCCATGAAATTCGGATTACGTAGATGGTCAAGGAAAGGACGTTTACCAGTAGAAGACGTCTATAATCTACCCTGGGAATATCAAGTAAAAAGAATTTTTAGTTTCACACAATTAAAAAAGTCAAAAACCATTGCAACAATCAGACATCGTGATTAGGCAAACTGATCTTTTATCAAACATTTGTAAATTGAAAAATGAAATAATACGTACCACCCTCAAAGTAGTTTACACAAAGCTTTTTTGTCGGAATTTTTACTCAGAAAATAGTAGAGCTTAGTTGAGTAGTGTGTCAAATTCTGAGTCACATATGATATAGAAAAAATTGTAAAAATATGAAATAGAACCTGCCTTCCATTCTTGATATTTACAAACATTTCAAGAAAAGCAGAAAATAAATACCCAATTTTTGTAGGTGACTGAACGTGGTCGATTTGCTGCAGAAGAATCGCCATTTTTTCGTGAACGGTGGCTATTATGTACCAGCCAAGATGAAAGGGTCATTGCATTCATGTCAGATCAAGATGCTAGTGTGATTTTTGACTCTGGCCACTTGATCATGGATGGGACATTCAAAGTTAGTCCAGATGGATATACTCAACTTTACACAATCCATGGCTGGGGAGCATTCCAGTTTGAAGCCATACTGGTTTGCCATGCACTAGTGTGCTGAAAAACAGCAGATTCCTACGTCTTTTTGTTGACTCAAATACGAAATAAATTGATGGAAAACCATAATGGTAATACATTAGTTGTGAATTACATTTGAAACTATAACTTCAATTCAATTGAATTTAAATTATTTTCTAGGCATTGGGGCAATAAGATTCATTCACACAGACTTTGAAATGGCGGCCTACAATGCGATTCAACAGGTTTTTCCCGAAGTTAGCATCAAAGGTTGCAATTTTCATTTTTCCCAGGCCTTGAACCGAAAAATTCAACAGCTTGGCTTACGCGATTATTGGAATGATGAAGGACTCGTTGGAGAATGGATCAGCTGCCTCAAAGCTTTGGCAATGTTACCAGCCTGCCTTATTCAATGTTCGTTTGAAATGATTTTGAGCAATCCGCCAGATACTGGTGATCAAGTACAAAATCGAAAATTGGAAGCCTTCTGCAATTACTTTCGACAGACATGGGTAACTGGTCTCTTTCCTTTGTCCATGTGGTGCAAGTGGGATAACCCTGGTCCCCGCACAACAAACCATGCAGAAGGTTACCACAACCGGCTCAATCTCACTGAAGTTCGGGATATGCATTTAGCTGTGAGGAATTTTTTGCACCTGCTACAGCCAATGCATAATCGTGATCAAATTCGTGTCAGAAATTTAAGACGCGGTATTTATGCCCCTAAACCTAGAGATGAAGTTTATGTCAATTTAGATAATCGTATTCACAATGCACGCTTGAATTTTATTCAAATTACGGGTAATCTTTGGCAGGTCAACAATTTTGATGTCAATGCTTTACCAATTGATGTTCTAAATTTTTTGATTCGCGAAATCCATCATTTTTTGCGTTATATGTGTCATTTAGTGGGTAAAAAATCGCATGTTGTTTTTCACGATGATAACTTGTAAGATATAGTATGAAAAAAAATTGATTCATAATCGTCCCTATTTTCCTAACAAATGGGGACGCAAAACGAGTGCGAAAATTTTTTTTTCAACACACAAACTATATAGGATGTTTTTTTTCCAATTTGGTAGCGCTTGTGACTATGGTAGCGCTCATGCACTAGGTAGCGCTCGTGTACTAGGTAGCACTCGTGCACTAGGTAGCGCTCGTGCACCATACTTGCAATGACCAGTTACCTTTGGGTGTCTGATTATTTTTTCTTTCTCTACCATCATCTTTTTATAATATTCTCATAAACAAGGTCATAAAATTTTATTACTTTTGGCCGGCCGCTGTTTCAACAGTGTCCTAGGCAGACAGATGACAGCATTTAATCATTTTCACACTCACATCTTGACCTGGACATTCCAATACAGGCATAAAAAAATAAGGTTTTGTGTCATTATATGCAACTCGGTTGGATAATACAGCAATATGCCAAAGTGTCATATACGCCAAATTGGCATACACCAAATTGTCGTATGCCAAATTGTCATAGGCTAAATTGACGTGATCCCTGGTATATTAGCTCACTTTTACAAGAAAAAAGATTAAAAGCTCCATTATTTGTTCAATTAGGGTCAGTTTAATACCTTTGTGGCTAGATTTAATGAGTTTTTAAGAAAAAATGGAAAACTGAAGCTATTAAAACCATTTGATGTTAAGAAAAGAACTATCACTTCAAAAAATTTGAAAAAAAATGTTTTAGGGAAAAAATGTGGATCTTCATTAAATTTCATGATAAAATATTGAAGATTACCAATTAAAACATGGGATAATATGTTTTAGACAATGAAAACTATCAAAAATTGAACAATAAGTGTACGTACAGTTGCCAAAAACTGTAAACCAATTCTCTTCTGATATATGACATGACCATCAGCATTCTCATGATTCCGGCAACATTGGCCCTGTCACTACCCGGGGCTGTGTGGATAGAATGAATTCTAAGAAGAAAACAAGGGAAAATCTTCTATTCTGATTATATCACACAAAGGGACTGGTTACCCTTATTTGTGTGGTTGTGTCACTATTAATGTTGTGGGTTGAAGATTCAGTTAAAAAATTGACAGGTAGATTTACTACTGTCGGCAATATGAACTACTTTAATCATGATAATGCTAATGTTGTGATATGACAGCAGATACATGATCAAAACAAAATAATGTTAACATTGTAATACAGAACAAGACCATAAAAAGGGGCATAAAGGTTCAACAAGCTCTTTTATGTAATTGGTTTTTCATTGCTATTTAAAGTTCATTTTAGGATATTCAATCATCCTGTTGATAATAGAATTCAGAAAAGCATTCGGTTTTTCCATCTATTTGGGCTAATTTTGAGAGATTTATTTATCTTGTTGATAATAATTATTATTGTTTAATGGGTTCAGGATCTGTTTCAAGTTAGGAATAGAATTCAATTATGGTCAGATATCTAGATTGTGAGACATTTATTGGGCTTGTAATTATGTTTATATTTTCATCTTATTTTTCGATGCAATGTGTTCTTGCATCCTTGAGAAGTTATTGTAGCTACATCATAGTCAGACTAGCTCAGGTTTTCTGGCAAAGAGTTACAAGAAATGTGATATGATTAAACTACATGATGTAAACAATTATGTCTCACATTGCATCACTTGAGTCACTCTACATGACAGTCCTTTCTGAACATGTTTTCAGTTGGGCAAGTTATATTCTGGATAGCAAGAGCATCCATTTGCATGATGATAAAGTCGAGCTCGAATTAATGTTCCAGATGAATCAAATCTTTATGAATGCTTAGGTTGCATTTTGACTTTTGATATACCATTGTGTGATTGTTCTTATGGTTGTTGACTTTAAAAAATGTTACGTTTCTATCAAACTACTATGGCTCATCGTAGGTAAGAGAAAATTTGTTTATCAACTGTCAATATCTCAAATTAGTATTTAATAGAATATTTTCAAAGATATAGATACTAATATCTAAATCTAAATATATGTCTTTCCTAGATACTGATAATGATAGTATCTAAATCTTTATCTTTTTTCCAGGATCATATCTACACTACCTGCATCTAACCAATATTTTATTGCTTCTGAATCAATACCATGGTCGTAACTAGTATTTTTCATTTGAATCGTATCTCACCAAACTATTATACTGCAAACTACAAAAAAATGCAATTACCAAAGTATAAAAAAACTGCAATCACTATACTTGCAGTTGTTGCAAGCATCACAAGTTTTCCTTGTTCAGTAACATAAAATATAAATTTCAAATTAGTTGCTAGAAAATCTGGAATACTAAGCATTATTGATTGCTTGAAAGTTACAAAATGAAAATGAATATTGATAAGATTGCTACACGAATTTTTGATTAGAACGATGGACTGAATATTAAATATTTTCTGAGACTTGTGATCAAAGAAGCAAAGAAGAATGTGAGGGAAATTCATCAAGATTTTAAGGTATAATTTCATTATACAAATTTTATTTCATTCTTTTACTTGTTCGTGTTTTTTGCTTGATGCATCAGCATAGATTCCTTACCAGTGTAACTTTGCAGCATTCTATCATCACCTTTTTACTAGCATAAATCCTCTTCAAGAATTTGCCCTCAAGTATGAGTCGCATCTGAAATTTGTAGGAGTCATCTATAAGTCCCCCTCCTCTATAAATTGCATCAAATACTGTAAGTTAATTCTAGAAAATTGCACCAATCAAATCTAAATTCTTAAATGCTTTAAATGTGTTAATTTTGTACATTGTTGATGTATTTGTTTTTTTTGTTATTGATCTGAGCAAAGATGATCTGATTGAAGGATTGTTTCATATATAAGTAGCCCCCAGGTATCGGTCACAGTTTTGGACCCTACAATTCAAGGATAAGTTGCCACTTATAGATGAGGAATTTTTTTAATGGTGATTTGCTCAGTATCTTAAATCTTTGCTGTAGAACCCACAAGAGCAATCTCTTCATCTATGTTACAATATATGTCAGTAGCAGACCTAATGTTGTCGAGAAATTTCATATTGATGTTTATTCATGAAATCAAACGTATGCCACACGTGTAGAGCCCGCTTTCTAATCCTTCTGAAAAATTGTGTTTGAAGAAAGTATAGACTAAAAAAGCTGTAATTTTTGACTGCGATTGGTTGTATAAACGTATGTCACTAATGGAAGGGTACCCCACTTGACAATGTGAGGATTCATTCTACTATCTTGGTGAAAATTTTCTTAACGTATTGTCCATAGGTATCAAACCATTTGCTAATTATCAAATTGGGATCTGTGACATTATACCATGCATACGTATTCTGGGAAAGTATGAGTACAATAGCGCGGATAGGCTCTTTTCCCATTAACCAGACTCTCAGCATCAATCCTACATCAAAAACTGACAGGTATGAAGCACCACTCAGCAGGATTGCTTTCTAGACATTGTGTGCACATTGATCAAGAACAAATCATGAATTGTCATCATTTGTAGAAAATTTTGTATTAATCAATTGCACTTCCACAATAGTTTTAGTTCTCTATTTCAGAATCCTTTCATGCACAATAGACACATTACACTTCATATTTGTACAAAATTGTTATAAAATCATATTCTCATTTAAAGATTCTCTATGCTGTTTATTATTACTCATCTTTTAGGTTTAAATAATATGTTATTTATTGATAATGACACCAATTGCAGTCAGTGAGTCTGAAAGAATTACCGTTTTATCGACCACTGTCATTGTGGGAGTTGTTGGCTTTCTAATCAATATACTAATTATTGGAGCATTGATCGCAAACCATTCTATGAGAAGTCATTTCTTCACAATATACACAGCTTATGCTTTAAATAACCTGCTATCGTCATTTGGTGCTGTACTGCGTACATCAGTCTATATATTTTTACGCTTCAATACTACATGGTCATTTGTACCTCTATATAAATGCCGACTGTTCGTAGATATAGTCAGTCAAACCTACATTCGTCTCTATTCAATCTTCGTCTTTGTTATTTCATTAGAACGCTTATTGGCAGTGGCCATACCATTCAAATTCAACTAATATACAGTCAAACAAGGAGTCATTGTATCATGTTTTTTGGTCTTTATCGGAATTATTGAAACTTGTTTTGCTTACTTGGGGCTCGATTTGCGCAAAGAAATTTCATGCTTGATTGGAGACTCAGCAATGGCTGTGTCTTATGCTATGAGCATGATGGCTTTGAAGGTTGTACTATTCGGTGCTTCATTGATACTTGATTAGCATACAAATGTTGAAATGTAAGATCGAAGCTTTTCCCCAGAATTCGAGCCAATTTAATCAGGCTAAAAATTTAGGCATCCTATTGCGCATCATTATATCTTTTTGCCTATTGAGTACTACAGTGTCAGTTTTCGTGCAAGTTATATACAGTTTTTATTTTATTTTTGAATATTTTCCAGATTTTTTTACATATATTTTCCAGATTATTTACCTTAGATAGGATAACATTATACATCCCACTTACTAATTCTCTAGAAATCATGTTGGAGCCAGCTTTCACTATAATGCAACAGAAATGGGCCAGAAGTTATGTTGAGTCACTTACAAAAAGGAATGTAAAAGTATTTCCATTCAGTTCTACAGCACTTACATAAAGAACCAAAAATGGTAAGGTTCAGGAGTCACAAATCAAAATGTTTTTTACTGTACTTTGAACTTTCTATCAATTTTTGGAGCTAAGTTTTCAATTTTGTGAAATTTTTTTTCAATTTTTTGGAGCTAAGTTCATGCATTGTATCAAACAGAGCAAGGCTGGGAGAAAATTTGGTCATGGACTTTTTATCTCGAATTAGAACATCATTAATTTTGAATCCAAGCGTTAACTTTGTTAAAATGGATCATGAGCCATAAAAAAATTCAAGATTTTTAGTCAGTATAAAAATCAGGCAAGTATCAACTATGAACTCTTGTTATTTTTATGTGCTGTCTATGTTTTAATCATGAAAATTTTTTGAAAATGTGGCAAGATTTTTTTGGAACTGTCTTAGCATGTAAAATCCTGTGATTCCATTTTCAAATGCTGCTAAATGTAGTATCAGCATGACAAGACCTATTTTCACAGAATTATGGCAAAAATCAGTCCTAAAAAAGTTGATGATTTGATATTTTCACACAATAATCTTGACTTTCTGTAATTTGATGTCATATTTATTGTAGGATAATTATGGCCCAGCTCTAATGCAGTTGAGAGGATGACCTGGGCTGTTTCTTCAGAGTCCATGCATACTATGTTTTAGTATAGGATTATTTAATAGTAGTGTGTGCCACACAAAAAATAATTAGCATGGCACTTTTTGTTACTAGCCATCATAATAAACTGTTTGAAGGATATAATTATCAAACTTTAGTAATATCTGTGCACGATCTGTCGAGCATGTTTGACAATGTTGAAGATGCACTATCCTTAAATGTTAAAAAAATCATACTATGATCACGAAGTTAATAATTTTATTCATTTTTTCGAATTTATTGCATATTTATGATTCAATAACGTTGATAAATTATTTTCCAAAAATGTGTGTGCTATTATCCATTGTTTGAACAGTAAAGCTGTCTTATAATGTTTGTTTTTTTCCAATTCTAAAAGGTGGCCTGATAGTTTTTGATGTCAATGTGAGTCTAAACATGCCTTGTGTATTTCCAGATGTTTTATTAGTAGAAATTTAGCAACCAATTTAATAAATAGCCATAAAACGTCGAACTTAATACTGTTACGTATCTCAATTCTCTGATTATGTAAACGCCTTCTAAAATATTCGTTTATTAAAACTTAATATCAAAAGGCTAAATTACAATGTGGATAAGGCAGGGGACACGATAAAAATTACGAAAAAGGGATGAGCAGGAGAATAAGAGCAACTGAGTGAAAAGGAAGCTGAGAAACTACTAAATATGGGGGGAGGTGAGATTCTATGGAGGGATAGGCGTTGTCCCGAAGATAAAATAGTGGCGGATTAACGTCGGCCTAAACACACTCAACTGGACGGATGAACGTCGTCCTCAACAATAAAAAACAAACCGGACGGATGAGCGTCGTCCAAGCAAATACAAGCAACTGGACGGATGAACGTCGTCCAAGAAATACACAAAGAAATAGGGGAACACATGTAGTCGGTAAACTGAGACGCTGCCGATTTGCAAAAATCTAAAGAACTGACTCCTTGTTTTCCGTTCTTTTCTGTTGATCCGGAAAAAGAGATGGGGTTTTGGTGAGGGGAATCTCATTCGCTAGAATTGTTTATTGGGAATGGGAAGAAATCGTTTGAAACTGATTGGTTGAACTTGCTTACGACGGGTTCCTTGAAGTTGTCCACCCATAGGGTGGGAGTTGGTAAGTGGAAAAAAAGGGATTAGTAGTTCTCTGTTTTTTTTGGCTCTTATTTTCCTACTGTAATACTTTCCATACGTATTTTACGATTTCCGAGTAAATAATAGAACGAAAATGCATTAATGGTTTTGGCAAATTAACGTAAAAATGTACAAAACAATAGGCTACTTAACCTACATTTTTCCTAATGGTACAAATGGAAAAAACAACTTAAAAATGGATTACTGTAAAATTACTACATGAAACTAATTTGGACAAAATTATACAGTTTTTTTAGCCAGAAACTTAAGCTTAACTTAATTTACATAATTTACAAATTCACTTATTGTGACAATACTTACCGGTTCCGCATGCATATATTTTACCACACCTACAATGTTACTCTCATCATGTACATGCTATAATCACAGATGCTGCTCTTAAAAGAACTATGGGCATGAAGTGCTCAAAAATGACTTTGTTAGATTTGTGGAAACTACACAATATACTTGATTTTTTGGTATGATTAATGTTTATCATAGTTAGGGTTGAACTTCTGAGGAGAAACCGCAAGAAGTAGTCTGTCGCACCACTCTAATCTTCACAACATGAACTGTCGATGGTATAGACTTTTGTGAAGTGTTTGAAGCCCTTTTTCGTTTTTTCGGAAGATGCAAATCCTATCATGCTTACTGAATGACCATGGGACCGACGGATATGTCGATATGAGCTTAAGAACCACACACCTTGAAGTTTTATGATATTGGCCAAGAGTCGGTAAAAGATCCCCAAAAATATGTATAGTTTGAGACGTAATCAAGCGATTTCGTTTTTCATCCGATTCTGGCTCAACATCAGGCAAATCAACAATAGCAATAAAGTTCGTCCAAGAATTGGATTTGACTAGACCACTATTCGACTGAAACTTTGCTTGCTCATTCAGAGATAGCCTGTTTCAAAACATTTCATCTGTGTTGGCCAATGCTTTGTGTAGCTGGCTTTGTATTGAAATGCCAAAAATAATACGATTTTGTCATGAGAAATCCTAAAATAAATATTTTTTTGTTTTGAGTATTGTATGGTACGGATTCTTTCGTGTTTTTTTGGTGTAGCGCTAAATTGGTAGGAGAGTGCGTTTCCTGTTGCTTTGCAAGTATATGACGTGTTGGCATAAATTTTTCTCAAAAAATCATCTTTTCTTACCTAGAAAAGTAAACTATAGTCTGTTTTTTATAAGGTGCTCTTATAAAATGGAAAATAACACAAATGTGAGATGAATTGAAAATCCCGTATGAACTTCTTACTGTAGAATTTCTCACTCAAAAAAATTTTCTGAGTGCTAGTTGAGTGTTGTCATATATTTTTAGCTCTATACGACGTACGGCTTGGAAGAAAATACTGACAATATAAAATAGTACTTGATTTCCAGATTCATTACTTGGAAGCACTTTACGAAAAACAGACCGTGCAGTGATATGTTCAGTCGGTGTTGAACACAGGGCCGTCGAATATATGCTGTTGCTAACTCATCTGAACAATATCGGACAAAAATTCCTGACGCTATCGCATTCGCACAATGGGTATGAAAAAATATACTAAAAATAACAAAAAATTGATTTTCAGGTTAATGTCGCACAAAAAATTTTACTGTCATTCAAAATGAATCTCAGCGTCGAAAATTATCCCACATACATGTTTTTGCTTTGATTTAGCACAAGGCTAAATCCTCTCAGACATTCTGTCCTGAGCCAACTGGGATGGACCCAAAAAATTAGGGTTACGTGAGTAAGCCCTCAAACTTCCTGTCCTAATCGTCATATGGTTAGGAGGGAGGAAACGTAAAAATTTGAAATAGTACTTGCTTTCCGCTTTTATTATTTACGAGAATTTGAATATAGTTGAGTGGGTGCCGTGTCCCCAATACGAGCGAACAGCGAAATTCGAAAAAGCAAGACTCAAAACAGCGATTTTCAATACAGCGAAATTTCAATACAGCAATCCTCAAAACAGTGATTCTCAAAACAGCGAATATTAAAAAATTATATGTATTAGAGTGCCAAATTCGTGCCAGATGTGTGATAACCAGCATCCACGAGATCGAAATGGAGGACCTAATAGGCCATGCGCCAAAACGTCTACCCGGCCCAATCTCCATTTTTCCATTCGAAAGATTAATTTTTTGAAAATTCGTCATTTTGAGAATCTATTCCGAGACCTCGCCGTTTTGCGAATCGCTGTATTGAGTCCCGCTGTAGTGTGTTTCGCTGAATAGAGGTGAAACCGAGTCGGTCTATTTGTAGAATTCCATTTATGCGCATCGTACATTTCTCGAAACTTGTTTTGTGATTTATTTCATTCAATAAATAACAGTTATCAATCAGCCATAATAACAACTACAAACTACAAAAGATATAAATTTGTTCAGTGGAAATTTTCAGGTCAGCTCTCATTCTAGTTTCTTTTGTCTTTACGACCAACGAAATTTCGCATGGAATCTGTTAGTTCCAAGTTTTTTGAGAGCGCATGACCTACCCACGTTGGCAAGAGTCTATAAATATAACATGGCAGTAACGCAAAGTATGAGTAAAGAGCAGTCAAAATAATAACGCCCATGCCGGAAACACTGCGTCAGGCCAGTCACTAGAGAAGGTCAAAACTTCAGCCAAACTTCCGTGTGTACACAAGGTGCGCAGTTTGAAGGCAACTCCGTAGATCTCAGGTTCTGAATATTTATTTTTACTCACCCTTTCAACGCATAAAAGAAGTAAATGCTCCTGGGCAAAAGGACCATTTTTTGTTTCATCAGTATAGCGTCCACTATTTTATCACTGGCGTATTCCGGATCCATGATAGGTAAAATGCTCGGAAACCTAGATTAAAATAAAAATTTATTTTTGATATTCCAAATTGCGAAAAATTTATTTCTCACTTGGTAGTGACGCCCTGAAACATTCCAGTGTCGATATAATATGGGCATACTAAAGTTAATGAGACGTTGTCCAATCCTTTGGCGCTGATTTCTAAATCAATGGCTTCGTGGAAGCCCACTGCGGCGTATTTGGATGCACAATAGTCCGCCAACCCGTTGACAGCTGAAAAATCGAAAGTACTGATAATTGGTGGTAATGAGCTGTAGGAAACTCCACCCAGAAATATGGTAGCCCCAAATCTATACATATACTAGGAACACCATTTTTTGAAGAACAAATTCTGTTTTTTTCAGGTTTAGAAAATACTAATTGATTTCTGAAAAACCATAAAAATGTGCATTTATAGCACTCGGTGCAGAAAAACACGGAAATTTGTGTTCAAAAATGATTATTTTTCATAACAACTCTTTCAGGTTTTTTCTCGTTTTTCTTTAATCTGGGCTTTCAAGGTCAGAATCTTGAGCCATATAATAGTTATTTGAAATACTGTCTTTGCCACATCTATGTGTCTGGATCATATAAATGGAAAGGTACATAGCTATAGGGTAGTCTTTTCTCGACTTGAGAAGCGGAAATTTTATATTTTTCTTTACAAGACCCATTTCCCAAATTTTTGGCCAACTATTCCCAACAGACCTCCTTGATTCCCTTTTATATGGACTTCCTCAACCTAACTCACACATAACTTACAAAAGTTACAGTGACTATTTGTTTTGACGACTTACACAGAAGCAAACGTTGTTGATAGCCAAACAGAAACTAGTAGAATTCACCTCGTTTCATTATAATACTTATCAAGATTAAACGATGTGAATGGCATGTATTTTTGCTGACAGGGAAAATGCGAGCTCTCTAACGCAAAATGTTTGTTATGTTTTCAAGCGACAATCTTGTCGAAAGTCTAAGATCTTGGTGAAAAATCTTACGCATCAATCCCGCAGCGCTGGCGATCGTAACCAGGTGACCATAATTCCTTTCCATCATACCTGGCAAGAAAGCTTTGGTCATCTAGAAATTAAAAAATTAAATGATATATGTACAATTCTACATCAGGTGCAGAAACCAGACATTATATATAGGTAGTACATAAGACATAACCCACAGAAAATTCTATATGGCGATTACCCTCAACATCTGTTGACTGAAATGAGCTAGCCATAGGAACCTTCGCCTTTTTAATCAGAAAAAGTGAAAAAGGTCAATTTTCTGAGTAAAAAACAATCAAAAATGTCACTTTTCGGCACCTCACGTCATAAATACATGATTCATTGGCTTTTTAGACAAAATTACCATTTTTGAAACGGACTTTTTTTATCGGAAAATCAAAATCTTTTTCGTTCAATAATCGCCCATTTAAAAGTTTGACTTAAAACTTTCTTTTAAAACCTCACCCACAACAATGTTGCTTTATCGCCCCAGACTTCGGAGCTCCGTATGCTAGAAACATTCTATCATGCTGAATTCACAGATTCTTCAATCTAACTGAAATAAACCTCAATTTCCTCGAAAACAAGACTATAAATTAGGTTCACCCATATGTTCGCCATAGTGTTGACGTTCATAACTTTGGCGATCTTTTCGTCGGGGCATTCGAAAATATCTTTTCCCGAAACGATACCAGCATTATTGATCAAAATATCGATCGTTCCGAATTCTTGTTTTACTCTACCGGCCGTTCTAAAATTGATATTGGCCAATAAACGGATAAGGGACTAACTAATCTTGTAAAAAAATTCACTTGGTCAGCATAAGGATAATTGTACGTAAGAAAGTTGTCCATAAACTCATTTTTTGAGCAACTGAAAAAGTGAACAGAAAAAAAGTAATTCAAATAAATTTTAAATCAAGTATCTTGATGCACCATTGCAACATGTTGATCAACGAAGATCTGCCTGATTTTTTGATTAAGGACGACTTAGCACTGATCCTTATCAATAACGTAATATTGATATTGTATTGAGATTCGATACGTTGTTGATGAGAAACAGTGGATTCTTCGAGAAGAACATTTTATGCAGATTCATTCGAGCCAAACTTCATCAGATGCACCTTTCAATAAAACTTTCATGGTTTGAAACTTTCAACATGTTGTAGAGATAAAACCTCTGATTCCTATTAATGATGTTGGTCAGGTACCCGGATAATCGGATATCCGGATAAAAAAAATTATCCGGATGACCGGATATTCGAATATTTTACGGAAAACTTTTAACACAAATGAGTCAGAGCACTGAATAGATTCGTAGAACAGTCGAGTGAAATCAAATCAAACTAACTTTTGAATGACATAAATGCGAAGTGATTAAGTGAAAATGTTGAGAGCTAACGATAAACATGTTATGCTTTTACTGACACGCTGACAGTTTTTCTGTCATAATTTTCAGTTTATTCTCTCTTTTGGTCGACAGCCTTTGCGGGCTCTTTGGAATTTTTCCAATCCCACTCGAAAAACAGTTTGTTGTGTAGGTCATAAATTTTCAGCACATTCAGTTCAAAATTCGAATTGCTTCGTAATTTTTGTAAACTTTATGTAGCTATACTATTTTCTTTTCTAGATCAATTTATTTTCATCAATCTAACTACGGGATGTACTTTAAAAGTTATAAATTAAATTTTCCACTATCGCATGGGCGGTTGAGACTAGATGTTAGAGATGTATCAGGTAGCTGGATCCGATATTCTTAAAATTTTGGACCCGGACCCGATATTTTCAAAATATGCTACCCGATACATTTCTAACAAACGTACCAAACACTAGGGATGCAACAAATAGTGAATTTCGATTTATTCGGGTTCGGGTAGTCCTATTTGATTTATTCAAGTTCGGGTATTGATCCTAAATTTACTCGGGTATGGGTACAGGTAATTCAATAAACTTAGGTGAAATCTTTTCTTGTATCACTGCATTGCAGTACGCATACTTGTACATATTGTGTCAATGCTTCTCATATAATAAAGTATCGGCACTTTTGTTGACACAATTTGTGAAGGTATGGAGAAACGATTTGGGAACGTAGAACAGAATGAGTAGTAAAAAACTACAGTAGATTGGATAGCTGGGCACAAGTTTAAAGGAGCAATGTCATTTCAGGATGCACATTGTCACAACATACTTTGATCCATGTTACCAGAATAATTTTTTTCCAAACATTGAATGGTAACAATGGCGACCAGGTTCATTGAAAAATATGTTGAACAAAGTGCAATAGATTCTCAGCCAGCCAATGAAGAAACGAAACAAAACAAAACCATCTACAACTTCCGCAGGCTTGAGTATGGGAGACTGCTGGTGAATCAGATAGCAGTTCAGAAGAAAATGCTCAACAATCCAGTACACTTATGCTTAATATGTTAATCTTGAACATGCTTCCTCAATCATATATATTTCAATATAGCTTTTTCAGGAGACTGAAAATTGTGAAAAGAAGAAACGACTTGGGATTCGTGAAGACCTTTTAAATTGGTGGCCATTAAACAAAAAAAACTTTCCGATTTTGGTGCGTGTTGTAAGAAGGTATTTGGCATCACCACCCACATCATTGCCCTCAGAAAGATTGTTTAGCCATGGATGTATAATTTATGAACCGAGTCGAAACAGAATGAAGGATGAAACTGCTGAAAAATTATTGTTTGTTAAAATTAATTTGGTAAAATGCAATTACAAATTTTGATAATTAAATATTGTTGTTAATGAATTGATTTTACAGAATATAGATGCTCTAAAGTCTCCTATTAACCCGAATAAACCCACAAAAAAATGTCAAAAGTATTCGGGTTCGGTTCGAGTTATCTGAGGAGCGTTTTATTTGGGTTCGCTTCGTATTCCAGTAGCTGAAAATAGCTCGGGTACCCGATATTCGGGTTCGGGTACCCGTCGCATTCCACCAAACAGGCCCTGTTTTACCTTAATTATGCTTGTCGAAAAAATGATTTCAGCTTTTTCAACAAATGTGGAAGAAAAATTCGGCCGTCAAGAACAAAAAAGGGTTTTCTTGATGCGTTTTGGAACTTGAAAATCTTCAAATTTTACAGCACTGCAGGCTGGTTTTAGACACAGTTATCAGTATTAATATGAATTTGGCTCAAGCGCGGATTCTAGGAAGTCAGGTACTGTTCATCAATCAATATTTAAATGTTTCAATTCATCCGTTTTACTAACCATTGATATTTAATGTTTAGTTTAGATTTCACCTTTTCTAATGATTTTATTCTTGATTTTTCCTCAGTTAATGATTGTTAAAGTAAGGTAATTGAAAATTCGAAACTTTTTACAATCTATCATCATGATCAGAGATGACATCAAAAAATAATTTAGAAGCTTAATTTTCATAAAATTTTAAAACAATGAATACAAGTCAATTTTGTCAAATTTATATGACCAGATATTCGGATATCCAAACTCTAGAAAAACCCTGGATCCGAGACACATCAGTTAATTCCTATATGAATATCTTTCCTGATGTTCCACGTAACCCCACCGAATAGACCAAATTTTGGGCTTCCTGGGACATTGAAAAAAAACAGAAAATATTCGCTTCCTGAACAGTTTTAGGTAAAACACCGTACGCCTGCATAAGATGATTTTCAGATTAGACATGATGGGAAATCATTCTGAAAACTTTTTTCATAGAACAAATACGAATTTTCATTTGACAGGACGAATTCTAAACTTTTTCTGCATACATACACGAGTAATTTAGCAAATCAACATCGATCTCATAATCTCAAAATGAAGTGAATTGAACTAATGAATCCAATTCGAGCGATGTAGGCCCACTTATACAACAACTCAGGTCTGTTCCACTAAAAAATATGCTAATTTATTCACTTATACATTTAAAATAAAATGATCCGGATCCGACGGAAAGTTAAATTTTACTGCAACCGAACAAGGCGATTTTTGAGTTTTATCTATTTTACATGCTAACATGCAAGTTAAATTGATAATTAGTGATGTTTTGCGATAAGAGAAAGTTATATTAATAGTTATAAGCATGCCTGTAGTCAGAAATATTTTTCGGGGGAGGGGCGCAGATTTTTTTCACTTAATTTACTGTCAAATTGGCTGCTACAAAAACACTACCTCTGCTTTTTTAACATTTGAAACATTTAGGGGGAGGGCCATAGCCCCCTCGAACCTAGTCATTTTCCAAAAACTCTTTTTCACTTACGTGTAAATATTTTCCCGATTGCTCAAATCACAAACGTAACTTTTCGGTTCGCAATCCGGTTTACGTTTATTGATCAAACGCAGTGTTTCGTTCAACGCCGTTTCGTCAATATCCAAGGCCAAAATTTTAGCCCCCAAGTCGGCCATTTTCACAGCCAAAAGTCGACCCAACCCCGATCCTGCGCCCGTTATCAGTACGGTTTGTTTTTCGATCGATTTTTTCGGATAATATTTCGACGGTATCAACGCCAAGCATGAGTGATAAATAGTCAGGACTAAAGTGACCAAAATAACTTTCGAGGCTTGAAGGATGCTTTGGCCCCATTCGAAGGCTAGCTGAACGTTAGCTGGAAGTTGCTGACTGTCCATTGAAGGCATCTATAATTTAGGCTGAAAGAGAAATCACGTATAGATTATAAATGGGCATACATGCATACATTACATCATACAATTTTTCACATTGATCCACAGAAACGTGAACGCAGGCTATTCTTTTGGTTTGCAAATTACGAGCCAAATAGCTCATAGGCCTAAATCTTCAGAGACAAAAATCTGTAACTGCAAAATATCGAAAATAGGCTTGCAAAGCACTGCTGAATGTTACTAAATTACATGGATATTCAATCAGTTGATACACGTTCAAAAAAAATGATCGTTCAAAACTTTATTTCCGACCAGTATTTTTTGCAAGCCTCTCTGTACCTAAACAAAGATCGGCCAAAAAACCTTTAAAACGAATAACTTTTTTTACACAAAAAACCACGATATTTCGTGAATTTTTGCACAAACCTTCTTCCAAATAGCACCTGAGTTCATGTCCTTCATGAGCATTAGACCTAAAATTTTAAAAGCTATTTCCGAATTTTCAACGACAGAAATAACTAAAAAGAGTATACGTGAAATTCAAGTTTCACTTCACAAAAACACTGTTTTATTGCAATACCTGCAAGAGCAGTAAGTGCTTGAAAATTTAAGGCCCATCTATACTTTTTTTCGAAAATTTGTCGCAAGTGATTGCAACGATTAAAATCGAACGAATCCCTCATTTTTTCTGTGCGCAAAAAATATCTTGACGGGTTCTATCCAGTGAACTATATTTTGCAAAAAAATTAGCATAGTGTTGCTGAAATCGGTTATTTTGTAAGCATCTTGCGTTTCTTACGTTTCTTGCGTCAAAGTTAGATTTAAAGCACACAGTAGATATTTGTTGAACGTGTTTAGTATTTTTTGATCGGAAATTTCAATATCTACCTTGCGAAGTATTATATGCTGAAATTGCTCCAATATTTGAAGAGTAAATCGCTTGCGTATGTTTTTTAGCGAAAAAAGTATAGGGGCCTTTACTTTTTCGACCGAAAAATATAAAGAACACGCCGTGAGCAATAAATTTATGCTTTTAAAACAGAACTTAGCGTTATTTTGGCACGAAGCGCAGTGAAATTTTCCCATTAAGACCCATTTTTGCTCAGTCATTTTCGACCTAAAAATTGCTATTTTTCATCGATTTCCGGCCGACAAAGGTACCTATCGACAACTGCAGTTGAGGGAGAGTAGCAAAACACTGCCTATGCAACTGATTTTTTTGGAGATGAGTGTCCCTCCAATCCCTCAGAAATTCTACGTATGTTTATTGTCAAGTGTCAAAATTTTGATGGCTGTGCTCAGAATAAAGATCACATACTATAAGGCAGGACAGAAAAAAGGACGTGAACACAAATTAATAGAAACACCTTGACTACCATAAAAAATAAAATCCCGAATTTTAACTCTAATCTACCAAGTTCTATATTCCGTTCATTTTAAAATGATCGATGCAGCGATCCTATTAAAATGAGTCGAGCACAGAAAAACTGGTAAGGTCAAAATAAATGGTCAAAATTTATCGAACACTTAAAGGTCATTTATACTTGCTTTTTTCGAGGGAACGGAACCGAATGCAATCGAAACAATGTAACCGAACGAAAGGAAAATTTTCGTTCCGTTCGGTTGGAGGTTACCGTCGGTAATTTTCTACAAAATTGCAGTTATCCTTTCCGATCGAAGGTTGATTTTCAGGCCGGACATTTCAAGCTGTTGGCGATCCGTTCCGTCGAAAAAAATGAATGACCCGTAAGAGTGTAGGTTAAAAAATCCAAATTCTTAATTGCTTGCCTAGTTTTGAATTTTAATTTACCCAACTGATAATTCATTGAATTCACTAAGAAATTAAACCTGCTGTCTAGGAAATAAAAGTTGAAAAATTCCGTTTTCCATGGTTCTAGAATATCAAAATCCCCCGAAAAATTTCGGCGCTACGCGCTCAACAATTTACTTTATACAAACTGTTTTATTTTCTCTCCAAAACTGAAAAATGGGGTTTAAAAGCCTACAACCGATGCGAATCGAATTAAAGACAAGAAAACTAGCTTTTGATGGTTCTTCCGATAAAATTAGGCGTATTTCACAACGATTCAGCAGGGGATTAAGAATAAAATCAGGAAAATCGATTTTTCCAAGTTCTATAAGAGAGCGCGCTAGTTCGTTACACGTTGTAACCTGCATTTCCTGGACTAATCGAATTGGTCCTTACTGTAGTTTCTTCATTTTGAATCAACATTACGTTGAAACTATTGTTTTTTTGTTTCCGTTTTTAACCTTGTCAAATTTTTCATGTTTTTTTTCAACTAACTATGTTTGCGTATTTTCTTACTTTTGTTCAGTCTTAAAATTTAATGTTTTACCGTGATATTTTTTTTATCTGCTCGCTATTGCTTTCGACTAGTAAATCGAATCAAATCAAATAATTGAATAATTCATGTTCCGGTATAGATAGTTCTAAAAACACTACATCTTGGGAAAAAAGCAGATTTAGAATCAGCATTCTTCAACCGACCAGAAAATCTAATTTCGTGTGGTAGGGTTCAGAAGACGTAATCTGACTCACGCCAAATAAGAAAACCCCTGAAAAGTTTCGTAACTATATCATAACGGAGTTAGGAATTTCTGGCTACAGTAAACCATGATGTCGAAATGAAGAAAGGCGAGTGATATTCAAATATCGCAACGCTATGTTGAAGACAATAGATAATTATGCAAGATTCATTATCGTGCGCTGAAATTGGTTGCTTCTTTGCTGAGATATAAGTAATTAATGAGAGTATTTTTAATTCCGTTATTACATCAGCGACGCTGGAACGAATTTTAATTTCTCCGTTAATAAATTTACGTGATTTATTGACTTTAGAGCGAGCAACAAAAAAATTATCTGCTCAATCAAAATTTCTCCCCAAGTTACACACTGCAACCTGACTTATGCAAAAAAATCTGTGATGAATGAACAGAAATTCAGAATACTCTATTCATTTAGTCGGATTTGGATTCAAAACTGAAATTCTCACTTTTTGCGTTTGATTGATTCAAATAGAATAATCGATATCGTTGGTATATATTTTACATTTGCATATACACAATTTTCGACTTATAGCTATCTCCAGAATCTTTACACTGTATTCGTCGTAGAAAAAACTGAATTAAAATATGCACATCCTGAACAATTCAATGTTATTTAAATTTTCTCAGCGTTTCATTTCTGTTTGAGCCGTAAACCATTTTCTTGCAGTTTTTTCTTATCTCACTGACGTAGTTGGCTGAAAAATAGGTTGGGCCAGGGTTTTTTCTTGCACAGGCCAGGTTGCGATTAGTGATGAACCGATGCATCGGCATCGGCCGATGCATCGGCCGATTGTTGCGTTTTTCTGCCATCGGCCATCGGCCGATTGTTTGGCAACTTTTTGTTACAATGAATGCAGGTGCATATGCTTAAAAAACAGATTGTTCACATACATATTTTACAGTTACTTTAGTAAATACACTATTTTTTTGTGAAAATGGTTGTTTTAATGTCTGGCATATTTGCCCTGTGTTGCCATTGATGAACTAGATAACAAGAATTTGACAAGCTATGAATGGGATATTTTAGCTGCGGCGGTAAGAATATACTTTAATACATGTATAATGTATCCACACATTAGATAATTACGTTTTGGCAGCTTGTCAATTTGTTAAAATCTTTTGCAGAAACTGTAAAAATCTATTAATCTAAAAACGCCTGTATTTCGGAGGAAATAGCTGAAGAAAAGTAAGCTAGATTTTGTGCCTAAATTTTTTTGAAAAACATAAATTAAAGAATCGTATGATTAAGAATTTTACGCCACTCAATTCACAATTTCAACTTTCCTGAATTGGGTTCATTAAAGGAGGAATTGTGGGGGAAAATGAATCAATATTGTTATAGAAATGATAATCGCGCCCACTTTAAACCCATTGAAGACAATAGACTACATGCTTTGGCATCTTTACTAGATCCTGGATTTAAAAAGGATGGATTGAAATTTGAAACATAACACATTTTGATCATACAAATCAAAATTAAATAATTTACGCTTTCTGTGATCCTCAAGCAGAAGACAAAGCTAAACTATAGTCTGTTTTTTATAAAATGCTTCCGAATAGAAAAGTGACACAAATCAGTATCGTTGTCAAAATCGTTTACATAAAGCCCTTATTGTAAATTTTTCACTCGAAAAATTGTTAAGGGTAGGTCAGTATGCTCACCAATTTCCATTTCTATATAATATATTGTTTATCAAAAAATCGTGAAAATCTAAAATACTGCTTACTTTTCACTTTCATTATTTAGAAGCATTTCAAGAAAAAACGACTATAGCTTTGGCTAGAATGGTTGTCGATCAAAAACAACAAAATCAATGCTTTTCTGAAAATATGGTTCAAAAATTTGAATGAATCTTCAAACTCATTCTCCAAACTTTCTCAGTAAGCCACAATTAATACTAATGTAAATAATTCAAGTATTTACACAAGACTGACCAATTTCAGGCACTATTTGGGCATTGCAAGTTTATCTGAAGATGAGCTGTAGCCCGAAAAATATGCAATGTCAATATTTTAGCAAGCAAAAGCCATTGTTTTGGAATACATTACTAGAATAATGGAAGTAAAATGCTGCAACAAAACCAGAATTAGCTATTGTGAGCCAAATAGTGTGCAGTTGAAAATAAGTTTCATTATGAAAAAAATTTCTTTAGCTTTCCATGAAATTTTTATCAGCTCCAATTGGGTCAGTAGCTAGTGAATGATCATTTTAAAAAGCAAAAGATGTTAGAAGTGGAAAAAAATCCCGTTTATTGCTGAGATTGGATTCAATAGTGCAAACTGGAAAAACAAGCTGAAGTTGAAGAAGCTTCTAGTGAACTCAGCAATCAAAGTGAAGGTAGTACAACAGATGCCGTTGTTGATGACAAATTCGATGAATGAAATGTTGTTAATTATTGAATGTTGAAAATATCAGTAGAACTTTGTGAATAATTCATAATAATTTTAAATTTATTACAGTGTAGCGACTTCAGGTTGCATTTTGTACATGTTACAGCCGATGCATCGGCAATCGGCCATCGGCCGATGCCATCGGTGACCCTGGCCGATGCATCGGCATCGGCCGATAGCAAATTTTTGGCCATCGGTCCATCACTAGTTGCGATGTGCAACTTCAGGAAAAACTTAAAAATTTTTAGTTGCTCATTCTAAAATCAATAAATTAGCGTATTTTTATCGGATGAACCATCAAAAGTTAGTTTTCTTGTATTTCATTCGATTCGCGTCGGTTTTAGGCTTTTTTAAACCCCAATTTTCTGGGTTTTGGATAGAAAATGAAAAGCTTGGTATGGGCATACTTGTAATTGGGAAGGGGGTCGGGTAGACCCCCCACCTTGGTAAATCCTATACCCAACCACCCTAAACTCGGAAAAATTACCGTTTTTAACTTTTTATGGGGAAGCTTTCGACTTTTTTAGCGATTTTTTCGACCCCCTCCAACTGGTCGGACCCCTTACAGGTATGGATGTATATGAGTAACTTATTCGGCGAGTAGCGCCAAAATTTTCTTTTGCATTTTGATATTCTTGAACACTGGGAAGTTAATATTTAAAAATTTTATCCCCTAGACAGAAGATTTAATTTCAGCGAATTCAATGAATTTTCAGTCGGGTAAACTACAATTCAAAAACTAGGAAAGAAAAGAAAACCCAACCAGGGTTTTTTTGTTGCACAGGCCAGGTTGCAATGTGCAACTTGGGGAAAAATTTAGATTGCACGAATAGATTTTTGGTTGCTCACTCTAAAATCAATAAATTAGCTCAATTTAATCGGAAAAAATACCAAAAGCTATTTTTTCTGTATTTCATTCGAAAATTGTATTTCATTCCCCGTGTTGCAAAGTGCTTAACAACCATTAACTTGGAATATTTGAAAAAATATGCAAATTTTTGACATTGCCTAAAAATGCCAATTTTTTAACTCAAACTTTTTTCCGCGCTTTGAAAATGTGCTGGTTGGCTTTCTCAAGCGTCATCAAACTACTTGAAAAAGCCCAATTTGAGCAAAATTGAGAGTTTCAGCTAAAATATACTCGTTTCCATCATAGCTCGCGTCTTTTTGCAAAAAAATGTCGGTTTATTGGCGGAATAAGATGTAAGTTAATGAGAAACGTTCAAAAATCACATCAGAAATGATTTTGAGCGATTTTTAAGCAAGGAAACTAAAACAAATGATTTTTCCTCATGAGGAAAAAATTTTTGGCGTTTCTCCTCAAATGAGACAAAAAGTTTTGAGCAAAAAAAACACTGGAGGGGGGAATTCCCCCTCTAAATACGGGCCTGGTTTGGGGGGGGGGAACACTGTTTTTTTTCCCCAAATCGTGCTTTTTCGGGAAAAAAAATTCGGAAAGGGGAAAAAAAATTTGGGCTCTTTCCCCATTTGGGGAAGAAAATTTTGGGGATCGGATACAGAAAAGATGCATTTTGGTGCATTTTAGAAGGTCATAATCTCAAAATTTTCCGGCGCTTCGCGCCGATTATAACTTTAATAATCATTATTATGCATTACTTAGCTCAGGCGCGGCTTTTAGCACGTCTACTTTCATTTATCATATAATCTATAATAGTTTTCATCATCTTGAACGTATTATCTCATGTTTTCATTGGTAATCTTCAATATTTTATCATGATATTTAATGAAGATTCGCATTTTTTCCTTTTGAGAAAGATCAATACGTCAAGTCTCTAAGCTTTTTGATGCGATTATTTCTCTTCTAACGTAAAATCAATTCAAACGCTTCATGGAAATATCTTTCGGAAATTTATACTCTGCTTACTCATATATTTTCGACCAAGTATCAGAGTTTACAAATAAATTATACTGGTTTTAAAATTTTTCCAAGTAAAATTCTAGAAATTACGACTTTTGAACACAAAATTCAAATCTAATTCTTGAAATAAATGTTCGGAAAATTGATTTTCCAGCGTCGCAGATCCGGCGCTTCGCGCCGGAAAAATTAACATTCATTTTGGGTTCTCACTTGTCATCATAAAGAACTTAACCATCGATTTCTCATGAAATTCTCAAAGTCATTATGCTTTTGGATAGTTTGCTTGAAAATTTGTTCCAATGCTTGTAGATTAAACTTTGAACTCGAAAATTTCAATTTTTTCCTCAATTTTAATGAATTAACGGGTTTAAAAACACCAGGAGGCTTGAAAAGGCTCAAAAACACCTAAATAAAGCGTCTGTGAGCATTTTTAGGCGAAAAAAACGACTCCGGGAAAATGGGGAAAAAAATTTTGACCTCTTTCCCCATTTGGGGAAAAGGCCCGGAGGAAAAAAAAAACAGTGGGGGGGAAACAGGTAAAGAATTATTAAGGAAATCGGAAAAAATTACTCGACTTTTTTACTACAGTAAATTTGAACTGGATAGTAGACTGCAATGCCCGTAGAAACTTGGTATCAGAAAATGTCACGACTTCTGCAATCAACGACATTATGCCAGATTCAAATGATGCCAGGTCATCGCAGAGGCGTGTCCCCAATACAGCGAAACTCAAAATAGCGGGACTCAAAACAGCGATCCTCATTACAGCGAAATCTCAATACAGCGAAGTCTCAATACAGCGAAATCTCAATACGGCGATTCTCAATACAGCGAATACTCAAAATTTCTATGCATTAGAGTAAACGCGCACAATATGCAAATTAGGTAAATTAAAATCGTTTTTGATGGTCGAGATAGTCTATTTTTAGTTGCATTTGGCTATCTAAATTTCACATGCTTTTGTGCTGCAGTTGCGGTAAGTATGCACAGACGGACCATTCCAAAATCACGAAAAAATATGTATGAGAAAAACATTTTTTTGAAACGTTGGAAAAAAACAAAAGCAAAAAATTATCATAAGGATTTTCCATTAAAGTTGTTTTGTATGCAGCTTAATTATAAACAAATAAGATGAACTGAATAAAATAATTAAGCAGTAAAAGCAGAACAAAAAACGAATGATAAAGACATGAGAAGTAAAATAGTGTAGTAAATAGTAGGTGAAAAATAGAACAAAAATACACAACCTATAGTCTGTTTTTCTTGAAATGCTCCTAAATAATGAAAGTGGAAAGCAAGTAGTATTTCAGATTTTTCTGTTTTGCTGATAAACAATATGCCATATTGAACTGGAAATTTGTGAGCATAATGACTAACCTGTAGGGATTTTTTGAACAAAAAAAATAACAGTAAGAGCTCTATGTAAGTGATTTTGATGATAATACTGATTTGTGTCACTTTTCTATTTGGAAGCATTTTATAAAAAACAGACTGTAAAATCAAAATCAGATATTCAAAGAAATAAATCCATAAACGAAAAAAGAAACAAAAAAATGCATACGGATATGTTAATAAACAAACAAGAATAAAGAGCTGTTATGTCGTGAGAACACATGCTATAAAGCCATGTCAGAAATATGGCGATTGGTGCCAAAATGTGTCAACCGACATCCACCAGATCGAAAAGGATGTGGGCCATGTGCGAAAGCGTCTACACCGCCCAATCTCAATTTTTCCATTCTAAAGATAACTGTTTTGAGAATTTGTTATTTTGAGAATCCGTTCTGATACTTCGCTGTTTTGAGAATCGCTGCATTGAGACTTCACTGAATTGAGATTCGCTGTTTTGAGACGTCACTGAATTGAGAATCGGTGTATTGAGCTCCGCTGTTTTGAGAATCGCTGTAGTGTGTTTCGCTGAATAGGGGTGAAACCATCGCAGATAGTGCCAGATCTGGCATCGAAAATACTGATCTGACAACACCGTTGTCCACAGAGAGTAGCACCAATTTGATCCATCAAAATTCTATCAACTTTCCCGAGATTATTGATCAAATACAATATTTGTTGATGTAATTTGAAATATCGAGCTTCATGATACCTTTAAAAAACGGTTTCAATTTTCCGATAAAAAAGTTTTTTTGGTCTCATAAATACTTTAGGAAGGATAAAAGAATATGAAACAGGGAATCAGAAGTTAAAACGTGCCCAGCTGGTCACAAAATTGTACTTCAAAAATTTTTAGGCCACAGCAGCCTCAAGGCAAAAAGGGTCGTACGTATGCGGATATTTTACTACACAAACAATCATGAAGCAGATGAAGTTCTCAAAAAAGTACATTAATCAAAGGTTGAATGGCAGTTTTTGTACAGCAGCGAAATGGAATCAGTGCTAAAACTGTTCACAATAGATATTTCCACACGGGTAGCCAGCCGACCCTTAAGAAATAAGGAGTTGCTTGGCTAGAAATAAATTCAAGCAGGTTTTCTACTTTGCAGCCATTCTACTGTTCACTTTTGTTGTTTTCGATCGTGTATTTTTTTAAACGTCTTTTCGCAGTATCGGTATTCTTTTTAATTGAGAAATGACGCCGACTTTGTAAATCCTGAATGCAAAAATTTATTATGTAACTTAGAAGTAGTATAGGGACCGTAGGGAAAATTCCTTTCAACCTTTCAACTAAAAAATTGGAAGTTTCCGAGAAGAAAAATGTGATTACATACAGTTTTTTTGCCGGAGGCAAATGAAAATTTTTTCGGCAAACGAAATTGAGGTAGTCATTTGTACATGTACAAACAGCTCTATTTCCGTTGAGGGAAGAAAATTTTGGGGATAAGGTACATACATGAAATATGCATTCTTGGTGCATTTTAGAAGTTCATAATCTCAAAATTTAATAATCATTATTATATATTACCTATCTCAGACGCGGCTTTCAGAATGTCTACCCTCACCTATCATCATCTCAAACGTATTGCCTCGTGTTTTAAGTGGTAATCTTCAATATTTTATCTCGATATTTAATGAAGATTCGCAGTTTCTAATTGGAACATTTCTTGAGAAAGATTAATACGTCAAGTCTGTAAACTTTTTGAAGCAAATATTTCTTCCTTAATGTAAAATCAGTTCGGGAGCTTCGTGGAAGTAGTTTTCGGAAATTTCTACTCTTCCACTCACTATTTTTTTCTGCACAGTGCAGACTTTTTGGGCTTCGTGCAGAATTTTTTTTTGAGATTTCTGCACTGGTGCAGATTTTTTTGAGTGGTGTGTTTGACCACATCGGATACAGAAAAGATGCATTTTGGTGCATTTTAGAAGGTCATAATCTCAAAATTTTCCGGTGCTTCGCGCCGGTTATAACTTTCATGAGCATTATTTATTTCCTAGCTCAGGTGCAGCTTATAGCATGTCTACCTTCAGTTATCATTTAATCTTTAATAGTTTTTATCAACTTAAACGTATTATCTTATGTTTTAATTTGTTATCTTCAATATTTCATTTTGATATTTAATGAAGATTCGCATTTTTTCCTTGACACATTTTTTGAGAAAGATTAATACATCAAGTGTGTAAACTTTTTGAAATGATTATTCCTTTCTTCACGTAAAATCAATCGAAAAACTTCATGGAAGTAGTTTTTGGAAATTTATACTCTTCTTACTCATATCTTTTCGTCCAAGTTCATGAGAGTTTGTGAATAAATTACTGGTTTTAAAATTTTTCAAATAAAATTCTAGAAATTACGACTTTTAAATACAAAATTCAAATTTAATTCTTGAAATAAATGTTCGGAAAATTGATTTTCCTGCGTCGCAGAATGTCAATATCCAAAAAAAATTTCCGGCGCAGGAAAGATCAGTATATTTTTTGGGCTCTCACTTGTCATCATAGAGGACTTGACCGTCTTTTTTTTGTAATTTAAGGTCATTATGCTCTTGGGTAGTTTGCTGGAAAATTTGTTCCACAATGCTTGTAGATTAGACTTCGATCAAACTCAAAAATTTCAAATGTTTCTTGAATTTTAATGAATCAAAGACTCTAAAAAACAGCAAAAGGTTTGAAAAAGCTCAAAAATACATAAATAAAGGATCTAAGACTTTTAAGCGAAAGACGACTTCGGGAAAATAGGGAAACAAACTTTGACCCCTTCTTCCATTTGGGGAAAAGGCCCGGAGAAAAATAGTGGTAACAGGAGAAAACAACAGTGCAGAAACTTTTTTTTAACTTTCCTGCATTGAGCAGAAAGCCCGGTGCAGAAAAAAAACTGCTTCCACTCATATCTGTTCGGCCAAGTTCATGAGAGTTAACGAATAAATTACTGGTTTAAAAATTTTTCAAAAAATAAAATTCTTAAAATTACGACTTTTGAACACTAAATTCGAATCTAATTCTTGAAATGAATTTTTGAGAAATTGAATTTCTAGCATCGCCAAAGGTCAATATACAACAAATTTTTGCGGCGCTTGGCGCCGGAAAGATTCACATCTTTTTAGGGCTTTCACTTGTCATCATGGAGGAATTAACGATCGTTTATCATCTAATGCAAATTCATCATGTTATTGGATAGTTTTCTAGACAAATCGTTCCACAATGCTTGTAAATTAGACTTGAAACTCGAAAATACCCAATTTTTCGCTAAATTTTAATGAATTTTTTTGCATTTATAAATAAAATTTGAAAATTACACTGATTTGGTTATTAGTCTTTGGTCATGACTGTAGAAAGACACAGGTTACTTATTTATACCTATTTTTGCTACGTACAAATTGTACAAATGAAATATTGGCTGTCGTTTGTACATGTGCAAATGGGTCATACAAAAAACCTGATTACATACTTTATTCGGTACAACTCCGGCCGTAGAAGATTGTTTAGAAAGTGGTAGAGTTTGGCTATTCTCCATTCTAGCCAACACAGATTCCCATTCGTCTATTTGATCGCTCGATAAAGAATCGACTGAATTGCTCAAAATAAGAAATTTGGATCGCAGATTTTTGCGCTTTTCACAATAATCAAGTTCATCTGAAGTTTGTGGTCCATTAACGTCCATGGAAGTCGCTAAACAGAGTAAGTTATCATGCATAGCTAGCAGATAGAGTGCACAAGGACACAGAGCATACATTGAGCACGAAGAAGATGAAGAAAATCTTACCAGATTCCGACAAATCAGTGTTCGATTTGGGACGTTCTCTGATTTGGGATATTGCTCTTCTAAATTGATTCATGATGCAATCAATGTCGCGATTAAGGGATATTTTACGCCTGGACAATAAATTATCATGTCCATAATGATCCACACAAGCTGTAACTTCAACCGAACCACCTTTTTCAAATTTAACAACCGCAAAAGCTGAACAATCAAATCCAATGCGATTGGTTACATTCTGCTAAAAGTTTAAAGAATAAATATTACGAGCTGGGTTTAGAAAACGATGTTATTTTGTATCATTCGATGGCAATAAAGATAACAAAAACTATGGCTATAACTAACCTTAGGAGCTTTCATACATTCGGACTTGCTCCGAAATTTTCCGCTCCGATGACAATATAAATATCTCAATCTGGCCTTATTTCCTCCACGGGATACAAATTCAAAATGCTTTTCATTTTCGACTTTGGAACGCCAATTTTCAAAAGCAGTCTCAGTACTAAATTTGTACTTCCGAATTTGAATTTCTAAATTATGGTCGTTCTTTAAATGGCGACATAATTGGTACATGTCCATAAATTTCCGTGGGCAAAGACCGCACTGACGCCTAAGACATTTTTTTTCTGCCTCAGAATGTTTTATGCGCTGATGTTGAGACAAACTGGTCGAAAAGGAAAAGGACATATTGCATATATCACACTTCAATGGCATACTTTCCACCTAAATTTATAAAAAAATTGGTATGAAAAAATAATAAGAAAAATGAAAGGTCTGTACGCCTTAAGATATATAAAAACACACAAAGCGCAAACAAGGACTGGAAAATGGATGTCTAAATTTAACAAATATAACTAACTTAATCGTCTTCAGCAGAAGAAAGCCATTAAGAGTTGTCAAAACGAAAAATCTGAGTAAAAAAGTAGGCCTAAAACCAAAAACTGTAAGGTTTGTGCCACTATTTTTCCCCAAATCATATTTCCTCAAATTCTACTTTTGGAAAAAAATTTCGGACGAAGATAAAAAAATTGGGGATGAACATCAGACATGCAAGCCAAGAATTTTTTAGAGAGGGAGAATCCAAGGTTTTTTCATGTTTATCATACAATATTATGACATAAAATTAGTCGCTTCAAAAAAGCTCAGGGGGGTATTTAAGGATTTTTTCGATGCAGGCAGAGGCAGGCTTTTTTTAGTCATTTTAGGGGCCTGGGCCCCTAAAAATTTGGAAATGGCTCCTAAAATTTTAGGTCTAGGGGCCATTTTGGCTCCTAAAATTTTGACATATTCATTTATATTATAGTGAATTGCAGCTGCTTTCATTCAATTTTAGATTTGAAGTAAGTGTTTTACAGGCTCTAAAATCATAAAACATCGACAATTTTCCGGCGCTTCGCGCCGGATCTTATTATATAATTTTTTAAATTAGTCTATTCACTGTTTCTCTACAAATCAAACTTTCTGGAAAAAAATTCTCGACGAAGGGAAAAAACATGGGGTTCGATGAATTTTGGTGCATTTGGTGCAAAAGAATTCTGGTGATCAAAATCTTAATTTTTCCATTTTTGTTACTATTATTTTAAATATGGAGCCGAGTTTGAATTCATGATTATAATGGAGGTGATTTTCATTAATTTCAAGTTTAATTTGAGCTTGTCAAACTTATGAAAGTATGAACATATTTTTTACTTTGTAAAATAATATAATACATGTTTTCAAACCTTGTATGTTTATCGAATAAGTTATCCTTAAATTGATTTTCCAGCATTTAGAGTGTCAAAATCTGAAAAAAAATCGTTGCATAGCGCCCAAAAGATATAGGAAACAACAGAACAATGAGAACAGAAGCTGCAATTTCAAAACCCTATACTTTTGAGTCGGAAGGAAATGAACTCAAGTGCAATCTTGCATGAAGATTTGTGCAAAATTAAACGAAATATCGCATTTTTTGCATAAATATTTTTCTTTGCACAAAGATTTCTCGGCCGATGTTTGTACGTGTGGAAAGATGCCTGTAACTGAAAACGCTGGGTGGAAATCAAATTTTGAACAGTGATTTTTTAAAACTCGTATCAACTGATTGAATTTTTAATTTAATTATATAGTACATTCTACAGTGTGTTACAAGCACGTTTTTCAATATTCTTCAATTAAAAATTTTTGGCTCCCAAAATTTTAATTTGGCCCCTAAAAATTTAGGCCTAGGAGCCATTTGGCTCCTGGTTTTCAAATCAAAAAAAAGCCTGGCGCAGAGGTGTCGTGTCTCAGGTAGAAGGGTTTACCCTATTCCTTCTATATGCCCTCGTATGCTGGACATAGAAGAGATGCATTTTGGTACATTTAAAAGGTTAAAATTTTAAAATTTTCTGGCGCTTCGCGCTGGTTATAACTCATAATTATTATTGTTGATCATCTGATGTGGCTTTTAACATACCTACCTGCAAATTCGAACTTTTTCGTTAAAACAGTCTTGTAAAAGATAAACATGTCGACTTTTCCAAATTTTTGAACCCATATAGTTCTTTTCGTAATGTGAATTGAATTTAAAAGCTTCGGGAAAATAGTTTTTGGAAATGTTACTCTTCTTACCCACAGCTTTGCAATCAAATTCATTAAAGTTAAATGATGAATATTATTTTTAAAATTTGTTAATGATAAATTTCTAGAGCTGAATTTTCAAACACAAAATTTGAACTTTATTTTTCAAATAAATGTTCGAAAAATTGATTTTCCAGTATAAACCAGAATATCGATACACAAAAAAATTTCCGGCACTGCTTCTTGGGCTTTTAACGTGTGATTATAGAGACTTTAACAGTTGATTTCTTATGATATTCAAGGTCATTATGCTTTTGGATTGTTTGTTGAAAAAATATTCCACTATTGTTTGCTGAAAAGTTTTTGCACTATTCCACTTTAGATTGTTTGCTGAAAAATTATTCCAGTGTTCCACTTCAAACTCGGAAATGTTGATGTTTTACTCCATTTCGATAAATTATTGGCTTTAATGATACCAGAATGTTTAAATAAACTCGAAAACACTAAAATTTCCAAAAAAGTAACATTAAAACATTGAAAAGTGCAGTCTGAATGAATGAATGAAAGATTTTATTACCCGTCGAAAAGAACGCAAAATTACAATACAAAATCTGATTAGTCGAGAACGAGGAAATAGTGGATAAATGTGAAAGATAAACTTCAGAAGATTCGAACGACTAATTAGAAATCAAAAATAGCAGTAAACAATTTAGTGACAAGTAATAGGAAGCGCAGGTTACATTTCTGTAACAGGCTAACGCGCTCCCCTAAGATAATCTGAGAAATCAATTTTAGCAATTTTCATTTTTAATGTGTGTGAATTGGAAGAACTAAGAATTTTATTTGGAAGTTGATTCCAGATATTAATATACCCAAGGCCGTGCGCAGGATTTTTTTCATGGGGGGGCGGACTAGATTTTTTCACTGAATAGCCCCAGAAAATGTTGATGTTACGGGGATATACTGTGTGCATACTGCCTCAATGGGGGGGGGGGCGCCCCCGCCCCCCCTTGTGCACGGCCCTGAATATACCTATTAGAGAAATCATATAACCTAATATTTGTTTTTGCTTTACCAGTTTGGAGTTTGTGGTCATTTTTACGACGGGTAGACTCAAAATTGTTGCCAATAAGAAAGTCCGATTTTTGGAGAGAGGATTGTCCCTTACTAATTTGAAACATCATACATAATGCAGCACGCAGTCGACGTATTTCTAAGCTATCCAAGCATAACTTCACCAAACGCCCTTCATATGAAAGGATGGGCCCAAAAATACATATTCTTCTAGTAAACCTTCTCTGAACCATTTCAATGAGATTTATGTCTGAGGCATAGAAAGGATTCCAAACGGTTGAACAATATTCCAATAGAGGTCTGACATAAACTGTAAAAGGTTAGATGTATCATGGGATGTGAATGCTCTAATTATCAAGGAACTTAGGTTGTGAGCTTTCTTAGTAATTGAAATTAAGTGATCTCTAAAACTCAAGTTTTGGGATATAAGTACGCCCAAGTCTCTGACATACTGATTATCACCAGGAATGGCAGACAATCCTAAATTGTAGGGATACTTTGGATTGGTATACCAGAGCACCCCATGGGGGGTATGGGGGGGGGTATTACCCCCCTCTTAGATTTGGAAATTCATTTACTACCCCCATAAAAACAGCTCACTATAGCAAAAAATTTTGGTAGACTTCATCCTCTCCCCAGTAGGTTATACTAATTCGAGAAAAATTGCAGAATGTGTGATTCTGAGGAATTACTCACTGCTCTTTTTGACACATTTACTGAGCAAATGATAATGGGAAAGTATGCAACTTCTGTGCCATATAGCGATTTTTAGGAAAGGATATCAGCACATTAATATATACTACTTGTAGGAAATCATTATAAATATAATTGGGAGATGAAATAATGCGTTATGTATATGTGATTAATAAAAAAATCGCCCCTTGGGAAGAAAAACATTATGTTCTTAAAATTCTGCCTCTTCATGCTCTCCTTTCCTTTTCCCCGCTTCTGCGTTGGGTCTTCTGTGCGCATATGGTTACCCAAGCTGTGGCATACTTTCCTGCTATGAGTTGAGACATGTGAGGTCTGTTGACGTGGATCAGGAGTGGTACTTGGTTTCAAACTCTTAGTTCATAGTGTAATGGGATTAATAATACTAAAGCCACATTCAGCATCAGGACTTTCAATTGGAAGCACTGTTCCACGCCTAATCAGTGATGGGATAAGCCCATACTGCTGAAGATGCTGGTTGAAACAATGTTTCCAAACGTATGTTGTGCCCGATTCTTGAAATGTGCAGGAATCAGTTGGCACAACAGTCCTCAAAGTGTGACTATTCTGTACGTATAATTAGTGCATTAAAGTTGCATGATTGGGAGCTGGAAAATAGAGTTGAAATAGTAAATGTTTTTTGACTGTAAAGAGCATAAAGTAGGGGCATTAATCAGTTTTGTAAGTTCGAGAAACTACAATTCCCCCCTCCTTAGCAAAAAGCTGAGAGCAAAAAAAAAAAAGTCACGGCATATTTCAAGTACTACCCTTAAAATTTAAGATTTTACCCCTACCTAAATTTTCGACCTTGGGGACCTCTGCATCAGATAAAGAAATGAAAGAGCTTTCAGAAAAGCTATAATAATCATAACAAGTTTACACTGAAAAAAATTTATTCATCAACTAGCACGAATTAAATGAACGCCCCTCGTAAATATCATTGGGAGATGAAATAATGACTTAGTATATGTGATTAATGAAAAAATCGCCCCTTAGGAAGAAAAACATTATGTTCTTAAAATTCTGCCTCTTCATGCTCTCCTTTCTTTTTCCCCGCTTCTGCGTTGGGTCTTCTGTGCGCATATGGTTACCCAAGCTGTGGCATACTTTCCTGCTATGAGTTGAGACATGTGAGGTTTGTTGATGTGGATCAGGAGTGGTACTTGGTTTCAAACTCGTAGTTCATAGTCTAATGGGATTAATAATACTAAAGCCACATTCAGCATCAGGACTTTCAATTGGAAGCACTGTTCCAAGCCTAATTAGTGATGGGATAAGCCCATACTGCTGAAGATGCTGGTTGAAACAATGTTTCCAAACGTATGTTGTGCCCGATTCTTGAAATGTGCAGGAATCAGTTGGCACAACAGTCTTCAAAGTGTGACTATTCTGTGCATATAATTAGTGCATTAAAGTTGCATGATTGGGAGCTGGAAAATGGAGTTGAAATAGTAAATGTTTTTTGACTGTAAAAAGCATAAAGTAGGGGCATTATTCTATGTGGTTAGAGTACTACAACTCCCCCCTCCTTTGCAAAAAGTTGGGAACAAAAAAAAGGTCACAGCATATTTCAAGTACTACCCTTAAAATTTACGATTTTACCCCTACCTAAATTTTCGACCTTGGGGACCTCTGTGGTATACCCAAAAGAATAGTGTTTTTTCGGCAGATATTTCGAGTTGCCATGTTTTGGACCAATTGAAAATTTGATCAAGTTCATTTTGAAGAATTTTGCGGTGTGTGGAGGTGTCAAAAATTTTGAAATCATCGGCAAAAAGGTAAACATCAGATTTTAGTGTATCTGGATTGGAAGGTCATTTATAAACAAAAGGAAGAGTTGGGCCTAAAACACTCCCCTGTGGGACACCACTGCTTACGTCTGATGCTAGGGAAAGTTTGTTTTCAATGCAAACCCTTTGAGTGCGATTTGAAAGAAAGGAGATGATCCATTTTTCAAGAAAACCAGAGATGCCATAATTTTTTAACTTCAAGACAAGCTTACTATGGGAGATGGAATCAAAAGCTTTTCTAAAATCAATGTAGACCAGATCAATAGAAGAACCTGAATCAATTAGTTGGGTCCAAAGTATTTTTGCATTTGAGCAATTGTGTTTCCCAGGACTTTTTTGGCAAAAACCCAAACTGAGAGGGTGTTGATAAAGAGTTTCTTTTGAGGTATTCTATAATAGAAGAATTAATGATGAATAATTTCACATATCTGACTAATGAATATATGCTATTTGGATGTAAAGACCTTTCAAAGACCATTCTTTTCATTGTCAAAAACGAAAAAAAAATCTGTATTCCATTCCATCCCGTCTTGGCTGACCCCTAACAGAGTTTCTATGCTGTGCACGTATATGGTGGGGACGCGCAGTTTCCAAACTATTGAGAGTGCCTAAATTCCCTAGAAGACCAGAAAAAACTAATTGCGAAAATTTTCCAAAAAACTTCAAAAAAATTAATTTTTTCGAAATGAGGGCTCCCAAAATTTGGGTACTAGGTCCGACCAAGTTTTCGGACCCCTTGAGATGTCATCTATCCCGATCAGTTCGAAAATCTAAGGGCTCATGGCATTCTGGAACTCATTTGCATAAAATCTGTACACATGTCACATACTCCATGTCACTACAGAAAAACCCAACCTACTTCAAGAATCGAACCTGGTCCGCCAGCTTATGAACTTAATGCGTTTACCACTACATAATTTCACCGGAAAGTATAAACACATATATTCCTTTAAGACCCTTGATACTATTTTAACTAACATTTTCATTTGGAAGAGCTTCGACAGTGCTGCGCCCTTCAGGCGCAGCTGCTGTACACTAAGCTCAAGCCTAAGGAAAAGTTTAGAGAAAAAATAAATATCTACTCACTAGTCACAGAAATCCATGCTCAAAATTAACAAACAACTCATATAACATAATTAAGCTGAATGCAGGGAACCGACTCATAAAATTTAGCCAAAATTAATATTATACTCAGAGCGAAGCGCCAAAAAATTGTCATTTTCAGCCCCTAAAGTGACTAAAAATCAAGGAAATTCAGCCTTCGACCAGTCAAAAGATTTGTGCCAATTAGCACAAACGCCCCAAATTTTTTTGTGCCATCCCTAATTTTTTTTGTGCCAAAAACCATGTTTTGGCACAAAAAAAACACTGCTGCTCTGCTCTGCGCCAATGCTGCCAAGTAGTTGCCTTCAAAAACCCAAATTTTTCCGCCAAAAAACCTCAATCATTCCAAAAAACCCTAGAAAACCTCAAAAATTTTTGAAAACATAGAATAAATTTAATTCATGGGTAAAAGAAATCAATCAAACATAAGTTTATTAAGAATCAACAACTTTATTCAACTGCTAGCTGCAGAATTTTACAGTTTATGTCAGACCTCTATTGAAATATTGGAGTTTTTTTACGGATGACGGCGGCCACGCCGAAATGTCTCTGACGATGGTTTCTGGGGTTTTCATGATGAAGGGAAGAAAGAACAAGCGAAATTATGCATGGGAAAAGCGCCAAAGCGAAGTTATGGGAAAAAATTCGAATAATTATTATGCAGTCTCAAAATTAGAGAGAATTCCTTTAAGACCCTTGGTACTATTTTAACTAAACAACTTCATTTGGAAGAGCCTCAACAGCGCTGCCCCCTTCGAGCGCAGCTGCTGTACCCTAAGCCTAAGCCTAAGGAAAATTTTAAAGGAAAAATTAATGTCTACTCGCTAGTCATGGCACTGGCCACCCCTACGGTGGTCACACTGCTTAATAATTATGCAAATCTTTTCCCATAACTTCGCTTTGGCGCTTTTCCCATGCATAATTTCGCTTGTTCTTTCTCCCCTTCATCATGAAAACCCCCAAAAACCGGCGTCAGAGACATTCCGGCGTGGCCACCGTCATCCGTAATTTACCTGGAATATTGTTCAACCGTTTGGAATCCTTTCTATGCCTCAGACATAAATCTCATTGAAAGGGTTTCAGAGAAGGTTTACCAAAAGAACACGTGGTTTTGGGTCCATCCTTTCATATGAAGAGCGTTTGGTGAAGTCATACTTGGATAGCTTGGAAATACGTCGACTGCGCCATGCATTATGTATGATGTTTCAAATTATTAAGGGATGATCCTGTTTTTACCCTAAAATATTAGGGCAATGTGCTCTACCAAGAGAGACAAAGATTTATACCATTTCATCACAATTCGGGTCTATCGATTCCATTTTTTGACATATTTCACAAATGTTTTCAATCATCAAATAGCTCCAAACAAAATTCAAGAGCTCAAATTCCAGCCATCAGACCCAAACAACCATCAATATCTAGTAGGGATGGGCCGGGTATCCGGATCTGGATCTGCGGATATCCGCCTAAATTTTAGGATCGGGATCCGATCCGGATCCGCTAAACCAGATTTTTTTGGATCCGGATCCGATCCGGATCCGCTGTTGTCAATGATTAAGATCCGGTCATAATCCAGATCTTTATTCATTATTATTCACATAAAATTTTGCAGTATTAGAGAACACCAGAAATTTTCCGGCGCTTCGCGCCGGATTAAATAATTCTTTGCAATACTATTTTTCAACAAATAGTGCTTCCTGGAGAAAAAATTTGCAGTAAAGGAAAAAATTTTGGCGGTCCTCCTGTACAGAAAAGGCGAATTTTGGTCCATTTCAGAACGTCAATATCTACTCCAACTTTTTTGCAACTTAAATTTTAAACATGAAGCCGAGTTTTGAATTGAGAAGCATCATGGAACTAATTTTCAGAAATTTCAGGTTTAAATTGAAGTTTTTCAGATTTATGAAAGTTGTGAGTATATTTTCTTAATTTCTAAGATGATTATGAAGGACGGGAACTCGAGTGCTATTAGGAAGAAACTTTGTGCGAAAATACATAAAAGATCATGGTTTTTTCAGTGTACAACAAAAAATTTCTTCGTACAAAGACTTTTTGGCCGATCGTTTTACAGGTACAAAGAGGCTTGTACACAAAATCACTGCAATGGTAGCAAAATTATATACTTGAGGAACAGTAATTTTTCAACAGTACCACTCTTCAAACGATTTTTGGTAGGATCATAGATTTGACCAGCACCATTCAATAGCTGTTCATAGGGGACACTTTTCGCTGGTGCTAATTTAAGTTTACTTTCTGCATGAAGCAATTGTCCAGAGACGTTTGAGATTTAAGTTCATGCTTTAATTTGGTTTTTGAGTAGCTAGGTCATTTTTTGGCTATCTCTAAAGAAAACACAAAAATTAATTCTTTAACATAACTTTACTTTACTAGTAGCAATTTGTTCCACAATTACTTCTATTTTCATTATCTTCTTTTATTTAGCCGCAAACTGCTTATATATTGCCATATGTTTCCTCTCCAAATGTTTTCTCTGACATCCAGTAGCACAATTTTTTCTGGATAACTGGATTCTGCATTTATTGCACTTTGCCTTTTCTTCATCATCTGGGGACACTGTGAAGTATCCCACACTCTGCTAGTGAAAGAAAAACTTAAATCCATAATTTCTGAAAAGTTTCCATTTCTATTCATTTCTTTTCTGATGAAACCAATATTAATCTAAACATGAATACAATTTAATGAATGAAAATTATCAATTAGTACATGTGAACTATTTCAATAAACGATCACCTCAATCATTAATAATCTATTAATCTATTGACACCAATGAATATAAATTCATTTAACTCAATTTTAGACAAATTAGACATAGTACATATACTTATTGAAAGATCCAGATCCACTCGGATCTGCTCCTCAAGATCCAGATCCGGATCCGCTGAACCAAATTTTTTTGGATCCGGATCCGATCTGGATCTGCTGAACCAAATTTTCCAAGATCCGGATCCACTGTCGCCAAAAAAGTCGATCCGGCCCATCCCTACTATCTAGCACAATTACGCCGTCACCATTACCCTCGAAAAATACTACATCCAATGATTGCCCGTGCTTAATTTGCGAGCAATTAGTTACTGAGGATAATACAAACGCACTACAATGTGATATGTGGCGGTTCATGGGCCCATTCTGAATGTTTAAACTTACCCAAATCACTTATTTCTTTTTTCAACAGGCGAATCAAAAGCAAATTCCGGCGCTATTTTTCCATTTATTTGTCGAAAGTGTGCCCCGACTTTTAGAATTATGACTTAAGATATTTCCGATTTAAGATTGTGCATTTCAATTATTGGATCAAAAATCAACACAAATCAATCACATCTTCCTTCAATCACTCAAACCTTAATGATTTGAACATAGAAATGTTAGTCCGGGATGCAATTGAACATGAATCGAAAAAATCAAATGCCGTTCTATTTGGCCTAGCTGAGGATAACCAAGGTGACCTCGAAAGTGTTCGTCAAATTGTTACCAATTTTGGACCTGAATTGACTGAAAATGATACTGCAATTACTGCAGATGATATAGTCAAAGTTTTTCGAGATGGACCAAAAAATCCAAACCGCAACTGTCTCCTAAAATTATGCTGTTCGTCTTCAAAATCACAACGTTCTTTTATAAATATAATAAATAAAGTTGTTAAACCTCAAGCGCATAATAATCCTACTCTAAAACCTTATATTTTTTTAGCAGCCATAAAAAGCATCAAGCCATCCACTGCTCTGGGACCCGACAATCTTTGTGCTTTTTTGATCAAAAAAACTTGCTACACATTTGGCCCAACCACTTTCATCAATTTTTGAAGTTTCTTTCCAGACGAGCCACCTTCCTAAGTTATGGAATTTTGCAACTGTTGTTCCTATTTTCAAAAAAGGTGACCCGGCCCTGGTTGAAAATTATCGTCATGTTTCCCTATGTTCAGTCCCATGCAAAATTATGGAAAAAATTATTAATAATAAAATTTAAGTTTCCTTCATCAGCATAACCTTTTAGCAGATCAACAGTTTGGTTTCCTAAAACATAGATCCTGCGAACTACAGTTACTCAAGTGTAAAAACTCATGGCTAAATCAGTTGGACAAAGGACACTCCTTAGATATAGTGTACATTGACTTTGCCAAGGCCTTTGACTCAGTTTCCCATTCTAAGCTCCTTCTCAAACTTTCTAAATATGGTCTCTCTGGTCCCCTTTTAAGCTGGATATCAAATTTTCTTAAGAATAGATTTCAAAGGGTCAAAATTGGAAACTCTCTATCATCTCAGCTCAAAGTGTCTAGTGGTGTGCCCCAAGGTAGTGTATTAGGTCCAACTTTGTTTCTTTTGTACATAAACGACATTATTGACAATATCAAAAGTTAAATTTTTCTTTTTGCAGATGATCTAAAAATTTTCAATGTATCAACAAATTTTATGATTCTTCAACAAGACTTGATACTCTTTCAAATTGGTCTACTGCTTGGCAATTACCTATATCTACTACAAAGAGTTATGTCTTGTATTTAGGTGCAAAAAACCCATCGTGTCAATATACACTTTGTTACCAACATCTCCCATCAAACGCAAGTTATGTTAAAGATTTGGGAATTCTTATATCTCCTAATATGAAGTTTAAAGAACACTATAGATACATCGTAAAAAATGCCTATAATAGGTCTACATTAATTCTCAAGTCTTTTGTCTCCCGTGAGAAAAATACTCTAGCAAAGGCTTTCGTTACTTATGTACGTCCAATATTAGAATACTGTAGTTCAGTATGGAATCCACATTTTTTAGCAGACATAAGCTACATTGAAAATGTTCAACGTAGATTTACCAGAAAGATTTTTGGTCATAAATCAGGTTTGTCCTATGAAGATAGACTTCAAAGGCTAGGTCTACGCAAGCTTGATATTCGTAGATTAGAATCTGCCCTCTGTACCACGTACAACATAATCCACAAAAAACAATTCTAAATCCTGATGACTTTTTCTGTATAAACAACAACAATACGCGTCGTAATCATGATCTAAGATTGACGATAAAGTCAGTTCATACTACTGCTTGCCAGTTTGATTTTTTTAACCGTTATATTAATGTCTGGAACTCTTTATCTTTCGATATCGTTAATTCTCCCAGTTTGCAGTTTCAAAGAAAAAATTAAACTTCTAAACTTTGATAATCGAATTGGGGGTGCATGTAAGTTGTTACTTTTCAAGTAACCTTTGCACCCTATTGCTGCATGATTTTTCTATTTCTTAAAATATTTACATTTCTTGCGAGTCGATTAACTAATTTTATTCTTTATACGACATTGTATTATGTATTTAACCTTGCATTTTTCTTTCGTTTCTGTTTTGTGTAACAGCAATAAATATTTTTCATTTCATTTCATTCACAACCTGATCTTTCTTTTTTACAGTGCCAACGCCAACGAGAATTAGTTGCTCAATTAAACCTGCATAAACAATCAGGCGGAACTGGTTTATACATCGATTTTCATCGTAACTGTATAAGTAAGCAAGGGTCATTTAATAACAGGTCTAACTTATTTTAGATAAAACACCCTCTTGATAGAAGCTTTTTGCAATGCATTTTATTTAATGCTAGAAGTTTTGTGTCTGAATTGGAAGAACTCAATATGATTCTTGGAACACATCAATATGACCTAATATTTTCTACTGAAACATGGTTGCATGATGGTATTTCTGATGGTATTCTATGCAATCTAAGATTCTACTATGTCTTCCGAAAGGATAGATCCAACAAATAGGGTGGCGGGGTTGCCATTTTTGTCAAAATATCTGTCCCTGCAATCGTCTCCAAAGTTCCATCCTCTTTCATACCTGTACTTGGGGGGATTGGGGGGACCCCCCCCCCCAACTTGGCCAACCCTGTACCCAAAATCATTTACTCCCCCCCCCCCCAGTTGAGAAAAAATTAAAAAAATTTGGCAAAAAGTGTATGTTTTTTGGCCTTTTTTGGGAAAAATTTCGACTTTTTTTCTACCCCCCCCCCCAACTGGTCGGAGGTCTTACAGGTATGTCCTCTTTTGATACTCAAGAAACACTAACCCTCGACCTCTCTTTCTCTGGTCTTCTCTATCGCTTTGTTCTTCTTTAAGGACCACCCGAATTTAACTTAGATTTCTGTGAAAAGCTCTGTTCTTTTCTAGAATGGTCATCAAATGTTAATTATCCTATCCTCACGACTGGAGATTTCAACTTGCCCAAGGTTAATTGGGTCAATTCTACCTATCCCAATGAAGCCACTTGCACATCGTCATTCGAGTGTCTTTCTAGTACAAGTCTCCAACAGTTAGTTTTGCAACCCACCCATACATGTAATTGGGGGGAGTGCTATGAGAACCCCCCCCCCTGAAATCGTCGACCATATGGCAAGCCATTGGGCGACCGCCCCCCCCCCCCAAGATTTTCCAATCCAATGGCTAGCCATAAGGTAGCCGTAGGGACCCCCATACTTTTAATCGGAAAAATACTGAAAAATGTGAATTCTTGATTAAAATGTCAATTTTTAAATGAAAAATGGTAAAAAAATGTCAATTTTTTAATGAAAAATGGTTTAAAATGTCAATTTTTTGGCGCTTCGCGCCATGAATACATTTTTTCGGTCTTCTTAGGGAAAATTACTAATTTTTGAACTATTTTTCGGACTTTTTTCGTGAAAAAATCGAAATTTTTTTCGTTGAGAGACCCCTCCCTCCAGAATTTTGGGAATTACTGACCCCCGGCCCTAAAAAAGTCGCCCAACCCCCCCCCCCCCCCTCCAGACCTCGGGGCTCTGTTACATGTATGCCTGTGAGAGGTCCGACTAGTTGGGGGGATAAATACAAAATTTGGGGGGATGGGGTTGAAAAAAGTCGAAATTTTTCCCAAAAAAGGCACTTTTGGAATTTTTACGGATGGCGGTGGCCACGCTGAAATTAGCGGTGGCCACGCCGAAACATTTGGCGGTGGCCACGCCGAAACATTTGGCGGTGGCCACGCCGAAACATTTGGAAGAGCCGCAGCTGCTGTACCCTAAGCCTAAGCCTAAGGAAAATTTTTAACGTAGGGTAAATTCGGCGGCCACTGCCATCCGTAATTTACCCGAACCCCCTCCCTCAACTTGGCCAACCATATACCCAACCCCCTCCCACCAGTTTGGAAAAAATTAAAAAATTGGCAGAAGATGTATGTTTTTTAGCCTTTTTCGGGAAAAATTTCGACTTTTTTCGACCCCCCCCCCAACTGGTCGGACCTCTTACAGGTATGGTTGGGGGGTTGGGTATATGGTTAGCCAAGTTGGGGGGGCCCTCCAACCCCCCCCCCCCCCCCCCCCCCAATTACAGGTATGGATTTGGGGAAAAACCCCTAACTTGGCAACACTGCTGTGCGCCAGGGTTTTTTCGCACAGGCCGGCCGGGTTGCAATGTGCAACTTGGGCAGGGCTGGCAAACATAGGTTTTTTTTCAACCTAGGTTTTTAAGGTTTTTTTTAAAAACCATTAGGTTTTTTTAAAAAACCATTAAAAAACCAAAAAACCGTTTTTTAGGTTTTTTGGAAATTCTGTAAAAAAATGCATATTTCCTAATGTTTAGCATACTAGAGGTATAGGAAAGCACAGATAAAGCCTTTTATGTTACCTGTGGAAAACATTTCTATTTACTTCATGGTTTGAACTATCTACCTATACAGTATCGATGTACTATGCATAAACACTGGAAAATACGTAGGTGATAGTATGTACCTTGCCTTATTTTTTATTATAAGTACCTATGCAACTGTCCCATTTTCTATTATAATAAGTCAACTACCTATATCAATTATTGCCCTTGCATATATCTGATTTCAGGCAGTTACTATTTTTGCTTTTTGTCCTTAAACATGCAAAATCCCGATGACGTCGAAGAGATTGATTGGTATAATGCTGCAGACTGAAATATGTGATAAAAGCTAAATAAATGTTGGTCATTTGATTTTGTGATTTGTGTGTCGTGTCAAGTTGTTACGTTATGTTGTTGTGTTGTGCACTTAATTTTGAGTTTATAAATTTTCTTCATTTGACTCATTATTTTGATATGAAAAGATGTGCTAGCCTTTTATCATTAATTTTACAGAATTCATATGGCTTAAAGTAGTCTTGTAAGCGATTGTAGGGCAATACAAAATATAAAACCTAGAAAAAACCTAAAAAACATAGTAAAAAACTTAAAACCTAAATTTGAAAATTTTTTAGGTTAGGTTTTTTCCAGCCTTGAACTTGGGGAAAAATTTTGGTTGCACAGATGAATTTATGGTTGCTCACTCTAAAATCGATAAATTTGCTTAAATTTATCGGAAAAACCATCGCAAACTAGTTTTCTTGTATTTCATTCGATCCGCATTGTTTAAGGCATTTAAAACCCGACTTTTTGAATTTTGGAGAGAAAATGAAAAGATTAATATGACTAGACTAGAGTAATGTGTTCGGCGCGTAGCGCCGAAAATTTTTCAGAATTTTAATATTCTAGAACGCTGAAAAGTTTATCTTTTCAGTTCTCACCTTTTATTTCCCAGACAGAAGGTTTGATTTCTGGTATTACTGCAGCTGGTGCACGCACACCACCCTATCAGGGTTGGCAAGGCTTTGGTTTTTTGGTTTTTTAAAAAAACCAAAAAATTGGAAAATCTCTGTTTTTTTGGTTTTTTTCCAAAATCATTGAGAAAGTGTTTTTTCACGTTAGTCGATCTTTTAGGCATGTATTGGTGTCTATTTAAATCAACAAAACTATTAATTGAGTTGAATTGACTTCACTACAAAGTAGAAAAAAGTCGTATTTTTATGATACATTTCGTACTCAAAAGATGTAATATAAATCAATCGATATCCTTTGTATCCATCTTGCAACCACACATTCAGTACATGAGTAACTTTGCTATAATTTGCTCACAAAAAAGTAGACACTAAATCTTTTGTGGAGTGTACTCCGACCATACGGGGTGACATCCATTGATCCATATCATCATCAAAATGTTATAAAACATGATCGAGTTTAATAACTGAATTTATTGTTACGGTTAAGCTTTTTAATTTTCTTAGCTCGAAATTTCAAAATATAAATGAGACAACAATAATAAAATTTTATACAGATCAGTTAAGCATACTGTAGGTTAGCAAAGAGAAGAGCTTTTGAGTGGCTCATTTTTAAATGACTTGACGTCGCTACTAAGTAGAAAAAATCGTGCAAAAACATACCTGTAAGACCTCCGACCAGTTGGGGGGGGGGGGGTAAATCCGAAATTTTGGGGGGGGGGGGGTAGGAAAAAGTCGAAATTTTTCCCAAAAAAGGCCAAAAAACATACACTTTTTTGAAAATTTTTTTAATTTTTTCCAAACTGGGGGGGGGGGGGTTGGGGGAAAATGATTTTGGGTATAGGGTTGGCCGAGTTGGGGGGGGGTCCCCCCCCCAACCCCCTCCCCAAGTACAGGTATGTGCAAAAATCATGCAAGCGAGAATAGCATATATAATAAGACCTATTTGCTGTAGTTATAGCTCGCAGCAGGTTTGAAAAGCAAAAATTTAGAAACATCTGAAATGTCTACCTTCAACAACTGCAGTTTGTAATATTAATAACATATGTAATAATCTATCAATTTAAAACCCTCTTATCGAAAACGGTATAGTGTCATTTCAACTTTTCTGTGCATATGTATATATGTGATGCATTGATACAATTCTGTAGTTGATTTCTTTCGAGTTTTGATTACTTACATTGAGTATTGTATATTTCTCTTTATTTGTAATTTTTCTTCTTTTCCTTGAATTTGCCCTTTACATATCGCATGCTCTGTTCCATTTTTACTTTTCTTATGTTCTTCACTAATGGTTCCTTTCTTATGTGCCCACTATTACTGTATTTCTATTGCTAAATAGGGATTTCCTATAAGCATAAAATAATGACACTTCTGATCTGATAAGATTAATACTTCTAGCTGCCATTTTACGGCTCCCTAACTAGTCTTAGATGATACAGGGAGCTTGCAGCAGTTTTTTACATAGTTATTTTGATGTACCAAACATTCTAAAGAATTAAACCAGAAAAAATCACTAAAAAACCATAGAAAAACCATAAAAAAACCACTAAAAAACCAAAAAGTCGAAATTTCAAAAGTTTGGTTTTTGCCAACCCTGCCTGCACCCTATAGCGTTATAATGATAAAGTGTATACACAGTATATTTGTTAGATTATCGACTAGTGTAGCAAAAAGATCAACTTGCTCATCAAACGTCAAAACAACTACAAGAAGCTAAAAACGTGTCAAACGTCAGGGACACCACTTTGGGAGGCTTGGGAACGACCACACGACCCGCGGGAGGTCAAGGGCACGTACGCTCAAGACCTGTAACTAAATGAAATACTTTCAGCACAGGCAAGAACTACCCTAATGTAAAACATATAAAAGAGGAATAGTCGTACACTTTTTGAAACTTTAAATCGATGTTTCATGTTTTCCATAAATCAACCGCATACATACGGAATTTTCAAATTAGTGTGTCGTCAAATCATAGCATAATCGATCACGCTGAACCGGAAAATCTTGGTTTTAGCGTTCTTGGATCATTATCAAGAAGATACGATGCATGCTGATGAGGAGTCAGGACACGAAAAAAGGTCAAGGCCAGTGAAGATGAACATGAATCATCGTACATTCTCTGTACTTTCAGTACAACTGTCCACATGAATTTCACATCTCGCGATGCTTTTCTTGCAATTCGTACACGTCAGTCCCATACAACTATACAGTACCCAAAAAGTCTTGGTGCTTTGATGATCTTCCACGGTAAATGTTAGCCTACGTCCATAAGATAACCAGGATCACCTGAACAAGAAAACAGATACAAACGATAAATTTATCATAATCTTATTTACGTTTCGAATTAAATTGTTCTGGAGATTGTGAAATCAGTGGTCCACTTTATTGATAACATTTTATACAGGAGAGTAAAATATTCAGTAGACGATATTCACAAGATGTATGTTTTAATTTTGTGTGTGCTTCTCTAGTGAAATATGAAAAATAACCATAAACGTGCTTGAGAGAATTAAAGTTCATCAGTAGACGAAGGTAGATGGACTGACCATTCCTGAAAATGAAAAGAAGAAAAAAGAGTCTGGATCGCATAGGAAGAAAATTTCAAACAGTTAGAGTAGATCAACTTTTTTCTGTGTTCTCCAATGTTTGCTCGGAAAGTGGATCATCTGAATCTGAAATTTATTAGGTCATATATGTTTTTATAGGATCATGCACGATAATCATTTCTCCATGGCCATTTTCCACAATACTGTTGCTCCTAAACCAGACTACAGTACAATGCAGTATAAAAAGCAGCTGTGTTTTTCTTGGAATAACTATGGTGTTGGGCAGCATTATCATCTGTTGACGACGAAAGTCAATGAGTTTACTTTTGATTTTTCAAAAAGATATAACTCAGATGACTTGTCATGACGGAACTGATTGCCGGCATGGCTCGTAAATGGTTTTGAAATACCTGTAAGCAACTCTGATAATCAAAAATGCTTGCTTAACTTTTGCACAGCAGCTTATCGCTGGACATGGTTTTCCGAATATTAGATACAAAGTACATTTTTATGCGATCTGCTTGGCAGTTTTCGGGAAGCCATGGTCAAGAAAAGACAAAAGGAAATTATATCAACAATAGTAACTTCCTTAGAAATATTTTAAAGTATCGTGAAGTGTTCAAATTAACCAGAAATACGTATTAATTCTAGTAAACAAAACATGGTTTGGTAAGTTAGGTGTTCAAAAACCTCGATAACTTTTCGACCAAAATGCTCTGCGTTGCATATTTAGTTCAGAAATGTATCTTTTTGATTGTCCTACAACGCTATAGAAGCCTTTTTTCAATTCGAATGTTTCGTATTCAGTAAACATAGAAAAACGGTCAAAATTTATCATTTTTTTGCTATCATTGAGAATTTCCCTGTATGTATGTCCGAAATGCAAAAAAACTCTCTATAGCACTTTGATAAATTTTCTTGCCTTCCATTTAGTACTATCCGTGACTCGTAATATTCGTTTTTGACGAAGTTATCGAGGTTTGAAAGTATCCTACTTTATTTACATGCAAAACATAGCTCTTTTGATCGACTGACGTCTGAAATTGGTTTACTGTACTCCATAATTTCCTCCCATAAAGTTGCTTTTGAAAAAACGCGGAATTTTTGCTTGTCTTCGCTTGCTGCATCGCGGAATTCCCCTAAATCAGTAAATATTTGATACTGTTTCGCTCGTCATTCTCTGCTGTGTCTATAGTCTGTTTTTTATAAAAGGCTTCCAAATAGAAAATTTACGCAAATCAGTAATGTTGTCAAAATCGTTTACATAGTGCTCTTACCGTAAAATTTTTCTCTCGAAAAATTTTTAAACGTGAGCTCAGTATGCACACAAATTTCCAGTCGTATACGACATATTGTTCACTAGAAAAACGTGAAAATCTAAAATACTACTTGCTTTCCACTTTCATTATTTAGAAGCATTTCTAGAAAAAGACTATAATTCTGTATGTTTCATTTTATGAGCTTTCATAGTCGCTGAGAAATTGCGGTTATAGTCGGCACGCTGCCTTTATCCGCTAAACGCACGTGAGGGGTAAGGTGCCGCACAATTTCTTGCAAATTGCGCTGTTTCTTGGAATCTTTTCAACAATTTGATTAAAATATTGACTACTAAAATGAGCGTTAAGTGCGGCACATTGTGAGGGGCCAGGCCACATGCCCCTCGGGAGGTCAAGGGGTAAGCGCCACACATATTCTAGCAAAATTTTTATTTTTTATATGTTTTTTTCTTATAATTTCTTGTTTTTTTGGGTTTTTATATTTGTTTTTTTCTTCTTATTTTTTCGTGTTTTTTTAGTTAATTTTTTAGTTATCGTATTTTTTGTTTTTTTCGGTTTTATGTGTTTCTTTCCAAATTCTTCTGTTCTTTTGCTAGCTGTCTGTTTTTACTCATTTTTTCTTTTTATTTTTTTGTTTTTTCTTTATTTGTGTTTTATTTTTTCAACTGTTTTCGTTTTTTCAATAAAAAATGATAGTCTATGCTGACATTTTTGTTTTTTGTGCTTCACTTGCTTTCTGTTTTTTTGTTTTACTTGCTTTCTGTTTTTTATTTGCTACGTTTTTTTCTAGAAAAAATTGCAGATTTTATTTTTTGTTCTTTTTGTTAACTTTTCCTCCGTTTTTCTAGTTTGTTTTTTTTGTTGACTTCTATCATGTTTTGTGTGAAAATTATAGATAATGATCATTTTTTGTTCTTTTGTTTTTATTTTTCCAAAGTGTTTTTGATTTTTCAATAAACAATTTTAGTTTATGCTGACATTTTTGATGTGTTACCTGCTTTTCGCTTTTTTTTATTTATTCTTTTTTGTGTTTTTTGTTGTTCTTTTGTCAGGTTTTTTAATGTTTTGGCTTGAAAATTATAGTTTATAATTAAATTTTTTTGTTTTTTGTGTTTTATTTTTTTGTTCTCTTTTTTGTTGATTTTTTGTATTTTTGATTGCAAAATTAGAGTTCATGATGGAATTTTCGGTTTTTTGGATTTTATTTGTTTTTGTGGTTTATTTTACGTCAAAAAATGTTTTTTCGCTTTTTTGTAGTTTATTTCTTCGTTTTTTAGTTTTCTGAAGTTTTTTTCGGAAAAATTGTGCATTGTTATGAATTTTATGGTTTTTGTGCTGCACTTGCTTTACGTTTGTATTTGCTTTCTGTTTTTATTTTCTTGAAATAAAAAAAAATTTTTTGTTGAAAGTTTTTTTTTTTAATTTCAATTTTTTTCTTCTAGTGGTCGAATAAATTTCAATTTTCGGATTTAACTTTGGATCAACGCCGAATTTTACGTTCAAAAATTGTGGAAAAATGTTCAATGGCCAGCTTGCCGTGTGTTTTCCCAAAAACTACATAATTGTGTGACATCTTGAACTATAATTTTTCAATAAAAAAACAAAAAACTTGACAACAAAAACCATATTTAAACCGACAAAAAAGACAAAAGCAAAAAAATAAACCAAAAAATGAAAAAACTTGACAAAAAACAGAGTCAATAAAAGACAAAAACAGAGAAACGCAATTTTCAATTAAAACCAAAACTTGAAAAAATAAATCAACAAACTAAAAAAACAAAGAAAAATTTAAAAAAAATGAATAAAAACAGACCGTAAGCAAAAGACAAAAATTTGGAAGAAAATATTTAAAACTGAAAAAATAAATACATACGAGAAAGTAAAAAAAAGTAATCAAAAAACAACAACTCGACAAAAAGTCATAAACTGAAAAAAAAAATTTAAAAATGAATGAACAAAAAATAACTGAATATTCAATAAAAAACTGGAGGAAAAGCAGATAAAAAAAGAAAAAAAACTAAAAATAAGTAAAAATGAAGAAATAACAAAAAGTAAAAACATATAAGAAATACAAATACAGAAATCGCGATTTTTAAAACTAAAAACCAAAGCTCAACAAAAATTGAAAATCTTTAACAGGCACATACTTTGTTGGGTATAACTCGGGCCACAGCACAGGATTGTATAGATCGCATCCAACATGGATTCATATTTGTCTATTTGATTTCTCGATAAAGAATCAGCTGAATTGCTCAAAATAAGTAATTTACATCGAAAATCTTTGCGTTTTTCGATAATATAAACTTCATCTGAAGTTTGTGGGCTATCAATGTCAACGGAAGTCACTTAAAAGAATTAATTGTCATGTACATATATGGCAGGACAGAATGCATAAGGACATAGAACCATACATGTAACAGAGCCCTGAAATCTAAAGGCCCTGTCATACTTCACCGCGCGGTACCGCGCGGTGACTTGTCATACTTCGCCGCGCGGCACCGCGCGTCGCCGTACGGCGCCGCTTTTTTACTTTTGGATTTTGCTCTTCTCAAAAATGTGTATTGGTTTAGTTGAAACCTGATGGGGCACCGTGCGGCGCCATAAAAATCACAAAAACCTATTCATACTTCAAAGGCGGTACCGCGGCGCCGGCCGGCGCCACTTTTTAGTATGAATAGAACAACCGGCGCCGCGCGGTGAAGTATGACAGGGCCTTAAGGGGGAGGAGTTGGGTGAATTTTTGGGGCTGGGGGTCACCAATACCCGGAATTTTAGGGGAAAGGCTCTTTTAGGGTGAAGAAAAAAAATTTAATTTTTTTCACGAAAAATGCCGGAAAAACGGTTCGGAAAATTGTGATTTTTGTCTAAAAAACTGAGTGCCAAAAAAGTGGACATTTTTGACTATTTTTTGTTAAAAAATTGACATTTTTCAGTGTTTTTCCAACCAGAAGTATGAGGGTCCCTATGACTACCATTGGGCTAGCTATGGGATTGGAAAATCCCGGGATATCGCCCAATGACTAGCCATACGGCCGATGATTTCTGGGCCGGGTGTCTATAGCACTTCTCCCCATTTACATGCCTACTCACAAAACATAAATTGAACATGAAGGCGGAAAAAACATACCAAATTCTGAAAAATCAACGTTTGATTTTGGATATTGCTCTATGGTCTTTACTTTGCTGTCGACATTCATTTTAACAAAATGGACGTGCTTGCAAGCGTGCGACGGACTAGTGGGAAAAAATACTTCACAATAATAACCAATAAGAATGTGCACATGTACCAGCCTGATCGTGACATTGGAATTATAACTTTTAAATTTGTTGACTTCCTCCTATTTTCCCTGAAGCAGTAAACTAGTTTTGAGACAATTATGATTTTTATCATTTTTACAAATCTAACTTTAATTCAAATGATGAAACTCAAAAAAATTAAAAATTAATCTTAAGGACAGTTTTTTTTAATTCAAAAAAAGAGTTGCTGTTCGAGCTTAGGCTTAGTGTTTATGATGGAAAATTAATTAAATGTCGTGGTGGTCTCACAGAAAAAAATCCATCCTTACTTCTAAATTGATTCAAAATGTTGTCAATGTCACGATCATCTTTTAGTAATTGAGCAATGTCTTCTTACACGATATTTTAATCCTGGACAATAAATTATCATGTCTGTGATGATCCAGGCAAGCTGTAACTTCAACTGAACCAGCATTGTGATATTGAACAACTGCAAAAGCAGAACAATAAAACTCAATGTTAGTTACATTTATCTAAAAATTCAAAAAATAAATGTTGTAAGTTAAGTTTAAAAAACAATGCTATATTTAATATCTTCTACTTGAAAAAAATTTGTTACACTGAGAAAACATACATCTTGAAAAAAATTGTTACTTTCGAACATGATGTAGAACATTTTTTCAAGGTTATCTTCAAAAAAATCGACATGTCATCTTGAAAAAAATCAAGATTCCATCCCGAAAAACATTCAAGATAGGCAGGCTGCATATCAAAGGATGAAAATTTCTGAAATTAGATCTGCCTTCTAATGCACAGATGCACATAGGCGGGGTAGGGGTAAACCATCCTGTTTGAGACCCTGGACATCCCCTGGCCCGGAAAAAAAATCGTCAAACACATCCTGAACTTTTTCCTAGCGTTTTTTTTATGACTTTATTTATATTTTGTATGGAAAACATGATTGAGGAATTTTTTCTCGCCCCACACCCATCAATAGAAAGTCCAAGGACCCCCCACGACAATTCTAACCGTGTCAGCTCCTGCTTCTAAGTTAATATATACGAGAACCCCTCAAAGGGGATTTTTGAGGTCACGGCTCGCTGGCAGAGGACATCCTTGGTCTTTATAACAGGTAGCTGAAGGGGGGGCATTCCCTACCTGCTCAGAAACCCGACAAAGAAACGAAAATTTGGATCTTTCAAAATTATACTGCATTTTGCGCGAAAAACAAAAATTGTCGATGTTTTTTCGAAAAATCTTAGAAATAAAAATTGGATTCTCCTCGCAAAACATGATGCATCTTGAAATTTTTACGAAGCATATTGGAATTTTTGCGCTTCATCTTAAAAAATTGTTATGCATCACTTTCGTAGGTACTTGATGGTTTTTCAAGTGGTAACAAATTTCATTAAGTGACTCTTCTCATATTCCGTATAATTTACCTTTGGGGCTTTTAAAGCTTTGGATCTACCCTCAAGTTTTCCGCTACGATGAAAATATAAATAGATTGTGCCGGTTTTGTTTCCTTCATGCAGCAAAAATTCGAAACGTTTTTCTTTTCCGACTTCGGAACGCCGATTTTCGAAAGAAGTCTTATACTTGAAAATTTGTAATTTCGAATGGTAATTGTCAAATCATGGTCGCTCTTTAAATGTGGACATAATTCGGGCTAAATTAGCCTCTAAATGCTGACATAATCCAAGCTAAATTGGCCGAACTGGAAAAGGAAGTCTTGCTCGCATGTCTCGAACGGCATGTTTGCTTAAAAAGTAAAACGAATAACTCCAAGTTAATCAGCATGACACGGAAACAAACAACCCAGCTGCGCTGGTTACATTTAAAAAAAACATTTGTCATTCGAATTGACTACAGTAAACGATAAAAAGTCGATAAATTTTTCGACCAATCGAATTGATGACAGATCTCGCTCCGCAATGCTTAGTTCTCTCTCTAGTCGAGCGTGTTTTTTTCCTTTACTGTACATGATACGAATTGTATATGTATGTCGGTGTACTTACTCTTCACATAATAGGAATAGCATGTTTTATTCCGCGTTGTTTTTGAGTGAAAGGGACGCAAATATAAGTAATTCTACTCCTTCTACAACAGCAATTAACGGTGCATAGAGATCATTGAAGAGACCTCGACTCGAACAGTGTTTGACCTCAGTGCTGACTCTTCAAGATGAGTACTTTCTTCTCATTCAATCGGTAGATCGAGACTAGAAAAGGTAACCTATAATCCGTTTTCTTTGAGATTCTTGTCATGTAATGACAGTAGAAATTAGGTATTATTTCATGTTATTTTCTGGTGAACTGTAGGTCACATGTACGCAAAATCTGACTAACATTTTTTGAGAAAAAATTCTATCATAAAAACGTTGTGTAAGAGATTTTTATGACGACAGAGATAATTTTTGTCATGCAAGCATTTTATGAAAAACGAACTATAGTTTTCTATTGCTTCATCGTTTCAGAAAGCAATTTTCGTGTTTCTTAATTTGAATACTCTTCATCATTTTGTCCAAAGTCATAACTTAACCTCGGCACGCACCTCACCAGCTCATTTTTGGCATTCAGAAGAATGCAGCACGCTGCTCAATTTTTCGACCTCCTAGAATGGTCAGTCTTACATACAGTAGATATCGGGCAGACGCTAAAGTTGGTCATACGATATGATGCGGCCACACAAAACACCGCATCTATAAGGTGTTTTTCCCTCTGATTTATACGTTATCATACTTCTTTTTTTATATTTTATCATATTTCATCTTTTTTGTTATATTTTATCGGACTTCTTCTTTTTCCTTTTCCTTTTCCTTTTCCTTTTCCTTTTCCTTTTCCTTTTCCTTTTCCTTTTCCTTTTCCTTTTCCTTTTCCTTTTCCTTTCCGTCCTCATTTTTTTCCGTGTTGCTTTTTAAAATTTGATGCAGTTCCCGTTTACTTTTTAGTTTTCATTTTGCTAGCTTCCTTGCTTTTCCCTCTTCGGTTTCTTTTTCACTTTCTTTTAGTTTCTCTGTTTCGCCTTTTGTTCTTTTCCTTTCTGTTTTTTCAGTCTTTTCATGTTTGTAGAATGTTCACAATATTTTTCGTTTCCGTTCATATTTTCGCTTGTGTAAAGCTTGGGGAAGTCGTCAGGATTCGAAACTCGCCCGTAGACGATGCAATACGCTCACTCGGGGTTGGCCGGCCCTAGCAGAGGGAAATAAGGCAACCTGTCGTCCGATACTCAAGACCCCACGGTCCAATACTGAGTACCACACGTTGCTGACGTCAAGGCTCCGGTTAGGAAAAAAAATAAATTTATTAAAGGAGAAAAGAAGGCCAAGGAAAAACCTCTTTCCAAAAAACCAAATTTTCCCGTCACATTGTAACTACGGACGCCAAAATAATTTTGCATTGAAAATGTTTATTTGCTTTTACTTATTCATGAGTAGCAAAATATACTACAAAAAATAGAAATAAACCTTACGCATGTGATTTTAATTGAAAGATTGAAGGACGGCTTCAGGCAACGGCACTACACTTGTTTTGCTCTAAATTTACTTTTTTCACAGGGTGCCTATAGTTTTCATTATTTTTGATTGTACCGCAAACGGTTGACCATTTCTGCTACATCCAATTCTACAATTTGATCTGAGTTCGTTGTTACCATAGCGACTGTAGCCAACAGTCTATTGCAGTCTTTACGTTTCGTTCGTCCTTTCCATATTCCTATTAACTTCGCTATGCCTGACAATACTGTATGCCTTGATATTCTCGTCGAGAGAATAAAATTTGTGAGCGAAAATGATCGGAACATTCTACCGATGACTTTATCTTTAAACTTGTTAGACCTACCTACTATGGTTATTTTCGACAAGTTGAATGCGGTGTTTCCAACGAATGAGAAATCAATCACAATTTCGCGGGGGAAGTCGTGTCTGTTCAATGCGGATTTGACCACGTTATTGCAATCTTCATTAGATTTCGAGCTCAACTTTGAGGAGAATTTATCGATCCTCAAATCATCCTTACCTGTCGAGAAAATTCTACGAAATTTGGATGTAGGAATTGACAGTCAACGAAATATTTCACATACGAACGAAGCGGTGGTCGAATTCTCGAGTGAAAGTTTCAATGTTGAAATTTCACTAATTTGCCAATGTACTTTCATTAGAAAAAGTTTATTGACGTTCATGAAGCATTCTACAGGGATTCAGAAGAAAAATTCTAATCGGCAAGTGAAAGATGCTTGTGTTGAATGTACTATTGGTAACAATGTTCAAACCCAAACAAGTTCCAGATCCTCAAAGTCGAGCCACATATCCAAAAGACACGAATTTCCCCTGATGGAAGCATTTTTCAGAGAATTATCTCTGCTGGGAAGCTCGCGGTTTAAAAGTGATTCTCATCCGCCGGATCGAAAATCTCACAAATCTTCTCATGTCCACTTGAAAAAGTCGAACAGGTTAGAACATTCCTTCAACTTTTATAACCAAGTTTCCAAATCAGCCAAATCGAGAGTACCTTTGGAAATTAGATACAACAAAAATTACGTTCAAAAATTGGAATACGATAGGCAAAAATTGCGACGAATTTTAGCCGATTTAGAGAAAAATTCGCATCGAAAAATTTTTCGACCGAAATCAACACCTTGTACAAACATTTTACAATCCAAAGATGGTATGTGTCAAGTTGATTTGACGCCGAAATTTCGGAATCAAGCAACGCAGCTAGAACCGGAAAAAGTCTATAGATCCGTTCAAACTGATGACTCACCGAAAAGTATCGGAAAACAAACTTCGATCTCGAGAAATTCTTCCTCGTCTCGTCAAACGTCGTATGCAGACGAAAAATTCGAGTCTGATCAGGATGAACAAAAATCTATTGTAAAATCAGAAACGCCAGCCACTGTATCAACAGTCAAATCGATCGAGACGTCGCCAAGAAAGAAAGATATTTCTGATAAGAGATCATCCGAATCGAGTCCAAAGTCTTCTTCATCGAAAAAATCGACGATTAAAAGCTTGCCTACTCAGCTAGATCGTGATCACAGTGATAAAAGAAGCCCAGAATTGATCGATGAAGAAAAATCGGATGGTCAACAGTCGGGAAAATTGTCGCCAGTTTCTGCATATCTGGAAAAATTGAGGAGTCAGCAGAAAAATGATGATCATTTCGATTATTTTATGGGCAGACGTTGGACGATTCATACAGAATCGGTTAGTTCTTATAGACCTTCGGTGGATGATGATGACAACAACGATTTAATCAGTTCGGACGCTGTAGGATAATAATATCTTTGAAAAATTAGATTGTGCATGATGTATTTTCAAGCTTTGCTCATCGAGTATAAGGTTCGAGGATTGAGGTATTACTCTAGATTATAATATAAAATGCTTGTATACTAGGTAGTGCATTTGGTTCATATGAAGGTTGTTAGCAAGACACATGATGAACTGACGATTTGGAACTATAGTCTGTTTTTTTATAAAATGCTTCTAAATAGAAAAGTGACACAAATCAGTACTGTCGTCAAAATCGTTTTCATATAGATCTATCTGTAAAATCTTTTGCTCGAAAAATTTTTAAAGATTAGGTCAGTATCCTCACAGGTTTCCAGTCCTATACGAGATGCTGTTCATCGGCAAATCATGAAAATCTGACATACTACTTGCTTTCCACTTTCATTATTTAGAAGCATTTCAAGAAAAACAGACTAGCAGATTACAATGAGACTCCAAAATGGTTGATAAATTTTCCATCTCATGACTTTTTATGGGTCTGTTACATTCCATAGTATGACCTCTTGTGTCCTTCTCATGATAAAGGTACATGCCTTAATGATTCTTGAAAATTCTTCTGAAATAAAGTGTCTATTTGTTAATCTATTTGTTGTGAGCTATCGAACGCACCAAAGAATTTATAGAATTTATGCTTGGAAGTATTCCCGCGTGAAAAGTTTTCCTATAGCTGATGGCGACAAAAGATTATGCACTTTTGTTGTCAAGATTTTCAGATTATTAATTTTTAACCACGTAATCCAAAGTCGATTCTGTCACAAAGCGTATCAATTATTTTTTCGATAGAGATAGAAATTTTGGAGAACGTATTTCATAAACTATGTTTTCATAGTACAGTATGACTTTCAAATAAGTAAGTAAATCATTTTAAATCTGGTCTCAGGTTTTTGGACAATTGCTTCATCTAGATTGAAAGTGACAAACATAAAATTTCACTGGGGATGGAAATATGGGACGGATAATCATGCTTTTGGTCAGGAGGTCATCTGACGGGGTCGAGCTCTAGCATTTTGCGAGCTTGTGACCATACATGCATATGGGGGTTTGGGGGTCTGGACCGACAATAGATTTTGATTGACTCTCAGCAGATTCTTGCCGAATCTTAGCAGATTCGATCCCCCGCAACGTCGATCAAGCAGATGATGAAGGAAAAGGAGAAAAAAGAATAGAAATATTTCATAAGAGATGAACATGATGCTGTACTTCTGCAATTTTTCTGAACAAATCATACTTGATTCCAAAGAAGTAACATTAGAACTTTAGAAAGTGCTGATCAAGGGAAAGTCTGCATATTTGACTAATATAGGTGGAAGAATTTGCTGCTTGGATGTTACAAAACTTTCCTTTAGGTTATCAAGAAAAAGAAAAATTTTCTATCCCACCCCCCTCCTGGCTGAGTCGAAACAGGAATTCCGTGCTGAGAATCAAAAATAAAACTTTACTGATTCTAAAAATAAAGTATCTTATGGACTGGGTACACAAAAAACACCGAATAAGAAATGTCATTCCATTCCCTTTCAGAGAATATTTTTAATCAAATCAACTTGATTTTATCACTATAGCTACTGCTAGCTTGAGACGACAAATTTAGATCACTCTCGGCCGTTGATGAAACGGTCAACTTTTCTATCAAATACAACGGCCGTTCGCCGGCCGTGCTGGCCGCCGTCGTACTTTCCGTGGATCCTATCGTTTTTTTTACAGTGGCGTAGGAACGAGTGGTTTCTGGTCCCTGAAAATGGTTCAATGTTTAATTCTGCAGATAATTTCAGTGAGTCATCGGATACAGAGGAAGGACTATTCATTCGAAAACTACAAACAAACCCAAACACCGAAATTGCTGACATTTTTTTCATACTACTTCCGTACATTTCCGTATTTTCGACCTTAAGTTTTTTTGAAAATGGTATCATCTAGAGTTCGGTGTCACTAGACAATCACACGTTAAGAAAAAATTAGTTCATTCCAAACTACGAAACTGCAGAACAACTGAGATCGAATTAAAAAAAAGTTCACTGGTCAAAATGATATATCCAATTCACACCATGTACACCATTTCACTGGCCGCCGACGACGAAGTCGATGGTCCGGTCATCGTTATAATCGGGGTGACCGTGACGGACACCGGACTGGGACTTTTCATTCGATAGGGAGGATAATCCAAACTTTGCGTTTTGTACAACGACGTATGACCAACTCTGAAATGATGAACATTTTGAATGGTCATAAATATGCCATTTTCTTTCAGAACGATACGCAGCAGAGTAAAAAATTTGTGGGCCAAAAGATCACTCCAAAGATGAGTCTTGTGGTAAATGATATTAAAACCAAATTGAATGGAGCATAGACTGAATTTGTGCAGATGTGCAGAAAACGGTCGTTAGATTGTTATATCATCGAAAAATCGTACTTTGCTGCATCGGCAACCGTTGCTGATGTTCTAGCTCGGCTCAACGACGCCATTTCGATATAATCAGATGGTTGACCAGGCGCGACATCACCTGAAAAACTTTCCTATTCGGCTCATTTCAAACAAAATTTGCTGATCCTGAGACGAATGACGCAAAACCTCAACACAGAAACGTATGGCAGTCCAAAGTGATGTCTAACTTTTCGATAAATGAGCTGACAAAAGTATTTCAGCAGACCCTCAAACCATAATTTATCCGAATCATCTCAACCTATATCAAACTTGAATCAGTCTCAAGGTCGTTGAGAGGTTCATCAAAGTCAGGTTCGTGTAAAAAAGGTTCACCATCATATCAAGCCTACGATTATCTCGTTTATTATGACGAAAAATCACATGAAAAAGAGTCGGCATCCAATCAAATAAGCTGTCTAACATTTTCCTTAATTTTTGACAAGATAGTAATACTGTTTTAACTCATAACTGTTTTTAAACATATATGATAGAAGCAGACATGCACGGCAAGAAATTTCCAGGGGGGAGAGTCCTTGGACTTTCTATCCAGGAGGTAGGGGGGGTGGGTGAGCAAAAAAACAAAAAAAAGTTCTGAAAGCTTGTTTTTCATACAAAATATGCACAAAAATTATCAAAAAACGTGTCTTGAAAAAAGTTCAAGCGGGGTGTTTGATGATTTTTTTGGGCCAGGAAGGGTAGCCAGGGTCTCAGGTATGGGCGTTTACCCCCCTACCCTCTATGTACATGTATGGATAGAAGTCTTTGTATTTTATTCCGTCCAAGTTTCCCAGCGAATAGCTTAACTGGCATAACAATCAAAACGTGACTGCAAATAAACGATATGAGACCTTAGCATGGTTTCCACAAAATATTTTAAAAGAAAGTTCATTTGTTATTGTAATTGACGGTAGGATATATTGAAAAGTATTTGTTATGCTTACATTCTATTTTTTTCAGCATTCAGAGGCTGCACAAGTGACTTCCATTGAAAACTGTCTAACTCATGGTAAATATTCCACCTGCTCGTTCTCTAAGCTCAAGAATAGATTCAGCATAGAACGATCCAAACTCGCACAAGTATTTCATGAAAATCAGTTAAAGACAGTTTGTGAATTAAAAAGTGTCAAAATTATTTAGTATTTTTTAGATCTTTCCTTGAGTGCCGAATATTCTGTCGGTCGACTCAAGAATTTCAGTTCCACGTAATTTGATAATTAGCAAAAGATAATGAACACCTGTAACTTTCAGATTTTATAATTCACAAGCAACCAGATTATGCATTATAAGAAAAGAATATCAACAAACAAATAAAAGCTGCATAAGTCACCTGCAGCCGTTTCCCGCGTCTTATAGAACGATTGCCGTTGTTTCCGAATGACGCCGCGCTGCATCCGCAACGTCGTCCTACGACGCATCAACGACGATCCGGTAGTAGACAATAAGCCGGGTGTGCTGGCTCTTTCTTTTTCACTCGAAGACACTTGTGCACCGGCTTCCACTGCTCCACCATTGCCAACCGTTGTGTGTTCAAGGGCACCGCCGCTCGTCGCCTGTTCGTTCTCCGCTTCTTCCATGATTGTACACTCGTCGATCGGCGATTGTATCGATTCTTGGGGCGATGAACCTGTAGTTGGGTATATCATAGAGGGCAGCCCTAGGAACAGCATTCCCAAGCTTAGGCTAACTTTCCAATCGCTTTGCTTTTGATATCCTACGAAATTTTAGGTGTCTGATTCGCATGTACTTGGTATCCAAAGTTCCGAATCATGGGAACTCGACGATATTTCCATGTCTCAGCTCCTATGCTCGGGAAATTCTCGATTTGAAAGATATATTTGGAAAAATGTCGACTTTTCTTTAGAAAAATCAGTTTAAAATTTTTTCAAGTTCATTATTTGAGAAAGAAAAAACCCACTAACATATATATAGTCTTTGCTCATACATTAAAAACCATAATCCTCTGAAATTCGACTCCTGGCATAGATCAGCAGGTTACATGAACAACTTAGAGCAGTCCCAAGGTCAGATTTTCAGGTAGGGGTAAATTTGATAATTTGCCGAGGTAGTCTAGCTAAATGTTTTCCTAAAATTATACACCCAGTGATGAATTTTTAGGACTTCAGGTAGGAGTAATACCCTCCTCATACCACTGCCTATGGGATAGCCTGAAGCAGATGTGCGAAAACCATGCCATTATCAGATCAAAATCTATAAAAATAAAATTTTCAAGGCTAAAAGCTACCGCTTTGAAAAAGCAAATTTTTTTGGGATTCGCGCAATAAAGAGAATTTTTATTGACATTTTGGGCCCTAGACATATTTTCGACACATTTTTAGAGATTTTATTGGTCTAAATTCGCTCTTTTCGACCAATTCTGACCCTTTACAAGAAATTGGCCGCATCAGCTGACATTCTCTACTTAAAAAGATCACCGACTCCTGCCTAGCATCATGAAGCTGTTATACATTTGCACCTTCTGAGTCTTGGTGGACGAATTTTTCTTCCACATGTGTGGAGAGCAAATTATGATGTTTTTCTTCATTATAGTGATAATCTGGATAAGCACCTCTTTCACGAGGATTCGAGGAAAAAATGTGAGGAGCTATGATTCTAATGAAGTTGTCGCGAAAATCTGTGTAAAAAATGAAAAAAGACAAATATTTGAATCATTTATGAAAATCTTTCGAAGTAATAATTTTCAGGTAACTTTAAAACAGCGAGAGCCTAACTTTTTTCCTTGATGGGCAAAATGAGATTATCAACTTTTAGAGCGCTGGACAACACATGTCTGCCTAAACATGTACTAATATTTTGCTGACCACTACAGACTAATTACTCTTTTATGAAACGAATACTTATTGAGCTCAAATAAAATACTAAAAGCTTTTCATGAAGATTGTGGCCTTTTCGTTTTCCAAATTTATTTGCAAGTATTTTTCCACAGCTTTTCCAAAAAGCAAATTTTTTTGCATAGTGTAAATTCACTCTCACAGATTTTCTATAGTCTTTATTTTCAAATGATTTCAGGTGAAATAGAACATAGGACTGAAAGAGATTGGGAAAACAGTGATTCGGACGAACAGGAAACGTCGCTGCCGTCGACTTCCGAAACAAACGATTTCGGCATACGGTGCAAGTTTTTTTGATATGGGTGTTTTTTGACGTCGGTGAGACTCATTTGAAAAAATGTAAGTTTCAACAGCATGTAAGCAAGTTTAGTAATCATCCTTCATAAATTTATAACAATTAGTAACTACAGTAAATCTACTTTCTTTTTACCTGGTTCAGTGTTGTCAACTGCGGGGTTTTTCCCCAAAATTTGGGGTTTTCTTTTCAATTTGAGGTTTTTTTGGGGTTTTACATAGTGTGGGGTTTTCTTCGGGGTTTTTTTTTTAAATTCGGGGTTTTTTTGGTGATTCTGTTCAGCAAGTAGTAATTACTTTTTAAAGTAGAATACTGTATTTTTTACAAAGTATCATTCATCATCACCGTTTTTCTTTAGTGCTTTTTCTCCTTTTTTAGTCTAATATTTTTTTGCAACTATGAAGATTTTTCGGACTCTTTCCTAATTATCGAGAGTTTATCGAGTATTCCGACGTTTTTCAGCGTTTTCTAGGGAATTAAGAATTTTTTGAAAATTAGGAAAAACATTTGAGGCTCATACATTATGTCTATTAAGAAAATGATGTCGCATCGCAGAAAAACAGTATAATTGATAATATTATGCTATTTGTTTTAAGATTAATAATAACATAATGTCGGACGAAGATAGTGCTCATAGTCCTATTCATATTGACGACAGCAGCAACCAATCTGAGTCAGAAGTTGTTTTTCCATGAATGTAACTCAGTCAATGTTGAAAAACTTCAATGTAAAAATGTATGATTTTAAAAAGTTTGAAAATGATAATGATGATATTGTGTGTGCTAATGAAGTCGATGAAGTTTTGGATGAAATTTGAATAAAAATTTTGAAGAATGTGTTGTTTTATCATACAATTATGCTAAATTGAGCATTGTTCCATACATATACGTTTTGAAAATTTTGGGGTTTTTTCCCAAAATTTTGGGTTTTTTTGGGGATTTTGAAGGCAGAAGCTGGTAACACTGACCTGGTTTACCGACTGGCGAGGGCGACAATCGCGACACTTTGGAACTAAACGACATACGCCTAACGTCAGAGGACGTTCGCCTCAATTCCGATTGTCGTCGACCGAGGCCGCTGGTCGACTGCATACTGCTCGAATCGCTGTGCACGTCGGCCATAATGGTCGGCGTTCGGGAATGATTGTCTGTGAATAAGTGTGGATTATAGGTCCACAAGGTCAGATCTTCAAGTAAGGGTAGAATTCAATATTTGTGGGGAGGTGTAGCTTAAATACTAATTAAAAAACCGGTTTCTGCCAAAATTCGATATTCACTAATCCATTTTTATGATTATTGGTAGGGTTGATACATCCCCTAATACCTCTCCCTGACTGAAAATGACTAGCTCGTAAATTTTAGCCTTTCTGAAAATCCTGAACTCGATTCTGCCTAAAACGCCGTCGATTCTTACACAACAAAGTAGCATACCTAGAGATCTGTTCGCTAAATCCTCTTTTAAATTTCGTAACTCGACGGCCAAATCCGCCAAACATACTCCGTTGCATCGTCCGGTCAAATTTCCGCTGGTCAACTGCAAGGAGTTGAATAAACGGTCACGCAAAAAGTCCATCCACGAGTTTTCTTGATCGCTTTGCGGTTTTGTGATCAAGAACTGCAAGAAGAATGTCATTTGTTTGAAACGAGTCAACCAAAAAAAAACGTAAAAAACAGGGGGTTTCATCGTACGACGAACGTCTGAACTATGTACGACAGGACTGTGACCATGTTACGAAACCAAGAAACTAAATGATCTGATCCGAATCAGGCCAAAACGTACCCATGGAGGGATAATCCAGAAGAGTTTCACGAGGTTCAAACAGATTCTCTAAAATAAAATCACCTGAACTTCTCAGGTTTCCCAGATTTCCAAAACTTTTTTAGAAGAATTCCCTAGTTTTTCTGTATAAAATTATGGGATAATGAGCGTATTTCTGTATAAAGCAGTGAATCCACGACACAAATAGCTCATGTCAAATAATTGTCTGGAGAAGCAATCACCAGCATTGATAAATTTCTAGTCCGTAATAATTGTTCTAGTGAAAATTCAGGTTCTTGAAGTTTAAACTATTAGCAGTTAGGTCTATAACTTCAAAAAAAAACTTGACCTTGCGGAGCATGGTCACTACCGTCCTACGGATTTTGTTGCATTTTTTCACTACGAGGCTTCTTTAAAAATTACGTATCATAACGAACCCTCTAAAAGGCTGATTTCGATTCCATTGATTAAAAATTACATCACAATTTCTTAATTCTGAAATTAAGGTATTTTGATATGAAATTAATTGATTTTACAATTTATCCTTCTGACAATGCGGAAGCTGAGAAATTCTTCTCACAATCTGTTAAACTGATAATAAATCAAGGGAACTATAATTCGTATCCCGTAAAATGCTTCCACATTGAAAAATCGCCATTAAATTCCTACTGTCATCAAAATCGTTCAACAAGAAAACTTTGCGACTGTCATGCAAGTCATGTCGTGTTACAAGAGCAGGCTTTTTATGTGCGCAGCAAACAGTTTTGGGCCTGCAAAAAAATTTTCGGGCATTTTCTGGAAGAAAAATAAATTTTTGATGGAAAAGTTGTCGAAATTTTGTTTTTTTCACAGGGAATCGATAACAAAATGAATTATTCCTCATTTTAGCAAGTTGAAATGACAAAATTTAATAATGCTTCAGCATAATTTACATCTTTATTGTCACAATTGTGGTCGCTAAGTCTGCGCATTTCATTGTGAAATTGTTGGATGTAAATGCCATGCTTGATATATTCTTTCACTCTGCCATTACTCAGAATATTTGGGAAACTTGTATTTTTGAGTACACTTATTTTCAACTATTCATGCAAATCTTACTTGCTCATCAACTCATAGATAATGTTTTTATGGCAGTACCCGACGAGTTGCTGTAGGAAGAAACTTTACGCATCAGTGTTAGCAGCTTTTAGTATCCAAAGAGAAAATAATTCTTTCACAGCATATGCAAAAACTTTGAATAAACTAATGTGATTGCTGTGATATTTTTAACTTATTTTCATTTGGGGCAGAAAAATTTATTTGTCATTTGTGCATGGTGCAGATAGAGGCGTGCAGCGAAAAGATTCAATAAGCTTGATTCAGAAATGCACTCAGAGATCACAGTGAGTTGTAATGATAACTGAAAAAATTAAAATAGCTTCATAAGTTAATATCGTAAAGCGTAGTTCCCTTCTGTACAGTCATGTCAGACTGAGAAATCGTTAATTGTGTTGCAATATTGATGAATATCAGGGAAACGGCAGAATTTGGGCCCTGATTTGCTTTGCTAAAGAAATTTCGATTTGCATACTAAAACATTGTTACGAAAAGTGATTTCTAAATTGAGACCAAGAAAAGGATACCGAAGCTTTAGGCCAAGCGACTCAGCATGCTCATATCATTTTGTTGTAAGCATTTCAGTTGAATGTAACCGAATTTCGCTGGAAATTAAGGTACTCTTACAACACTGACGCCATGTTTTGGGATGGTGGTCAGAGGGTTTCGATCACATATAGATTACCTGTTAACCTCATACAGAATTCTGGTTGATCCCGAGTAGACTTTTAGGTTTACAAGACATCAACGAGCTGACATTTTTTAGGTAAAGTATGGAATTTTCATGTATTTATCAAAAATTTAATGACTAAATGTTCATGGTTACTTAGCAGAAATCCAACTGGATGACCTAGCATAACCTGTAATAGAAAAAACTCCATCAGTACACTGACCCCTGCAGATTATGGCTGTAGTGCACTCTTGAGTATTCTTCCTTCATAACCATTCGGAATTGGATCAGGTCAATATTTCTAATATCATACCGTTGATATAGCTAGGGCCTATGTTTTTTGAACACCAAAAACCTGGCCTTTCTTGGTCACATAATTTGTAAAATTTTTAATAAAATAATTTCATTAATTCCCGCCTTAAACTGACTTTGTGCTCTAAGAACGGCACCAGCAAAATACGCAAAGGCGTACAAGTGGTCAAAGCGAAATCCAAAAAATTCCAATAGGCCGGGCCACCCGTCTTTTTGGCGCCCATTTCCTTGATCATACGGACGATGCGAACCCATTCGGAGCCCAATTTCTTCTCGAAACTCAAACATATAATCTTCAAGGCCAAAAAAACCGTTTGAAAAACTGATTCACGAACAGATTTCGATAGACCGGCCGGTAGCGCGACCGACTGGCCGACGGCGGCGACGGACCGTTCACCGACCATGGAAACGGAACCTTGACGAATACTTTCGCTAGCTGCAGTCAAAAATTACGAGATCAAATTAATTAACAACGGAGTTTATTTGATTATGCGGAATATATCACCAGCTTTCGACATTGCTGTCTCAGGTTGCAAAAAATCAAACAAAACTATATCCTGTGACCCAGAAGACATTTAACTAATTTCAATGAGACATAAAGCATCCATTGGTTTTGTAGCAAAGTCAAATTCTATTTCGGGAAGATTTTGAAAAAGAAGGAATCTGAAAATCTCGATTGTTTCCCTTTTTTTTGTTTTTTCGCTGATACTTCAAATTGCACGTCATAATAAGAAAACAACACTGATTAACAATTTACCGTAGTTGATTTCTGCAGCTAAACAGTTATTATAGAACATCCATGGAAATTGGTATCATGGATTCCTTGAGTGCATTCTAAATATTAAGATAACTATTTTTCACTAATTAGGAAGGTGTTGTGTTTGCAAAGTACGAATATTTAAACCATTACAGCTTTTAGGAACTCGAAAAACAGGTGTAGTAGCACCGAACAATACGAAATAAACTATGGTCTACTTGTTCAGAAATGGCAGGTGCAAGGATCTCATGAATGTCAGTTGAACACGGAAAAAACTAAAAAGCTTATTACTGTAATCAATGAAAAACATTCTCCCATCCATTAGCGGCAAACAGCGTAGAAGAAAAATTTCTTGAGTAATTTCTCGAGAAAAATTTCGTGAGTAACACTATTAACAGTATATAAACATGATGTATTTGATTTTGGCGCCGTCCTGTTCTCAAGAGGAAACTTAGCGTTTCCTACAATATAAAGTTTTATACGCACCTGAAAATTACGCTTTAAATCGAGACTACTCTTTGGTTCTCGTTGCATCTGTCATTTCAAAATAAATGAGCTATAGTGCCGAATTATTTATGTCAGACTTAATTTTTTTTAATTGTTGAGAGAGACATAACAGGTGCTACTTTTTAGATAAAATACGGGCACTAATTTTTAATAATTGGTCTGACCTGCGCATGTACAAGCTCGTTAGTTAATTTAATGATAGTTCCATCATAGCCTAACTCATCAAACACATTCCTTGTCTGAAGATTTGAGGATCACTCAGTAATTGTCAAAACTTTCAGAAAAGTCAAACGATTCTCAGACTCTAAGCAAATATCAGGAAATAAGCATCTTCAGATAAACTTCACCTCTTGGAGCAGCGATGGCGGCCGTCAATGAGTTCGTCGGTATTAAAGTTGACTTCTGTAACGAAGGATTTATAGCGCTCAACATCAGGTTCAAGCAAAAATTCAAATCACGTTTGCTCAAGTGCGGACTATCTGAAAAATTACTCCTTAAACTTATGCTCGTTAAGAAAGACGTTCATTACAGACCTTTCTTGGACGAACCAGCTTTCAGAAAAACGGGCATCAAGATGTGGCATAATACTGCTTCAATCCGTTCGTTGAAGGAGCCCAAAGTCTCGACGCTGCAGATATATTCTAAGGAAAAGGAGTGCTCCTGAAAAGCAAGAATTCATATTTAAATGAAGTGAATGCGAGGCTTTAAGTAAACCTTTTGTGGACGGGAAAATTATGTAAAATACGCTGATCACATGATTTTCTAGTGAAACATCGCAGATATTTCCCGTCAGTTAGTGAATGTGGAAAATATAATCTGTTTTTCTTGAAATGCTTTTCAATTGAAAGTAAAAAGTAACTTCGATTTCGTGCTTTAGCGCTTTTCTGCAGAACTATACGTCATACGGAACTCTGAATTTGTTACCCAACTCAGATGATCAATAAAAAAATTGTTGATGTAAAGTTATACGGTATAAGCATTGTTTTCCGTCCTTTTATAAAAAACAGACTATAGTTTGAAAAAATAGCCAAAAATGGCCTCTCTTCGGGTGATATATTTTTTGTAAAAATTCAATAACTTGCGAATTGGAGAGCAAACCCATCAGAGCTTACGTAATTCGGATTGATGTTCAGACTAGAACTTTATAGTCAACTGCATTGTAGTAGCTTTTTCTCAAAATAATTTAAAAAATTAAACCGCAGGACAGGAACTTTTTAATTTTTTCTGCAACTCTCGGCTAAACTATTTGTTACATGAGCTAGAAATTTTTGAGCTAGCTCGAATAACCCTCGAATAATTTTATATTACAAGATTTTACAGTAACGAATTCCAAAGCACTAAACATTATTTTAGTTTTTTAAGTAATGAATAGGAAACAGTTTTTATCTGAAAAATTGCTAGTGCTTAGTTGAATAGATTCACACTAACTGATGCCAATATGACAATTCAAAGTTCAATGACTAGAATTTTTGAATTCACAAATTGTGTCAAGTAACTGTAGAAACTATTGCCACTTAGCTCATCTATGATATCTTTACTCTTGTCTTATTGTTTGATTGAAAAAATGATATTCGTTGCTGAATAAATCGGCTTTTCCTGTCTTCCCATCGTCAAAAAACTGACAATTTTTTCTAGTCTAAGAATTAACTTTTCTATTGTAGCTTTTCCGGCAGATTCTATCAAAAAATTGAAAAGCAAATTTCAAGTAACCATCACGAATTAAGTCTAGGAAAAAGTGCTTAATACGGGAATTTAAGGAAATTCTAAATTTCATACCCCTAACGCTTGCATCAACAAACACGTGATCTTGATCGTCGCCGTCGAAAAATTATTTGGCGCCGCGAACGAATTGAGCACCGTGGCAGGGGCGCTGTGCGCCACCGACGTCGAACTTTCGTCGCCGCCGCCCAGAAGAATAGGATCGCCGATCAAAATTTTCAAACACGTTTGAACGGAAACCTTCATTGCAGTAAAAAATCTTTTTATAGTTAACTAAAGCTATAGGAGTTGAATCATCAGTCAACTGTATTATACTTATTTTTTCTCAAAATGCTTTGAAAAATTAAATCGGAAAGCAAGATGTATTCCATTTTTTGACTTTTGCGCTAAACCATTCGTTACATAGACCTGAAAATTTGTGATTTAATTTGAATAACCCTCAAAAATTTGTACGTTAAAACATTTTGTAGTAAAGATTTCCAAATTTTCAAAGTAAACAAAATTGTAGCTTTTTAATTCTGGAGCAATGAATAAGAAAAAGTTTTGCTTGGAAAATTGGTAATGGTTATTTGAGTAGGTTCACAGATTTTTAGTACTTATGTGACACACGGTTTGGCAGGATATCGTAAAAATATGAAATAACACTTGCTCCATTTGCTATATTATTTACAAAGATTTCAAGAAAAACAGACATTAGATTGATAAATGCATTTTTATGCCTAAAGGACGAATAGAAAAATCTTTTCTTATGTTAAATGCACTAAAATTACCTTGAGAAAATGCAAATGAGCCAAATATGGGAAACTGTTCAGTGTCGAATGGAGTCCTTTCAGCCAATTGCTCAATGCTTCCCAATTAACATGGCGCTAGAAAATTAAAAGTTTACAAAATCAGTGATCATCCTTTCATGGAGATATGGAATATGCAACTTTTTTAGCGACTAATGTCGGAGAAAAAAATGAAGAAAGAAGTGTACATGATAGTCTGTTTGTCATATGTTTTAGTGAAACCCATTTCTTGTTTCTAAAATACTCGAAAAAGTTTGATTGGGCTTGATACCTGAGGTTTGAAACATTTGTCTATCATACTTTTATGTTGACTTTTATGTTGAGAATTGTTGGAAGATTTTGATTCGATAGATTAAATAAATTTTGTAAAAGAGTGCTCACTCTGATACCGCTTTTCTTCACAGCTTTGGCAAATGTTTTTTCAACTCTGCGGAGTAAAAAATTCAAAGTTGTTCGATTGTGTTCGACGGACCAATCGGTTAAGGGCAAAATGTCCAAAAAATATCTGAAAACGGAATATACATAAAAGTTATAATTTTCTCCGATTTTACTAATTTTGAGTTATTTGTGGGACGGTTATATTGTAGAAGGGAACATATTTCACAGGAGCTTTAGCAGGATTGCTTATCACCAACGCCTGGTATTCACATCTTTAGAAGCTACATGTGCACTTATGGATATGTCATTCAGGTGCTTGGTCATTTTTTGATAAGTCTCTTATTTGGAAAACCATCTGAACTTTAAGAGTTAGACACAGATTTGATTCCCCCCTTAACAGTCACTTTCAATTTTGTTTTTACCTCTGCAGACCTTCACAGCTCAAAGTATTGGGATCATAGGGCGCCAATTTCAATAGGGCGTGCGCGATTTCCGACAATTTCTGGAAATAAAAAATGATTTGCTTCTGCAGGTTGGTTCAACAGTTGAGAAGCTTTGATTGCACATACACTGTTTGGTAATTTGATTTAAGTGAGAAAATTAAATATGAACGTTGCACATTTTAGACACTCATTTAAAAACTCCACAGGTGAAGTTTTACATAAGCTATTTTGAAAATTCTGGATTCTGTAGATTCTTCTGGAAGGGTCAACTTGCACATTGCGAAAAAATGTTATCGTTTCTCACAGATAAAAGTTTATTTGTCCTAAAATTTACGACATTTGTTATCCGACGCTGTTCTTTGATTCGAAAAATCTAATGATTCTGATGAATACTTACAATATATGACTTTTGATCGATCATATCTTGAGTTTTGGTGTGTTCTGTCACCGATTTGCTCAATTCCTTGATCCTGGCGATTGCCGACTTGAAAAACACAGCCGATAAAGATAAAAGGGCATCTCTAGGCCGTCTAAAAACGTCCCTTTGCATGTCCATGCCTTCGGTAGCTTCAGTAATCGGAGCTGGACTTTTGGGCGGTTTGGATGTATCGGTTCTATATTATTAAAACCAATAATGGTACGCAAATTTTTCACAGTAAATTGCCATCCTCAACCAACCTGACGATAATGGTTTCTTCACGTTCGAAAACTTGAGGCGATTCACAGACGGTCGATTTCATGCGACTTACGCCGCCGGCCAAGTCCATGGCTCTTTGCGGTCCGCTGAAGTGCCTGATAAAAGAAAAGTGTCGAGAATTGTTTTTGCTCTTTCAGGAAGAACCATAATGAAAATAAAGAAGCAAAGTGAATGGCTACAGTAAGTGCTAATGTCAAAGTATGTTACTTTCCATGGTTGAGCCAAACTATTTTACCTGGAAAGCACATCGCAGCAACTGATCAGCGTCTTGACTTGAACCATCAAAGTGGTCAAAGTGTGCAATTCGTGTTTCAGTGCGGGCATGGACGAAGAAGAGGGACATTTCTTTGTTTCGTCTTGAACTTTTTTCATATAATGCGGTATCACTGCTTGCATAATGACCTGAAAATTTGGAAAAAATTTCACGGATAAACCAAAAGCTTAAAACTTGAAAATTTTTTCATATTATAATCAGGAAGTATAGTCTGTTTTTTCTAAAATGCTTCCAAATTGAAAACTGACACAAATCAGTAATGTCGTTAAAATCGCTCACATAGAGTACAGTAAGATTTTCCAACTCGAAAAGTTGTCAACGGTTAGTTCAGTACGCTCACAATTTTCCAGTCCTATATGATCTACTGTTTATCGGCAAATCGTGAAAATGTGAAATACTGCTTGCTTTTCACTTCCATTATTCAAAAGCATTTTAATAAAAATAGGCTATAGTTCTCTATTGAATGACACAAGATTGGAGTATGGGAAAAATTACGACGGCTCTTGACACGATTTGCCAAAGCGAAGGTAATTTTATGAACGCTATATCCCGACTGTCCCGTTACCTCGACCGTCCCGTTACCGTGAGTGGCCCGGTACCTCGACTAATGTGTAAAAAACTATGGTTACATCGACCAGTGAATTTTTATGAAAAATGAAATATTTTTTGCTGTATCCCGTTGCCGCGACGGTGCTACGCATGTTATGAATCTCGATGATCTCTAATTGGATTTTCAGCAACTTTCATCATCAATGTTGTTTCAATACTCGCAACATCTATTGAGGCACAAAGGTGGTTGCGATCAACTTTAGGATTTCTAATTATTCGATTATTTTTCACTTTTGTTCTTCCTTTTTCAACCTCGAGTTTATCACAATTTCTACACTGGTAGAAGTTTGTATTTGATCCACCAACCTATCTAACAGATTTATTTTTCTGGAAAAGGTAGAAATGATTTGGCTGGAACCTACTTTCGCATTTTAATAAATCAGTTCTTCTGTATTTTGTATGGATAAACGTTGCTTGGCCATAATCTTCCATTTGGGCAAAAATTCAAGTAAAACTTTTTGGCAAGTTCACAAGAGGTACGAATAGTTATAGTCTGTTTTTCTTGAAATGCTTCCAAATAACGAAAGTGGAAAGCAAGTAGTATTACAGATTTTCGCGATTTTCTGATAAACGATATGTTGTATAGGACTGGAAATTCGTAAGCATACTGACCTCATATTTAACAATTTTTCGAGGGATAAATTTTACGTTAAGAGCTTTACGTAAACCCTTTTGACGACAGTACTGATTTGTGTCATTTTTGCATTTGGAAGCATTTTATGAAAAACAGACTATAGATGTAATTTTCTGCAATATATTGCTGGTGTAATTATTTGAGGGTAGCCTGTGGGAAAATGATACATTTTTTAAATTTCACTTTTCAATTTTTTGTGGCGTCACGACATAGTTGAGGTAATGGGATAATCGCAGTAATAAGATTTTTAGTGTATTTAAATACAACATTAGTTGAGGTAACGGGACATTCGAGTAAACGGGACGGTCGAGGTAACCGGATTTTTTCATTTTTTTAAAACATTAGACGAGGTAACGGGACACTCGGGTAACGAGAAAGTCGAGGTAAACCGATTTTTTCATTTTTTCTATAACATTAGTCGAGATATCGGGATGGTCGACGTAACGGGGTTTTTTCATTTTTTATAACATTAGTCGAGGTAACCAGATGGTCAAGGTAACAGGACTTTTTTTATATTTTTTATAGCATTAGTCGAGGAAACGGGACACAATCTTTCTGAAACCGACTTTTAAACATTTTTGGCAAACATTTTGGTGATGTTTTAATACAATTAATTATTGCATCACGTTGTTCGACTACTTGTGTTCCTGACTATCGTTTACCCAAGAATCTAATAAGCTTGAAGTCAAAGTACGGTGAATTGGATACTTCAACCTTAGTTTCTGAACCTATTTGAAGATTTGGTGGTCGTTGCAGCAACAAGCCTGTAACCGCCACCAGATTCATTGCTGCTGGGTTTTTGAGAGGCTCGTCGCAACAGGCCCGTTACGGCTAGTAAAAAAAACTCAGTTCGTAACAAAAAAAAATTTTGGTGCTCGCGGGACGAATTTTTCGCTTGATCTTCTTCATGACTATGAAATCTTATGGCCACACACTTCGTAGTTTACAGTTTTTCAACTTATAATTGTAGAAATTTAGTGGCTTATATGGCTTAAAAAATCTCCTGCAAATGGCATGAACATACGTGTGCATCCCATTGATATTCATCGATTGCTGATAAAAATTTGGCAGTAAATTTGTTTCGGTGAGAAAATGCTAATGCTCAAAATTTCTGTTAAATTTCTGACGATTTTAATAACGTTTATGATATATGTTTGCGGATCGATCACTCATTACATTTTTTCAACGAAATGGTCCTTTAGGACCTTTGTACTACCTGGCCAATCGATTTTTTTACAAAGTTGTTAATAATATTTCGAAAAATGTGGTTTAAAGAATAAGTTTCAGAATCCGAGAAATGAAGACTGTGCCAAGCATATTCTTTTAGCTCACAGTGTGGGCTTCATATCGTAACTTCCTATACAGAGTGATTTTATGTGCTCATAACATATGTGATATGCATTTGAGCTGAAAACGAAAATTCATTGAGTTACAGTATGACAAAGTTGCAACAGTTTATCATATTTTGTCAAAAAAATATATTTTTTAGCATTACTCTGTGCTCGGGAAACATCAAACAACTGTCCTAAAATTTGGCTTCTAGCAGCATTGTGATTGCTCTTTCATCTGATGTATTAACTAACATTTAGACCCGTATGGTTTATGTTTTGAGCGCCATCAAAGTGCAGTTTTTTATACTTTTGCTCAACAAAATTTGCATATTTCCTTGAGCTGTACATCAAGTTGTGGTGAGCCGAGCCTGAAGCATTCCTTATACATAGCCTTTACTGGGGTCTTTATCCGTAATAAGTTTCATCTGGAACTTTTAGCAAGACCACATACAACAGACATTACTTTAATGGTATACATTTGAGACACCCTGTGTGCGATGTTCATTTATGACTAATTTATCTATCTACATGAATATTACAGAAATGAGTGAATTACATTTCTTATACTATCTTTATTGATATTTCTGATGATATATAAATTGATTTGATATTTAAACCCCTATACTTGATGTTTTCTGTGCATTCAAGGCAAAGTATTTAACTTGGCAGCATAAAAAATTATACTTTTCAAACTATAGTGCTCAAAAAATGGTGTCTGGATGAGTTTCCATCTTGTCATATATGTATTCAGTTTGAAGGCTCTATAAATATGATTCAGAATTCTAGCATGACAAATAATCATGCACATCAATGCGGATGAACTAGATGCCCATTATTCAATAAGCTTGCACGACTGCTTGTGCGCTGGCATTTTGCAAAACGATCAGATATTTTACTAAAACACTGAATGAATTTCTAAATAGATTGTGATTATGAGAAACGATCTATTCCGAATTGTTAATTTCTGTAGGAACTTACTAGCATTTGGCAGCACCGTTTCGAATCGGGGGCGTAGGCGCAAATCGTCACGCAACTGGCGATGGCGTCGGTCAAAATACAAAACGTATCCGGATCGTCTTTGTAACACATGTCCAAAGATTTCAATGGTTTATCAGCTTTAACTAGGCTCAAAATTTCCAACGTGTCTTTCTGTTGATCTAAATTCTCCATGGCAGTCAATAGTCTGAATAAATGCGTTCCTTTGATCTGCAATTTAAAAATACAATGTTTCACAGATGAGTTCGATACGAAATTATTTTGTGTACTGTCCGAGCATCGAAATCTAGTTCATCGTCGTTCAGATCCAATATGTTGGCGATCGAACCGAACATCTTGAAAAATAATTTGAAGATTTGATGGACTTAGTGGTAAAATAAATGAGGCACATAAAATTCAGGCTTATTTATGTGAATGTGAAGACAAATCCCTCATGATGAAGGCTACAGAAGACTGAAAAATAGATCATTTTGATGGATTCATTTTATTTTGATGGAATCAAATTCATTACACTCATACATCATTTGTACAGACAAAATGTGCCTAAATGAAAATCAATGATAGAACATATACAAAATTTGGAGCGGTAGATTGAAGCAATAACAAATCAAAATATGTTTGATGGTTTTCGACTTTTCAATCACAATGTATCAAATGACTTTTCTCATCTCGGACCACTACAAAAATTGCGACAGTACATTAGCATATTTTTCCGAGAAAGCATACCTGAAGTAAAAATGGTTTCCTGTGTAAGATATAAAATTGCTTGCACGTGTACTCGATCGCCTCGCAGAGCATGAAGTTGACTTGATGTTGTGAATAGCTTTTCAGTAAGAACGGCATGATCGAGAAGAATCTGAAAATAAATTTGTTCCTTATGTCCACAAAAGACTGGGCTTGTTTAAAAAAATATTCAATAGTATCGGAATCCTGATCAAAAACTCGGATCCATTAAAAATCTAAATTTCAGGGAACTGGTCAAAAAAATTCCCATTCACACCGATGTCCACTCAAATGTTAATGATGAAGTTCATTGGATGTGAAAGTTTCCCTTTTTGAATGTGTTGTGAATCCGGGTGGAATAAAAATCTGATTTCAAATGAAGATGGAACATCAAGCGTTTCAATTATTTTTTATAAGCATTATTTTTATCCGCGAGACACTCTGAAAAAATATACTACAGTCCTTCATTCATGCATGATTGCATGTCACTAGAGTAAAGTTTGAATAAAAATTGGATACAAGATCAAATGAACAGTTGATATGTTAATACTGAAAGTGCTCCCAAAATCACTCTAAACATTGGCCACATTGCATGTTGAAGTAATGCCTGTCCACAGTCTTTTCGACGGTCCTGTCCCAATAAAATTTTAGAAAATCATCAAAATCTTCTCTAGCGTCCTAGGTAGATTTGGACAGGCTTGTAGATCAGGATAATGATTTCTGAGGCTCGATCTGAATTCTAGATATCGAGTTTTCGACTTTCTAAACTACATTATCGTACCCGTTAGTAGAAAATATCGCCTTGAAGTGGATACTAAGCTCAATATATGTGGCCAAACAGTGCCGCAAAATCGACGAATCTTCGCCGTGCAAAATGAACACCCCGTTGATGACGTTCATGAATAAGTGTAAATCTCCAAACAGGTAGGGATTCTCCATATTCCTCAGCATCGAAGTCATCAACTGAAAAGGCAAATAGTCTGTAAACTGTCTTATAAAGTCATTATGGATGTTTCACTTGGGCCCATCCGAGCTTGTGCATCATGTCCAAACCGTACAATTCTTTGCCCCAAGTTTTGTGGTACATGCCAAAACAAGATTCCAGCGCCTTTCGAGGGAAAGCCGGGAGCCGAGTTAATTCTTCATGCAAAAAGTAGATTCTTTGCGGAATCTGCAAAGACAAGTTTCATTGACGAAATGTGCGACACGTCACACAGTGTTTTGCAGTCGAGACAAAGTTAAGCCCTATTCAGAAGTGGAAAATCCAAGTATTTTTGTCGCCGACCATCGGCGACAGTCGGCGACAATCTGCGACTGTCGCCGATTCCTAGGATTTAATCGGACACGGTCGGAGATTCTAAGGAATGAATAGGCAATTTGCAGAAAGTCTAATTCAGAAGTGAAAAAATCCTAGGATTTTTGTCGCCGAAAATCGGCGACAGTCAGCGACAATCGGCGATCGCACTTCTGAATTGCGCTTTAATAACATTATTACTTTTTAAGCATCCCAGAATGAATCTAACAGAAATGATATCGTAATAGAAATTTCTTTTGTGAAGTTCGTTAGCGAGGTTTGACGCAGGGTGAGACACATACAAGGATCCTCCAGGTCTTCAGAACTCTATGAAGAACTCTAAAACTCAAAGTTCAATAATTCAATCATTATCCAAATTCGGATTTGACTTGAATTTCAGATGTTCAAACACATCCATGAAGGCTGGTTTCAAAAATCAGCATCAATTATTACAATTTTCACTCTTATGTGTTGTTTATTTTCTGAATGAGAAGACGGAAATTCAACGTAAGGATTATCTCTATACAACAACATATGTACATTAAACAGACCTGCAGATCAAATTATAATTTTTCTTAAAAATCAGATGGCGTATATGAAAAGAATTCTGAACTTGGAAACTTACTATGTTCTCGGACGCCGATTTTAAAACGCTATAACTCAAAAGAACACGGCCTAATTCGCAAAATTTCATGGCAAAAGCCTAAAACAGCATTTGAAGTTTTGAACTAATTTTCTCAATGTGAATTACTTTACCATTTGCTTCATTTTGGCTTCACCCTCATCTTGATCCATTTGCACGAAATTCAATTGAGGATAGAAGGAACGGCGGAAAAAATAATAATCGCGGACGTAAGAATTAGGGTTATGTAAGTAACCTGATGGGCAATAATAATAATATAAGAAAATGGAAAATGAAAATTTTTCAAAAAATTTCCAAATTGATCGTTTTCGAAACTCTGGAAATTGCAAATTTTCTACAACTCCTGAATAGTATCGCCTACTTTGACGAGTTGCTCAACTGAAAATTGTTCATTACAGAAAAAATTTCTCACCCGTTTTTGCGTCGACGAGAAAATATTTTGAAGCTTGATCGGGCGGCACGGAAAAATATTCCATACAATCTGAGAAAACTTGGCTGAATTGTGTCTCCTAAATGAAATTATATTTTTCGATCCTGGAGTCATCTACGTAAATGAAAATCCATCACTTCTAAAATGTTGAATTGCGAAGGTATACTTCCGGGATCGAATCCTTGGATGATCATTTTCTTGGCCATTGGTACGTTTGCGGTTATCATTAATGCCGCCTGGTGAGAAATAGATCAGTCAAGTGATTCGGAGAAGTGAAGCTTAAAATTTTCAGTCTCATGAGCGTTCATATCTCAGAATGTTCTTTTTCAATTTCATATCTATGTTATTCAAAACCGTGCCCACAAGCTATCATCATCCTGGAGTTCATAAAACAGAAAATCATCTTTCAAGCATTTATCTCAAATGAGCAGATTTGTTTATGTAAGAAAACCTGCAAATGCATTTCGTTCTTACATCGCATTGCTCCTTCTTCAGAGTTTGCTTCACATCTTTGAAATAAAGGCCTTGCACTGACGGTATGATCTGCAACACATGTGACAAAAAAACTTGCAATTTAAAATGTGGGTTAAAATTGGTTTTACCAGCCATATCAGGCTCAGAGCCATTCCGATTGCTTCGTTACTCCCTTCTCCGGGTGCTCTCACATAATACATAACGAAACCGATCTAAAATAAGTTTTCATGGCACATTGACCCAAATTGGAAAACTCTCTCAAATTTACCATGTAGTTCAATAAAGTATATGCTGTTTGAGCCGGCAATGGTCCTAGCTGGATAAGTTTCCTCAATAAACTGATCAATTCTTCCTGAAATTTATTGCGTGGAAAATATTTAACAAAAGTTTGCATTTCTATTTTTTGAGATCTAGTTCAATAATATGAAATACAGACTAATATTAATTGCGGTTCAGCCAAAAAGAAAATGGCTATCGTCTATGAACACGACATATGCAGCGTATGCTTTAATGATCCCAATGAATTCTGATGTGTGATACAATGATAATGACTTTTCTTCCATATTCATCAGGAATAATTCTCGACAGATCTTAGCTTTTTAAACGGAGGGTGTACTTTCGTATACAAGTTACGACAGCGAACAGTTTTGTTGAGCCTTGGTCGGAAAGGCCAGCCCACATCGAAACCTGACATTCGTGCTTTTTCAGCATTACTAGATCAACCAGAGGTATCTATAGTTTGTTTTTTATTGAATGATTTCAAACTGAAAAAAGACCAAAAATCAACTGTGTTGTCAAAACCGCGTGCATAAAGCTTTCACAGTAAGATTTTTCATTAAAAAATTGTTAAAGGTCGATTGCATAAGCTCACAAATTTTCAGTCTTACATGACGAATGGTTTAGCAGAAATCTGTAAAAGTCTAAAATAATTCTTGCTCCACTGTTTTAATTTAGTAGCATGCCGAGAAAAACAGATCATAATATCTTTTAAAATATTTGTCTTCATCTTAGAGATGGTGCATTTTTTAGCATGCGATAATTATGGAAACTACAATGAACTTTATTATGAAATTTTTGTTTCGCAAAAGCGTGAAAATATTCATATTCAGACATAATATAGGGTGAGCCAAAAAAAGGCGATTGGTACTGATTTTCATAGCTTTCAAGAGGGTGAGGCTTTTTTAATGCGGTTTACTGCCGTCGATAGACAAAACTACTGGCATAAAAACTGCAAAGTTTCAGCCAGATTGCTCGAATATTGACTGACTAGAATAAAAAATACTAAACGTCGATTCTTTTGCAAATAAATTTTGAAGAATTGACAAAAATTGACAAAATCAACATGTTTTACAACAGAAAAGTACAATATATCCAATCATAAGAACCACATAACAGCTGGAAACTACAAGAGAGTCGTTTTCCTGTCTCCTACTTTCTGTTTCACCAATAACCTTAACCTTTTTTCGATCTGGTCAATGGCAGAACTGATTCTGCTTTTTTCCAATTTCAGAACAGAAGCTCTTGATTTTAGCGAAATTTTTCCCATATTGAAGTAAGAAGTTGCTGACTTTAAATTACGTGTAACTTAAAAATCTGGGTGATATTTAAAGTATTATTGTGGGTAAACAGCTGTACAAAACTTTTTTCACAATAGGACAACTTTTACTTTGATTTCACAACTTTTACTTTTTGAAAAATGACCACTTTTACTAAATTTCTGTTTGTAAAGAAACTCTAAATGCTAGGAGCATAAAATTTAGCCTTTATAACAAAGACAAACAGGCATTCTAATGCAGAAATCCGTTCTAAAGTTATGAAAGTCAGCACCGGTCGCCTTTTTTTGCTTACCCTGTATATCGTTAATAGCAAAATGAGATAGCATGACGATATTTCTGGGCCATCCTGTACTTCAAGACAGAGTGAAGAATTTTTTGGGGTTTTCTTCCGATCTACATTCACTTATTCTTACACTCACATCTCAGCCTTACTCAAAAAAATAGTGTCATCGTAAGTCAAGCATTGTGCAGTGGACCTATTATAGTCTGTTTTTTCATAAAATCATTGTGAATTCAAAAATGACAAAAATTAGTCATTTGCACCAAGCTTTACTATACAATTTTATATTATACTTGCTAAATTGTAGATGGGTATGCTCACAAATCTCCAGTCCTGCGTGACCGTTTGGCAGAAAATCATAAAAATGCGAAACAGTACTTTGCATTCCAGTTTCATTTTTTCGAAGAATTTCAAAAAACTGGCTATCAACTACCTGATAAATCCAACGCTATAGTAATCTGATCATATAAAGTAAACATGACCGGATCATGCTTTTGATCTAGGATCCAAAATTTCAATACATTCGTTGCACTTTGCGAAATTTTGAATTTATTCCCACTCTCTAAGTAAGATTATAGCAATAAACACTTTAAATGTTTTATGATGGACATTGACAAAACGCATTCGTCGTAAAAGCATTTGTTTCATTCGGGATGAAATTGATTTAAGCTCTATTAAAAGCGAAAAATCCTAGGATTCTTGTCGCCGACAATCTGCGACTGTCGCCGATGCCTAGGATACAATCGGCTACATTCGGCGATTCTAGGGAATAAATAGCCAATTTGTAGAAAGCCCAATTCAGAAGCGAAAAAATCCTAGGATTTTTGTCGCCGACAATTGGCTACAGTATTCTTAAGGGTCATTTATACTTGCCCTTTTCAGCGGAACGGAACGGAGCGGAATGCAATCGACACAAGGTTATCGAATGAAAGGGAAATTTTCCTTCCATTCGGTTCGGTTGGAGGTTACCATTGGTCATTTTGGAGAAAATTGCAGTTATTCTCTCCGATCGAAAGTGCATTTTCAGGCTGAACGTTTCAAGCTGTCGGAGATCCGTTCCGTTCCGTCGAAAAAGGCAGGTATACATGACCCTTTAGAGATCAATCGGCGACGACTCTTCTGAATTAGATCCATGGAAAAATTAATGGCTGTAGTTCGCGAAACATTCATATAAATAAGTTTTGAAACATGACATGCGAGGATACATTTTTACTTCTGAAAAATGCTCATTCCAGTAAATCGGATTCACAAAAATAAGCTCACACTGAAGACCCGTGGAATTTACTTACGCAGTGCGATTTTACCTGTTTTTCTTTTACGGTTAGCTTTTCGAGGATATAGCGAATGAAAAGCGCACAATCTTCAACTAGGCAGGACCAGATAACTTTTCGGACCACTTCGTTGACTGAAATTCAGAATTAAATCTGAGTTTGACAGAAATATTTACTCCTGCAATGTGATATTCTGTGAAAAATTGAGAAATATTTCAACCATCGTAAACGACGATACCTACGTGATTTGTGAAAATCTAGCCTTGCTGCTCAAACTGTCTTTTCAAGAAAAAAGGTTTCATCAAGTGCCAATAATCTTCAAATGGGAATTGTCATACTGTAATTTGGTTCGACAATCAATGTTTTTATTTCCAATGGTCTGAATTCCAACCTATTAAAGATAGATTGTAGGGGAGACATCATGAATGAAGCACTGATGTATGTAAATTACCAAGAACAGTACTAGTACAGCATCTGCACGTAGGATTTACTTTTGTACAAATATGGTTACAACATCTTCGGGATGCATCTCAGAAATTGCACCAAAATCGGATAACTTCAGCTTTTCACATAATTCCGCCTGAAACACTGACCAAAATACAGTGAAACTCAAAATAGCGAGACTAAAAACATTCATTCTCATTACAGCGAAATCTCAATACAGCAATTCTCAAAACAGAAAAGTCTCAGAACAGCGATTTTCGATACAGCGAAATCTCAATACAGTGATCCTCAAAACAGCGTCTCTCATAACAGCAAGTCTCAAAACAGCTATTATCAAAAGAGCGAATCTCAATACAGCGAGAAATAAAAAGTTCTATGCATTAGAATAAACGCACACATCATTTTAATAAAAAATATGCAAATTATGTATTATAAAATGGTTGAGATAGTCTATCTTCAGTTGCATTTCGCCATCTAAGTTTCACATGCTTTTGTGCTGCAGTTCCGGTTAGTTATGCACGAACGGACCATTCCAAAATCACCAAAAAATATCTGTCTGCTTGAGCATAGGCTTAGTCTTGGGAATAGGCTTAGGCTCAGGTTTAGACTTCGGTTTTGACACTCAGGCTTAGGCCGGAAGCAAATTTTAAAAAATTAGCCATTTTCAGAATCTGTTCTGAGACTTCGCTGTTTTGAGAATCGCTGTTTCGAGACCTCGCTGTTTTGAGTTTTGCTGTTGTGTGTTTCGCTGAATAGGAGTCAAACCTCCCCTGAAGGCACCATATGTTCCCGTTGCGTGCGAAACTGCGAGAAAATAAATCATATTCTATTCCTTATCAAACTCTCTATGAGCATCTAACTGATACACATCACGTTTGTGCTCTTCTTTTTGTTCAGTATTCATTTAGATTACATGACTTTGGCACCAAGCTTCTAGTGGTCCATTTAGGAACATGCAGCATCGATTTGATTAGTGTTTGAACCAAGCAAGAAAAATTTCGGAGTCAGCCGAAATTCGCGTAAGTTCGTTCAAACATACGGACTACAAAATTTTGTATTGTGTTTTTGAATAGAAATCAACGAAATTCATTATATAAAGGAAAATTCATTGTTATGGAAAAAAAGTTAATTCCATTTTTGGAAGAGGTCAATCCCATCTCCAAAAACCTATAGCATGTTTTTCATAAAATGTTTGTGAATGATAAAATGGCCAAATTGACTACTGCCGTCAAAATCGTTTAAATTAAGCTTTTACTGCAGAATTTGTTTACTCAAATTTCTCTTAAATACAGGGTGAGCCAAAAAAAGGCGACCGGTATTGACTTTTATAGCTTCCGAACGGGTGAAGCTTTTTTAGTGCGGTTTCCTGTCATCGATAGATAAAACATTTGGCATGAATACTGCAAAGTTTTAGTCAGATTTCTTGAATATTGACTGACTAAAATCAAAAAAACTAAACTTCGATTTTTTTGATATTGAATATTTAAAAATTTACAGAATCAACATGTTTCACGGCAGAAAAGCACAATAGATCCAATCAAAAGAACCATATAACAGCTTGAAACTACAAGAGAGCCACTTTAGTGTGTCCCAATTCCTGTTTCATCAATAATTTTAATCGTTTTTCGATTTGGTCAATGACAGAGTTGATTTTGCTTCAATTTTGCTTTTTTTCGAATTTCATAACTAAAGCTCTTGATTTTGGCGAAATTTTAATCATATTGAAATAAGAAGTTGCTGACTTTAAATTACGTGTAACTTACAAATCTGGGTGATTTTCAAAGTATATTTGTGTGTAAACAGCTTTAAAAAACTTTTTTTCACAATAGGACACAACTTTTACTTTTCGAAAAATGATCACTTTTACTAAATTTCTGTTTGTACAGTAACCATCAACGCTGGGAGCATAAAATTTGGGCCTCCTAACAAAAACAAACAGGACATTCTAACGCAGCAATCCGGATTATAAAACCTCCATCCGTTCAAAAGTTATGTAAGTCGGTAGCCTTTTTTTGGCTCACCCTGTATAAGGTGAGTATGTTCAGAAGTTTCCAATCCAATGTGGCATATACTTCAGCAGTAAAATTCACAAGCGTTTTTAAAAGACAGTCTATATCTTAAATATGCTTGCTCACCAGCCACTCCGTCGTGATTGACCTCCGAATCCTGCAACATCTGCAGCATCAACGGTACAACGGAACACAACCACGACGGAAATAGCGGCTGAGCGACGGGCATTTGTTGCTTGGCGTTGGGCGCGTGACCGCCGCCCGCGCCTCCGCCGATCGCCCCGCCCGTCACGCTGGCCTCCAAATCTTCGTCTTCGCCACCCGGGCCGCCGATGCCCGTCGAAAAAAAGAGCGCCGGCTCGTAGGCGGCTTGCATTTGTACCGGCGTCGATAGGAAGAAAAATTGTTGCCGTTCGCGACCGCGGCGTTCTTCCGCCTGTTCGAGCGATCGTTTCAACATTTCTTGCTTTTGTTTGCGGCGAGTTTTGGTCATGGTCATGATGGTTTGGCTCTGGAATGTTTGATTGAAAGGAAATCAAGAGCATTAAAAAGTCCGGGACCCTATAATGTACAGTTTAGATTTCTCTATAATCATGTATATCTCTGGTTAAGAACTGCAACATTTTGGAACCGTATACAATCATATGCTTGGTTGAGGTCAGTATGTGCGCTCTACGTTAGCTCTGTTATGTAGTAAGTGCAAGAGTATGAAACATGTTAGATCAGCTTATAGCCTGTCTTTACTGTATGTACTGGCTCCTAAAACAGTCTTCACTCCAGACGAATATGTAATAGATACTATACATGCACGTAATACTCGGGGTCAGCTAGATATAAATTTTTTCTTGATAATGAAAAAGAAAGTCTACTAACGTTCAAGCAGCATATTTTTCCATCGATATTAGTCTGCTTGGTCAATATTTTTTTGACACTGAATTGTTTTTGCTTTGAAATCAGGTATGTTTGTTTGGAAAAATCGTTAAACTGCAGCATCATTTTCATTCTTATGACGACTATTCTTTCTCTCTTAGTCATTCGACTTTATCATCTCCTCGATTATTGATCATTGCTGGAGGGTCGAATCTGCTAGGGCTCAATCAAAATCTGCTGGGGTCAATACCCTTAAACCCCACGTGCATGCAAGATAGAGAGCTGCACGGGCCCTAATATTGTCGGGCCGGGGCGGATTGTCCCAGCCCGTAAAAGCTCGGATATATATACGTTTACAGGTGAAATTCCGAGAAACATCCATATACTGTAAGTTTCCTAACCTGAAATTAGCTAGTATTTTACTGCCACTATATTTAGTGTGTATGTGATCATCGCCATAACTAAAATTTTTTTAGATACAGTTTCAAGTATCTGCAATATTGTTCAGCATTCTGAGGAATTTGAAAATTCCTGTTACCAGCAAGCCGTTTTCTCAAAGTTTTCCACTCAAATTTGTCGATAGATGTTTTATTTATGCTGTATTGAGTTTGAACATTTGAATATTTCCAGAGCAAACCAAAAATCAGGAAAAATTGACTTTTTTGAGTTCTAGTTCAGATAATCGTAGCAACAAATCAAAAGAAATGATTTTCAAATGATCTAAGGCATAAAAAAACGGATTACCAAAAACTCGGTTGCAAACACATTACCCTGAATTTGAAAATCGTTAATTCCGGTGCAAAGTGACAGAAAATACCTTTGGATTTGACATTCGCTGGAAGATGAATTTTTCAGCATTTATTTATAGTTTTCTGGAATCGATACATGAGAACTTTAAAACGATATATTTCACAAAAGTGTATCCTCCTTTGCATAGGAATTACTAAAAATAGTGATTGTTCTTGAAGATGTTAGAACTTATCCAAGGAATGATGTAATATCAGTCTGGATATCCAAAAAATCTTGTGATGATATTTTGAGCGCAGTTAGTTTCAATTAAAATGAATTCTCTCACTGACTTTATTTGGGAGGATTTGTTCAAAGATCACGCTGCCATTTCTGGTGTTGCCAATGATCTGTTGTCCGCCTAAAATGATCTACTTCACTTGCTCGTGAGTTTATTCACTGTTGCAAAAATTAAAAAAGATCGCTTAACATCTTGCGCTCGTCATTATTGTAAAATGTACTGAGTTCAGAGATAGAAATTTGTTCATGTCTTTAATGAACTAGTAAAGTAAACGAAGTCACCTATACTCAATTTTTCTTCATTTGAGACTTGAAACGTAAACAGATGCTAAGGCAGAGAAAAACATTCGCAAGTGGACTGTAACAGATTGAGCAACAACTTGAGAGAAAAGGATGACCACGTATGTAACGGATTTTTCATCTGGAAAATCATTTTTCGATGCTCCGTGTCTCATTTTAATGAGCGAGCTACAGAAATCATGTTTTTTGTAAATCTGAGCAAAAAACCTTGGATCATATCGATTTAGAGCCACACAATCGTCATTCGAAAAGTGGGTGATCAACAGAAAAGATTTCGTTCTGCAACCTACAAAAGGTTCTTCAAAGGCGGACAACTAAACCACCAATGAACTATAGTCAATTTGTTTCTAAAGTAGCCTCGGGAAGAAAAATGATACTCATGCAAATAATATAAAACCTGAGTGCGCGACCGCTTTTTTCCCAGATTGACCGTAGCAGGCAGAACTGCAAATTGGAAAAAATGTGGACTTATGATGCATGGTAATCGTATGCCTAAGGATTTCTTTGAATTTTTTCCATGCAGAGGCTCATTTGAAAATGAAGAACCTATATCATTGGTTTATTGACAAATTTGTTATGAAGAATCAGTTTTATTTGATGCATTCACTGTCAGTGTTATATCAAATATTATATTATACGACTATTGAGATCTTGTTTCACAATGTGACAAAGTCATTATTTCGGCCTAGAAATTCCGAAAATATGTCAATTTTGATCGACTTACATTAGCATCCTCTTCCTCTTTTAAGGACAATTCTTGAACTTTAGTCTTCAACAGCGGCATCCAGGGAGGATCAACAACGGAAGCCTGCGATAAACCAATTGGCGGCGATGGTAACGTGAAGTCAATGCTTGGTGGTGGGACCTGAAATTGGAAAAAAATGGTGTCCGAACTTAACCACGTACCAGAATATCACTTTAGCAAAAAACTGGAAGTTTTGATATAGGAACTTAAACTGAACAAGCGGCACACTTTGATGGATCGCAACTCAATAAATACAAGGTTATTCATTAATTGTACTGTCAGTTCAGGCAGTTAACAGAATAATCAAGAATAGAAAATATATCTTGATCAAGAACCAAACAATAGGTTTTACTGTAGCTCTTTCGAGCACTTTGAGTCTAGAATCGAAGGAATGTGGTCTCTGCAATTACATCGAGAGTCGTTTACTAAATTTCTCGATTAACGTCAAAAACTCACTTTAAAGAGCGACTGAGCACCCTCCTCCATTCTCAACCAACAATGGTAACGATTGCGCCACAAAACGTAAAATCGGTAGACTGCGCAAGCTCGAATCGTCGCGTCTTTGGCTTGCATCTGGTTGCGCATCAATTCGACCGCAATGTCGGAATATTTTACGGAAGAAACAATGAAGGTAGCGGCTAAAAAGGTATAATACGAAAATCGTTCGTAATTTTCGATCTGATTTTACTCTTTGCAATGCTCGTCGGGGCCGCCTTCAGTTATTTCAGATCAACAAAAAAACAGAATGGCCCCTTTGGTGTGCAGAAACTTTCAAACCAGGAGGGTGGAAATATTTCATTTTCTGCAAGTTTTTGCTTGATGTGCATACAGGATGTTCCAAAATTATTTTGGGAAGTGACTGCAGAAAAAAAAATTACCGAAAACTGTCATTTTTAAATTTGTGGTTCTTTTGAATGAGTGCGAAACATTTTTGGCGGGAAGGAATGGATCAAGGCCACGTTACCATATTGGAGAAATTAACTACTTTATTCCAGTTCACGATCAGCAGAAGTTTCTAATAATGTTTGATTTATTCAAGATCTAACGTAAAACGAAAATAACCGACTATTCTAATCATATAACGTAAAACGTGATCGATTATAATTTGTTCATAAAAAATCTTAGAGGCATAGACGTTGAATATTCAACTCAAATCCTCGACTAGGCAAGGCTCAAAAATTGTGGATAAGGAACTGAAAATGTTGAGGCCTGAGTATTTTGAATTTGCATGATGCATTTTAATTAAGTAAGGTCGATTTGTATAAATATTTAAACGTTGTGGTTGTAAAAGTAAAATCAGCAGAAATTTTCTGTAAAACAAAACTGTGTTTCCAAAAATTGCAACAGTGCGACAAAATCCGACCTGCAAAAATGCAATTACAAAACTGCTGAACTAATGCATCAGATTTTAAAATAAGGTGAATTATATAGTCAGTTTTTTTATAAAATGCTTCTAAAACGAAAATTTACGAAAATATGCGGTGACTTGAAATCTTCCATCTTTTTATTGTAGATTTTTTTACTCAAAAATTTATGAGTTTTGGTTGAGTGTTGTCACAAATTTCCAGTTTCCTGTGACGTGCGGCTCGGCACAAAATGCTGAAAACACAAAATAGTACTTGCTTTCCGGATTCATAATTTGGAAGCGTTTTAAGAAAAAAAGATTATTGATATGAGCACTTTATTTATTAGACGATGGCTTAGTACGCAAATGTTTCAGGAAATATACCCTCATGCTTTTTAAGTGAAACATAATTTTATGGGACGTGAATATTTAAAAGGATATATAGCAATTTAAGGAAGCGCCAAAGGAAATTCCTCGCCCCCCAGAAATCTTCATCCATATGGCTAGCCGTTGGGCGACACCCTTGGATTTTCCAATCCTCTAGCTAGTCATATGGTAGTCATAGGAACCTCCATACTTTTGGTCCGAAAAATAATGAAAAATGTCCATTTTTTGACGAAAAATGTCAATTTTTTTTCTTACGGTTTTTTAGACAAAAATTACTATATTTTAAACTGATTCTGGAACATATTTGGTGAGAAATCCGATTTTTTTCCGTGAGAGACACTTCCCCCTAAATTTTGGGGAATTAGTGAACCCGGCCTTAAAAATTCGCTCGACCCCCCAGACCTCGGCCTCCCGTTACATATATGATAAGAACCCTACCTTTAGGTCGAAATAGTGGTCATTTTAAAACAAAAAATAGTGTCGAATGTCATTTTTTCTGTACTCCATGCCTCAAATACAACTTCTTTTATTTTGTAGACGACAATGCCTCTGACTTTTTAGGCGAAAAATTCAATGTTTTTGTTCAAAGGCCCCACTCCTAGAATTTTAGGCAAGTCGATGACCCCTTCTATGGGAATGCCGCCTGGCCTACCTCCGGACTATGCGGAGCTCCGTTACATGTATATTGTGAAACACTGACCTGCACAAGCTGTCAAATTCACATCCGACTCTAAAAGCAACTCCCAAGCTACGGGCAACATGTCTTGAAAGTGGCTTTCGTTGATAATGATAGCCGACTTTAGAAAAGTTGAAAAGGAACTATGACACGGGTTTTGTATCTAAACGATTGAAGCCATAAGGTGATAAATGCCAAAAAATTTCGGATAAATAACTGCACCTGATATTTAATGTACTTCCATATGGCCGTTTCTTTTGTCTCTCTTTTCGTTTCTGGTAGTTTTTCCGATTCGTGGCCATGCTTTTTGTTCGTTTTGCTATCCTGAGAGAGTTTTACAGTTAAAAATGAAAAAAGTCTGTTTCTCTACTGAGAAGGAGGCAATAACTGAAGCAAATGTTGCAGCATTGTCAGAAGAAAACGGATCAATGAAATCCTAAAATATGCTAATATGAGATTTATTTTCATATTTAAGAAAATCTCACAAATAATTGACACCATTGAGGAGAACAAATACAAGAGTGAATCAGGCTGGTTTCTGTACACGCCATTTGGAAAATAGTCTCATCGAGCAAGAACGAAAATTTTGACCAAGTTTATACTCGTATCTATAAACATTGAGTATCTATAAACAACTTTTCCAGAATTTCAGAATCGATAATGCCCAAATTGATGTGAATTCGTAATTTCCGAGTCAATTGTATAAGACTTCATTGTGACTTTCCGGTCAGTTGTCTCCAAAATCTTCCAAGTTCCAGTTAGTTCATTCAACTGTCGACTCACTTTTTTGAAGTTATGTGTATCCATAGAGGAACTTCACTACATTTATTTCCAGAATTAGGTTGAGTCTGAAAAATGTTTTTGTACTTTTCCTACAAACTAGTAACGTTAACAAAATAAACTCAGCAGTCCGTGATTGAAGTTGAGCAGGTGGATATTCATTGAAGTAATTACATGTAATAAATTTTGTAGAAGTTTTGAGCAGGCATGAGTCGAAACCGGGTTACCAGTATTCTAAACTCATTTTTCAACTGAAACATTGAAACACTGTTGGATTAGCTACAAGACGAATGGCCTAAGGTTCACATTCAGCAAATATTAAGTTTTACGGTGTGGTATGATGGTCTCAGCGTTGAGGACGTCAGTCCAGATTTCTGGTCATACATCTTGCACACTTGGCCGCGCAAAAACTTTGCAAATTTTTTACTGAACTCTGCATCAATACTTTGAACTATAATTTTAAGGAAAACTTCTGTGTATTCAAAGGTTACGGCGATTAATTGAGGGAATATTGTTTTCGTACTATTTCTAAAACTCAGGAAGCTGCTGAGAAAGCCGATGGGTTTTTCATAAAGTTGGAATAAGATTTTATGTGCTTTCGCATTGAAAGATAGGTCTGTAAGTACAAACCGTATTGAGTCAGTTGTTTTTACTGATACGAATAAGGCTTATACAAAAAGCAGTGGTATAACTTGTCAGAATACTGACGCCCTTGGAACGTTAAATCTTACCAGATTTCAGGTAACAGCTTCTATAAAGATTCTCTAGTTTTCACATAACTAGATTCCGAGCAAAATTTATTTTATATTTTTGACCTCAGAAAGCAGAAATTCGGCTCACTTTCAACTCTTCGTTCTCTAATTTTTCGGTCAACAAAGATCTCAAATGGGCCGTCGAACCTTTATCGAAAGGTACACCTGTCCGGACCATAGCGCTCTCCCGCCGATTGATCGGTAAATTAGAAGCCTGTAGTAAAGCAGAACCATAAAAGATGATGGAAGACCATGGAACAAGTTCTAGGATACCGTACGTAAAAACGGTTGCGAAGAGACTGAATTTTGGATGTTAATATTTCAAGCACAGTTCATCTAAATGTCATGCATACAAAAGTTTTGTTGTGTTTCATATTCCTGTCAAAAAACATGTTACGGCACATGAATGTTTTTGAATTTGTTTTAGAAAGAATTTTAAACTTTCTGTGACAACATTTTTTAAAAGCAAGAAATAATATGTTTGTACTTTTCGCCTGTCCATGCTGCGCTCCCTGTTTTTCTCCAACAAATTTTCCAACAAAGTTTTGCGACGATCCAATTGGCCCTCGAGAGGAAATTCTTCGCCATAGACCTGCGAAAACAACATCGATTTTTTTGAAAACCTTTCTTTCAGATAAACTCATATTGGGTACATTTAATTTTAGTCAACTTTGGTGAAAACTGCAACAGGGTGTCTGGAAAAACGGATCGCCAATAGTCGTGCCTCCTTTTCTTATTTGAATTTCAAAAAAACTTTCAGGAAGTTATTAAAATTAAAATTTCTTTTTTCCAGTTCACATGATTAGCACATTCTTTCGTTTGGAATTATTTAATTTTGAAGTTAAATTAAATTTTCCATCTTTCTTGAGTTCGCAATTTAGTATTTTGGATACTTTGATTTTCTAGTTACATTGTATATTTTTGATGTCAGGCAATCACCAGGATAGTGTTAAATTATTTTTGAAGGTTCAATCTGAATACAGTAAGCAACCAATGTCACATAATTATAGTTCTTTACAGAGGTCCGGGACGTACAGAAAGAACAGATTTCGGCCAAATTCAAGTTAAAAAATGATAAATAATAGAAATTGACCTCCAAAATAACTGTAGTCCAGAACATTGAGACGAAAAACTAAATTTTTACATTACGCTTAACGATCTTACGCTCTACTCAAACGATATAGTACTGTTATGTGATTTGCTGTTTTAGTCACACCATATTTGCATACAGTAAAGCATGATGTGTCAGAAAAGATTATCAAAATGCGTGAATCTTGATTTAGAATAGAAAACACGTGCCATTTTAAGTCCACAGAGATTTCTAGGGCTTCAAAACATAATATCGAAAACTTAGTCTTCTGCGAAAGATTAAAACCTGATCTCAAAAAATTTTACCTTCCGCATGGCAATCATAAGGCGATGACACTGTCTGTACGTTCGCTGGAAGCAAAACGGGTGGCAATATTTCTGATGAGGGCATACGAAATTAAACATGTTGGCCAAGTGAACGACAGTCTGCAAAGAAAAACTCGAAGAATAAAATCTTTCACAAGCATAGGCAATCGTATTCATATCTGTTAGGGTTATGATCATATAACTGTAATAGAAAATCAAACGAAGGAACTTATACATGATTAAGACCAGCCCTCATGAGAGTTAAAAGTCGCTTGAGGTTTGCTGAACAAAAACATACTGCGTGTTCAACTTTCAACGCCAGAAATCAACATTTCCTTTTCATACCTATTTGCAATATACAATGTATTTCAAACGCCGTGCTCTTGTCCTACCGCAGTTTCTGAAATCCTTACAAATCGGAAAATTCCATAGGAAGCTCATCTCTCTGTATGTATAAACGACGCGCCATGAGACTAAAAGATTAAAAGTCAAAAACGGACCAACAGACATTCTGAGGAATGACGCCAAGGCTCCTTCATTCAGAACAATTTCACAAAAATTATATCATTCTAGAGAAAAACGTGCCCAGATTGAGATACAAAAAGTTTTATCCAAATCCATGCAATGCAAAAAAAATTATGATGTAAAAAGTTCAGGGAATTTTTATGCATTTTGGCGAATCGCATAAGTGAAAACTTGTTGATAGAGTCAATTCCATACATCCACATGCGGGGCTAAAGGTCTAAACGCCCCACAAATCATCCTTTACCCCCAGCAGACTTGATTTGACCGCCCAACAAAAAATGTCTTTTTTTGATATAAAATTCGAAATGTCCTTGATTTTTTCGAAAATTGAGCTTTCAATGTTTTTTCTACAAAAAATGTTAACAATCAGCTGAGTTTTGTCGAAGATTCAGAAAACAAAAATATGAAAGAGCACTTGCTTTTCGGTTTCTTTTTTGGAAACATTCCAAGAAAATCAGGGTATACTCATATTTGCAACCTCAACTTCGTATGCTCCCCATAAAAAGGAATTATATGAACTTGCTCACCTTCAGCCACGGCATATTTTTGCTCAAGAAAATTTCTTCTTGATCGCAGATCAACGCGGCCGCGGCGCCCGGCGGCCCCAGAGTACCGCTCGACGGTTGATACGTATCGTCGCCGCCGCCACCGCCGCCCGCGCCGCAACGACTTTCCAGAGAAACGCGGCGTATTTCGCCGCCGCTCGAATCCGACGTTTTTGTGGGCGGAAGCGTCGTCGCCGCCGCCGACGAACGATCGCGTTCATTCACAGCCTCCAATTCGCAACTGTCTTCGTAGGACGAAACGGTGGAAATTTTACGCTCCTTGAAACTGCTCCTGTTCGGCGTAGATCCCAAGTCTGCGTGTGAAGAGAGTTTTCTAGCAATGAGATAATGATGTGGAAATTGAACAATTACGCACATTATGTACCAAAAAGCAATGGTTTTCAACAACAAGCATCACTGCAGCTTACTGATCTGACAAAATAGCACGTAAGATATGAAATTTGCATGGCGGCATTAATTTTGTAGAAATGAGAGTCACAAGCATACAGGGTGTCCAAAAGCTTCAGTACAAGGGGTGCAGAGAAACCGGTTCATTTTTCGATAAAACGTAATACATTACTTGATATAGAAATTAATTCTGTAATACATTATTTGATATAGAAATTAATTCTGTAATACATTAATTGATATAGAAATTAATTCTGTATGGGAAACTTCACTAAAAATCGTTATGACCATTATTAGCTTCACGAAACAGCAACAAAACGTATAGGCAATGAGGATATCAAATTTGAAAAAAACCGAAATGATTTCTTTAGAATCTTAACAAAGCTCAAGTGGACACCCATCAGCTAATGTATCAATCAGATATTGATCAAATGATTTCTTCCAGATCAATTTGACCCAGGGGGCTGACCTTTTCAAGCGTTTGGCAATCTAAGACTGATTGATAAACGTTGCACCAGCTTGCACGGCAAAATACTCAGAAACAGTCATAATTTTATCAGTCCTTCTTTTCGAATCAAAATCCCCTACTTTGGACATGACGAAAATCAACTAAAACAAAAATTTTTTCCATACCAAAATTGACGCTCTATCTAATGGTGCGAACCAATTTACACCAGACTCTACAAAATTTACACCAGACTCTACATTATTTATTACCCTGTTTCAAAGTTTTTGGACACTGTACATGTTCTTAAGAAGTTGCTGGAGGTTTTTATCCGGGGAAAAACTCTAGCTGACCCCAGAATGTTCAAATCTCTGGGATTTTTACACCATGAAACTTAGGAGTGAATTTTTCCCAAACAAATGTTGCAATCAAAAATATTAATCATAAAATGAATACGATTTTGAAATAGTTCAGTGCTCTTTGAAGATTTGATCATGTAAAGACTTGGAAATTTCATGTAAAAATGTTGAAAATTAACAGGAAAAAAGTTTAATTTTTCCTTTTGTCGGAACTGATAGGCAACACTAAGAAACATACAGAAACGAAGTTGATCAAATTTGACTGAGTTTTGAGAATGTTTAAAAACATTGGGTCTGACCATCCTCAAAATTTTTATGCTGTAAATGTACGGTCAAAAGTGAGAGTAAACTGGCACCACGAAAGGCTGTATCATCAAAACTGATCTGAGATTTGAGTGTTTTTTATGTATCAGAAGTACTCGAGTGTTGCAAGCCAAAATTTTAACTGAATTCGATGGTCGAGAATACTCAAATAAAACCTACCGACTTTTGTGATTTTTTTTTAATCGTAATAATTTCTTAATAATTTAACAGATTTGAATAGAATCGGAACTTTCAGAATAAAATACTTTTGGTGTGGCTTCACAGAAAAGACGGCTAGAAAGGTCTAATACAATATAATAAGGAGATGTAAAGCAGGTTTAGCCCTATCTGGAGTGATGAGAATACTTTACAGCAGGTCTCTGACTTCTGCAAAATGATTAATTTTATATATAGTCCGGTATATTTATGCATGATTTTGATAAATTTCACTGTACTTGAAAGTATCTCACTGAGGTGTATTCAACAATAATTTTTGATCATTAGCACATTACCCGCGTATTGTTGAAATATATATATATACATATATATATATTTTTTTTTCAGTCAAGATTTATTCTGCTGCTCATGTACACTTCGATCCCTCATGTCTTAAACTTTTTTAATACTACTTTTTGGACAAGTCGATTCCATAGCTTTTGTATTTTTAGCTATCCAGGATTTATGTGATAATTTATTTATGCTGGTGCAATGTATAATTCCTGCCTCACCTTACCACTTCACCTAATCTCATCTGATCTCATCTGATCTGATCTGATCTCATTTCATCGTATCTCGTCTCGTTTAGCTTATCTTATCTTATCTTATCTTATCTTATCTTATCTTATCTTATCTTATCTTATCTTATCTTATCTTATCTTATCTTATCTTATCTTATCTTATCTTATCTTATCTTATCTTATCTTATCTTATCTTTATCTTATCTTATCTTATCTTATCTTTATCGTATCTTATCTTATCTTATCTTATCTTATCTTATCTTATCTTATCTTATCTTATCTTATCTTATCTTATCTTATCTTATCTTATCTTATCTTATCTTATCTTATCTTATCTTATCTTATCTTATCTTATCTTATCTTATCTTATCTTATCTTATCTTATCTTATCTTATCTTATCTTATCTTATCTTATCTTATCTTATCTTATCCTATCCTATCCTATCCTATCTTATCTTATCTTATCTTATCTTATCCTATCTTATCCTATCCTATCTTATCTTATCTTATCTTATCTTATCTTATCTTATCTTATCTTATCTTATCTTATCTTATCTTATCTTATCTTATCTTATCTTATCTTATCTTATCTTATCTTATCTTATCTTATCTTATCTTATCTTATCTTATCCTTATCTTATCTTATCTTATCTTATCTTATCTTATCTTATCTTATCTTATCTTATCTTATCTTATCTTATCTTATCTTATCTTATCTTATCTTATCTTATCTTATCTTATCTTATCTTATCTTATCTTATCTTATCTTATCTTATCTTATCTTATCCTATCTTATCTTACATTGTCTTATCTTATAAGTACAAAAGGAAAATTGAGCACAGTGAATAACGGGAACGTTTGACACAATAATCATAGAGATCATATTATTGAAAAGGACGTTTTGGCCACCCTGGTCGCCAAACTTACTCTCTTGCTGGGCTTCATCGTCGATGGACGGAGCCGGCAGAGTCATGTGACGAGAAAAATATTTGACCGCTTGCTTTGGCAAGTTCAAGGTCAAACTTTTCCTGTTTTGGTCGTCCCTGCGGGAAGGTCGTTGCGGAGCCACGGCTGTACATGTAGGGGACAAAAAAGCCACGATATGAACGAGACACGTAAAACGCAGGACAAAAAAGGAAAAAAGAACGTCAAAACCAAAAGGGTAAAAGCTTACAGTAAGCGTATACAGTAGGAAAGTACTTTTTTCCAACGTCTATAACTTACCGGCTTCCTCGTCGTCGGCGGCTTTTCTATTGTATTTTTTCTGTTTAAACGACGCCCTAGGTTTGCGTTGCGACGAAGCTAAATTGTTTCCCGACCCTGTGACGCTGGCGCCGCCGACTCCTGGGCCGCCTTTCTTGATCAATCTGGCCCGTCCGGTGGCCAATCTTCGTGCTGAAGAGAAAGTTTGATTCATTTTCGAAAAAATGGAATAAATATCGAATGTCTGACGTCAGCAAGCAAAATAAATCCGCATTTCTTCAAAGTATCTCGCCGACGTTAATTTCACCCTTATCAGTTGTGCACCGTGGTGAAAATCTATAAACTAGTGTGCTGACAAACGATCGGTGAAAGTTAGTAAAAATAATGAAACGAGGAAGGAAGGAACGGCTGGCTTTTTGAGGCTCTCCGCTCCTAACCTGGTTCCAAAAACGTCCAAGCCGATAAAGCGAACGCCCCTTTGGCCGAGCTGTAAGGCGTGTGACCGGCGCTGACGACCGCGTGGCCGGTGCTGACGACCGCGCGGCCGGTCGCGGCCGCCGCCGTCGGCGTCGGAATTTTGGATAGGAAAACAGTGTCTTCGTCGTCGCTGCAACTTTTGGACCACATACGGGCGAAACTGCGTTTTTTCGACTCTTGTTGGACGTTTACTTTCAAAACTAGAGATATGCCCGTAGAAGGGGGTTTGTGGAGGAGTTTGAGACACTTATGAATGTTTGACACATGCAATTCATTGGAGAGGGGGAAATCCGAGCGATGAAAAAGTACATTCCATGAAATTAGGATAGAAATTCACTGTGACACGGGCTGAGAAGCAAACCGTAATTCCAAGGCTAAATTCAAGATATAGGAACTCTTCATATTGTACATGGAAAGGATTTCTAGGCAAACTGTACTGGTTTAAATACCACCATACTTTCCGAAAGATTGGTTGGCTAGTCTTTCTTGAAAACATGGTGGTAACACTGTTCGTAAAACTTCCTTAGTTATCAATTTTCCAGGCGAGATAACAGTCCAAAAAATATATTCTTAGCATTCCAATCAAGTGTGTAGATGGCAAACTTTATAGTAATAAATTTTGTTTTCTCATCCATCTTTGTCAAGCTGTACGACGCAGTTTCCAAATTGATTTCACTGCTCTGCGTTTTTCAGATTAATACTGATGCGGTGCAGCATTTTTTGATAAATGTAAAAAAGTCGTCAAATTAGCTACAATAGACCTGAGACTTCCAAAGCAAATTTTTGATTTTATTCGTTTTCAAAGGTACACAAAACTACAGGCGAATTCAGTCAATTTTTACAGGTTCGATGGGGTGCTGGTTCATAACTAATAAAGGCACATCATCATTTTTCTTTTTATCTAAATTCTGTATGCTGAAGAGTACACACTTGTTCTTATTCACTTATTCACACTTATTCAGTGTAGCAAATAACATGGTGAACCGCGGAAAGTAAAACGGCGCACGGCTAGTCGGTTGTATCTCGTTACCCTGAACGTCCCATTACCTCGAACATTCCGTTTTAATAATTTGTAATTATAAAACTCCGGCACTATGCTTCATCCATTTTGAACCGATCGATGCAGTGAGCGGAATTTCCGCAAACACAGATTAGGAAATCAATTTCGATAATCTTTAAGTGATTGAAATGATCATCATGGACCCTGTATCATGAAGGAAAAAGTTACTGATGAGAGTCAACGAGCCTTCCATAACTCTGAATAAAAGTTTAGCTGCGACGTCGCTGCATCGATCATTTCAAAATGAATGGAATATATTAATATCCCACTACATAAAATAATGATTAGAGACGAATGCAAAAATTCCGTGAAATTTCCATTCATTTTCACTTTTCTTAGGCTTAGGCTTAGACTTTGGCTTAGATTTAGACTAAGGCGTTGACTTAAGTTTAGACTTAGCTTTAGGCTTAGGCTCGGAATTAGGCTCAGGCTTGGTTGTGTGTTCGAGGTAACTGAATCCTTAGCATAAAAATTCTTTCTAACAACAATAACGTTGTTCGAGACAACGGGAATTTTATGCATTATTCGAGGTGACGGGACGTTCGAGATATCGGGACGTTTGGACGTTCGAGGTAACGGGTCAGAATCATGTAGATAGTTTCTCCTATGTATTCTACGCTTTACTTATTCGTAAAGTGAATTATTCATTACAGAAAACTCAATTAGGAGCTGAATTTAACTTCCTTGATTTATCCTCATTATTATGTAGATGGAAAAGCAGTGTTAAAAGATACAAAAGAAATAACAAAATGTGAATCTTACTTGAAAATACTGAAAGTTACAGCTCGGGAATCTGAGAACTCGAAAGCTGAACGTTTCAAAAAACGTAGTATCACAGTATCTGCTCCATGCAACTTAGCATAAAAAGTGTTGAATTCAAATATGAATTACTTCGCTTATCGGTCATTGTCAAATCTTCCAGAGTCGAACGACTACTATGCAAAGACTCGTCACCGTCGTCTACGGCGCAAAAACTGATTCGACGTGGATCACTTCCAGCGGCTGAAAAACGATCATTAATGAAAATATGAAAGTTTCAAAAACAATATTGTACGAAATTTCAGAACATTCGGCAATGAAACTGTAAGCACAGCTAATGAGGAGCTACTCAAGATCATTTTTCCATTGCGAGGTAAATAGAAGAAACTGTTTTTAACGAACATGTTCCTTGGGTACAGACCTGTGATCAACAGCGAAGCTTAATATATATTGACGGCGATTAAAAAAATAAGCATCAAAATAAAGTTAAACATTGAATTCAGAAAAGGCTACAATAATCCATAGTTCTGATGCATCACATTACAGTGATGCAAGTATTTTTCTACCGATTTCGCAATCACTGATAAGGAACGTAATAACGCAAATGTGTGTGTGTTAGAATGATCTTTTTATTGTTATCCCATCCTCATAATCACATAAAAACTAGCATAAATGAGGTCAATGGATGGATGCTTGATTTTAGCGATTGCGCCATTAATGTACAGTAAAACATGCGCATTTGTTCAACCGACTGCATTTTTTCCTGAGAACTGCAATGTACTTGATTGAACATTACGTAATATGTGCATGAGACGGAATGCTAGTAGGTTTGAAGACCTAGAGAGCAAAAACTTCCTGATATTTTTTAAACACATAGGAGAGTTTTTAGAACTCATCGAGTTACGCAAAAGCTCTTCAAATCGATGAAAGTCTGAAAATAAGATCATGCGTGAAGTTTTATGTAAATTTATATGTAATTCAGACCCACTGGAAACAGACTGTCGATCTTGTTTTGGAGTTACGATATGAATGCATAGAACAGAACACTATTGAATCCAGATATTTCGAACTTTTTGGTGAAAAAAAAACCTTTGCTGGAATTTCGAACTCTTTACTTGTCTGTCTCAAGCTCGTCTGCCACATAAATTTTGTCCTTTGAGCTCTGATTGTCCTGTGTCGGAATTCCCATCAGAAACTATTGTTAATACAGTTTTGGGAAATTCGAAAAAGCAAACCTTGTGAAAATTGTAACAGTGAAAGTACACCTGATTATCGCAGACAACGAAATTACAATCTACCTGAATTGATGTCAGATTTACCATAAGCTCTATGTTCCCAAAGACTTGCAGGCCTAAGCTACAGTACGTCAATCGCCACCATTTCACGGAAAATCTGCACACTGCCAGCACACTCTTACTCGGATCATTCTTCATAATTGCAGCGAAGTCGGCTATGCTTTGTATGCTGCCGCTTTGCGACGGATTGAAAGTTGTGCTCAAAACCGACCAACGCCTGTGCGACTGCATCCTATCGGTGGCCACGGCCGATTGCATGGTGCGTGATTGGGAACGAGAACGGGGTAAATTTTGGAACGTATCGCGTAGAAAAGACGTAATTTCGTAGATTAAATTCGACGCCAAAAATTTCAAAGCAAAAGGACATTCTTCGCCGTTAGGATTGACTACGGCTGAAAAGAAGAAAAATTTATATCCAATAAAATATGTGACGATTGATTGTTTGATATCGACAAAAAATCAATCTCAACATTGACGACATAAGAATTTGAATAATATTTAGGTTCATTAGGAACAGATATGCTAGTAGTGCAAAGAGCAGTATTTTACCATTGAAAAGTTAATCTTGAAAATCCAGTTCCTACTGGCTAAAATTCAATAGATTCTCGAACGAATCGGTTAGGAATTATCAGACATACATTCGTATGAATCAGTGCTACGCTTATAAGTGTTACATTTATTTTAAAATAGTAGCACAGAAAACCTTACAGTGCTGACCATATTGTAGTGGAATGTTTTTTATTTTCATGCGTGAAAAGCTTATTTGACGTCTCTATCATCATCGACGTGCGGTGTGAGTTTGACCTAACTGAGAAAGGGGTTGACATCACCAGATAAGTGTTTGAGAAACGATCAAATTACTTACTTTTTAAGGCGAGCAGGATTGGTTCTTCAAAAATGCAATGCAATAAATTAGTTTTATTTTTGATGACACAATTTTTGATTTTTGCAAGTCGGTCAGAAAAGTCTATCCTGTTGAAGAAAATTCTACATTAATTACTGATTATATGCCACTCGGATGTATATGTTGAACCTGAATTAATAAGTGGTGAGTTTCATTTCAAAAGTAACTGCTCATTACAGTGTGTATTCTTAAAAATACCATTTTCAATGCATAGAGTTACCGAAAGTAGGGAGATTGAGATGAACTTTGAAGTTGAGATGCACTGTTTTATTTTGCATACTGATTAAAATCGAGAAAGATATTTTAGATTTAAACATTAGGCTTCCTCACTTGAAGTACGAGTAAACCGATTTTTCGTAGTCAAGTATGTATCAACCCATTTTTTTGTTATTTAATCGGTTATTCAGTTATGGACTTGGACAATACAAAATCAAGTTCTAAAAATAGTAAGAATTGCATTTTTCAATTTTCAGAATTACGAGAGAGCAGTAAAATTTAGAAATTTAACTGTCTATTCTATTCTGTCTATCATACTTGGAATAAGGATATTAGTTATCGTTTTATACTATATGACGCCGATATCAGGTTCGGTGAGTGAATTTACGTAAAATTTTGAAATTTATTTGTCAAAATTTCACAAGTATCAGTAGTTTAGTGGTTCCGTAGACCCAAAATGTAGTTCTAACTGGTTCAAAGGCGCGATTTGCGGTTCAAGCTGTTCAGTGTTTCAGTGGCCAGTTCCGGTGGTTTAATGGAGAAGCAGTCCCACTGCTATAGATAGACTGGTATGACGTAAGGTATTTCATATTCGAATAGCGGGATTTCAGAGAGAAGAGAGTTTTTCATTTATTTACTGTTCATTGGATCTCATACATGCTCCCCAAACTAAACTCGGTTACTGCGAAGTCTGATACTGAAGATCATTCACTGAACTACTGAGTTATTGAACACTAGATTTTTGGCACAACAGCAGCTCTTCTAGACTCTTCTTTTGACTACTCTATTATACTCCATTCATTTTCAAGTAAGTCTCGGGATTCAAAACGTACACAGATGCATGGGCAAGTAATAAATGGTCAAAAGTTCTCGAGAACAACTCGGGCATCGACACAGTTCTGTGCAAATGGACAGTGGATAAGCGTTATGTTTATTCGATGATTTTGGCCTCTGCCATTCTCATGAAGAAATTTAACGTTTTTCTACAGTATTTGCGTATCAAGTTGAATCTACTTTTTCTGGTTTTCGCTGCGTCTATCATTCAAAGTTAAATGAGCTGTAGAATTGTTTTCTCAATTGAACAGGCTAAAGAGTGGAATTTTTATGCGTTTGAAATTTGATGTTTTGAAGCAGCTACATAAAAAGTCTGCGAAATTCATTCGGGTTGAATATTGCGGACGTCTTGTCATAGAAAGCCACACCAACCATGTGGGCGGCCGTACGTTGATTCGAGGATGCTTTCTGAAAAAAAATACGAACCTTCGTCCAGAAAATCTTCCAAATCGTCGCCGACTCGCAACTGTTTTTTGGCCAGCTCGTCCGGCGGCAATTTGACCAAATTTTCGGCGTTAATTCTCTCTTTTTGCATCAATTCTTCGAGCCGCGTACCAACCGCCTCGGCCCATAAATAGAACATCTTACCGGCCGTACGTAGCATCAAATTGGCTCGCCGAAGGCCGGACGGCGTGCCTCGACCCAACGGCGCGGCGCCCGACGACACGCGGCTTTGGAGCATGTTCATTTTGAGCCAGTCGGGCCAAAATCCTTTGTTACAACGGTGTACGAAATGGGCACATTCGACGAATATCATGGCTCGGGCGATGACGGGAGCTTTCTAAAAAATACCGTTTGATTATTAAAACATGAAGAATAGGAATAGGACATATATCCGGATTCGGATACGCAGATGTCCGGCCATTTTTTTGATCCATATCCGATAAGGATCCGATCACTGCAATTTTTTTGGTTCAGTTCCGATTTCGATGCTGTCGAAGATTGAGATCCGGTCATAATGAAAACTATATTCACTTGGGTTTCCATCAATATTTTCAAAATTTCCAAACTAACAGTAGCCAAATTATGATTGGCGACCAATAATTTCTCAATTGTATCACTCTTGAGACGATTTCTGGTAGGACAGTGAATATGAACTTTGATTAGTTTTTGTCTGTCAAAGACTGATTGAATTCTAAGACTTGATTTTTTATTGGTTTTGTGAAGTCCTGAATAAAATAACAGTCCTCGGCCATGCAGAAAAATTTCTGATCATTTTCTGCGCATAACAGAAATTTTTGATCGGGAAAGTGCCGAAGTTTTCAATGTTCTTACTGAGAGAATCAAGGAGAAAGTTCGCTTTAGAGATTTTTTAAATGTTATTTGCATATTTTCTGCCACACAGTTCCAACCGTTCAGTTCATTTGCCCAATTTTAGCATAATCGAACATAAATTTTACCCCATAATTTTCAGTATGGTCATTTTTACATTCTTAGAAATCTAGTGTAATTGTTGTGATTTTTTAAAATCATATTTGTATGGCAAAGGAAAAAGTTATTCAGTGCAGAAATGGCCAAGATCTGCACCGTGGAAAAATGACCCTTATCTGCATGGTGCAGATAGAGGCATGCAAAAAAGATTTTTTTAATGATGATTTTGAGCCCTAGCATTCCTACAGCTTAATTTCGAATAACCTTACATAACATTCACAATATGCTAGATCCTGATCTGGCCTGATCTGGTGTTCTTTGTCAGGATCCGAATCCGACGACTGCAGTCTTCGGGATCCGGGTTCGATAAATCAATTTTATGGGATACGAATCTGGATCCAATGCAGTCAAAAAAGTGGATCCGTTCCAACTCTCAAGCAGTATAGAGAAACGTAACTTATTTGGAAGAATTAGAGTGCAACCAGGTAATGCCTGACTTCACATAGAATCCTGTTGACCACATCCAGGAAAAACAAAATTTCAGAGTAACTATAATTTTTTGCATCGAAATGCGCCAAGGTGGAATTACGGCATGTTTTTATAAGATGCTTGCTAATTAGAAAGTGACAAAAATTAATACTCTCGTCAAAATCGTTTGCAGGAACAATAAAAATTTGAAATCAAAAAATTTTTGAATGTTGAGTTGAGTTGGTCACAAAATTTTAAGTCCTATTTGACATACAGTCAAACATTAAATAGTAAAAATAGGAATTAGTGCTTGCTTTTCAGTTATATTATTTACATGCATTTCAAGAAAAACAGACTATGGTAAACTGATCTCGTTGAAATATACTGAAAAATTCGTACCACTTTTCCGCTGACTGTAAAAAACTGATTAAAATTTGCGGGACTTGCCCCAGACTTTTTTTCTGTCTAGAATGAATTTTGAATCTTCGGTTTTTAGATATAATGTAGCCGCCGACCAAATGAAAATCTGAACTTGGGCTTGATCTGAACAGGATATTATCATCTCGACACGAGTTAAAAATTATCATCCTGACCTACAAAGTTTTGAGAAAGAGTCAACTCTTATAATTTTCTCATTTCTCAAATAGAACTTTTCTTCGCACAATAATGTCTCTCAACAATGAACAATAACTCAGTGGTGCCATTCGAGTACTTTGACTCCCATCGCCATTTTTATCAAATGCTTCTGAATTGAAGAATGATAAAAACTGATAAACTTGGAAAATTCGTTTGCACAAAGCTTTTAAAGCAAGATTTTTCGATCAAAAAATTGTTGAACGTCAATCAGATATGATGACAACTTTCTAGTCCAACGCGACATACATAGTTTAGCACAAAATCAGAAAAATATGAAATATACTTGCTTTCTACTTATTGAGAAGTATTCCAAGAAAAACAGATACAGTTAACCGGTAATCAATGCCATCAGCATGCTAGTGATTACAGCCTTGATTAAGTTCATGGACAATAGGAAAAAAGTTACAGCGTGCAAATGACTGCATCCCCAAATAGTTACAAAACTAATTCAATCTTGAACAGAGTATGTTGGACTAAATAATCTACCGGAATAAAGAAAAAATTCTGCGACTTTATATGAGATAAGAAAAATTGATACCTTACAAGCTCGTTAATTATGCGAAATTCACTACAATTGAAAGATTTGCACACTAAATTAAAAGCATCGCTTATTAAACATGGTGAATATTTGACTCTGAACTTTTCACTGGACTGATATACCAATACCGTATATAGAATTTGATTTGATCTTTGCACTGATTTTAATACAAAATAATGATAACGACGATTTCGATCAGGTGAAAATAGTCATACTGTCTGATTGTCAAGTTCTTCTAACTTATCATAGATAGGATTGAACCTTTCAGGAAGTGTATCTTAAAATTATTGTGTAAGGTGAAAACGAAATCATTTTTTGTAACTCTTTACCGATAGTTCTAAATTTGTTTAAATACTTCTTCAGTCATTCATTTGTTAATCTGAAAAACTATGTTGACAAACGTACCAGATCGAGCAAGGCGGCCAAGAGGGGAGCATCGGGGACAGTACCCGGTTTGCAAGTTTCCAACATGAAAGCGAAGCGTCTGGCGCCATCCCGAACCAAAGATACGTTCACCAAAGTTCTCTGTGGTATATGTAATTGATCAATGGATAACTTTTCTTTTTTCGAATCTGCAAGAAAAGCTATTGGCAGTTTATCCAGGGGGGTTGGGGGGTAGGCGAGCAAAAAAAAACAAAAAAAGTTCTGCAAGCCTGTTATTCATACAAAATATGCACAAAAATCGTCAAAAAAGCTGTCTTGGAAAAAGTTCAAGGGGAGTGTTTGACGACTTTTTTGTGCTAGGGGGGTGGCCAGGGTCTCAGGTAAGGGGGTTTACCCCCTTTACCCCCTATGTGCATGTATGATCAACTGGAATACCTGCATCATGTCAGTTTGTGCACGGATTTCCTGGGTCTATAAGTTATTTTTTCCCAAAGTCTGAGGATTGAGCACCATATAAATTGATGAGATATCATTCTTCCTACATTTAAACCAGTTGGTTGCCCAAAAAGAGCAGCTTTTGAGAAACAATGTACGTGAATACAACATCTTTAGGATCTCTAATGAGACTCATTTGCTAAAAAATAAACTGTTCATAATCATTTAAATTTATATACCTGCATTATCCTCGGAATCTTCATGCGCTCTTTTACGTCTAGCTTTCGTTAGCAGTCGCAATCCTCGAGCGGCATTCTAGAAAATAAGACTATAAATTTTTGCATAAAATTACAGTATATTGCGTACGTACTTTGAACGAAATTCTACGTCTTTTATTGGCGCTACTGTCGCTTAATTCCCCGCCGCTTAAATCTTCTTGCGATTTTTCGATTTCTGATTCCGAAAGTGTCATCATTTCCAGTTCGTCCAAACCGCCGTGACCATCCGATCGTACGGATTTCAGAATATTCAATGCTGGAAAGAAGTTCGCATATCACAATCAATTATGCGAGTTATTAATTTGTGTGAAAATGCTGCTCAAGTTGGGTATGGAACAAGTACCAAATTCTGATGTCGGTTTTTCGAATTAAGACAACGTAGTAGCACTAAAAGTATGTTGGCAAGACACTATAGGTGGTCTGAAACTTCATAGCATTGTCATTTGTTGCAATATAGAACTGTTCTGTCGGACTTGGTTTTACTAATGTATTCCTATGAATGAAGGGAGAAAGCTTGCACGGCAAAAAACATATAACTTCGCACTTCTTGAACACCATATCGTCAAGCTGGTCATTATTTTCTTATAACGATAAACTGGCGAGTTTTACATTTCTGGGGCCGATTTCACTAAAGTGGTTTAAGCCCGAGCTCGAGATTATCTCGACTACAAATAATAAAACCTCGGTTTCGTCGGTTTCACTAACGTGGACCGAAAGCCGAACTCGAGATGTTAGGTTTCACTAACACGTTAGGTTTTAGGTTTTTCACTCCTGGGGCTGTTAGGTTTCACTCCTGGGGCCGGTATAGCAATATTCGGGTTTAAGTCCGAGCTCGCGATTATCTCCAGCAAAATAATAGCGAGCTTGCGATCAGCAGTTGCAATAACCTCGGGATGATCCCGACGTCGCGATTATTTCGAGCTCGGTATAATCGCGAGCTCGGACTTAAACCCGAGCTCGAGCAGTGCGGTTGCAATAAATTTTCTAGTCTAATTCTGATCGCGTGGTCGGTTCCAGTGGTGCGCAAAAGTTAATCGTCATCGGTAGTAGGTTTAAGTCCGAGAAATTTGTTGTTTTTTATACTTGTCATAATGAATTTTCTGCATAATCAACTAAATAATCACCAAGCGAATCGAGCTCGATTTGTTCAACATTTTAACAATAAATATTTGGTTTTGGCCTGTATCCAATGTTGCTAAAATGCGAATTCCGAATTTTTCTTTTTCTAAATTAAGCTTTTCGCTTTCCGATGCTAATTTTTCTTGCTTAATAGAAACACTGTTTCATTCCAAAGGATCCACTTTTTGCTACTTCGGCTCTTCAACCATCAAACTCTCTATGAAACAGCGGCCAATTCAGATAAACTAGTATCGGATTACAGACCTCCCCGGATCTCTTGGAATGCTGCTGGTGTGCTTCTATGATGGTTTGAGAATTTTCGGAAGGTAGACAAGAATCAGGCGGTCCACCAACCGTTTTCCAAACCGCTTTTTTCCTTTCTCAAATCTTCTTTTGTACGGCTTTTCACATTATTCAATGTAATTCTTATATCTTCCAGAGACCTATTGACAATGGGATTTTGTGCATTGTCATCGGCTCCGATTATATTCCAGACGTGCGGCTGGTTTCATCAAAGAAACCTGAGCTACAGCTGAGCTCCAGCTTAAGCTGTAGCTTAACTATATATTATACCATTGTCGTAAACATATCGAGAAGGTTAAGATACAGATGAACTGTCCAAATCCAAAACTGATCGATATTCGAGACAAATTTCTCTCGAAAGTACTTCTTTTCTAAGTGTTCACTTTGGAATGAGTTTTCTCTTTGAAACTACTCGAAATTTAAGCGGGAACAAAAGATATACGAACAGCAAACAGAAAAACAAACAATGTTGGACACAGTGTTTTTTCACTAACTGTTGTTTACTTTTCGCTTCATGCGCGTAATATAATGTATTGGCGATGTTTCTTCCTGGAAGGTCGAGATAATCGCGAGCTCGGACTTAAACCTGAGCATCAGTCAATCGCGAGCTCGATTTTTTTATTGCAACCCGAGAGAGATGAAACAGAGCTCACGATTAGCTAATTCTCAGCATCAACAACTTAATACCGAGCTCGCGATGATCCTCAGCATTAGTTATTGCAACCGGCACCTGATCCTGTTTCACATTTTGTCCACGTTATTTTCTAAGCTAATGTCCCATCATGCTTTTTTATTTATTTTTCGCAGTTGTTATAACCTGTGTCTTATATATAACATGAATGACGTGCCACATTTTAGGTGTTTTTATTGTTATGGTCGGAATTATCTCGAGCTCAGGCTTAAACCTCAGGTTCAGCTAATCCCGTGCTCGAACTTTTTAGTGAAACCCGAAAAAAGATGAAACTGACGTCGCGCTCAGCTGAAACTCAGTATCAAGAAGTTAATACCGACAATGGGATGATCCTCAGTTTCAGTTAGTGAAACCGGCAACTGGAAATTGTGTCGTAACTTGGCGCCCGTCTCACTTTAGAGCCCATCATATTTTGGCGCCTGTCTCACCTGGGCGCCCATGCGAGAGTAGGAAAATTAATACGTGAATTTCGTAGCTTGATGACCATTAAGATGCATCCCGAAATTGACAAATTTAAAATGAAATACTAAAAAATAGTGACAACAATTAATCAGGACATAACGACTATAGTTATTGAACGTATAGACAAAGGAAGTACTAAAAATATAAATGAAATTTGTTTCTGGTGATGGAAAAACAAATTTCGACATTAAATCAATGATTTTTCGATTAATCTGACTTATCCAGCAATATGTACATATGATTGTATGTACAATATGTACAGAAACAAAAAAGAACATAATTAGGAAAATTGTATCTTGAACTGCAGGTGCTGAAAAGCTACTATATACGGAAAGCTGTTTTCTAATTGAATTCTTTTCAAATCCTGAAGCGCCAGGAATTACACAGTTCATTCCAGCTAGTTCCTATTATCCTTGTTTCACATGATTAATGATTAGTGAGTGAGATCTGGGCGTAAGAATGATAGAGACAGGAAAAGACAAACAAATATTATCAACAATAGAGAAGCATATGAAGATTGAACAAAGAAAATAAACTGAACATATGAAACAAAAAACAAGTTGACATGCTTATCGTTAGCTATAAAGCCTTTTTACTTCGATTTTTTCACTGTTTTCAATGAATATATTTGTTGCTCTGACTTTCGTATTTTATTTATCATTTTTACAAATTTTCCTGGTTTGATTTATTTTGATGATTCTTTTCTTTTTTTTAGTTTTCTGCCTATTTTTTGCATTCGTTCTTTCGTTTTCTCCATAATTTTGTTGATATTATTTTTATTATTATTTGGATAGCACAAAGAGCGCCAAGTTAAGACGGGCGGCAAAGTAAGTTAGGCGGAGGTGCTATGGGAACCTCCCCAAGAAATCGTCGGCCATATGGCTAGCCATTTGCCGACCCAACCCGGGACTTTCCGATCCTATGGCTAGCTAAATGGTAGTCGTAGGGACCCCCATACTTTTAGTTCGAAAAATACTGAAAAATGTCAAGTTTTTGATGAGAAAAGTCGATTTTCGAACAAAAAATGGTCAAAAATGTCAATTTTCACGGTGCCCTTCGCTATGAATACATTTTTTACAGTTTTTTTAGACAAAAATTATTTTTTAACCGTTTTCGAACTTTTTTGGTGAAAAAATCAATTTTTTTCTTCAGAGATCCCTCCGCCTAAATTTTTGGGAATCAGTGACCACCGACCCCAAAAAGGTCGCCCAACGTTCCCAGACCTCAAGACCCCGTTACATGTATGGTTGTGTGGGTGCAAAATTGAGACAATCGCCTATAACATTGGGCGCCGAAGTGAGACCTTGACCACTCGATGCAAATACCAGAGATGTGCAAACAGTTTTCTCAGCATAGAGGATGGTGTAATTAGAAGTTTGGAAAAAATAAAACCTAGCTGTCAAAGGTTGAACCTATCGAGTAAGATGGGGTCAGTTCAATTTTCGAAAGTATAGTTATAGTTCCTAAGTTTCCAAATTTGTAGTTCCCGAGTTCATGCATTTTTTCCATTCCATTTTTCGCAAAAATCGCTCGTCTCACCCATTTGCAATCGGCCGGCTTTCTTTTTGGCGCCACCCGGGCAACTAGTGGATGACCCAGTCACCGGCAATAAAGGTGAACTCGACGACGCCATTGGCGTATCTTCGGTAGACAAGCGATGGCGTGGCGTACCCGGCGAGCTACTGTCGTGGTCACTATCGTCGGCGTTCTAGAAAAGAGAATTCAGTCAGAGGACGCAAAATCTCTAACTGTGGTGTAAGATTGATAGAGTGGTAGGAAGAAACGTACCGCTTCAAAAACTACTAGAAATACTGTGGCATTTGATTTTCAATTCCTAATCTACCGGAATCGCCGTACGTACCTAAATCTAATAGTCAGCTTTTCATGACATGCTTCCAAATCATGGAACCGAAAAGCGAGAAATATTTCATATTTTCATTATCTTCTGTTAAACCTTATAAATCAAATAGGACTGGAACTCACCTAATCTTGTAAATTTTCTTGAGTAACAAATTTTTTAGTGAAATCTTTGTGTGAACGTTACTGATTTTTGTTATTTTTTAATTTAGAAGCAGTTTATGAAAGGTCAAATTGAGCGACATTAGTCGTCAATAAGTATATATTCTCTGTACTGAAATTTAGTGTTGATAACAGTAAATTAATTGCAGTCTGACTCAATTTATACGAACTAACCTCCAAGTGATAAGCATCAGATTCTTCGAAACAGTGATCAAACTTAACTACGAGTACAAAGCCAAAGTAATCTAAATATGAGTACTACAAAATGAAGTGAACATTTAGATATTGTTGGTGATACGTAGTCTTAAGTACCTCTACAATAAGGGCAGTATTCTATTAGGGAAACAGCTTTGCTACCAATTTTTGCCTCGCTTTAATGACATGTAATTTTCTTAGTGTTTCCCGAGCATGAAAACTGAACTTTTCTCAACTTACGATACGTTTAATTTTATTGAGGAGCAGGTTTCCTCTGAAACCTCGTTTTTTTGTTCTCACAGTAGTTCTATGTAAAAGACTTTTTCACTCATGTAACACAAAGATTATGATAAAAAGGAAAGAAAATGCTGTAGTTAGTGGAATAAATGAGAATGGGAGACAAGGTTCGCTGCAAAAGTGTGCGATTTTCGTCTTGTTCATACATGCCATTGTGGGTGAGTACCGTAAGAAACCCCCAGAAATCGTTGGCTAGCCACAGGATGACACAATTAAACATTTTCCAATCATATGGTTAGCTATATGGTAGATATTGAGACCCTCAAGTTTCCGGTCGGAAAAAACTGGAAAATGTGAATTTTTTGACGATAAATAGTAATTGTAAAAGTTGATTGAACTCCTCGCAGACAGCGGAGCTCCGTTACATGTATGACCTTGTTCGTCACAGAAGTCACTCTACTGTTACTCCACTGAGTAGCAACTTCGCAACTACTCATCTTTTGTCACACTAAAAAGATACTCGTCGAGTAGGCTACTTCGAGAAGATACTTCTTGTAGTAGCTTATTTCATGGAGTATGGTGGCAGTATTTATGTGTCACGGGCAGTGTATCTTCTGACCAGTTGGGCATGAATCTATCCAGAAAGCAAGCATGAATACATTAGGAATATGATGGTGATGACAGACAGTCCGATAGTCAGAAACTCCACGGTTGACGCATCAGTAATGAAGACACCAAATATCGGTTCATTGTTGGTGCATAGTTTAATATTACCTTATCCTTCTTTTTAGTGAAAAGCCCTTTTCGGCCGCCGTGGTCTTGCTTCGATAGAACCGCAGGACTAGTCAACCGGCTGCCGCTTTCACTGTCGCTGTCGCCCGTGCTACCCACGCTAGCCCCTTCCACCCTGAAAAATATGTTCAGGGTTATTGCACCTGTATATACACCTGTCAAGGTAGGCAAATGTGACTAGAAGGGACAAAAAATTGACTACAGGGTAATGATGTGGTGTTGTTGGGTGTATCCGGCATTGCGGCTGTGCGACTCGGCGGGGTAATGGGCGACTAAGAAGCTGGTGATTAGGGTAAGATGGAATTCAACATAAATTTGTGTGCTGTGTAAATTAGGAAAAATTTCGAGACATTAGTGGACTTTTAAATCACCATGATCAAAATTAACCACAAAGTGTGACGACTTGACAAAGCCCAGGAATTCTAATCCTGATTGTACCAACTTATATTTGAATCCCATTAAGAAACGATTAAATTTATTAGGCTCCGGATCTCATCTCAAGTATTGTCGTGTTTATAACATTGCAGAGGACACATTATCTGTATCTGACTATCTTGCAAATTATACTCATTCATCATAGTATAGGAAAACAATACTGTTCCACGTTTTTCTAGTTTAAACTATACACCATGTAAAATCAAGAGTTGAAAATAAAAAAAACCAAACTCAGCATTGGACTCGAGCTTTAGAGAAGAAAACGATGTCGACTTTATTCCACTGATAATAAAGCTATTGGAGCCCATTCCAAAAATCTGTAGCATACTGTAGAATCTATATTTAATTTTTCGCAGTTCAGATTTCAAGTCAGAGAAGTTTAGACAACTATGAAATTGACGAAACGAATCACTAAATGAGTCTTACGCTATAAATATTTCTCACGATATATAAACTGTCGGTTATCGGGTGATACATTCTCCCTTCTAGAGGTTAAAACTATTTCCCAATACTATAAGTTGAGCAACTTTGACTAATGTATTCGATGACAATTATTAAAAATAAAAATGGTCCGATCAGCTGATTTGTTCCACAGATAGATTAGTTTTAACAACACTCCCCAAGTGTACAATGATAAAATCGCATCACATTCAGCTCGAATGAAGCTGTAAAGCAAGGCACGTGAGTAGCATTGATTGCTGATGCAACGTAAGTTCAAATTAAACAAAGACTCACAAGATGTATCACTGCTGATCACTGCATGCCACCTCGAGTCACCGATTGAAATACATGCAGCATATTCATGCTCACTGGCTGGGCTAGATGATCCAAAAAATATGTATGCCTCTGTGAATGACAGGCTTCTTGCTTCAGTTTGAACACCATTTCCATTTTATGTGGAAGTATTTTAGTAGCGAACTCTCTTTTTTAAATTTTAACCTGACGATTTTTACAAAAAAGAAGGATGTGATCGGCTAGAAAGATGGCCAAAACATCAATTTTGAGCATGATTGATTATTGTAATCTCACTCTGAAACTTGATGGTCGTGAAAATGTTACAAATTCTCAAAACCTTTATTTTTAGAGAAATTACACCAGAAACACGATAGCTAACTTTGATTGAGTATCAGTGCCCTATGTCTGATGCTTCAAAAGTGCCTATTGAGGTGTTCACCAAAGTTGACGGTAGTCAAGAATTCTAATCGTGTGATCTACGTATATAATTAGTTTCAACATCATCACAATATTAATGAAATCACCACGAATGCTTGCAAGCCTGTGAAAGTGGAATGAAATTATGAATCGGAAATGCGAACTGCAGGGTTCCTACACTACTGGCCAAAAAAAAATACCCTGAATTTCCCAGGTTTCCCAGGTTATCCATAAATAATTTCCCAGGTTTTTGACATACACAATTGGGACACAATTTTCGTTGTTTACACTATATACTTTTAGAGTGTGTATTGCACAGTTTTTTTTTGTTTTTTCTCGACAGGCCATTTGGCTCCTAAAGTCAAAATTTTGCAGGCCAATAGGAATTTCATCAAGCCAAAACTAAAAAGTTTGTAAATAAATGTGGTAATAAAAAACAAAGTTTTTTGCAAAAAATTTAGTCGAAAACACTCTCCAAAATCATAGAAAAAGCCCGCAAAGCAGATCAATCATTTTGAATACATTCTTAATCACACACAGAATAATGAGGCTCAAAAATTAGATCAGTCGCTATTCGAATCAATCATCAGGATTTTTTCGCACAAGCCAGGTTGATCTGTAACTTGGGCAGATTAATTTTTAGTTGCTCACTCTAAAATTGATAAATTTGCTCAATTTGATCAGAAAAATGATCAAAAGTTACTTTCCTCGTATTTCATTCACTTCGTGTCAGTTCCTGACTTTTAAATTGACTTTCTTGAGTTTTGGGTGAGAAATCAAAAGTCTGGCTAGAGCAACTTGCTCAGTGCCTAGAGCCGAAAAATTTTGATTTCGAGGCCTCTAAAATGTCGGAAAATTCATTTTTCAGCACATTCTACTGAAACCGCCGATTACCGATCTTTTGTTAATTTTTATTAACGTTTCAATCAAGTTTTTTCAACTGCTGTTCAACAATTTATAAGCACCAAAGATATAAAACTTAAATGAAAAAATCCAAAATAACTATTTTTAACAAACCGCCCTCCGACCTTATGTAGTCACCGTTTTTTTTTCTCGAAGATTTTTTCCACATGAGAACCGGACCCAAAATTTTTTTCCCCATTTCTCAAAAATTTTCTACATTTTTAAAAACGTTTATAATGTGCCTACGGATGCTTTTTTATGCATTTTAGGAGCATACCCAAGCATTTTGATGCTTTTGGATTCAGAAACCTACAAAAATTAGGAAAAAAATTGAGAAAATTCTGGTTATGTTAGTCAAAATGAGCTCATGAAGAATGTTCTACAGGATCAGAGAAAGCATTCTAACGACAGCCTCTAATATTTCTGTGGTTCCGATAAGGATTATCCAATTTTATTTAATTTTTGTTCCGGCGCGTAGCGCCGGAAAAATTTTTGGATTTTCGCTTTCTAAAACGCTGGAAAATGAACCTTCACAACGTTGGGAAATGAATTAAAATCAGACTGCTGAAGTGTAATTTGTTAACCATTCCGGCACGGAGCGCCGCAAAACTTTTCGAATTTTCTATATTCTAAAACGCTGGAAAATAAATTTCTCCAATGGATATTCGTGAATAGAAGTTCTAAAATCACAGTCTAAAATGATGTCTTCAATTTCCATTTTCAATAAACCCAAAAGTTCATGTTAGAAATGTTGAAAAAATTCCAAGCATCGAGAGAAAAAATTGAGAATTGATAAAAAAAATTTTTTTTGGCGAAATACTGACTGTTAACGATTAGAAAATGAGACGAGCTAACTTGATTGATAGAAACTGTTGATAATTAATTAGTAAGTGGAAGTAGATATGCTAGCGACCGCGCCTGATAGAAAATAATGATTAATATAGCCCTGACCGGCGCGGAGCGCCGGAAAATTTTGAGATTTTGACCTTCTAAAGTTCACCAAAACGCATCTTTTCGATTTTGAATTCCCCAAAATTTCTTCCACAATGAGAACCATACCCAAAATTTTTTCCTTATTTCCAAATTTTTTTCCTCAAAAGACCCCATTTGAGGAAAAAAACGGTGTATGTAGTCATACATCAAGCGCTGGGCCTTTTGTATGAACATGCGGCCCAAGAAAAAAATCCCCTGAGTTTCCCAGGTTTCCCAGGTTTCCCAGGTTGTGTAGGAAGCCTGGAACTGGTAATATCTTAAGAAAAAACATGCGACCATGAATACAAAGCCTGGCAGTGAAAACCAGTTGATCACAAATTTAAACAACGAAGCTTGCTGCATGCATGAACCAAGACAGAACACACGGCATCGGCCCACCACATCATCTACCGGCCACTCCGCATGCACTTGCCCCGCATTCTGAATCGTAATCGAAGGTAAATTCAGAGTTCGAGGTTTTCTGACCACCGACGCCGCTACAACGGTCGACACGGAATCGGCCAAGCTAGCGGCGCTAGTCGCCGAAATGACGGACGACTGTTTAGACGCCGGTTTGTGGCCCTTAGAGCCCACGGCAGCGGTCGTCGCTGACAACATCTGTGCTTTGCCCCCAGTCGTCGTCGTCGCGACCGCGACAGCCTGCGGCGTTTTATCGCTTAAAAATTCCGCCACCCAAAACATGCTATGCGTATTCTGTAAGCTATCGTCTTTTTCAACTCGACAAACTATATAGCGATATTTACAGTAAGATTTACAGTAAAACGATCCTTTCATATGACAACAGACAGTGTTGTTTCCGGTTCGGGGCTGCAGGAAAAGTTTTTGATACTACATGAGCATAATGACTACAGTGTTCTATTTTTATTGAGTTTTTGATTCATCTTGTGACGATCTTCTTGCCGCCCTTTCAGACAAAAAATACTCTCGATGGTGAGAAAATTTGATGTGAAAAACAATGATTGACATAAATAATGCAACTTTTTGATGACATTCAAAAGCGCTTCCACATTCAGTAGTCTTGCCACAGGCATAGATTGCACCATACACTTGGTCCCAGCTAAGCTCCATGGAAAATCATTTCATGAATCCATCACAACGGAACATGAAATAAACCTGACCCACCAAAACGTCAGTTTTACTCTAGTTTTTTGTCTTTTTGAGACGGTGTAGCCGTTCCAGCGGCAGCTCGCAAAGAATCGACCAGAGCGCTTAATTCGACCATTCTGAATGGTTGACCATGATTTTCTTGCACGAAATTCATCAACGATCGAACGTCTGCGTAGAGACCCTGAAATATTTTTTAGTTCTATTTGATCCATCAAACTTTTGAATGTTCAAGTCCTTCTAGAGATTGAAGATATGAACAGAAACTACCAATTTTTTTGTATTTGATGCCGATTTCACGAGATGATTTGAAAGTCCAGGCGGGCGAAACTGCAAAACTACAAGAACATAAATTCTTGTGAGAACCTACACACAGAACTAACGGAATGTTTACTAAGAAGTTATGGTGGTCAGAAATCTTTCCTGTCATAAGTTTTCTATTATTGTGCAAAAAATGTCACCGTTCCAAATTACTTTAAATAGAAATGATAAAAAATTCTGCTCAAAAATCACTAAAAATTTTTTATTCGGTTATTAGACTTGAATTGGTACTGCAACGCTATTAGTGCATTACTCGGCGTGCATAAGACCAATACTTGAAAAGTTTTCTTTGACCACTAGAAATCTACACAATAAAGTATAACTGAACTGATGAACCACTGGATTTTAGCGACAGCGGAACCTTTTTTATTGATGAAAAAACTAACGCCTTCAACTGTTCTACTGGTTCAGAGGTGTAGAGTTGAGCAAGCCAATTTTTACATCTCTGAACCACTGAACCAGTAGAAAGGTTTGAAGGCGCTTGATGCAAGGGGATCTTTGGATTTGGAGAGATCGGGAAGATCTTTTCTGGATTGGAGGGATCAGGATTGCTACAGAATCAGGAAGAGTTGGAGTGATCAGGAAGACTACAGAATCAGGAATAAGAGGAATACTTGGAGAGATCAGAAAGATCTTTTTTGGATTGGAGGGATCAGGAAGGCTACAACTGAATCAAGAATACTCTTTAGATTAGGATGATCAGGAAGACTATAGTCTCTTTTTTATAAAATGAAATAGAAAAGTTGCCCAAATCAGTACTGTCATCAAAATCGTTAACATAGAGCTCTTGCTGTAAAATTTTTCAGTCAAACACTTGTTAAAGATTAGGTCAGTATGCTCTCAAATTTCCAGTCCTATATTATATATTGTTTATCCGAAAATCGTGAAAATCTGAAATACTTTCATTATTTAGAAGCATTTCAAGAAAATAAATAGAATATTAACTTTTGAAGGGATTATCTAAATTTTTGAATGCCTGTAAGACATAGGCTACACAGAAGATTTCCATCGTGCGCATGTTAATTGGTTTACCATGTTTTCTGGTTGACGCAAATCTTCTTGAGCGTTCATGAAACGACTGACGATGTGCTTGAAAGTATTGTTCACTATACTACCTTCAACGCCCTTCTGACTGGACAAAAATTTGTTCTTGTAGGACGCAACTTGTTGCGCTTCTTTGGCGCATCGATTATCTTGTGACGAACGCGATAAACTTCGAAATTTGGACGGATCTGAATTAAAGAGGGACTTTTTCAAGTATCGTGACAATAATGAATACGGAGTGGGTTGGGTAAAATTTAGGCCAGTTGACGCTCAGAGACATTTTTCAATTCTAGAAAGCAAAAAACGAGCTCTCACTCACCGTACTCAATTCATTTTGAAATGATCGATGCAGAGCGATCCCATGGAAGTAAGTTCTATGCGGAACAAACTGGTAAGCTTATTACTGTAATCAATAGAAGAATTTTTCCTTCAATAACCTAGTTAAGTGGTCCAGTTGTCTCGAGTAGCACCCAGGCAGTTCCGCCCAGATCTACAGTGCATATAAGATGGTGTTGGTCTTTCCCATTTTCATGAAGAACTCTTGGCGTTTTCCTACAGTATCAAGTTTCCCACCAGGTGAAAATTGCGCAGCACATCGAGCCTACCTTTTTAGTTTTCGTGGCTTCTATAATTTCAAGTTGAATGGGCTATAGTTATTTGTTTATTACTAGGATGCTTTAGTTCAACGTTAAGAGAGTGAACTGAAAACTCTAATGAAACATTGTCTTCTACAGAGAAGGTATCGTTATAGGTCGTGCAAAAAGTCCTCAAAGGACAAAGCTGGTCTAACATTTATATGGATTGTGTCCGACAAGGAATAAGTCGCATATTATGCTGAATATAACTGGCCAGATTAGCCAGAAGAGGGATGGAATAGAATTTTTGTCTTTCTTGATAACCAAAATAAGGTCCTCTATCATCCAAGTAACATATTCTTAACCTATATTAGTCAAATAAGTGAAAATATTTCCTTGGTCACTTGTTTTTAAAGTTTTAATACCACCCCGTTAGAATCAAGTATATTTTGTTAAGAGAAATCGTTGAACTACATTACCATTTTCATTTTTATGACGACTTTATATTCTTACTATTTGCTCCTTTACCTTCATAATCTTCCCTATCATTGTTGGAGGGTCGAATATGCCGAGGGTTGGCAAGAACCCGCTGAGGATCAATCGAGATCCACCCAGGATCAGTACCCCCAAGTTCCCCACGTGTATGTAGGCACAAGACTCACTCGACGTGGCACCTTCGGCCGAACAAAAACCAACAAAAGCGTGGAAAAAGTCTAGGACTTGGTCCATCTCGAATTTTTCGACAAAGTTGACAAACGCTTCGTTGAAGAGATTCGACTCCGAGCGCATGAGGTTCGAAAGGGCGCTGCGGGCTTGCGTACGCAGAAAGTCCGCTTGGGCGCTACGTATACCTTCGTTGCAGCCGTGGGGACAACCGAGGAATAAATAAATCCTGAAGTGCACAATATCGTCATAGCCCAATCAAACGAAATTTCACATGTCTCATGAAAAATTTATCTTTCTATGATCTATTTCTTATAGAATTTGTGAATTGAAAAATGACAAAAAATGAGCCTCACTCTCGAAGTCGTTTACGCAAAGCTTTTATTGTAAGATTTTCTATTCAAAGCATGTTAATAGTCAGCTGAGTAGGCTCATGATCTTCCAGCCATATGCGACATATGGTTTGGCAAGGAACAAGCATTCGAAGAAAAACAGGCAACAGACGTGTGCTGACAAATAGTACTACTTCTATTATTACTACAACTACTACTGCTATTATAACCATCACATCTACTTGTGCACTACTACTATTTCTATTATCTAATACTATTAATATGGTCTGACTTATAATCTCAAACATCGAAAATCCAAGTATTTGATGACTAATATAAATGAACTTATGAAATAAGTTTAGAAATATTTGTTTAGAACCAACCATTTTCAAAACAATACTCAAAAATGCTTCCATATTCACTCGTACAACTTCAAGCTTCTTTTATTCATTTTAATTTTATTCCTTAAAAAAGATTTCAATAGGAAACTGAAAAACTCAAGCATTGAAGTTGATAGAGAAGCCTATCAATGCCAATATTATGCTTGTTGTTTCTGGGCGAAAACGCTTTTCTGAACAATCATAATCGAGCATGAAACTGTATGAGGTATACATATGCGGTTTTCAGGCATGACAATTTTTTTTCAATTCTAAGGTGGAAATATAGAAATCAATCATGTTTTAGCAACGCTGCTTTCGATAGATAATAGCGAGCTGAGTAATGTTGCTCTATTCACTCTTCCCAGTGAGCCTCTTTTAAACTTGAATTTGCATTAATTATATGCAAATGCATTGAATCGAAAAATGTTTTCAAGAACTATCTGTTACTTTTCTACATGCACAATCCCGAATTTCAGCAAAGTTGAACAGTTCTAGATTGGGAATAACCAAAGATCCGTTCATGAGCATCTCGGTGTGATAATCAAATACAATTTTCCGCATGTAGGCATATTTACTACCGTCCACTTCTTTCGTGTAAATAAGTCAAACCGCGAAAAATGACCCATGTAACATTACTCAGCACGCTTCAGGCTGTCGAAAGCGTCTCATACTAAAAAATTTTTTAATCCCACGGCAAAATGATCTGTAATAAACGTTATGCCATAGTGGCCGTGCTTCAATATTGCCAAAGAAACTTGCGCTTGAGAGTCAATAATTTCTTTACAATTTCTAAAAAAGTGCATTTTGGGATATGCTGATCCCCTCAGAAATTTCAGCAACAATAGTCATTGGGAGAGACTCAATTTTATTGTCAAGCAGCTTGACTAAATTCATCGACAGATTCCAAATCATATGTGCTACATCTTACTGTAACTGACAAAATAGTACTGTAAAGTAGCTTTTTAAGTTTTTCAAGATTGCTGCTATAAATAAGCTGAATGGAAAAAAATCAAGATACACAAAATGTAGGCTTTGCGATAGTTTACCTATTGCAAGCAATCGAGTTCTTGAAAGAATTCTTTTCAAGGCGGTTATGACTCAAAGATGCAAATTTTGACAACAGCGACTGAATAAGACTCAACTTTAAATATGTCCTACAATATACATATTTATGCAACCCTTACATGGTTTCGTTTAGGCTACAGTGCGTTTGCAAGTCTACATTTAGTATATTTTTATTTTTTTCCATTCAACTCATTTAAAGCTACAGTATAAAAAACTTATCAAGCTACTTTACAATACTGTTGTGTCAGCTACAGTAAGATGTATCATATATGATTTTAAATGTTCCGATGAATTTTATCAAGCTGCTTGACTATAAAATTGAGTATTTTCAATGAATATAGTTGCTGAAATTTCTGGGGGCCAGCATATCCCAAACTGCACATTTTTTGGAATTGTAAAGCAATGGTTGATTCTCGAGCGTAAGTTTATATGCGAACATTGATGCACGTCCCTATGGCACAACCTTGGTAGAAAGTATTTTGATGTATGATCAAAAAAAAAATTCTGTATAATACAGCTGTGCATGTCCTAAAACTCGTTTCATATCGCAATTTTCATCAGAAAACGTCCTCTCGTCAGATGTTTGCTGTAGTTCATTTAGTCTGAAATGGCAGATGCAGATAATCGATGAAATTAAGTTTAATTCGGAAACATAGTAAGCCTATTGATTTAATCCATGAGAAAAACTTCCTCATCCACAACCGGCGACAAAAAAAAGACTGAAATATTTCTCCAACAACTCTATGGGTGTCGACACAGTTTTAACAACAAAAAAAAATAGATGAACATGATGTTGTTCCCATGATTTTGGCATTCTCATTGTCATGAAAAATTGCATATTTTTCTACAGTATAAAGTTTTCCACTCCGTGAGAATTGCGCGTCAAATTGAACTCATACTTCTTTTTTTGAGGGTGTACCCGCCATTTCAAAGTAAAGAAGCTATAACCGAACTATGTACTTGATTATAGCCTTCACAATGAGGGCCAAAACTGTTTGTTCCTCGTTGTTATCCGCTTTGAGACTACTTTTGGCCGTAGCCGTCATAATCGACGTCAACCGGGACGGCGTCGGTGCCGCGTTATTTTGCATCGACGGTGGCGTCGACGTCGTACCGAAACCGGCGTTTTCAGTGTTTGTGGATCCGTCGGTCGGTTGACGCATCAAATTGGCGCGTTTTTGGCCGGCAGAGGCGGAGTCCGAAGAACCGCCGCCGAAAGCGGCGACGTCGAAATCGGACAATAAATCGAAGATGCTCAATATTGTTTCGCAAATGCGTAGATTGAGGCGTCGTTCTGCTACGCTGGATACGGCTTCGGCCAAAATGGACAGGTTGATGTTGCCATTGCGGTGAATATAGGGAGACGATCCGACAGCCTGATGAAATATGTAAATATAGGGAGACGATCCTACAGCCTGATGAAATATACTGTTTATTATTCAGGGAAATAGAACTAGTCAGATTTTTTAGTGTAGTCATTAGAATCAGTAATCTTTCTTCAATACTCTCAATTTTACTGTTGGACTTCAAATTGCAGATAACCATTCATGAGGAAAAGACTGCTTTAATTTTGGCTTTTTGTGATCAAGCTGGGGTTTTTAATGTGATCAGAATGTGCGTAATCTTACTCAGAAGGCTTTTGGTGCCTTAGAGGGTATAATTTTTTCACTTTATTCAACTTACGACTGAGATATTTTATATTGAAATTTCATTAAAATCAGCTCTATTTTAACAGGATTTTATCCGCTGCCACAGTCTGGCAATTCTGACAGTAGTGAAACGTATATTATTGTATTTATTTGGTATTCCTATGTTAACATAAATTTTGATATGCTTTTTTCCAATTTCCAGTCTGAAATTATAATCATTCGAACCCAATTTTCTGACAGATATGACGAAAAAAGGTCTATTTTTTATAGAATGTTTGTAAATTGAAAAATGACAAATAATTACTGCCCTGAAAATTGTTTACATGGAGCTTTTACTGTAGGATCTTTCACCCAAAAAATTATGTTTTAATTGAGAATCCTAAAAAATTCACACTCCTAAGCAATATATGGTTTAGCAGAACATGGTGAAAATGTGAAATAGTCCTTGCTTTGCACGCCAAATATTTAAAAGACTTCCAAGAAAAGCAGGCTACACACATTGACAGTTACAGTAGAAAAGGCTTTTGGGAAATATTCTGGAGACGTTTTGTGCAAGTATTTTTTCACTACTGCAATAGTGAATGTTCCATACATCGGCATGAAAGAAAAGTGTTTGACGTCACTCAGAAGGTGTTTGACCTCATCCAGATAATGAATCTTCGAGGCGATCTGGAATTCTATTGTCCAAAAATCGCCCATTGGGCATTAATCGATAGATCTCGTTGGGATATATCCAAACAGAACGATTAAAAAAACGAATCTCCTTTCTTGAATGTATTAGTGGTAGGTAAAATTTGGTTAGAATCTTGTTGACGTCCATCTTCGTAGCAGCTGGCGTATGATTCGCTCAGACATTTGATCTAGCATGTACTTTAGCAGTCAACATTATCAGGTAGTGATTAGCTTCAAATAACAACGGTTCAACGATTACAGTAGTCATCCTGAGAAATTGGAAATTCCTGATAAATTTTAAAACCTGAACTTCAACACAATTTTGAAACGCATTACTATGATTGATTAAAAATAACAATAAAGCAATCATTCACCTCTGGCATAAATTCTGTAACGTACGAAATATTCGAATCCGTGAAACTTCGACCAATCAAACTAAACGATTCACCGGAATAGTCCGCCGAATGACCTCGGAGTGAGCCTCGAGCGCTCGTTCCCATACTACCTCTAAAAAGATTAATACGATTTATACGGTACGAATGATAGTTCACCTAATTTAGAGCTGCAGTCGCAGCGAACCGATGAAAGTAAGTATCTTACTGTAGTCATCGATAAAATCTTTTCGTCTATGAGTGCAAAAGAGACAAACCTTTGCTTCAATAACAGGATCAAATGGTTCAAAGTTTCTCGGGTAATGTATCTTATGGGCACTGTTCTCCGAAATGATTATGCACTCTTGGTTCTGGTACGGTATAAAAATTTTCACTCCGTAAAAATTGAGTTGAAGCAACTTTTTTCGTTGACGCTGCGACCGCTATTTCAAAATTAATGACCTATAGCTAGTTTTTACGACCCATGATGGAGCGATATGCAGTGAGTGAAAAAAATGTGCATGCTTGGATAAATCTACAGGCACACGAGCCAGATGACCTTTCGTCAGCGTCCGACGGTATTCTGGGCGGCACAACGCCCGTTGTGGCCAACATGGTGCGCAATGTGGCGAAACTTTGACGACGCGTCGTCACTGACGAACGTTTTTGTTGTTGGTGGTCGGTGGCGGCGGCTGCGGCTGGCGTTTCCACTGCGGTTGTTAGCCGGACGCTGTCCGAGCGCCTTAAACAATGGTCGGGGAAAAGGTTGTCAGGCTACTAGGGACTATTCGAAGCTACTGATTATCGTAGTGGGCATACGTGTGCAAACGTGAATTTAGTTTTTGAGTCGAATCTGATAGAAATTTTAACTTATGTCCGGAAAAATACATAATCTACTGGTGTTCACAAAGGGTCTGTTAAGTCAAAACTGAACTGAACTATGATCAAGACCATACATGTACAGCAGGGAAAATTTACTGAGGTTTAGATTACTTTGGGTTGAGTTACACCTGTGAAAATCATGCACATGTAACACTGGTCTCACATAGCAGGCGACACTAAACATGTGTTTGTGGGCTTCTGATGTCTTTCTAAAACTTTAATGTATTTAGTCAAGCGTTTAGTTAATGCTTGAGAATTCAATACAAAATGTGAAAATTGAGAAATTTCTTAGGTCTCGATGAGCTTAAAAATCTAATGGAGTGGGATATAAAACCCAACCCGGACACCCCATAAACATGTATGGCCAAGACCTTCCCCATATGCATGTGTGGTGGTGAGTGCTAAAGAGAATAATGACAGTCCAGTAATCCTGATTTTAGGGTCATTGATCAGCTGACATATAGTTTGTTCTTTATAAAATGTTTCTAAAACGAAAAGTTGTGAACTTAAATTCTTCCACATGAACTTCTAACGGCAAAATTTTTTACTCAAAAATTACTCAGTGTTGGTTGAGTTTCGTCACAAACTTTCAGTTCAATATGATTTACGGCTCGATAGAAAATGCTTAAAATATAAAATAGAACTTGCTTTCCAGATTCATTATTTCGAAGGCTTTTGAGAAAAACAGACTATAGTATGAAATCTTGTTGACATAAAACATGTAATCAAACATGATTCGCCAATTGTTGAACAACTCTTGCCAGCAGAATATTTCTCTATGAGTACAGCATTTGCATCATTCACTTAGCACATGGAAATAATTGCGATAACCAGTAGAACATTTTGAACAACATTTCTGAGACTAAGTTGTGATCGAAAAATCTTATTTATGCAGTCATGATTTTGCTCATTCAAGCTGGAAGTCATATAAGAAAATGTAGATGTCCAATTGTAACCTATTTTTTCATCAAGAAATTATGAAGAGAATAGAAAGCCTACAGAAACTCTGACTTGAACATACTGCCACCCAAGTTTAAGCTTTTCATTGCGTAAAAAGCGAGCTCGTTAAAACCGAGCTTCGGGTTTGAATGACTGCAACGGGGTCCAGACGCCATGAGTTTAAATCTAGCTCGTGCACTCATGGTGCAACTTCGCACATATTAAAAACGAAGGGCGCATAGTAAAACCCAGATCGTGCTCAGATGCATCTGCCTGGCAACTGATACTTTTTAGTATATGGCCCAGGAGTCTCTAAGGATAGTCTATTTTTGAAAGTTCCATACTAGTTCAGTAGCTCAGAAGTTTTTTCTTAGTGGAGAAACATTTCTAATTCAGATGTCCTCTCATATCCAAAACAAAAATCTTATGTGCAGAGCATGAACATACTCATGAATTAGCCAAAAGAGAGTATTTTGTCCACTTTTGAATGCAATACAGATTCACCGATTGAGAATTCTAAACTTCCAAGTTGTTGTAAGTGAATCCATGTAGATGGAGCTCAACACATTTCTGCCAATATGTAATATTTGATGTGAGCTACTGTTGATGTGAGCTACAGAGTGCATTGGAACAATTGTCATTTTAGAGCTTGAATTAACCTCTCCATGAAAATGCACCCTTTGCAGGATTTTCAGTTAGGAACTTCCTAGTTTACAGGAACAAGCAGGCAACGATCATAAAAATTTATATCCGCAGATATTTATATTAGGTGTTAGATTTTTGCTATATTTACTATTATGTGAGTAGATATTAAGAAGTATTACAGTAAATTCACATTCATAGCATCAATGTCTGAATTTTCAAGTGGATACTCCAGAAGCAGGTTATCGACTTGACATTAGACGTGACTTAGGATTAACTTTGCTGGTGTAACGTGTCCTCCACTCCCAAATACTCTATAACTTAAGCACTATCACATGAAAAAATGATATGTTGGATTTTTCGCTTAATCCACTTAACTTACAGTAAATCGGTCTGTATTTTCATGGGTATCATTTTAATGTATAGCCTGTTTTTCTTGAAATGCTTTTAAATATTGAGAGTTGAAAGCAAGTACTATTTCATATCTTGCCATTTCCTCCTAAACCACGTGTCACATGGGATTGAAAATTTATGAGTCTACTCAACACATTCGCAGTTCTTGTCGAACCTATTTAGAAAAATTAAATGGGTAACAATCATTCGGATGCAAAGCATTGGAGGAAGATTATTGGAAATGAAAAAAGTGGGAAAGGCAGCGACGCCCAGGCCGATCGTTAATTTACTGGTGCCGCGGCGAAGCCGGACTACCGTTGGAATCGCCCGTAGCGAAAACCACTTTGGCCCTCGATAAACGGGCCGCTCCCGGCGGGTGATGGTTGCCGCCGCTGCTCGACCTAGATGCCGCTCCATGGTGAGTTTTCGATGATGAGCCCACGTCGCCAGCGAATTTCAAATCTTGCCACGCAAAGGAGGGTTGTCTTCTGGGTACTCGGCTCCTGCCTTAAAAGCGAATACGTGGTTCACTAGAGATTAAAGAGGCAAAATAATTCAAAAATTTGATGATTCTCCATTATATTCAACGGAAAATGTCGTGCACTTGTACATAATGATGTCCAGTCTCTGACAGTCAAACAGAGTTAACGAAATTCATATGAAACTCATAAGTCTGCTCTCAAGAACAAATCATCCAAGTTAAGAAAATCAGTCGCCATGAAAAAAATCCTTGATCTCAATTTCGAAATTTGATCTTGGCCCATACTTTATGTTTGAATACGCGATTTGTGACCATTTATCCAACCAAAGTTTCCATAAAACACCATCTCGCATAACCAAATTTTGTCTTCAAAGTTATACATTTCGATGTCAACGAGATCTATCGATCGACGTTCAATTTTAAGACCAGATCTTGACATATAAAAATGGTGTTGCTGAAGTTACACATTAGAGTAAGTGATCCGGAGTGTTCAGACCCGTAAAAGCACGAAAATATAAGCCACTAGATGACTTTTCAAGTGAATTTTCGTGAAACGCATATGTACTTTATGTTTCCTAATTCAAAACCTATCATTTTTCCGCCATTACATTTAGTGTGTATTCAATTATGTATGTTGCCATTACCAAAATTACCGTTTGTTTCAGATGTTTCCAGTATTGTTTGGTATTCTGACGAATTAGATGATTCATGTTACCAAAACACATCTCTCCTGATCAAATTTTTTGATTATTCTTCATCAGAAAAGAGATCATGATCTTACGCACTTTTTTGCGTGGTTCTTTTCGCCATTGGGCGAAAGAGGTCAAAATTATTTTTGTCATTTTCTCTGAGCCGTCTCTTTCCCTATGCAACATTTATGCTTTTTTTAGCTTATTTGAACATTCTTATATTTCCCGAGCAAGTGATTTACCGAAAATCAGGCAAAATTACTTTTTTTAGTTCTAGTTCACATAGTGGTAAAAATAGATCAAAAGACATAATTTTCAAATAATCTTGAACATGAAAAATAGATTGCGAAATAATTCGGCTGCAAACACTTTATCTTTGATTTGAATATAGTCGATTTATTAGCAAAAAGCCAGAGCAGCTTGTGGATTTCTGATATTCTAGAACGCTGGAATATGAAATTTTTCAGCATTTTTTATAGTTCCTTAGTCAATTCAATCATTTTTCAGTCCATCCAAATGAAAAACGCATATTGAAAACATGTATCTAGAATTCAAAAACCAGACTAGCAACCACGAATTTGGAGTCTTCAGAAATTCATGTCATTGCCCTATGCTGATGATGTTTTAATCATTTTAAAATGTAAAAATTTGTGTTCGCAAAATTGAAAAATTTTCAAAGCTTGCAAAAAGATTTGATGAAATTAAACCATCTTTGTCAAATTAGCTGTCATTTGTGGAAAATTAAGGTGATTCCAGCTTCTATTGCCTGTCTTTTATTAAATGCTTCTAAGTTGAAAAAATAACAAAAATTGGTAGGCTGTTAAAATCACCTACACATGTCTTACCGGTGACTTTTTCTTATTCAAAAAATTAGTAAAGGTTTATGATGCGTGGTTCAGCAGAAAACCGCGCAAAAAGGAAGTCGTACTTGCTTGAAGGTTATTTCTCAGAAAATTACAGATTTATGGCAAAGAATCAGCTACGAAACAGTTGATGATTGGATATATTTTATGTGATAACTTCGATTTGCTTTAATTTAGGGTCATATTGTTTGCATTGTCATAATTTTTTATCATTGTGATACACTTTGGAAAAAACGGATTTTACAGGTCGGGCCAGACTTTGGCCCTGAGATGGAGCTGGGAGGGCCGGGTCGGGTCTTTAACCGGAATCACAATCGAAGTGGATATATAAAGTTGAGACAAGATATGGTTGGCTTCCTTGAAATCTGTTGAGCAAGTATATTTGCATATTTTCACGATTTACTGCTAAATCATAAGGTAACTTTAATCTGGAAAGTTGTTAGCATAATCAATTAACTTAATTTTTCTTTAGATAAAATTTTTACATTATTAAGATTTCTGTGAATGATTTAGACGGCTGTTCTGCCATTTTTCAATTTGGAAATATTCTATAAAAACAGACTATAGGCTCAAATTATTTTCATATATCGTATACACTTTTCCAAAAATGCATTATTATTGTATTGAGAAAAACAAAGATGCAAAAATTGAAAATTCAAACTTACCAATCGGTTCCAAATCCATTTCCGACTTTGTAATGATGGGACTGGTACCGCCTGGCGATTGGGTCATGCCACGCGATCTTTCGTCCGGGAAACCGTCTATAGCGAATGAAATTCGAATCGACGGAGCCGGCACCGAATGACTGCGTTTTCGAAATAAGCTCTTGTGGGCCAAATCGGACGAAATATCCAGCAATCGTTTGTAGGCGAACCGTAGAGCCCATGAGATGCCGGCTTCGTGCCTGTTGGGAAGAAAAACGACATTTGTTGGAAGAGATAAAATTTGGCAAAGAACAAAACAAAGTTCAAACATGTTCAATGCATCAAGTTGATCTCGTCACTATCACAAGTAGCAGAACAAAATATTTCAAAGAAGACACGAATATGACGTGAGGCACTGACAGCAAAAAATAAAATATCAAAATGAGCATGCGGAGCGTAGGCAAGACAAATTTTGTTCTTCCTGGTAACTTCTGTTGCATTGCAGCATTCATGACGGTTCTTCATTTACGATATAGTCAGCAATCATCATTCATGCACAGCATGGAAATTCTGCTGGGGGTCAGCCAGGATAAGGGATGGGATGGAAAATTTTCAATTTCGTGATAAGAAAGGTCTTGTAAATCTAAGCAGCTTATTTTTCCATGCATATGGGTTAAATTATTCGCTTGGTCAGCACTTTTCAAAGCTTCGATGTCACTCCTTTGGAATCAAGTAGGGCTTGTTTAGAAAAACCTTTACACCAGCGCATCTTGTTTCATTCTTATGATGTCTTTGACTTCATTTTTTTTCTTTGGATCCGCAAGAATCTGCTGAGGATCAATCAAAGTTTGCTGGGGGTCCAGACTCCCCAAACAACCCATCTGCATGCATGGCAACCACTGATACACAGGTACTGTGAAGTTGTAACCATCAAACACTATCCAAAACACGTCAAATAACTTTCCGAAAGTAACTCGTTTATAATTCATATCCCAATCAGTACGCTTTCAGAGATAACCGAATTTAAATAACTTGACAACTTCACTTTTGTTGTAGTTTATCATACAACTTTTAGCATTAAACAAAGATTCACGTCAAATTTGTTTGAAAATCTATAATGTAAACATGTCTTGAAAGGAAGGTGCTAAGTTACTGTCAATTCTGTTCTGCTGAAAGTTTTCAGCACGAATTTACAGAATACCAAGACTAGAACATGCTAATTTATAGGCAGTTCTGATAAAAAAAATTCTAATTCCTAAGAATGCAATTGAACATATCTCTTCAAAATTGCACAATTTCACAAACTTTTACAACCATAGCATTTCAGGTTGCTGGTGTAACTTCGTGATACCTATGTGGCAATACTTAATTTGATGCTGCTCAGTATTGAACTTCTACTTCAATTTTATATTCTCTCCAATTCATTGTACCTTTTGAATGCTAAAACGTGGAACCATCTATTATTTTTTCTATCAGCTGGGAATCTATTCGCATGAGACATTAGGATCAAGTCGTTTATCTCATCTTCTGAAACTATAAGTCAATCAGGTAGAGTGAAATATCGAAACATATATGTTTTTTTCTGGCACTTGAACCCGGATTATCACTCCGGGCTGAGTCATCACGACCAAAACACCACGCACCATGGTGAACCCAGATGTCGCTACCTTTATCAAGAACTTAGATTAGTGGATGCTGATCCGAAGACAGCGATAAAAGCGATATCGACCTATATCAACCACAACAAATAAACTTTAGTTTGCCTCAATCTAATTTTTACAGGCAATTGTCATACTGTTTTATCCTCAGACATCCCCAAGCTCAGATTATCAGGTAGGGGTAAATTAAAAAAATTGCGGGGGTGGTGTGGCAAAATATGCACCGAACACGTAATTTTTCTCAAAATCAGACGATGAGTGATCAAATTTTAGATCTTTAGATGGGGTAATACCCGCTCATACCCATCTCTATGGGGTAGTCTGTTTATCCTTCAAGAGTTCAAAGTTTCAATCAACGACAATAGTGAGGGGAATTCAATTTTGGTGCACACATTTTTCTGAGGCGATGGATGAGTAAAAATTAAGTGTCCCCACATACATGCACAGCATGAAAATTCTGCTCAGGGTCAACCACGTCAGAAAGGTGAGATAAAACTTTTTTCTTTCTTGATTACCAGAAAAAAGAAAGAAAGTTTTTAACATCGAAATAGCAAATTCCAACGTCTATATTAGACAAATATGTGAAACTATTCGCTTAGTCTGCTTTTTTAAAGGGTTTAATATTACTTCTATAGAATCATGCATGCTTTGTTAAGAAAAACCGTTGAACGACCGCATCATTCTCATTCTTATAGCGCCTTTCTCTTCTTTTCTTCCTCATTTTCCTTCATTATCATATCGATCAATGTTGGGCAGCAAAATCTTCTCGGGATCAGCAAGAATCTGCCGGGGGTCCAGACACCCCAAACCTTCCATGTGCATGTATGATGCCTCAAAATTAGATATTTGGTGTATTATGGCGACTTTTATTCTATCTGAATCAAAATTAGGGCTCTGCGCAGAATATGAAATTTTAATGGGCACAAGTTTTTTTTTTATTTTTCATGATTCAGTTACCAAATCGAAATCAGTTTTATGAAAATTTTTCCGTTTGCGTCGGCGTTTTTGAGCTGAATTCTCGTCTAGCTTTCTAATTTTCGGTTCTCCATCGATTTATCAGAAAATGAAGGCACCAAGTTTATTAATTTACATGAAATTTGCATGTCCAATTGGTTGGCGTAGCAAACAAGTTCTATTTTCGAAGGAAATCAAAATTGGTTCTAACAAAGACTTTCGAAAATTCAGTCAATTTAACACTGAATGGATATTTTTCCGCCGATCATACGCTTTCTAGAACCCGGAGTTTACAATTCCAAACTTGAATATCTTCCTAAAAACTCAAGGAATCTCGACGACGCTTCAACTTTCAAAATCAGTGCATAAAATATATCTGAAAAAATGTTTTACAGTATCCTGGGTTTAATAACTACAGTAAGTAATAGATACGTCATCTCCACTGTACCCTGATCTAAAAAACGAACTTGATAACTGTGTGATGTGAGTAGTAAGCCTGTCCACATGTGCTATGACTTTAAATGACTTCACTGACAATAGGGCAAGAATGCTCGCAGTACGAAACAGTACTTGCTTCTCGATCAAAAGTAATCGATAAAAAAATTTCACAACATCTGAAAATTTCCTTAAATGGGTTTTAGAGGCCGAAATTCTTGGGGTAGCATTCAGGTGTCGACAAAAAGCTATCTAAAGAGCTGATATGCAACATGTTTTCCTTTTCTTTTGATCTTCCCATTGTCATGAATGAATTTGGCATTTTTCTACAATATAAAGTTTTCCCCTCCATGAAAGGTGAATTCAAATTAAAGCTAATTTTTTGGTATGTCGCTGTGCCAAAATTCAATCTAAATGGGCTATAGAATGAATTAAAATTGGGAAGCTACTTACTTTAACCCGAATATTTCGACGCCTAAAAAATACATACCAGTGCCTGATGAACAAACATTTAATGACCGCCACGTCCATATAGGTGGCCTGAGCAGCGTCGCACCAGCGTATATTCCCGCCCAAGGCTATTCGCGGCGACGTGTGTTGTGGCGCCATGGTCTGACGGAAAGATGATTGCTCCTGTTGCTGTTGTTCGACGGAGGCGGCTGACGAATCGGGCACGGGCGAAGCCGTGGGCGTTATGCCGGCCGCCGCCAGAGTCATTAGGGCCGAAGGCGCCCGGGAAGCGAGGCTATCTTCCAGCAGCGTGTCGTGAGACGTACGTTGATTGGGCCATAGGCCCACGCGTTGACGATCGGCGCCCAAATTAATTCTAGGGATAGAGGTGGAAGGGCTGAAAGCAGAAAAATGTTGAACTAGATGAAAAAAGAGTGTTTTGAGAAACATAGTAAATACTTATACTGCAAAGATTCTTCTCAGTGTATCTCCCGATTCTATCGGAATATTTCCATAATTTTTATGCTGAATTTTGTACAGAACACAGACCAAAAACTGATCAAAACAACTGACAGAAAAAGAGAAGCAATCGAGTGTGGAATCCAACGAACCACACTTCATTTTTTGTCGTGACTTGAAAATTGTATGTGAAATTCTCAAGTGCATCTTGATTTAAGTGCTTTCGGAAAAATGTACAAGTATTTTGATCAGTCTGGAATCCGTTTCATAAGAGTAACCTGAGGACAATTTTCGGCAAAAAACGTCTTCTGCTGCTTTTTGGAAAAGTAGTCTTGTAAAATATATTTTTTTTCTGTAAAACTATACGTCATTCATTTTAAAATAGCCTATAGGCTATCACCAACTGAATGAATAACAAAAAATTACATCATTCGAAGACTCCTGTTATGAGTTAGATTTTGTACATCGGAATGAAAGAAAAAGATGAATCAAAAACATTCTGTGGACAGCGAAAGGTTTTCAGCGAAAGTGTTTTACCTACGTGAATCTTTTGAGATGTGCATAAGGTGCACCAATGCCGAAAATGACCCTATACTCCATTCGTTTTGATATGATCGATGCAGCGATCCCAAGAAATTTTGACTAAATATGGAAAAAAACTATAAGCGTATCCCTGTGATCAATTGAATTCAAATTTTCAAAATTTTGAGTGATCAAATTTTCTCGAATATCACTCCGGTATCAACGCAGTTTTGTTCACTCTTGTGAAAAAATATGGCGTTTCTCTACAGTATAAGGTTTTGTATTAAGTTAAAATTGCGTACCAAATTGAACCTAATTTTTTGACTTTTGCAGAGTCAATTATTTAAAATCAAACGGGCTACAGTTGCTATTTTCGTGAATGTTTTTGTGTAATATGCTCATTGCAGTCCTAATACGAAGAAAATGCATATTTGCACCACCCCTAAAAATAAAAATATGCGCCTGTCTAACCTATCCCTACTTCCTTATCCAAGTGTACCTGATTGGCCCGTTCCCAAACTTTTTCAACAAAGTACACAGGTCGCCCATCTTGGTTTCTTTCTTCTTTTCTTTAAAATCACGGTGCACTTGAATTCTTCATTTACATAAAAATAAACCTTTTTGATCCATCCAATTACTATTTGCCCATTCATAGAGTGAAAGATTGAAATCGCTTGTGCAACTATAACTTGATTTTTCCTTCTACATCTGTAATATTATACGCAACAAAACTGAGTGTGATTACGAAAAAATTACGAAAAAAAATTAAATGGCCCTTCTCAAATTCCGTAGCCGAGTCAAAAAATTGTGAAAAATACATTATTTCATGATTTTTTTTAAAGAAACGAACAGATAAGTTGCTGATCGATCCGAATATTTGCCGCTGCTACTGTAGAAGACTCATTTTTATGTGCATTTCTCCCACACATTATATTCAGATTCGAAATGCCACTAGAAAATTAACCGCTCATTTACCATACGCCAGTAATGGGCAAGTTTTGCACCGTAGTCCTTGTGGGTGGGTCAACAAGCGGCGGCGGCGGCGGTGGTGACGGTACGTGACTCGGCACAGAAGGGGCGCGCTCCGATAAAACTTTCACTTGTGTGAGAATAGACGTCGTGTCCGAAGAGGCGGTTAACGGATCGCCAACTTCGGTGGACACTTCGTCATGCGACAATGGTTGCGATTGTTGCGGAGCGACAATCTATAACAAAAAGTAGAGATATCGTTTTTTAAAGATGCAGTTTATAAGAAGTCCGAGTTTGATTATAGAAAGTTAAAGATCAATCATACCTTAAAGTCGTGTATACACACACACTGAGTATGGATCCGCGATTTATTTAGCATGAAAGTCATAATTCGCATACAGTATCCAAAACATTATTTCCCAATCTTTCGGCATCTAATGTTATGTAGACACAATTCAAAATATCAAGGCGTAGGAAAGACATAAACCTATAGTAAGACTTTCATTATATACAGGAGACATTTCTCTATAATTTGGTACAAAAGAATTTTTCTAATCCCCTATGTTATATATTTTAAATGGTACTGAAATGCCCAAAAGGAGGCGAAAAATGTCGAAAAAGTCATTCACATTGCAGAAAAAATGTATCAAGAAGTCCTAAAAAAATTTTATCGATCTAGCTTCGATAGTTGCTGAACCATATCCTCCAAACGGAGGTCAAAAATTTTGAAAATTCCCATTAAGGTCGAGAAATCGAACGATCTTCTTACAGGAAAACGGTGAGGTTATTATGATGCCTATTATGATAGCAAGGACTAAACTCGGCTACCATTTGGTATATTTTTTTCCGACTGACATCAGGTGTTGTGAAACAGGTGCCTCCAACTGTGGAACACTTTTTCACACTTCATAACAAAAGCCGACGTCCGACATTTATTTTGTAATATGAGCTCCTATTTTTTCAGTTAAAGCACTGAAGAGAGAACTTTTTTTTGTCTCCTGCTGCACAACCATTATGAGTAGACTGATGAAGTTTTACCAGTGATTCGACTCATATCTTTTCTTTTTATCGGTTTAATCTGAATGTTTTTATTTTCCAGCATTATCGGGGAATTTAAGCATCGTTTTCGTATTAACTTACATAACTTGCAGACACCTACAAAGCCCAAAGCAGTTCGCAAATCTGATTGAAATTTTGACTCAATATGTTGGACATAAAAAATGAGCAAAATATAATTCTAAAGCATCCTATGGAAAAGTGCTCAAAAAATACTCAAAAATGATTTTTCGGTTTATTTCGACTTCCTTTTTGATACTTTAAAGAGCCCGATGGTCTTTTGAACATCTGGCTGAAAAAATGCAAAAATTAAAAACTTCGGAATACTATAGCAATGCCAACTTTGGCTTTTACGCGGAATAAATGCTGCCACAATACCCAACGCCTAATCAAAATATCTGATTTTCAGATAATATTAATTTCTAGCTTATCATTTATAAATAGAACACAAGGTCGAATCTCTTAGAAATCGTGTCTCATCAGCTTCTTATATTTCTGACACTTAAATTCCTGAACAATTCTGGACAATGAGATATCGCGGAGCAAGACAATTAATTTTAATTGGGACAAGTTTGCAATATTTGGATCATAATTAAAATCAGAAAGCTTCACTGTTCAGGAAATATATCAAGAAATTCGGACAAACGGAAATTTTTCGACATGATCTAATACAATCATTTTGAGACTAAAATCTACAATGCGCGAAGTCAGGTTGAAGGTTTAGAGTTCCGGATACCTAATTTTTAAATGGATAATATCCAGATGAGTTAATTTCTGTTAGACTGATCGTCATCATTCTCTAGATTCATGCCAAGTAACCCATTAGTCATGGTCACTCATTTTTAGTCTGGATTTAGCACTTGAGCTCCGAAGCCGCGCGGCAGATACCTGATGAATGCCCAACGGAGCACCCAACGTGAACCGTTGCACGTCGCATTTGCAGGCGCCAACGAAATCGCCGTCCTTGTACACGGTCGTTTTGCATACTTCGCATACAACTTCGCACTGCTGCTGTTGGCTAAACGACGGAATGGAAGACGCCTGACCGCTGCTGGGCAAATCTAAACTCGTCCAAGCCGACCCGCCGCAAATTTCGTTCAGTTCAACCTGTAGCATTGAAGGAAGACTATTTCAGAGTTGGAACCAACCATATAACTGGATGATCGAAAAACTTGTAACTCTTCAATATCCCTCAAGAAAGACCTAATTGTTTTTGAATTGTCGCTTTATGCTTTAAAAGTGTACAGGATGCGCCGAAAAAAGGCGAGCGGTGCTGACTTCCATAACTTTCGAACGGATGAAGCTTTTGCAATGCGGTTTACTGCATTAGAATGACCTGTTTGTCTTCATTATGGGGGTCAAATTTTATGCTCCTGGCACTTATGGTTACTGCGAAAGCTGAAATCTTGTAAAAGTGATCAGTTTTCAAAAGTAAACGTTGTTCTATTGTGAAAAAAAGTTTTGTAAAACTGTTTATACACAATAATACTTTAAAAATCACCCAGATTTGTAAGTTACACCTAATTTAAAGTCAGCAACTTCTTGTTTTAATATGGGTAAAATTTCGCCAACATCAAGAGCTTTTGTTTTGAAATTGGAAAAAAGCTAAATTGAAGCAAAATCAATTCTGTCATGGACCAGATCGAAAAACCAGTAAAATTATTGGTAAAACAGAAAGTAAGACACACTAAAACTATTCTCTTGTAGTATAAAGCTGTTATATGGTTCTTATGAGTGGACTTATTGTACTTTTCTGCTGTAAAACATGTGATTTTGTCAATTTCTTGAATGCAAAAAAATCGACGTTTAGTATTTTCAACTTTAGTCAGTCAATATTCGAGCAATCTGTATGAAACTTTGCACTTTTTATGCCAGATTTCTGCATATCGACGGCAGAAAACCACATTAAAAAGCCCCACCCATTTGGAAGCTATGAAAGTCAGTACTCGTCGCCTTTTTTTTGGCTCACCCTGTATATATTTTTCATCATGAGCTATGCTTGACTGACTGAACTTGTGCAACTACTTCACGTTAAATTTCACTGGGTTATCCTCGTCGGGAAAGTAAAACGATTTCAAACAGGGCTGCTCTGGAACCTGAGCTTGGTCATGGTCCCGGTGCATGTAGAATTTCGATTTTGTGAAAAATAGAAAGTTCCTGTATTTTTCATCATTTTCAAAAAAATCAGTTTAAAAACTCTATTTTTACAAAAAATCATTTTTGTAAAAATAACATAAATTTTCGTGGACATCGAGCAGATTGAGCACAAGTACATGGTCTTATGTTCCGTATCACACCGGATCATTTTAAGCGCCCGTTCTTGGTATCAAGACCGCGCGGATGATGCTCGAAACTGCCTTGTATAGTCTGTTTTTCTTGAAATGTTGCCAAATGATAACAGTGAAAATCAAGTATGGTATTTTATATTTGTACAGTTCTCTACTGAACCACATATAACTCAGGATTGAAAAATTCACTCGACAAGTCTTTAACAATTTTTTGAGAGTGGTCAGCCGTAAAAACATAGAGTAAACAATTTTGGTCGCAGTGCAGTTTTTCATTTTTCCGGTTCACAAGCGTTTTATAAATACGGACAATATTCATAAAAAACTGTATCAAATGTACGGTCAAGGAATATGGATCGTGCAGATAGGGTTCGGATTAAAGACACAACCAAGAAAGTGAGTACAGATTTTAGACGAATCTTCAATAGCGCAGTCGGAAGATTTCTCATATCTCAGAAATGAATTCTGTGAATAAGCCCACTTGGAGAAGACTATAACATCTGCAGTAAAGTTATATGGAGACATGTGGGGCTAGCTAAAAGACGACAAATTTTCATCTACCACTATTTTGGACTATTGGTGATCTTTTGAACAATTGTTTAACAAAAACATAGCTTTCGCAAACAGAAAAGTAGCTGGTGCGATGTTTACTGGCTGTTATGAGTGCAGGATCGGTAACGAGCAGTTCCAGATTAAAATTAACTTTTGCTGAATTTGATCAATCGAAAAGGCAGTGGGAAATGTTTGAATTTGAACCACGAGAAAAGTTTTAATTGTTTTGAGGAGTATGAAAAGTTCAAAAACAATACACCATATAAAAATGTATTCGCTTTGGCCAGTCATACTATAGAATAATCGGTTTTCTTCATTACTTGAAATGTGAATCATAATCATTCTGAGGATCCACATTATTCACTACACTTCGCTTTACTTCACAGAAAAATGTAAATACAGAAAATATTGGCTGTTTAAGGTCTATCACAGAAACAGTAGATAATATGAAAATAACAACTCGTAGAATTCGGGATTGAGATCCTTTTGATAGATTAAGGAGTAAAGGACGTGGGTTAGCTTGGAAATAAGCTCAGTCGCCAAAAATTGACTTTGAAGCTTTTTTGGAACATTAACTATTTTTTCCGTTTTTTAAAATCGAAATTCAAGTTTTCGGAACTATTGTTTTAAAGGCTAAAAAAGACTCTTCGAAGTTCGAATTATCATATCCTTATTTCTTATCATATTCGATGATGTTCGAAGCTTATGCAGCATATCCTACAATTTCTTGGACTTAAAAACCGTTCGGAAGTTATAAAAACAACAGTCCAAAAATGCCGCCTACCAGAGGCGCCGGATCCCAAAAATTCATTGACGGCCCGGTAGACATTTCTTCGGCGAATTTAAATTTGTTCGCTACGTTTTCCAATGAAAAAATTTCGCCCCCGCCTTTAGGGGTTTTTCCGGCGCCGATCGGCGGCGGTTTCTGTTGGTCCTGCGAAATGCCAGCGCCGCTCAATCTCCTGTAGTCGCTGACGCTACGAATCACCTGTTGCACAGCGGCGGCGGCCGCTTCGGCTAACGGGCGCCGACCTTTGAGCGAAGGGGGAGATTGAGTGGACGATAAAGAGTGTGCCGGACTTTTAGCTGAAGATGGGAAAGAAGGGCGAATAAAAGAAAAAGATGGAATACAGTGGTAGGGAAATTTTCATCTGACGTCAGCAAGAGAGCTACAGTATGAATAATGTTTTCTATGCAAAAATACGGATATGTCCTAGTTTTCGTTGCAATCATGTCAACAGCATGGCAATGACTTGAAAATTATCATGAATTTCTAGTCCAAAAAAATTAGAACCAAATTTGACCTTTTTTCGACAAAGTTGGTAGAAGTTTTTTCAGTTGGGCTAAATTTATAATCTGTTGACCAGATCGATAATTCTTAAAACTTTTCTCATGTTTCGCATCGTTGAAACTTCTTTATGTCTTTGTAGAGATACGAACATTTCAGTACCATTTATAGTCCGTTTTTATTGAAATGCTTCTGAATGACAAAACTGGAAAGCAAGTATTGTTTAATACTTTTGCGATTTTCTGCTAAATCATACGTCCATGGCTAGAAATTTGTGAACATGGTCAAAAACTTTCTAGCAACTTTTTAGTAAAAAATTCTGTAGTAAATGCCTTGTCTGTAAGATTTCGGTGACAGTCTCAATTTTAGTCATTTTTTAAAATCAGAAGCATTAAAAAACCAATAATTTATCTGCTTTGCAATCCTGCGTGTCCATTGAGTTGATTCACAATGAATTTTGATAAGGGCCCAGTCGGTTGCATAAAATCAATGATAAATATCAAATTGTTATATTGGTAGTCGGAACATCAAGAGTTCTAAACCATATCATTTTCCTCTGATCCGTCAAAGTTTATGTGGAGATTAGCGACTATGGTGTATTTTTTAAAAATTGCGGTCGCAACGAGGGGGATAATTTGGCATTTGCAGACAGATCGAAAAATAATTATTGTGGTCATAAATCGGAAAACATCATTATCAAGAATTCTCAATCATGGAGAAGAATTTGTCGAATACTGCCACTAATGGTCTCGTCATTTTGAATAGAACTTTAACTGAGTCTTCGCTGCATCTATAGTTATATCAAGCAGTATGGTAATAAGAGATGGTAATTTTCTTTTTTCATTCGTTCACTCGAAATTTACTTTATTTAATTGAAACACTTGACTTTGCAGCTCATTAACAAATCTTGAAAGCTGCAAGTCTTAAATCTGTGGCATGTTATATTTACCCCATTCTACAAAGTGTTAAATGCAACAAATCGAAATGAACGTTTCTGCTAAGATAAGACAAAAACAGGCTCTTGTAGTTTCAGGGCTATTCAAACATGCATTGGTAACGTTTTACCCACCGTGTAGATTTCTAAATACAACTCTGAATTTGATTTCGAATTTTAAATGGCATTCAAAACTAGAAAATTGAACACGACTCCTTAATTTTTAGACAGATGTGTATGTGCGTAATATCGAGGACAAGTATTACATTCAATGACGCTTGCTGACGTCAAAATCATTCTCATAGAAGCAGTAATTCATCTGAAGTAGGTCTCACATAATAGCGCTATTTGATCGTTGCTGCCGTCACTTTTCATACAATTTGTGATAGGTGATAATTGTTCTTGCTTCTGCACCGGAGCTGGAGATGGAGGGACGAATTGCTGCGACGCAGACAATGGGTGACCCTTGTCGATAGTTTTTGGAGCCACTTTCGCTCCATCTTGACCTTTTTCCCGATCTTTGATGCTCTTAGCGAATGGTGAAACGCCACCGCTACCGCCGCCCATGTAAATGTCCTGAAAAAAAAATGGTTCCGAAAACTTTAATGTCCATGCACTTTTTATTCAATTTATTTCACTACTTGAGCAGCCGTCGTTTGTTGAAGGGCTCTTTTCAAGAACGGGACGTAGAGCAGCTGACATTTTTTCGGTTTGACGAACGCAGAGAAGCAAAAAACGTCTGGAGTCCTGTAAAAAGAAGGAACAGTAGAAAAAGTCTCGGAAAAGAGAATATTGGAGCAAAAATCATATTTTGAAATGACAAATAACTTAGCGAACTGATAAAAGTAAGTCCAAAATGTCTTATTGCTGTGAAACATTTTTGCTTTTTTTCCACAGTAAAAAGTTTTCCATGACGATTTTAATGCTACAGAAGAAAATGAAGAAAAAATGGAAAAAATACAAAGGACCATTGAATGAAAAAAACAGAGTAAGTGATTTAAAGAAAAGGCAAAAAGGAGGTAATGAAGTTGGAGAAGAAGACCAGAATAAATTAAACGAAATGACAAGTAGCAAAAAAGAGGGTGATGAGAAGGAATAAAAGCAACAGAATGGGGACAGAATAAAAATTAACACGAAAAAATAAGCATGAATAAAATTCAAACGGAATATGCAACAATTAAGAAATGAATAAATACGGTGAACCAAAATTTGATTTGAGAAATAATCTGATACTGTTAACTGTCTATTATCAATAAACATCGTGGGAGAGGACGGTTCATCTTATTTTGAATACGAGTGAAGTCTTGGATGAACGCTAGTCAGAGCATTTTTTAAATCTGATTCTGGGGCCTTGTCTCAGGCATTAAAAATTCTATTGCTTCCAATGTCTGCAAACTTAGAATCCATGCATGAGTCGGATGGTTATATCTCCATTTCTGATATCTTTGTGCTTACAAATACCTTCCCAAAATAAAAGAATCTACTCAAAAGGATCTGATTCCAATTTGATTATCATTCCGCACATTCATCACAAACTAAAAATGATAATTCGAAGGGAAGGGTGATAAAATGCAAATTTTTGAATCGTACAAATCATAGTGTGCAATAGCCCATAGAATCATGTTCGCATCGAGATTCTCAGAACAGTGCCGACTGCTGAGTCGTAACCTAGCCTGTCGACAAGAATAGTGAGAAAGCATTCATTTGTTGCAAATATTGCAATATTGTCTATCCGAAAAAGAGTCCATTATCCAAAAGCTTGCTTAGTAAACGTTGAAAGGTTGTCAAGTCGGAGGTTTTCGATTAGAAAGCATTGTAAGATCAAATTGTAATCAACGATTTCGATTCTGTCGAATCATTGGAGGAGTTGTCCTACACGATTCCACACGTTTCTGCGTTTTAAACTTTACTGAAATAGCTAATTCGACGTTTTGATTAATCCAAGGTGGTAAACGAGGATATTATGCATAGAACAAAACATCGTTCCAAAGTTTCATATTTAGTGTAAAATTTACGAGAGTCCTACGTTCAACTTTATTGTTTCTTTTCTTTCACCGTCGCGTAAAGGCCCTGCTATACTTCGCCGGCTGGCGCCAAACATTTTTACCGGCTGCAGATTTTTGCTGCTATACTTCATCCGGTGCCGTACCTACTGCAAACCTACGGCAAAATGAAGATGCATTTTTTGCATGATAATTCGTACGTTATAACTAGAGATAGGAATTTAAAGGGCAGCCCTTTTTTGCCCTTTTTTTACCGTTTTTTAATGATTTTAGATGATTTGCCCGTTTTTAGCAAATTATTATGTTTTTGCCCGTTTTTGCACAATTTTTGTGATCATAAAGTTCATAATTTTATTAAAACGGTAAAAAGGTAGGTTTACTGTAATATTTTTTTCAAAATATTGTTTTTTCGAAATTTTAGCTTTGTGCCCCCAACTTTTATTATGTCAAAAGTAACCCGCAGCAAGCTTTTTAGCATTGTTGCTAAGTACAAAAATGATTTCATTGAAACTGATGGCTCGGTTGTTAAATGCAGCTTGTGCGATGTTCCAATTAAAATTGACGATCGGCACAATTCTGATCGAATTATTCAGCATTTGTCTTGTCAACGTCACAAGGATTTAACTGCAAAGGCCCAAGATAAGAAACAAAAGCAGCAATTTTTAACAACTAACGTTTTGCAGTCTGGCTCCAGCGGCCAAAAATTATTTTGTGTGGACTTGACTCGTGCTTTAGTCGAATCAGGAATTCCAATTTTTAAAGTAAATTCAACTCCTTTTCATCAATTTCTTGAAAAATATACATCGCACCATATTCCCGATGAAAGCTTAATTCGAAAAAATTACGTTAAAACAATTTACGATGAAACAATTGAAAAAATTAAGTTACAAGTTGGCGATAGCCCTATTTGCTTAATTTTTGACGAAACAACGTATGTTTCGCAACGTTACGTGTTGAATGTACTTAATATGCCACTTAATTCAACACCTATTAAGCCTATGTTGTTTAAGGCAAGTTCAGTGATTTCTATTTTAATTGTTTCTGTTGATTTTACCCTATGTATGTAAACTATAATTTGTATGCATTATTTTCAAGATGTTTTCCTTGGAGAGAACAAATAATTCTACTGTTATGCAATCAATAATTGAAAGCTGCTCTTTTCTCTGGAATGGAATTATTCGATATGAAAAATTGTGGCTTGCTGTTACGGATCAAGCATCGTATATGATTCTGGCTCTTTCAAATCTTAAACCCATGTTCCCAAATTTGCATCACATCACGTGTCTGGCCCATGGATTGCATAGAGTTGCCGAAACGATTCGAGATGAATATTCTACAGCGAATCAATTTATTTCTACAATGCGGAAAATTCTGCTGAAGGCCCCAGCTCGAATACAATTGTTTAAAGAGTTAACATGTATGTGCTAAGTTTTACACCATGTTTTTTTTTGTTTTTTACTTTAAACCAAGCCAAAATTAAGTTTTCACTTACATTTCAGCTCTTCCAATTCCACCTGATCCAGTAGTTACCTGATGGGGTACTTGGATAAAGTCGGCAACATTTTACTGTGAGAATTTTCACAAAATTGTCGAATTTGTGAATGCTGTTGCCAATGACTCGAAATCATGTGAAACTGCCAAGCAGTTAGTTAGCAGTGACGTGCTCAAAGATGAACTCTTTAATGCAGCAATGTTTAAATCCCTGGTAAGCATAAGTGGATTAGAGAGTTGTGTACAAGTTTTTTCCCCCAAAGGCAGGTTCCCCAATTTCGGAAAAGGTCCAAATTTTTCCCCTCATTTCCAAATTTTTTCCCTGAATAAGGCCTTATTTGTGTAAAAAACAATGGTTGCATATTTTAAAAGTTTTAAGACATTCTTTTTAGACTGGTGCAATTGAAATGCTTGAAACTCGAAATTTCAAGAAAGAAGAGCAGTGGAAAATTTTTATGGAAGCTGGCGAAATGCTAACTGGATTTGCCAGGGAAAAATTTGATGCTAGTTTAAGAAAAAATCCAGATATTAAGCGATTCATTGAAAACAATGATCCCGAGTTTCGTCTGAAGACGTTGTATGCCCCACTGGTTTCAGTCGAAGTTGAACGGTCATTTTCACAATACAAAATGATTTTAAGTGACAGGCGACGACGTTTAACTTTTGAAAACATTGAAATGCTTAATATTGTTGCTTTTAACAAATTTGCTTCGATTTCTGACGAAGATGATGATGTTATGGAATGAATCTTGTAAAAAATTAACGGTTTTATGAAATTAAAAATGCCCTTTTTTGTGCCCTTTTTTGGTTGATATTTTGTCCTTTTTCCCACCCTTTTTTGGTCTTATTTTTGCCCTTTAAATTCCTATCTCTAGTTATAACATAAGCGACGGCTAGCGACGATTCAGAAATTTCGATTGAATCGTAATTGACAACCGGCGCCGGCCGTCATCAAAAAGACGAAGTATAGCACCTCGAAACCGGCGCCGGCCGGGGCCGGCTTTGAGCTGCCATGACTCGACAATTGAGCTCCGGACAATTGAGCGCCGACAACTGAGCACCAGACAACTGAGCGCTGAGACAACTGAGCACCAGACAACTGAGCGCCAGACAACTGAGCGCCAACAACTGAACGCCGACTATTTAATGGCTTAGGCTTAGGCTTAGGCTTAGGCCTAGGCTTAGGCTTAGGCTTAGGCTTAGGTTTAGGCTTAGGTTTAGGCTTTGGCTTAGGCTTGAAAAAAACGCTCAATTATAATGCATTAAATAGTCGGCGCTTAAATGTCTGGTGCTCAGTTGTCGGCACTTAAATGTCTGGCGCTCAGTTGTCGGTTAACCTTGAGCTGCTATACTTCTAACAGTGACGGCCAGCGCCGGCCGGCTAAGTATAGCAGTGCCTTTGAAAAACGGAAGCCTAATGTGAGTAGAAACGTAAAAAATGTCTGAAATAAATAATAGACACTGCAGTTAACATCAAAAGAGAACCAAAATTCTCAAATTATTTTTACACTAAAATTATTTCAATCACTGACATGTTAGTTACCTCCAATCACTGTCAATCATTCGTATCCTATGATTTCGAAATTATAGTAGATTTAATGAGAACAAAAGTTTTTTTGAAATTTTAGTAGGGCTCATAATTGTTGAAAATTACTTGATCAACCTGATTTTTGCATACGTACATGAAAAATTCATGGAAGAGTTGAATTAAATAAGATCACTTCAACCGATTGATATGCTTTTCAGCGTAGAGCAGTGTTATTTTTTTGTGCCAAAACATGGTTTTTGGCACAAAAAAATTTGGAATGGCACAAAAAATTTTGAGCGTTTGTGCCAATTGGCACAAAAATTTTGGCTGGTCAAACATTAAATTTCCTTAATTTTTAGACGTTTTAGGGGCTGAAAATGCAAAAAATTTTGAATGGATATAATATTTCCTATTCGTATATTTGACCCGAACGCGAGCGATTTCTCTACGAACAGTGTATTAGTTTTGTTGCAGCAAACTTTATAGGCTGTCAAGACTGATGAGTGAAAAAAAAATTCTGAATATTCTCTGCGAATTCAGTCAGATTCGGATTTAAAACTGGAATTCTTACTTTTTGTGTTGATTGATTCAAATAGAAAAACTGATATCGTTGATAATCGTACAATGTTTGGACCGAAAATTTACAGAATTTTCGACTTTATTTTCTCTAGTCTTTACATTGTTGTTAAATATACATACATATAGTCTGTTTTTCTTGAAATGCTTCCAAATAATGAAAGTGGAAAGCAAGTAGTATTTCAGATTTTTGCGATTTTCTGATGAAAAAAATATCGTGTAGGGCTGGAAATTTGTGAGCATACTGGTCTGACCTTTAGCGATTTTTCGAGTGAAAAATTTTACAGTAAGAATTTTATGTAAACAATTTCGATGACAGTACTGATTTGTGTCACTTTTGTATCTGGAAACATTTTATAAAAAACAGGCTATAGATATTCGTAGTCGAAAATTGAATCAATTTGAACTTCCTGAAAAATTCTTGAGCTATTTAAATTTTTTCAGCATTCCATTTTTTTATGTTTTCGTGAACAATTTTGTTGCACAGTTTTTTCTTGTCTCACTGATATGCTTAGCTGAAAAATAAGTTGGGCACGATTTTTACAAAAATTAATGCGTTAAACGTTAAATTTTTATCAAACTTTTGGCCTAAAACTTTTCCGCAGTTTTCAGTGAGGTAAAGTGGGGTGACTTTGATCAGAGTATGGCATTTGATAACTATTTGAGATCAGCACGTCATTTTCGCTGTGTAGGCAACCTCACAGCAGGGGATCTACTCAGCGAAAATGACCTGCTGATCTCAAATAGTTATCAAATGTCATACTCTGATCAAAGTCGTCCCTGATCAAAGTCACCCCACTTAACCTTATGTTTCTAGTAAAAAAATTTTTTGTGGCATTGGCACGAAGTTTTTTTGGCCTCATGTGCCAATTGGCACAAATGTCCGTGCACAAAAAAAAACGCTGGCGTAGAGTTAACTTTCTTGAAAGTCAACTCTCGATGCAATTGGAATTTCAGTAATGTTTAACTCAACTGAGTGGGCCGGATTTCATTCTGGCCGTAAATTTTACATAAATATTCTTTCACGCATTCCATTTAGTGCGAATGATTTTCTATTATTTTCACCCAATTGTTGCGTTTGCCCAATTGTCGTAGTCACCCAACTGTCTTTCACCCAACTGTCGATCACCCAATTGTCATTCACCTAATTGTCGGGATCCCGGCGACTAGGTAAGACACATCTTGGGCGCCAAAAGTAGGACGGGGCCAAGTTCGAACCCAATCATAAGCTTACCTGTTGTCCCATAAACTCTGCCACAACGGCAACCCATTTTCCAACCTAATATTATCGATGATATCGTTTTCTTGCACAAGATCGATCAAAGGGGCGAATTGATAAACGAATAAGGCTATACAATTCAAGGGCATCGTATATTGATTCAACATTTCCTCGTTGCTTTTTCCGCTTTTAGTTTGATCGCCGTTGGCCTCGGCGTCCATGCATTCGGCGGCCGAATCCAACAACATCCAATGCAAAATGTACATCATTTTGACCAACGACTGGCTCATGCGGGCTGGTCCGGCGGCGCCGCCCGGGGCGCTTTCGTCGTGGTCCTTTTGCAGCTGGTGCTGCGAGTGTTGCCTTTGTTGTTGCTGCTGCTGCAACGATTCGGTTTCGCGTTCTTTCAACAACGAAGCCAAACATTGGACGACGTGCGGGAAAGCGGAGCGGATTAGACGCCAACGTTGTATGGATTGGATGGCGTCGCTGAGGCTGGGCGACAGACCGTGCAGGATATTTTGAACAATGACGCGCTCGAAAGTCTGTAACGTGAATAATATGGCTGAGAGAAAGGAATTTCGAAATTCACGGAGGAAGCCTAAAAAACAGCTCGCCTAGAAAGCCCGTGGACCCTAAGGTCTTGGCTACCTAGGGCCATATCCTATGAGTAAGTAAATAAATTTAAAGCAGTTTCGGAGCAATGCTGGAATAAATTTGGAGCAAAAAGAGAGCAATTTTTGGAAGACAAACTTTTTGATATCACAGAGGCTGGAGAAAGCAAATTCGAAGCATTTTCGAGCAGAAAAAGAGCAAGTGTGGATCAAAACCAGCAAAAAATGTGTCGAAATTTGCCCCATGTAGACAAAAAATGGAGAAATTCAAAACAGAACGGCATGTAGAAAATAGACGCAGTGTGCGTTTCTGAGATCGTGTGCTGTTAGGTCGACTGTCTAAGAAGGTCGACGGCACTACAGTTTATCATGTCTTTTTCACATAATTCTAAGCCTAATTCTAAGCCTAGGCCTAAGCCCGAGCCTAAGCATAAGCCTAAGCCTGAGCCTCGGCCTAAGCTAAGCCTGAGCCTGAGCCTGAGCCTGAGCCTGAGCCTGAGCCTGAGCCTGAGCCTGAGCCTGAGCCTGAGCCTGAGCCTGAGTCTGAGCCTGAGCCTGAGCCTGAGCCTGAGCCTAAGCCTAAACCTGAGCCTAAGCCTAAACGTGAGCCTAACCTCAAGCCGTGGAGCCAATCTGATCTCGTAAATTTGGATCGTTAAACTGTCGTGAAATTTTCTCTGGTCCGGAATCGATTTTAACAGTATAGTCGACTTCGTGGGATAGTCGACTTACTAGAAATTTACATGTTTAAAAAATGCTCCTTACATCATGCGTCGACCTACTGAGATAGTCGACCTACTGGGATAGTCGACCTACTGGGAAGATGCCGTTTGTAAATGCTCGAAACGGTCGACCACAAAAATATGCTGAGCACGCTACGGGAGTAAGACTCACAATGCTGGGTATCTTTTCCTTTTTTTACTCCAAACCTACTTTGCCCGACATGAGTTTTGACATAAATTTCTTCAATTTAACCCCATTTTTCCTCCTTGCTACCAAAATGCTCTAAACTTACTTGCTCCATCTTCTGTGATGCCAAATCCTTTTAAAAACTGCCTCTGTTTCGCAATGCTTTGAGATACATCACAAAGAATTGTTCGTGCATTTACTCCTAATCTTCTCCCTTACTTCACTCTGCCTTTTGTGATTTCGCTCTGACTCTAAAACATCAAGGAAAATGTTGGATTGCCATGCACGGTTATCACCTGCCCACGGATTCGTTTGAAATTTGTTTGCATCCGAGCCTCATGAACGAATCGAGTATAGATGGGTCACGGATATGGTAACTTCTTGCTAGTGGATAGATACAGGCAGAATACCGTATATCTATTTTAGTACCTTCCAGTAACAAGCTTTTTTCAACAAGTTGTGCGTACACTCAGTGGCGGATCCAGAAATTTTTTTGGGTGGGGGGGCGGTTGAGGGAGCGGTTTTCAAAAATTCTTTTTTTGCCTCAAAAAACATGCCTACTGTGATAGAAACGTTGTTTTTCGACATTTCTCGACGTCCTACATCTTTCTGGCTCAAAATTAAGAATTTTTCCAGAAAAAATTCAAAAATTTTTAAAATTTTCCTATAGGTATACAGAAAACAATCGTATTTCAAAAGTTTCGGGGAGCGGCCGCCCTCGCCCCCCCCTAAATCCGAGCTTACGTACACTTAAGTTAATTACAGACTGCCACGAATCCCAATAAACATAGAGAAAAACTTACCACGCACGATGCTTCGTGTAATTTCCCAACTTTGGAAGCGAAAAACGGGCTTAAAAATAAAGTTTTATGAAATTAGTTGACCCTAGAGCTACTGTATGCAACTAAATTACAAGCTGAAGGTAACTGTGGTACATTTTTTATAAAATGCTTGTAATTTGAAAAATAAGAATAAGCACCGGCCTGAAAGACGTATAAACAAAGCCTTTAATTTTTCACTCGAAAAGTGATAACGCTTAATTGAGTAGGCTCACATATTTCTAATCCTGTGCTACTTATGGTTTAGCAAAAAATGACAAAATATGAAACAGTATTTGCTTCCAACTCAAAATTTACAATGACGTCAAAAAACAGAATATAGTTCATTGTGCAATTAGTGGTGCATAATTAATAAGTAACTTGTTATATTTGGAAATCAAATTTTCCTGCTTGATAATCTCTGGACGACCAAAATTTTTCATATAAATAAACGAAAACTATTGTTCTCATAAGATACGAGATTAATAGAGATGTAAAAAATGCAGAATAAGGAAAAGTAACTAATAATTTTCCTTTAAAGCCCTTCACAACCTCTTCATTATGGCTAGTGGCATTTCATCCAACAATCAAATGTTGAATTTGACATGTTTCGAAACGTATACTCACTTCGTCTGCCGCCAAAGAAAACTCTGAATAGGCAAGGGTATGCAACCGCCATCGTTTCCACTGGATGGCCAGGATTTGGACGTCCGACTTTCTTGAACGTTCGACTGTGCAGTATTATTCATATTTGCAACAAACTCCAAATATCATTCATATACAGTATGATGAAGAATTAACGAGGAAAAAACTATATCGTGGACTGCATTGAACATCCCACTATGATACTTGCTGAAAAGTTCAAGATTGAAACATGATAGATAGACAGACGTTTCTCTCTCTGCATAGCTTAGCATCTTGGATCTCACTATAGAAAAAAATAATCAATACTTTCCATTTTATGAAGCAAAAGAGGCCAACATACATACATATATACATTTAGCCTCTCACACTCGAATGAAAACGCGAAGATGAATTTCTGCTGCTCGGCCAAATGCCGAGCATCCAGGCCGAACTAGGCTGGGTTAGGCTGGAGCTGCTTCAGCTTCCGATAAGCTGCAACGTCAAACGTGAAAAGCCTTCGTTTGGATCGATCGATCGACAGCCAGCAATTTAATGAAAACTTTTTGTTGATCTATCACGGGCTTTTTGCATTAAAGTTACAAGTAACCACAAAGCTTCTACTCGTCAATTTTTACTCGATGAACCTCATATTAGCATGAAAACTTGTTGCGTTGGATTTGTAAATAGTTCATGAAATGAGCTTTTCCGATATTAGGTGAAGTTAGATTTTTATAACATGAATAACTTATTTGATTTTCGTATACTGTATGTTTTTCATAAAATTTTTGTAAAATGAAAAATGGTACTTGAAAAAATTTTGAGACAGTTTCAACAATATGCAAATTTGCTTCCATATGATGTGTGGCTCGACTAAGAACGACGAAAATATGGAATAGTACTTGCTTTCTGGTTTTCACATCTTGAAGTATTTTAAGGAAAATGCGCAAGTTTTTTTTTTGTTCCAAATCAAATTATTCCATAACAAGTATAGACCAAATCTCTTCTATTTTGCACAATAATGCAAATTTCCGTTCAGACAAGGTCTAGTCCACTTTCGGTGGACTAACGAATTTTCTGTCAAATAAGTACAGTCTTACTTCGGCGCCCATCTCACCTCGGCGCCTATTTCAATTTGGCGCCCGTCTTACTTTAGCGCCTAGTATGTGAAATTTTATCCATGCAAATTTGCAAATTTTAAATTCATGCAAATTGGATTCAGCTTTGATATGATAAGTAAAAAATTAACCCTACCTGAAAATCACATATTTGAGGTACCTTGATGCACTAGGAACGAAAATAATATTCATTTCGTCTGAAAACCAAAACTCGCATGGCTACAGTAAAACAAAAGTTAAAAATTTTCGATTTTTTTGATTTTTGACATACACTTCTTTTAACTTTTGCAAGTTTAGGTATGTTCGACATCGTGTTCTGAAAATTTACCCAGTAATTATCCAATAGACGGGCCACAATTTACTGAAGAATTCATTAGTGTAAAGTGCCTATTAGGAATACAGTGGTGCTTGAAACATCAGATTTTGAGAGCAAAAATTGTAATTTTTTGCACAAAAGTCACCATATATACTGCTAAAGCTCAGAAGGACCGAAAAATTCCCTATACAATAGATAGCTTACGATGTTTCTTACCTGCTGACAAAAAATTCCAGAAATTAAAGTAGTGCCAGAGGGTCGCACAACATGAACTTTGAACACTATCCTATAATTGTATTTTCTGGAAGTTCTGACCTCCACTGTGGAACTACTAGAGCTTGATAAAATTTAAAAATGAGACGGTAATACAAGTTTCGTGTGTTGAATTTTCATATAATTCCCAAATCCATGAAAAATAAAATCCGCAGGACTACAGTATCCCAAATTTTGGAATTTTTGCATTTTTTATCATTTTTCTGTCTATTCACGTGACTTGAGATATATCGGCCTGGGCATTTAGTAATTTTATTATTGCCTGTGTATTTGATATAAAATGCAATGCTCTATAATGTGGTATGAAAATGTTTTCCAAATTTTGCATTTTATACTGTTTAGGAAGTTTTAGAATGTCAAAAATCAGACCGTAAAAATGGTAAAAATGCGGGTTTCTCTCCACGAAAACGACTATATAAACTGCTAAAGCCAAAAGCACCCAAAATTTTTTTATACAGTGGATACGATGTCTGCTAGTTGCACACAAAAAATGTCCAATGTTTGTTAACTGAAGGGTGTTAAATCTGCAAAAATCTACCACAGTTGATAAATTTTAATTTTCAATTCTTGATCAATAAATGTTTACTTTTCTCGAAAATTCGTGTTCTAGTTGAGATGATAGGGAATTATTGGAAGTTTGAACATAAATAGAAAAACAAAGAATCACAAGCTTTCAAAGCAATCAGTTTGGAGCAATTCACTTTCCATCTGTGCTGGGTCATTCATAGATTCAGTTTCACCTTCTTCACACAAACTGTCTGTTTCAGCTAGATTATAGTATGTTCCTGGGTCTTCAGGAGGATGACTTGCTTCCCATGGCCAGAAGCTTGCAGTTTGTTGGCATGTTAGAAATTCATCCTTGGAAAACGTCCATTTTTGGGCATCAGCCTGGATGTGATTTCAGCATCTAACTTTTGTTTGAGATGGATTCCTTCATCAAATTTGCTCAGTAGAAACTGCTTCTGTTTTGCTGTGAGCATTTTGAAAGAGTTGATACATATTCCTTCTGGGCGATAAGGGACTGTTCTCACGTTGTGGATTTTCATCCTCCACATAATCTTCGAAATTAAAAGATGCTGCCCTTCAATCATTATCCTCTGCTGGTGCAGTACTCCCCTTACTTTTATCACTCATTGATTGCTACATGCTTGAAACACCAAATGAGGCAAGTTGCCTATCATTTCGATGAACAACATTTATCACAGCAATTTCTTGAATGGAAATAATATGTCATGCTCACTTTTAAAAAAATTAGTGTCACCTGATCAACCTAAGGAATCTGATTTGCTGTTATATCAAATATTGTGTACGACAGATTCCTTTGAATGACTTCCAGTCCAGAAAATATTTTTCAGTGAACATATAATAAACATTGATACAGGACACAAGTTCGCAAATATCAGTCTTCATATAGGAGGAAAGGAAGGTCACGGATGTTCATTGATATGATTTTTAACACGTGTGAGTTTTTTATTCTCGAAAAAGAAAACTCAAAATTTTTTATGGAAGCCGCTTCTTTGATCAAATTTTGAAAACTAGAATTGATCAGCTATAGTAGTATTTTTGCTAATTCAACACCCTAGTAGTACAAGAACTTTGGAAATTTTTTGTGTAACTAGCAGACATCGCAATAAATCCACTGTATAGGGAAATTTTGGGTGCTTTTGGTTTTGGCAGTACTATAGTCATTTTTGTAGAGAGAAACCTGCATTCTCACCATTTTTACACTCTGATTTTTGACATTTTGAAACTTCCTAAAAAGTGTAAAATGAAAAATTTGGAAAGTGTTTTCATACCATATTATAGAGCATTGTATTCTGTATCTAATTGACAGACAATAATAAAGTTACTTCATGCCTAGGCCAATACATCTCAAGTATCGTAAAGAGACAGAAAAATGCTAAAAATGCGAAAATTCCTAACTTCGGGATACTGTAGCCCGCGAATTTTATTTTTTATGAGCTTAAGTTAATATTGATCGTGCGGATCTCGTATTACTGTCTCATTTTTAAAATTTATCAAGCTCTAGTAGTTCCACAGTGGAGGTTGGAACTTCCAGAAAATACAATGATAAGATAGTGTTCAAACTTCATGTTGTACGACCCTCTAGCAGTATATGAATTTCCGGAACTTTTGTCAGCAGGTAGGAGACATCGTAAGCTATCTATTGTAAAGGGGATTTTCTGGTCCCTCTGAGCTTTAGCAGTATATATGAGGATTTCTGTGGAAAAAATGACAATTTTTGCTCTCAAAATTTCATGTCTCAGGCACCACTGTATTCCTAATAAGCGCTTTACACAAATGAATCCTACAGTAAATTGTGGCCCTTCTATTGGCCTAATATTAGCTAAATTTTCGGAACACGATGTCTGACGTACCTAAACTTTCAAAAGTTGAAAGAAGTGTATGTCAAAAGTCGAAAAAATTGGATATTTTCAACTTACGTCTTACTGTAGTCATGATTTTAAGACGAAATAAATATCATTTTCGTTCCTAGCGCATCAAGTTACACCAAATATGTGATTTTCAGGAGGGGTTATATTTTTACTTATCACAACTCTCTGTATAAGAAGCTAAATTCTCTCAGACATCGTCTCTTAAATTTTACGTTTTGCGTTATGCGATAAAAAATCTACTATACTTCTGTACGAAAATTATGTACCTTCTATAGTCTGTTTTTCTTGAAATGCTTCCAAATAATGAAAGTGGAAAGCAAGTAGTATTTCAGATTTTTGCGATTTTCTGATGAAAAAAATATCGTGTAGGGCTGGAAATTTGTGAGCATACTGGTCTGACCTTTAGCTATTTTTCGAGTGAAAAATTTTACAGTAAGAATTTCATGTAAACAATTCCGACGACAGTACTGATTTGTGTCACTTTTGTATCTGGAAGCATTTTATAAAAAACAGGCTATAGTAAACGGCTGTTTCTGTGCCGAATTTAAATCATAAAATCAATAGTGCGTAGTGTGACAACAGTATGAAAATTTTGCGCTAAAGGGACGACGTGGACAGTAAAATGTTATTTTATTAATCTTGTCACATTTTACGCCATGTCACGTGTATGACATGTTTATTTGGGAGAGCTGGGGAGGTTTGGGTATCTCATCAGGTAATACCGTGTTTTAGACGTCACATTGATGGTGAACCATATCAGATTGATCCTATTACAGTGAGTAATAGGCTGTGACTCCTGATGGATACTGGCATTTTCCCCAGGCTTCCCAAGTCGGCGTTGGGGCCTAACCTGGCAAATGGTGGCTATAGAGAGGTCTATAGTTGGTTCTCGCGTGTTGTCCTTGGGGTCTTGCTGTAGGGTAATGGACAACGCTGCCAGGCTAGGTGCGACAATCCCCGAGTCCTACTCAGTGAGAGTGGGGACAGGGTCACCCGTAAAATGACCTAATTTATGGGACCCGATTGTGAACCAGACAGCCCCTTTTAGCCCGAACCTGAGAGGTGGAGCCCCTGCTTATCTGTGGAACACTTGGGAAACCGACTTAGGAAGGATTTCCCAACAAATAACCCACAAACAACAATAATCCCCTGAGAAGACTCACCTAGTCCTGTTTCTCAAGCGATTACGACGCAACGGGCGGCAAGTCCCTGGATGCTTTCGGTCTTCTGGCACTGGGAGCGGGGGATGCGATCCTCAAACGTCCTAGGCGGCGAGCGGCGGCGAGTGGCGGCGAGCGGGAGGGAGCGGGAGCAAGCGGGAGGCGAAACTCCAACGTTTAATTCACGAACCGGGGCGGTCGGACACCTGGCACTGATGGGCAGCGGGGTACTGTAGACGGTGAGCGGCGGACGCAGTAAGAAATGCAAGGGTATGCAAATTTATTTAAAATAATAGGCGGCGGACGCAGTCGAATATATAAAAATATGCAAACTGTGAAGAGCGGCGGACGCGAAGTTACAACAACCGAATCGGAGCTTGGTGAACCCAAGAATGAGCGAAAAACTAGAGAAACATGTCCTTTTAAGGACATGTTTGGCTACAGCTGCAGCTTGGGCGGAGTTTCTCGGCGCTCAAGCTAACTTCTGCAGCTAGACGCGATGCAGAAGATGCCTATGAGCACATAGACATTTTTTCATTCACATGCGTTTAGCACTGAGGCCGGCTGCAGTGCCTATGCTAAGCATATGAATGTCTTTAGCTAAAACTTCTTAGCTAGTCGTTTTGCGTAACAAAAACGACGCTAATTTTTGATGATAAGAGGTGCGTGAGCGCACCAAAAATAGCCATGTGCTCGTGGAGCACGACTGGCGGAAGTTTTTAGCTAAAGGGCCTACTGTAGCCCGCGTTTGTAAAGAAATAAAAATACAACAAAACGAAAACATAGAAATGCATGAAAAATATAAAAACGAACGTAAAATGCATGTGTAAAAATGAGATAAACAAAAGCATGATCAAGTAATAAACGAAACGTGAAGAATAACAAAATGTCGGCATGATCGGAATCACGTGACGTTATAGAATTGAGCGGCACGTGACACGGCGGTCCTTCGAAAAAGGGCGTCCTCGTCCTTGCGGTGGTCAGTAGTGAGGTTTTGTGCGGCGTGTCCGTGGTCGTAGGTCATTCCAAGGTGTGACGGCAAGTGGTCGAATGGGTCCGTTGGGTTGTTGGCGGATGGCGCCTTCTTTGCTCGTAATTCGTCCTGCGGTATGGTAACCGGGGGTTGTTGATGCGTGAAGTTGCCGACATTGAGTATCCTGTGCGACAGTCTAGAACACAGAAAAAGAAAAATTTTCAGGGCAAGATGTAGGCTATCGCAGAGGATGCGCCCAGTGAGGTACAGATTGTCGGGCTATCGCAGGAGGATGCACCCAGTGAAGTGTAGGCTATCGCGTGCGGATGCGCCTAAGGCGTGACGCTTGGGTTGCTGAACGCTCTCTTCTATCCACTAAGATCCAGCATGGACAAGAGTGGATACTTCGTGAGGGGCACGGCGGTCCTTCGAAAAAGGAGGTCCTCGTCCGTAAGCGGGGACAATGAAGAGAATGCATCTTGAGTTACGGGTCGGGGACCTCTGCATCAAGATGTGGGTCAATCAGATTCGGTGTAAAGTCCCGGCTTATTGAGGGATACAATAAGGGTGCCGAACCTGTTGCCTGTGAAGTGGGAGGTGTATCCTCTGCTTCACTCGGTTGTTCAGGGGACACGTAAAGTCGAAGCTGGTTGACATGTACAGTGTCTTCCTGATCCATCTCGAGACGAAGTGTGACATTGGGATATGCAACACTTGTTACAAGGTAGGGTCCATCGTAGATGGGCAGCAATTTAGGAGTGAGTCCACGTTTGCTGGAGGTGCGCAGTTTGAGCACCTGATCCCCTACTTTGTACGAGACATCATGTGCCTTCCGGTCGTACGACCGTGCATAGGCTTCCTGTGCTTTCTCAATCCGACTCTGGATTAAGGTTAACGCATTCGTGAAATGACGTTTGACCTCCATATCATATGAGGAAACATTAATGATATGGGCCGGAGGGTTGAATGAGAGCGCGGCATCAACAGGGAGCATGGGTGTGCGACCGTACATGAGTTCAAAGGGCGAGTACCCTGTTGACTCATTCATGCTGATATTGACGGCAAACACAGCCTATGGCAGGTGTTCATCCCAATCGGTATGTCCTTGATGAACATACATACGTAGCCATGTGGCTAGCGTCTGATTAGCTCTTTCCACTTCGCCGTTGGTCATTGGGTGATAGGCGGTAGAGTGGATTTTCTTCGTTGCGCAGATCGCAGTGATCTCAGTCATCAGTTTTGATGTGAAATCAGTGCCACGATCTGACTGAAGAATCTGCGGTGCCCCATGCCGGCAGACAATTTGCGTTACAAACAGCCGGGCGATGGTGTTCGCAGTGATGTCCGGAGTAGCAAAAGCCTCGACCCATTTCGTAAAGTAGTCGATAAAGACTACGATGAAACGGTTGCCAGCTTCGCTAGTGGTCATTGGTCCCATACAGTCGACACCTACCCGGTGAAACGGTCCCGTGATGGTGATAGGTTTCAGGGTCGCAGTGGTTTTCTGTCGAGCGGGCTTATTCCGTTGGCAAAGATCACACCGCTGACAGAAGGACTTGACATCCCGACTGAGGGAAGGCCAGTGGTATCTGCGAGCAATGAGCCGCGCAGTCCGTTTAGCACCAAAGTGTCCAGCTAAGATGTCATCATGATGAGCCCGGATAATGGTAGTAACCATGGATCGGGGTATGACGATCTTATTGGACTCGCCTGTCCATTTCTGAAGAACGTTATCCAACAGATGGTAGCCCCGCACATCATTCTGGTCGCCCAGAGGCTTAAGAGAGCGAATGATGTCGGCTAAGTCCGGATCCTCCAGCTAAGCAGCGAAAAGGTCAGGGTGCTGCGCACCAACCGATATCTCGGCATAAGACTCTGATCGTACCGGGCGCTCCGCGCCAACAGTGATCGGTGCTGAATTACTTGAACGCGCCAGGTGCTGCACACCATCGGTCAAGGTTCTTGATCTCGCCAGGTGCTGCGCACCATCGGTGATCATCATAACATGCCCCTCAGGTCTGTAGAGGGAAGTATCATCAATACTCTGACCGGTGAGGGAGTTAGGATCCGGCAGGCGTGATAATGCATCAGCATTACCATTAGACTGACCTTTTCGCGGCCGAATTGTCGGTTTGAATTTGGCGAGCGCGAGTCCCCACCGAGCGATCCGAGCAGAGGGGTTAGGCTTCTCCAACACTGCTTTGACCGCGGTATGGTCAGTCTGAACGACCACCTCGTGCTGGAAGAGGTATGGTCAAAAGTGCTTGACGAAATGGACAACAGCGAGAGTTTCCAGTTCTGTAATGGAATAGTTTTTCTCGGCCGCTGTTAACCCTCGGCTGGCGTACGCGACAGGATGGTCGTATCCAAGTTTGTCTAACTGGCTTAGAACGGCTCCTATCCCCGAAATACTTGCATCAGTTTGAAGGATAAAGGATTTCGAAAAGTCCGGATGGGGCAGGATAGGAGGGTTGGTCAGCAGGCGGCGGAGCTCATCGAACGCCTCCTGCTGAGGTTTTGACCACTGGAAAGTAGTTTCCTTCCGTAAGCGCTTGGTGAGTGGCGCGCTGAGCCGGGCACAACCAGGGATGAAACGCCTGTAGTAAGACACGAGGCCTAGGAAGGACTTGATGTCTTTGGCGTTTTGTGGAATGGGTAGGTTTTGGACGGCGGCCAGCTTGGCTTGGTCAGGTTCTAGGCCGCTCTGTGAGATGCGATAGCCTAGGTACTCTACCTCTGAGTGCGAGAATTTGCACTTGCTCAGTCTGAGCTTCATTCCACCCCGGCGAAGACGGGCCAACACATCTGCCAGGCGCTCAAGCATTTGGGTGTGAGAGTTCCCGAACACCAAAATGTCATCAAGATAGGTCAGAACTGTGCGCTATAGGATTCCAGTAAGGAGGAGGTCCATAAGGCGTTAAAATGTCCCTGGCGCGTTGCACAAACCGAAAGGCAAATAATTGAATTCGTAAAGTCCAATAGGCGTATTAAATGCCGTCTTTTCCTTGTTCGCCACAGCGATCAGGATTGACCAATAAGTGTTAGCCTGGTCAAGGGTAGTGAAATACTTCATACCCTTGAGTGTGTTGAGAATGTCATCTATCTGTGGGAGAGGGTAGACATCCTTTTTCGTGACCTCGTTAAGACCACGAAAGTCAACACACATACGGTGAGAACCGTTTTTCTTGCGCACCAGGACAGTATTAGTAGCCCACGGCAACGTGCTCGGCCGAATAATACCTTTCTCCTGGAGCGCCTTGACCTCCTGCATGATGAGATCCTTTTCCTTAGGTGAGGACCGGTAAGGGAAACGGCGGACTGGGCGGGCATCGCCCGTGCTGATTTCCTGCTGGACGAGATCAGTGGAACCTGTGTCTTTTTCATCAAGAGCATAAAGGTCGGTGTATGCAACCAGCAGATCGAGTAAGGCTGCCCGGTCCCGAGGGGAGATGTCAGGTGAGATTACAGCATTGGCCTCGACCCACTGAGGGTCGAGGACGGTGTCTGAGTCGACTGGTGATTCCCGTGAGGGCTCACTATGCATTTGCACATGACCGATGGTCATGTGTGGGTAGAGAACCACGGAATGAGTATTCGGGTTAACTACTTGAAGTGGTACGTGGCCGTTGGTCACGCTACTCACGCTTCCAGCAAAATATACGTTTCTTTGAGATCCCGTGAGGTGCTTTGGGAAAAAGGCCACCTCAGGTACATTCGTATAGATTGGTGGAACAGGTACAGTGAATCGTGTCAGGGAGCGAGGCTCCAGAATTACCAAGTCCTTCAGGGGCAAGGCGCCACGGGCAGAAGGTGGGCTGTGGATGAGACCGTCACAGGGGATTCGACTTTCCTTGAACTGGAGGAAGGATTTCTCCCAGTTCAAGCTGACACAATTGAACCAGCCGAGGAAGTTTGTTCCAAGGACCAGTTCAGCTGAACAGTTCTCCTGTATTTGGACCTGAATCCGTTCAGAGACATCAGCCACTGTAACCGTGATATAGGCTGCTCCTAGCAGTGGGATCGGGGACCCATTGGCTGCGATAGGACGAGCCCTGGTTGGTGAAAGTGTCAAGTTGGGCAGCTGGGCCGCTAACTTGTGGTCCAGGAGTGAGAAAACAGCTCCTGTGTCGACCAGTGCCTTTGCTTCTACCCAGTTGTTGAGGAGAACTTTGATATGGGGTGTCCGAATATCATTTGGGTAAAAAGCAGAGACCACATGACCGGAATCAGGTGTGGTGGCACCACTAGTGTGTTTAGTCCTACCGGACCGCTTTGGAATCGGCAGTCCCGTACGACGTAGTAGACCTACTAGAGCGTATCCGACGGAGGGTTCCGGGTCATTCAGAAGGGTGGACTCATCCTGTACCGTGAGTACATGGTCTGAGTGGTCCCTTGGGCTCTGAGTAGCTCCTAGTGATTCAATCTCGGTGTCCGATAGCGGTGGCGCGGTTGGCACGGGTGATGCCGGAGCATCTGAATCACTTGGCTCACGATATGGGCCTTTCTCTAGCGTAACTGGAGAGTTTCCAGGCAGAGGTCGAGGGCAACCTGACCCATGCAAGGTCGACAAATGACGACTTGCCCGTCTGGAAGAGGCCCGGGATCCCCTGGTTGACCCACGTGATGAGGCAATTGAGGAGGCCCGTGAGTGCGGCCGAGAGATGGACGAAGCCCTGGACCGCGATCGTGATCCCGACCTGTGTGAGTTTCGCGAGAGAGCACGGGTGTTCTCCCACCAGGGGTCGATCTGGTCAATCTCCGGCGTGGTCAGCAGGAGGGGTAATTCTACCGCGTCCAGCCGACAAACATTACGTTGGTAGTCAAACATAATGTTCTTGAACTGTTCTAAGAAGTCCAGTCCGAGTATGAGGTCAACAGGTGCCCAGAAGGGAGACGTAGTCTTGCACACATGGAGATGTATATCGATCCGTGTGTTCGGCTGGCGGTTTCCGGGCAACATGATTTCATATGGTCCCGAAAGGATGGTATGAACGGCTTTACCATTGATGCTCATCAATGGGTTAAAGTCGTGATGTTGCTGGAACGCCATGACCGCCTTCGGACTTTCTTTAGCCAAGGCCTTATGAAGACGTTGGCTAATGATAGTGCGTGGGCAACCCCTGTCAAGGAAAGCAGGAGTTTCCTTGGTATCCAGCAGCACGACGAAACACGGTGTGATTCGGTCAAGCTGGGAGGGCACATCGTTTTGCACGTAGTGAAAACCGATCCAGCGTTGGACTTTGCGGTAAAGACCCAACGGGGAGAAACAGCTAACAAACCTGACCTGTTTGCTCCGCAGACGGTAGCTGAGATAATAAGATACACCAAGATAGGCAAGGTATCCGGCACCAATCAGCACTGTCAGGGTAATCAGGATGTTAAAGATCAACTGGACCGGCCCGCTCAGGACAGCATGCAAGCCCTGGGCGAGGGTGTGTTGTTGACCCGTAATAACATGGTTTGCTGCCAAACCGACACCTTCCAGAGAGGCCTTGATGTCGGTTCCTACCCCTGCAAAGGCCTGGTAAATGGCGTCTGGTTGCAGGGATAGACCAGCGGTAAAGTTTACCAGCCGGTTGAGTACCGCTTCAATTTGCTCAGTCTTGTAAACGTACTGTTTAAAGAAGGCAAAGTTTGAAGGGGTCATCGCCAACTGGTCATGGAAGAGTGCCGGTGCCTCAAAGTGAGTGATGTTGAAACGCTGCTTCCAGAAGAGTTCCAGTGGGATGTGGCTCACATGGACCGCGCCAGACTCAGTAAACCAGCCCGAGCGATTTCGGAAAATCCCGGTAAAGTGGTGATGACACGGCACAATTGGGCTAGATTTAATGAGATCCGGACCACCGGGGGTGGCGAAGTAGATGGTGCCGCCAACCTGTACAGGTAAGTACTTGTAGCAAACGTTCCCCACCTGGTACGAGTGGTAAATGTAGGTGGCGTTGACCTTCTGACACGGCCATATTGTCAGCGCATAGCCTGTGAATTCCGCCGTCAGGTCATTCCTCTGGAGGAATGCCCGGGCACCCAGGGTGGGGTCGAAGCGAAGCAACTGCCAAGTCAGATCAAGGTAGCGTTGAGCGTGAGAGCAAAGCTCAAGCCACGTGAACCGGAAACCGTTAATTTCCGACTCCTTGATCTGCTGAGCCAGATAGTTCAGTTTGGCATTGACAGGATCGGGACGGCTGTTGGTTGCCACTCTGAACAAGTTTTGGGTCAAATTGTATCTCCCGTGGATGCGAAGGAGAAGACCCTGATCCGTCCGGACTGTGGTGGAACGTAGTTCTGGGCACAGTTGGAAGACGCGGGAGTTTCCCGGGATCTTGAGGGCAACCTGTAGATCATCGATGATGACGTGGTTCCCTGTCATGGACGCAGTGTAATTTCCCTTGGGGTGATAATGACACCGCGCCGTGAAGTTTTGTGCAGGCCAGACAATGACCCCGTCTAGAGTAGTGCACTGGCCTGCAGTGGGACTGCATCCACCTACATCGCCTAAGGTGCTTAGGGCCGTAGTGCCGTCCCACGAAGCGACTTGTCCCTCCTCGATGAAGAGGTTAGTCACTGTCTTGCAGACGTCGCTGCAGCACCATTCGTACATCACTTCCAATGTTTGGTTTGTGCTATAAAAGCCAGGGCGAACGCCGACAAGTTTTTGTGAACCAAACATCTTAGTGCGATGTGCTAGCATGCATGCCGCAGGCGCTAAGTGCTGAGTGGTGATGACATCTGCAGTGATGCCCCTAGAGCCAAAGAAACCAGTGTTGGTGCAGACTTTGCGGGAGCGCAATGTGCATTTTCACGCTGTGGCTGTAATCGGGTCTGAGCTAGGGACATACACCGTAACATTCATGCGCCGCGGGCTCCATGAAGATTGCGGTGGTTTACACTCTACACGCTGGGGTAACTCAAGTGGATGTCCGCTTCTTGAGAGACCGCAAAATTGATACTGAGCCGCCGGTGCTGACAAACTCACCCCTAGAAACAGTGATGCTACCAAGGTCAATTTTATTGTCAAAAACAACTGTACAAATGTAATTTGTAAGTGTTCACTCAATTTCACAAATCTGGCCTGAGGGGCAGTGTCAGATTTCTTCTTCGTCGCTGTCGGACGAGATTGGTTCCTGGCCGGGGAAATCGAGGACCTGTCCACCGCACGGGTGGATTTCCCGGAGGATACCAATTTTTGGCGACCGTGGGGCGACTGCCGTTGGGAACGGGGATTCCTCAACGATGCTGACATCTTCGTTAACCGGACGTAAGGTCTCGTCGACGGCCATGTGTTCGACGACGGGCGACTTGGTCGCAGCGGTCGGAGATGTCGTTTGGGCTGGTGCCGGCGATTTGACTTGGGCTGTTGCCAACGATGTATGTTGGGCTGTTGCCGGCGGTGTAGGAGCATTTGCGGGTTCCTTGGCCGGGGGCGAGGAAGCAGTAATGTCCATTTTCATTGGCGATGTCGCGGCAACAGGTGGCGCTGCTGCCGGTGATGTAGCGGCGGCAGCAGGCAGGAGGATCCGACTGGCCTGTTCGACTGCTCGGCGGACGGCATCGACTGAAGGCGAGGATGGCTCCCCGTCCAATAAGAACTTCTCGACGGGCGAGATGGTGATAGTCCCATTGGCAATGAACTCGAGTGCCCATCGGGCGACGTCGGGTCGTAATAGGCGCATCGAGACGGGTGCTGCAAGCACGACGTCGGCAGCCGTGAGCGCTTCGACATGCGATGGCTCGTTGAGCAGAGTCCATGGCAAATGCGGGTATTTCTTGGCCAGGTCGACTGACCAGATGGCCAACATCGCGTCTTGGACGGGCGATGGCGCTGTGAACAAGAAATCGATAGAGTCGTGGACTGGGATAGATTTCTGGTTCCTACTCTAGGATCACCTGAAGAAGAAGGTAGTATACCTGACAAATTCATGGGCTCGACCTGGTCGAGGACTTCCGTAGCCGAATCCGTGGGGATCAAAGGCGGTGGTCCTGGAGGGACGATGCGGGCCGGTGGCGCCGAAGGCGTCGTATTGGCGGCTGGAGTTGGCTCGGCAGTCTTAATTTTAGGAATGCGATACGATGCGAGGATGTTAGCGTGGCCAACAAACTGCGGTGTCGTCGAGGGGTCCAGAGTGACCGGCATCGCATACTTTGGTGGTGGTGGTGGCAGCGGTATGTCCGATACATTTATCGGTACGGGTACCTGGGCTGCTTGGACCACTGAAAATCCAATACTGATTACGCAGACAGGATAACACTGTTGTGAAGAATCTGTCAGGTGTTCAGCAAGTGCCTCATCATCCAGGTCAAGAGGATCTGGATGAGGAGGGCCATCGGTAGCCCCAACGGCGTTGTTGCGGCGTATGGGCTGCCGATATTGGTTTCCTATCCCGTTGGGAGGGTGATAACCATTTCTTTGATGATACACATTTGTCCCCTGGGAAGAATAACCAGTATCTTGGTAGACATTCTCACCCGTGTTTGCCGGATTGCGCTGCGGACAGGCAGTTGATCAGTGCACTCGCACTTGACGACAATGAGGGCATGGCCTATCACATCGGTCCGTGGGGTGGGCACGTGTGCGGCAAAAATAACAGCGACCACCGTTAGCGGCGTTGTTACCGGGAGCAGCACCGGTGGGACGCTGGGCCCGGCAGTCGGCGTCGCTATGTGTACACAGTCCGTGGAAGGAGCACGTTTGAAGGTGTGCTCCCGACGAGCGTCGCCCGGCGGACTGATTTGGTGTCAACGGCTGTGGAGGCGGCGTCTGTTGGATTGGCGCGGGTGCACATTGCTGGGCCGTGAGCTTCGCTACGTGGGCCGTGAGCCTGGCCATTTCCTGTTTCAAGCGGCGAACCTCATCGGCGGAGGATGACGACGTTGGAGCGTTGCTCTGACGACCGTTTGGGCTTCTGTTAGGCATATCGGGATTATATCCGGCGTGTTTAGGTTCTGAAGAGAAAACGGCATTAGATGGAGCAGTGTACCGGATCTCGTCCCGAAAGATTTGGGATTCTGCGTAACAGGCTGCCTTGAGTGTCTCTTCAAGAGTCGTGAACTCCCTAAACTTGATACTATCTCGGAGGACCGGCTTCAGTCCCCGCAGAAAGATAGGTTTGATGATAGAATCTCGGACATCCGTCGCGAGATCTGGATACGCTACCCTGGATAGCCTCTTGAGGTGCTCAAGGTAGACTATCGCGGACTCTGTCGGCTTCTGCAGTCAATCTTGGATCAGCTGCTGATGCAGATCAGAGTCGCGCCCTACCGGAAAATCTCTCCGTAGAAAAGCCGTAAACTCTTCGTAGCGGGTAGGTATTGGAGTGCTGCTGCTAAAGTCCCGGTAGGAGGCGAGAGCAGGACCCGTAAGGCATGACTCCAGAAAGGCAATTTTATACGCATGATCCGTTTCGCTTACACCCTGGAGTGTAAAGAAACGAGTAAGATGCGACATAAAATCGGTGATAGACTCACCAAAAGCACCGGAGAAGGTGGGAGGGGCCATAAAGCTGGACACGGGAGGGTGCCTCCGACCATTCATGGCCTCTAACTTTTGGTTGAGGGGTCCAAGAGCATTCTCAAATGCTGCCTGGACATTGTTCTCGATCTGTGAAGGGAGATCAGCTTCCGACTTCATGTCCGAGGGTTCGTTTTCCCGTAAGGTGGTTAGAACAGACGTCCTTGCCCGTGAAGCAATTAAGTCAAATTGAATAGAGAGCGGCTCACTGGTCTGTACAGGCTGGGTACTGAGACGGCAGGAACGACGGGGTGTCTCTATTGTGTGAAATGAAAGTGAGTACTACTTTTGAATTCGCGGCGAAAGAGCGCGTGAATTCGGGAAACGCGTGCGCGACGGCGTTTGTGACGTAAACTTGATTTAGCTTAAGACTAGCGACCACGAAAAGGGAGCTAGGATGGAATAGGATTATAAGATGTAAGATCAGAGTACATCAGGGTGACGCAGAAGGGAATTTATCTGGTCGCCCGTGATGGACAGAGGCATGGCCTGAGATGTGGGGGAATCGATCCCGACCAAAAATGTAGAGTTGGGGCCTGGACCCCGCAATTAGAATAGCTGAAGGGGACAGAAGAGCATTAAGAAAGGAGAGAAGAGGCGGTTTTTCCTGCCGAGAAATAAGATGACGGATAAACCCGCTCAGGAGGGATTTTTCCTGGAGGTTCGACCGCTGTACTAGTTTACAAACCTTGGGGCGAGGCCGACTCGTAGCCGGCAAAATCCTACTCACCAGGAGTAGCGCATAAAGTGGCATAAGGTGAAAAGGGCGGGGTCAACTGAAAATGAACTTAAGAGGGAGCAATAAATAGGGGCAAAACTAATTTACAAACCCAGTTACGCAAAGGGGTCGCGCAGTTACGCAACGGGCCTCACTCGCCAGGAGCGATTGCGATCTCTGCATAGTGAGATGGACTATACAGGAGGTTCCGTGTTGGACAACATTCGCAAGTAACTTACAGCCGTGTCCGAAACGGGAGCCCGCATTCCGAACAGAACGGACACTCTCCAGGAGTATTATACACAGCTGGTGGCCGGGTTTGCCGATCACTGAGATGAAGTGAGGTTGGCAGGTCACACAGTAGAGGAGGGAAGGAGCAGGGGTACCAAGGGTGCTATTCTGACACACTCAGTCAGTTAAAATGAAATACTCTGGATGTTTTGAGGGCGTACCCGAAAACATCTAAGGGATCACGGGTACAAGGTGTCCCTGGTTGAATATGAGTGTAAAATAACTGAGGCAGACGCAGTTATGTATCGAGGCGTACTCAATACCTTCGCTGAGGCGGACTCAACGGTGCCTATTATTTACATGACTAATAGGGGGGTGGACCGCGGAGGCGGACTCTGGGTCAGTGGCGACTCTAGCGCGGGCATCGTTAAGCCAGTTAACCAAGGCGTTCGAGTGAATGGAATATGACAGGGGGTCCTATACACTCTAGGCCCAACCGGAGGCTGTGCCGCGGTCCCTTGGGAACCACTACGGCGGGGACACTAAAGAAGATCTATGTATGACAGCTCGATGAGATGAAAGAGAATGAGTGAATTTAGATGAGAAATTTACAAGAAGATTGCCGAACCCTTGCAGACGTCAGACACAGGCAGTACCGACTGCAAATGCCTGCTGCCTGCCCGAGTCAGACAACCAACCCAGCTGAGGCCGAGTGTAACTCGTTCAAACCTGCAGTTAAAGCTTGAAAACAGCCACGTGCTGATCAACAGTGCCGCTACCCGGGCGGACAACCTGATCAGTGCGCAGGCTAGTGAGCATCTCGGGTGGTGTATGCATGTGGACTGATGTTTCCCAGGCATCAGCCCCCAGACACACACAAACCCTTGGACAAGAGAGGTAGGTGATAGGACCATGCGCCAGCGACCACCTACAACTCAAGTGGAATACTCATAGGACCGACAGTAACCTGGTGCGGACATCAAAAGGTAGGGGTATGAACCAACACATGACCTTGGTGCTGACTGCAGGTGCCTGGGATAAGAGTATTCAAGTATCATGTTGCAGTTGCAGACGCCAGGGGTGCGTGCCTAAGGCCGACAGAACCCCTGCAGTAGCACGTAATGTTACCGTTGCGGACGTCAGGAATAGGATCATGTAGTCTCAACTCCTGCTGCGAGAACGTGATACATTGTCATTGCTGACGTCAGCAATAGGGCCCTGAAGCCAGCTATCGGTATACAGCAACACGTGATGGTGCCGTTGCTGACGTCAAAAGGTGGGACCGAGGGTCTGATACCTTAAGTCAATGACATGAGATGCAGTTGTTGCAGACGTCAGATGTGGCACCCGTAAGACCTGCACATCTTTGAATAGTGACACGGTGCGTCACCATTGCTGACGTCACAGATGGGGTGCAGAGAACCAGCCGAACCTGTTGCAACAACGTTGGCTTCACCTGTTGCAGACGTCAGAAGTCATTACTGCTGGAGTGTTAACTTAAACAACAACACGTAATGTCGGTTGCTGACGTCAGGAGTAGAACCCGGAGGGCTACCCACCCCTTAAAGCAACAGCAAGTGAAGCGGCTGTTGCAGACGTCAGTGGTTGCATCCGTGAGGCTGAACCACCCAACAATGACAACCCGTAACGTTGTCGCTGCTGACGTCAAAGAGCATGACCCGTAAAGTCTATGTTCAAGATGCAACAACCGGAAAATAAGAGAATCAGACCTTACAGTAAGTAGAAATGAAAAAAAATAGAGGAACTTACGTAAGGGTGTCATACTGTAGCGGTGGCGTCCGAAAAACAGAAAAATTTTTTTTTTTTTTTTTTTTTTTTTACCACCGCTCAGATGACCGAGAAAGGAAAAGGGAAAGGAAAGAACCGAAGACGGGGAATACGAGAGATGGACATACGCGTGTTAAATGTGTAAACAGTCGGTGTAAAATTTTGGGGCCGGAAAAGTGAGCGATTCCGACAGTTTCCGCCAACAGACAAAAATTACTGTACACAATTAACAAATCGCAGCCACGTATGACGTCCAGAATCATACGTGGAGGGTGTACGGTATCATGGGGTCACGGACCACCAACAGTCAGGAGAGGCCGTAAACCCCTACAGCTGTGATACCAGTACCCGCGTATGGGTATACTGTAGTTACAGTACGGGAATAGGCACAGGCGTACTGTAATGGCACCCATCCGGAGGGCTACAGTATACCACCCAGGATTAGAAAAAAAAGGGGGGGGATAAGGGAAAAGAAACAGATAAGGTAGTTTACAACACAGATTAAGTATGCAGAATGTACAGAATGAATCAGAGGAGAAATACAGAATACTCGATATATAACTCAACTCTGGGACAAATAACTCGACTCTGGGGAATTTATTACTCATAGGGGGTTATACACACGCATGAGATAATTATTTACATATATGGATCACATTTAGATCACTCGTAAGGGCAAATCCCGTCTTACAGTAATTAAATCGGATGTTCAGGGATAAATTCCCGACCTACAGTAATAATTCTTGGTGGCACGGGAAAAAATTTCCGACTTACAGTAATAATACGCGACGTGAGGGGAGGTATCCGACCTACAGTAGCGGTAATCCCAAATAAGGGACATTCCCGACCCATTAGGCAGTAAACCCGAATCTGGGGGGGGGGTCTCCGACTTATTGGATGGCTAGTACCCGATTTTAAGGGGGCTTGTCCGACTTAAAATGGGAGTTGACCCGGCCTGGGGGTAGTTCCGACCCAAGGGTGAAGATTTTTGCACTTAAGGGCGAGTGCCAGACTTAAGGTCGATTTTCCAGCCTCGCCATGTCACATTTTACGCCATGTCACGTGTATGACATGTTTATTTGGGAGAGCTGGGGAGGTTTGGGTATCTCATCAGGTAATACCGTGTTTTAGACGTCACATTGATGGTGAACCATATCAGATTGATCCTATTACAGTGAGTAATAGGCTGTGACTCCTGATGGATACTGGCATTTTCCCCAGGCTTCCCAAGTCGGCGTTGGGGCCTAACCTGGCAAATGGTGGCTATAGAGAGGTCTATAGTTGGTTCTCGCGTGTTGTCCTTGGGGTCTTGCTGTAGGGTAATGGACAACGCTGCCAGGCTAGGTGCGACAATCCCCGAGTCCTACTCAGTGAGAGTGGGGACAGGGTCACCCGTAAAATGACCTAATTTATGGGACCCGATTGTGAACCAGACAGCCCCTTTTAGCCCGAACCTGAGAGGTGGAGCCCCTGCTTATCTGTGGAACACTTGGGAAACCGACTTAGGAAGGATTTCCCAACAAATAACCCACAAACAACAATAATCCCCTGAGAAGACTCACCTAGTCCTGTTTCTCAAGCGATTACGACGCAACGGGCGGCAAGTCCCTGGATGCTTTCGGTCTTCTGGCACTGGGAGCGGGGGATGCGATCCTCAAACGTCCTAGGCGGCGAGCGGCGGCGAGTGGCGGCGAGCGGGAGGGAGCGGGAGCAAGCGGGAGGCGAAACTCCAACGTTTAATTCACGAACCGGGGCGGTCGGACACCTGGCACTGATGGGCAGCGGGGTACTGTAGACGGTGAGCGGCGGACGCAGTAAGAAATGCAAGGGTATGCAAATTTATTTAAAATAATAGGCGGCGGACGCAGTCGAATATATAAAAATATGCAAACTGTGAAGAGCGGCGGACGCGAAGTTACAACAACCGAATCGGAGCTTGGTGAACCCAAGAATGAGCGAAAAACTAGAGAAACATGTCCTTTTAAGGACATGTTTGGCTACAGCTGCAGCTTGGGCGGAGTTTCTCGGCGCTCAAGCTAACTTCTGCAGCTAGACGCGATGCAGAAGATGCCTATGAGCACATAGACATTTTTTCATTCACATGCGTTTAGCACTGAGGCCGGCTGCAGTGCCTATGCTAAGCATATGAACGTCTTTAGCTAAAACTTCTTAGCTAGTCGTTTTGCGTAACAAAAACGACGCTAATTTTTGATGATAAGAGGTGCGTGAGCGCACCAAAAATAGCCATGTGCTCGTGGAGCACGACTGGCGGAAGTTTTTAGCTAAAGGGCCTACTGTAGCCCGCGTTTGTAAAGAAATAAAAATACAACAAAACGAAAACATAGAAATGCATGAAAAATATAAAAACGAACGTAAAATGCATGTGTAAAAATGAGATAAACAAAAGCATGATCAAGTAATAAACGAAACGTGAAGAATAACAAAATGTCGGCATGATCGGAATCACGTGACGTTGGAGAATTGAGCGGCACGTGACAATCTTTTTTCTTTGTTTTCTGTGTAACATTTCTTCACTGTTTCCCTTTCATTCTCCACACTGTTTCAGTTTCTTCCTTTTTAGTCTCATCATTTTGAGTCACACAATTCCATGTCTCACTGCTTTTCTGTTTTATTTTCATATTGTGTTGATTCTGCTTGTTTCTACATTTTTCTTTCCACACACTTCTTTTTTCCGTTTCATTTTATCCAGCGTTTTTCCTATTATCTCATACCCGTATTCAGCTTTCCTTTCTTTTTTCCATGAGTCTGTTTTTATATTCTTTTTTCTTTTCCCGTTCTTTATTCTTTTCTCCTACTTTTGTTTTGTTGTAGCTTTTGATTTTATTTTACTCGCTCATTTTCCACTCTGTCAATTTTCTTCAATTTGGCAAAATGTTATCATGCTTTCCTTTCCTTGTTTCTACTTTCTCCTAACGTTTTAATTTTCAGTTTTCGCCTTTCTTTTTTTGCATTTCGGTTTCTGTTTTGTACTTTTTTCTATCTATATAATTTCTTTTCTTTCTCTGTCTTCCTTCCTCTCTTCCTTTATTGCAAAAACTAGCACGTTTATTTTTCAAGTCATGTACTGTAAATTCAGAATTCTATCGGTTCTACAACGGAACAACTCTAAATTTTACATAGTTTGCTACCTATGAAACTGAGTATTGGCGTTGCCAGCAAGAAAGTTATGCGTCATATAGATGAGGATCGAAGATGAGTGAAAAACGTCATTGCTTCATAGCAATGTCTGATATGATCTGCGATTATTACTGTGGTGAACGCTAAATTTCTTGAAAATAATGGAAAAGGCCAAAATCATCGTTATTATCTGTCGACTTGGAAAGATAGAAATGTACTTCGATACCTGAACCTGAACGCTGTCTACGTATACTCGAATATTTTAGCGTAGCATAGCCCGGGATACGGACAATTCGTCCCCCGCAAAAATGAAAGCTTGCAGCTAAAGTTTGACTGACTAAAACTAATCAATTTTGACCAAAAATTTGTGAAAAATCTCAACACTGGCAATTTACAAATTCATATTTTTTCAAGTTTGTAATGATGATGTCCTAATCCCCAGAAACCATGCCAAATTTTTTAGTCTGATGGCGTGAATAGTTGGCAGAATTTACGCAGAACTTCAATTTGTAACACGGATATCATAGGCAGAATTGCGAGTCATTTATGTTCTTCGATCTGCGTTTTTTATGTTTTTTGTTCCTTTTTTCGTTTAAGTTTTTCTAGTATTCCTCTTTTTTGTCTTTCATCTTTCTTGCTTAGTTTCTTCTTCTATTTTTTTGATTACTTTTTACTCATTCTCCTTTTATGATTTTTTTCCTTTATATTTTTCTATTTTTATTTTATTTTTTGTTTTTGGTACACCGAAAAGTTGTCACAAAAAAATTAGTGCAGAACACGATAGAGTTACACATAGAACAATTGTGATACTTTGTCATAAACTTAATTGCCCTCTGTAGATCCCGATAAAAAGTTACAAGAAATGCGGCTGGAAAAAGAAAATCTGGAGATATATTACATAACATATCATGGAGTTCCTTTTAAATCTAAAACCAGGTAAGTATAGTACCAGGGGCGAATTGTGGAGGACGAATTGCTGGAGGCGTATTGTCCTAAAACCGCTTAGACCACAGGGTGCCAAACCGTCAAGTCGCATCATATACGATGGGAAATTTGTGAGGTTACCCAACTGACCCTCGCCATTTTTCGGTGATCTCACAACAAACGCTTTGCGCAGACGACTTATGAGGGCGGCAACTACGGATGTTTAGTTATATTTCAATTTGTAAGCGTTTTATAAATAGAAGACTATAACGAATCTTTCAGTAGCTGGCACAGGTAGACGTTAATTGTTTCCATCGACAACAAAGTTCTAACCGGTGGTTATCTCTAAATTTATGTGAAAGCTCAAAAACGAGACCAATTTTTTCGAAATCCCTGTGGGATTGTGCATGGAATTCTAGTCCGCTCAATGATACGTCATACTCAAGCAAAGAATTATCCATGTAACCGATATAATTCATTTGAAAAAAAATTTAAAGCTACAAAAAACGAAAGAAAGTAAAAGTGTCACAGCGCTATATGGTCGTAATATGCACAGAAAACGTGGTAATACAGTAAAGCTATAGGAAAATATAATCCGAAAAATTACTCGAACAATTTAAATAATCATATGCAAATTTTCGGAAGCATTAAGGCTTTGAGAGGAGAAAGTAGGTAGACATGTCGCCTTTACCCTTTACTTTTATTGTTCCTCGAGGCTCGAACTTATAGCCCAACGGTTCCAGAATGTTGTACACTTCGACCGTGGTTTGTATGCGGCCCGGCAAGCCAGAAGAGTCCATGCGACTGGCCACATTTACCTGAAAGAAAACAAAAAATATATACTTCGGGATACTCGATACAGCTCATTTTTTCCAATAAGTCATTATTACGCATAGAGTAGTTCATGCAAATAATAAATCTGCATCGTAATTCGATATCTTTTACACGAATTGATTGAAGCGGCGACTTGCGAATGATTCTCACGCTAGATGATAAAGTCACCATTTTTCAATATTTACAATTTGCATTTGAATTTTTGCTTTTTGAAATTCCAAAACGGAAAACATTACAAGTATTTGATTCCCATAAAATCCGTCTGCTGAAGCTGTAATCAGAAACCTTGCCTTTTCTCAACTTTATACTAATTTGATTTTTGTAAATCGCTTATTTTGCTACGGTATAAAATCAGCTGAAATGCAAATTTTTTATATGGAACCAAAAACGAACTCTTAATGTAGCGATCGCTAGATGTTAGTAAGATGAATCAATCAGCATGTCATAGGCCAAAACACGCTTTTTTCAGTTAGCTCCATTTTTGACTTGCATTATATTATTGGGAATTTATGAAATTTTTAACAGCCAAAAGTACAATAGCTTTTCTCAATTCTGAATGAAATATGAATGTTCGGCAGCGAAATTTTCAACACTTTATATTTGAAACTTTAGCAGCTCAACGACTAATTCCAATCATACATGTAAAGGAGCCCCGAGGTCTGGAGGGCCCGGCGAATTTTTTGCGGCCGGAGTTTTGGTTTCCAAAAACTTTTAAAAACCGTAAAACGTAAAACAAAAACTTTTATCTTAAAAAACCGTAAAGAATGTACTCATGGCGGGAACCGCAGAAACAATTGACATTTTTGACCAATTTTGGCTCAAATATTTGCATTTTTTATCAAAAAGTTGACATATTCCACAGACATGCACGGCAAAAATTTTCCAGGAGGGAGGGTCCATTGACTTTTTCAGGGAGGGCAGAGGGGGGTGGGTGAGCAAAAAAAGAAGAAAAAAAGTTCTGCAAGCCTGTTTTTCATACAAAATATGCACAAAAATCACCAAAAAACCTTTCTTGGAAAAAGTTCAAGGGTGTTCAACGAATTTTCGGCTGTGCATGTATGATATTCCAGTATTTTTCTGATCAATGGCTACTATATGATTCCAATCAAGGCTTAGACAAGTGAGAAGATTTCGATGAGTTCTTCAAAGTAAACATGTAACGGAGCCCCGAGGTCTGGGGGGAGGGGGTTTGGACGACTTTTTTTGGGCCGGGCGTCAGTAATTCCTTAAATTTTGGGGGGAGGGGTCTCTCAAGGAAAAAAATGGATTTTTTTCATGAAAAAAAGGTCCAAAAAATAGTTTAAAAAATAATAATTTTTTTCTAAAAAGACTGAAAAAATGTATTCATGGCGCGAAGCGACCAGAAAATTAACATTTTCGACCATTTTTTGTTCAAAAATTGACATTTTTCATCAAAAAAATTAACATTTCTCAGTATTTTTCCGACCAAAAGTATGGGGGTTCCTACGGCTACCATATGGCTAGCCATAGGATTGGAAAATCCTGGGGGGGGGCGGGCGTATTTTCTAATTGGCATTTTTAGACGCCCATTTTTCATTGAAATAAGCTATTTATGAGAAGCTTGTCTTCAACACTGTAAAACTGAAATCCAAAAAATGAAATCCGTACCTGTTGAGGCAACCTTTTCCCGCTACTCGGGGCTTCAGTAAAAGTTAGGCTGGGTCTGGGACTTGAACCCAGGACCTTGCGGCTACCGTCCGCACGCTCTAACCAACTGAGCCAACCGAGCAGCGGGAAAGGCGCTCTCTTTTTGCAACAATTCGTAGTTGAGGTGGCTGCTTTGGCCACTCTCAACATCCCTCCGCCGTCGAGTTTGACGGACCGTCAAGGGCCACCAGTGTTGAGGCAACCTTTTCCCGCTACTCGGGGCTTCAGTAAAAGTTAGGCTCGGTCTGGGACTTGAACCCAGGACCTTGCGGCTACCGTCCGCACGCTCTAACCAACTGAGCCAACCGAGCAGCGGGAAAGGCGCTCTCGTTTTGCAACAATTCGTAGTTGAGGTGGCTGCTTTGGCCACTCTCAACATACCTAATTGCAAAAAAACATTCAAATGGAAGCTCTCAATAAAGTGAAATCCTTACCGTATTACCCCAAATGTCGTAATGGGGTTTTTGAGCGCCAATTACCCCAGCAACAACTGGACCAATGTTAAGACCTAAGAAAACAAATGCAGGAGACTGAGCCACGAGCAGAAAAAGTGCGATTCTGTAAAAAAGCAGACAAATTTTTTCTGAATATTTTTTAAAAAGACTCTTTTTATCCCTAAATCTGACAGTCACTTATACCAGTCACTGAGCTTTACAGATATCACAGTGCTGAATCACAGATTTTTTTGACGACCAATCTATTTTAAAACAGGAAGTCTTCTGCTTTTAGCAATTTCAAAAAATGAAAGTTTCAGGGAATTCATCTGCTAAAGTGAATGAATTCGTTGAGAATCGTCTGTAGACAAATTACCTCCCAGTGAACGATTATGCTCACATGGCAGAGATTATCAAAGCTCAAGTAAAATTCTCTCCATATCAGCTGAATTTGAATCGTTATTCCAAATTTTTCAACGAATTAATGTTTTTTTATTTTTGTATTTCGTTCAACTATAAGATCAGAATATTGCAAAATAATATATACTGAACTGAAGGTACTAGCTTTATAACCACATTATACTGCGCTTTGAAAGAAATTGCTGTGAAGTTTACCAATCCTCATCTTGAAGCTATTGAACGAATGTTCATTAATTTCGTCCAATTGGTGCATGATATCTAAGGCATAGTTGGCCAAAGCGGTCAAATGCGACATTCCATTCATATCGCAGGTTTGAGGGGTCAGTCCACTGGCCGCCATATACGTCGTCGAAATAGTTTTGATTTTTTCAATGCATGAATATTCCGGTTTGCTCATAATCTAGAATAAAAAGAAAAAATGAGAAAACACGATAGTCAGTCAATTATCAGAAATGAATAAGAACGCAAAATTAGCTTTCGGAACATCACTTTATGTGTAAAAATTTCGCTAATCTAATTTGAAATTTTCGGTTGATTTAATCTATTCGAACAGTAGCTATCTCATGCAAATGATTCTTGATAGATTATTCGAGTTTACACCGATTCATAATCCTTCAGAACAGGATTGACTTAATGCACCAAAATAGTAAGTTTTCGGTTGTTTAATTTCTTATTTCTTTCATGTATGGTAGAGGTTATCAGACTTTTTACGCGCGATGGATAGTGGATTGTCCAAAATTTAGTCGAGAAGTCATTGAAAGAAAAAGAGTTTAGAATTTTTGCCCCAAAATTTGGACGAAAAAGGCTCTTTGTGGTCTTGAAGTTTATAAAAACCAGTATTTATGGCGCGATGAATTTTTTGGCCACTTTGTTCAAAAATGATTAATTTTTCACAAAATAGATGGGTATCAGGTTTCTATCATTTCCAAGATAGGATGAAGTCGCGTACCCAAAGCCTAATGGTAATACTATGACTTTCGAATCCAGGGGACGCCATATGGTCCACAATTCTTGAGGGAGGTTTTTATGTCACTCTCCCCAATTACAAATACGTAAAAAAGCAGTAAATCGAAATTTTTTCTCACTTTAACTTCTCTAAAATTTACGGTTCCTCATTTAGCAGAACTCTGCTTTTTCAGCCTCATTTGAGATTTTCAAATAGAGTCACTACTTTTTCTCAGATATGGAAAAACATTTGCAGGAATAAATGCAATAAAAATTAAAATTCCCTATCTAATACAAAAATTTCATACAAGACTTCTAGAACAACCTTTGAAGCAAGTCTGATTCTCCAAATTAAGCTTGTACTCAACTTCTACAGGACAGTCATTCTGCAGAAAATTACTGAAAATCTACTGCGTTATTATCCCGAGTTTTTGAAATTTTGGCGATTAGATGAAAACTTCTAAAATTGATTTCGGAAGACTAAACTTTCACCACACGGGCATTCGGTGTAGTATATGGTATTTACTTGGTCAAAATCTGCGATGATCTCGTTAAGGAGTCTGAGACATTCAACGCCTTCGTTATTGCCTTCTAACTCCATGTAAAATTCGCTGAAATTGGTGATCGTAGCGAAAAGGACGCATACACATTCACACCATTCGTTGTATAACTCCTGGAATAAAAAATGAAGTTGAAAAAAGCAAACTTCGGAACTGTTAAACACGATGTGAATAATAAATTTGGGTGAAATTTTCTTTAAGAAGCCTGAATTCCACAAAGATACGGTTTGAATGACATAACATCGGAAAAATCAAAAAATTGCGCGTTCATCAAATTGAACTCATCGATCGTCTTACTTCGTTTTTACGATCGGCTTTCAAAAAATAGTCCGCAACGTGAACGGGTAGAATATTTTCCAATAATTTACGATTGTGAGCTTGCAATCTTTCCGTGTCAACTTTTTCTTCCATCGCCTGGAAACATCAGAAAATCTTACTCTGAACGGCACATAAAGTTTAATGAGCTAAAAATCATAAGTTTGTCGAATACTACAAAATGATTTTTTAACCTGAAGCTTCCACAGAAAATCCAAGCGAGAACACAATTCCGTATGCCGACTTTGTAAAACGACCACCAAAATCAAGAGACAAAACGCGACGAAACAAGTAAGCGGCGTGGAAGGGAATGACAATGTGGAGCTAAAAAAGCAGGCTCAATCAATGCCTGGCTATAGCAGATGTTCTTGCTGGTTAAAGAATTCAAATTTACGCTCGGTTGAGTAATTCTTCAATTTTGGTCGGCTAAATTTAGCGGCACAAGACAAAGTGGCTTGCAAAATTTTAGGAATTTTAGTGTTTTTCAGCTTCGAATTTCAAAAAATACCGCCGCTTCGCGGAATTATATCATCTGTATATGTTTTTAAATATGTTAGGTTTTGATATGTTTTTGTTTTTAAACATTATTCTGTGAAGCTGCAGGTGTGTATTGGAGATGTGTTGCATGAAATGTTAATTTATATCCTGGCAAAAAACATTGATTTGATTTGATTGTTTAAACTATTCGAAACTATATTAAACTAATGCATTCGATCGAATGAACAAGGTGATGTCGCATCGTCTTACTGACTTCTTCAAGAAAATGCCGTTGATGATTGAATAATTACTGATTGAATATCAAAATGATTGATCTGTTGTGCGGGCTTCTACTGTGATTTTGAAGTGTTTTTGAATAAATTTGTTAAAAGACATTGTTTTTTACTACCACATGCGTTTACAAACTTTTTAGTTATGCTATTTGAAATTCGGATTGGTCTGTAAAATTTTGAACCTATGAGCCAATTGGCCTGTGGAGAAAAAATGAAAAAACCCAGTCTTTTTAGTTCAAAACTTACATAATTTTTGCTGTTTTACTCAAATTTATGAGTTGGTTTCCTAGCCGGTTGATGGCATTACCTATCTGGAGAAATGAAAATTTCTACAGGGGAATCTCTGCGGTAAGATCAAGAGTTAGAAGTATGCCTGGTTTTTCCAGATTTTCTAGTGAAAGGAAAAACCAGTCAGGCTAATTATTGTCGAGAATATGAATACGTAAGCAGAAGCATAAATGAATGGTACATAATGACCGACATTCAAGCTTTTTTCGATTTCAAATGAAAGTATATAAGGGTTTCAACATTTGTTTCTGGAAACTTGGGCTCTTGATCATACATGCACAGCATAGGAATTCTGCTTAGGGTCAGCCAAGACGGGGGGTGGGGTAGAATTTTTTTCTTCCTGATGACGAAAAGTAAGGTTTTCTAACAGACATTCAGCATATCCTCCAACCTATATAAGTCAAATATGTGAAATTATTTGTTTGGTCAGCTCTTCTTTAAGCTTCAATGTTACTTCTTTGGGATCAAGTATGCTTTGTTTAGAAAAATCGCTAAAGTAGAGCATAATTTTCATTCTTACGACGACTTTCTCCTGTCTTGCTTATTTTCCTACATCATCTCCTCGATAAATTCTGGGTGGGGGGTTGAATCTGCTGTAGGTCAGCAAGAATCTGCTGTGGGTCAACCAAAATCTGCTGGGGGTCAATACCCCCAACCCTCTGCATGCATGCTTTTGATTCCAACAACATCGATTCAAAACAGCTCGCGAATTTGTTCGCTTAATACACGGCTAAATGGAAATCTGAGAAAAATACATCGCCTACTTATTTAATTTAGTTGAGAAGATTCCGTTTATGCACCAAAAAACAGAATAAATTCACACAAAAACCAGAATATTTGACATTTTTACGTGAATCTGTTCGAATTTTGTGCTACAAATAGATAAGTTGGCTAGATTGCAAGAAAACAGGTACAGGAAAAGTTTTGTAATCCTAAGTATCAAACAAGGCTTTACACATATTTCAAATGGTTTCACTTGACCACTACTGGTTATTTACGATGAACTTGATCGGAAGATATGTCATTTGGGCTACTTACTTATTGGCGAAAAAAATGACTTGCATTATATAATCAATTTTACAAAATCGGCTTAAAATTCAAATCCGCCTATTTATTCGTCAGGAAATAACTTTCTCCGTAAACAAATTTTTATTCATCAAAATAAGAAAATTCGAACTGTTCAAAAAATCGTCTTATTTTATTCCAGACCGATTGAGACGAGATGCTGAAGCTGATACTGTTGTAATTTTTGTGATCACGTATATTAAATGTAGAAACTTCGTTGCGTTTCGTATTAAGAGGATAGAACCTTCGCATAATTCTCAAAGCAGATGATCCACAAGATATAGGTTATCAAATTCTTGTAAATGCTTCCAATTACTAAAATCTACACAAATAAGGAGCGCAGCGAAAATAAGTGAACGGCGAACTAAACGTTAGTTTAAAAAACGCTGGATGGATCAAGCCTCATAGTAATTTTCCCTTTTTCAGACTGTTTTCCTAATATCAGTGTCTCTGGAGCTTTGCAGCTTTTGACAAAAGCGATCTTCATTCAATGCACAAATGAGTGTAAGAAACTTCAGCATTAACCGGTATGAAAATTTTAAAAAAGCGCGCTAAAGAGCAAGCAGAATATAAATTTGCAGATTTTTAAATCAAGACATAGTTTAAGCTATGATATCAGTTAATGACACGAAAATTCTGGTTGAAATTTCAGTTTCTTCGTCCCACGTAATTTACTGAAAAATTTTTACCCGCAAAAATCTCCGCTGGTCATAAATGCAGGCGACGTTGCTTCTTGGATTCCTAATGCGGTCAACGAACTGCCATTTTTATCGCTTATAGGCGGTTTAACACCGGAGAAAAAGTCTCGATAACGAGCTAAATATCTAAAATAACCGAATTCACTGTCGTCGGAAGCCACAGCGGCGCCGTAGACCAGAAAATAAGCAAAACCGACGGTCGAAAGGAGGCATATTAAAATCAACAGTTTCACAGTAGTTACTGTGAATAAAAAGACCGAGCAAGTCAACGAAGCCAAGACGATAGATGATAATGCGTACTGTAAAGGAAAGTTCAATTTAGTTAGTACGAATATCATGCAGAATAAAAGGAGTAAAACAAAAAGTATTTACATAACTTCATTCCAAAATTCTAGATTGAATACCTATAGCAATAGAAATGTCGTACGGTTGCTAATTATTGGAAAATATTGAGAAAACTTCCACCGGAAAATTTCATAACTAGATGTGTCGAGCAGGCTGTTCAAAAAGTTGAATTTTTCATGGCAGTTTCAATACGTCCAGTTTTTGGCAGGAATTCACTGATTCAAGCTGGGTTATAACTACATTAGCTTGTGTACCTTATCCGCTAAAAGTATTTGAATAATATCAATTAAAAAGAATTCCTAAAAACCATGTCTCAGTTCGTACAAGAATGCCTATTCTTACATTGTTTTGAAAATTTACAAACAATTTTACACCAGAATTTACGTTACTAGAAATTACTCAATTTAACAATCATTGAATTGTCTAAAAATTTTAAGCACTTGTGAGTTTATGGAGACAGTTGAAAGTTGTGAGCAAAGTGACACTGCAGGTAGTACTCGTTCCATTCGGAACTTTTGTTCCGTATTCCAAATGTAATGATTAGCCTCTATACATTCTTCCTAAAAACAAATTACCTGTCGATAAAGAAAATTACCTCGAGATATAAAGGCCAATCCATTGAGTAACTCAAAACGTGGTCGGAGGGACTAAATTCGACGGAAAGATTTCCGGCTTTCACCGTACAATTTGCAGGAACGGGCGCTTTCGTTGAAAACTTGAAAACGAAATTTTAATATAGATTTTTGTAGCATGAATGTACAATTCTATACCATTTGAGCTAGAACTGGCGCGTACAAACAAGAGGTAATCAAAAAAAGGACTAAATTACGCAAGGAACGCCTTCGTTTTATGAATAATCCGATATCCTTCCATGAATTACAAAAAGACTGAAAGTTGAATAAAAATTTAGAATTAACCAGTAATATCTAAGCAGAAGTATTTCTTACGTTTGAAGAATCGGTCAACGATACTAATGTTAGAAATCCAACAATATACAAAGATGAAAGCAGGGAAACGATTAAAAAACTAGTTGGCCTGAAATGCAAATAAAAGCCGAATTATAAGGACTAATGTCTTGCAAGGTGTTACACAAAGAGGTTTCATATCATTTTGTAGAGATGGCATGGATCAACTCGTTTTGACTAGTTATATCAGGTCCAGGTTACAATTCAAAAAAATTGCTAGTCCGGAATCGGATCCGGACCTCGAATAGCAGATCCGTCCGGATTCAGAGTCTGCATATGCGCCTACAGTCAAGCGAACTACTTTAAATAATCATTGTGGGGGGTGAGACGACCTTTTTGTGGGTAGAGTCAGCTATTGCCCAGAATTTTAAGGGGGTAATTAAAGATAAAATTTTTTTGCCTATAAAACCCGAAAACGTTTAAAAAAAAGTGATATTTGTTTAAAAACCATTACGATATTTTTATCGCGCGAAAAGCTGAAAATTAGTGTTTCTGATCATTTCCATTCGAAAATGAACATTTTCTCGCCCAAAATTGATTTTTTTCAGTTTTACTCGACCAAAAGTATAAGGGTTTCAATGGCAAGCCATTTCAGCTGTAAGACTAGAATACTTTGAGGGCACGGTCACCATATGAACGACGATTTATGGGCAGGGGTTCTTGAGGCACTGCCTCCAAATATATGTATGACTTGAAGTTCAATTGTACCAAATTCTAATTTGTCTCCATTTCAATAAATTATTGTCGATATTCATTCACTTATTCAACCAGTATCTTCTGCCTGAGTGAGGATCTATTGTAAAAGAAGTGGAACAAATATGAAATTTAACATAAAATGTTATACTTAAGACAATCCAAAAATGAAAATGAAGCAAGAGCTCAAAATGCAAACATACTTGGTCAGTTGTTTCATTCAAAAACAAAAATCCAATAATTCTAATCAATGAATATAAATTTTTAAAATATGTAATGTTATTTCTGCAGAAAAATGACTGTTGAACGATCCCAAACCGACATATTAAGTATATGACTCGACTACTGTAAGTCTGAAATTTTTGTGAGAATGATAAAAACTGGAGTGATTGAAGTTTTTTGCTACCGTATCTCAAGCTTCAGTAATATCTCACATGGTTCTGAAAATTTGAACGTCATCGGATATGGATACAGAAAAGCCGGTCGGACATCCGGGTTATCAGATACGGATAAGGAGCTTCATGCCATGTCATTTTTCCTAATTTCCTTTTCCAATATTCCGATGTTTTTTTATTATTCAAAACCTTCAAAGTTCCATTTCATCAAACACATTTTCAACTGTGGAATAGCAAATCAAATTATCTGATTAAAAATTTCGAGCCAGTCAACTAAATTTTTACATTCCCAATAAAAGGCACCTGCCAGGTCAACTGAAGAATTCCTTGCGTTTTGAATGAAACAATAGAAAATTCCAAATAGTAAAACATATCTCACTTTGGAACGACCAGTATTTGAACAAGGCAAATGATGAACAACACAATTAGGCAGCAAACAATTTGCGACGAAAACGTAAAATCGCGCGCTTTAGAATACTGCAGGGAAAAAACATGGCCAATTAATCAATAGCATACCAAGATTATTTTCAGTTAACTTTTTCCTCGATTTTAGAATTCCGAAATGTTAGAACGATCGGTTTGCAAAATTCTTTCTTAAGGCGATCGATACTCATCGCCAATATTCCTTGGCTCAATTTATCGTCCACTTCTTGACTGACCAATTTTTCAGTGTCGGCTGAATCATCCCCGTGCCTAAAAACATATGTTCATAATTCAAGCGATGAAAATCAACAACTACTAGTCAGCCCCGCCTGAATTTCCTCTTCAAAATATTAATTATATAGTCTCTTTTTTGTCATAACCGCAACATAACAGGTCAAAAGCGTGATTTATTACTAACCTGGCTACAGTATGCCCAATTAGACGCAACTCCTTGGAAATGTCTTTGCTACGTCGCTTTGCTTCCTCTTTGGAAATATGTGATACCTTAAGTAGATAATAGATTTGCTCAACTTGCTTATCAAAATGGCAACCGAACAGCCGAAGTTTTTTCATGTAAATAATTGTTAGTTTTTACCAAGGTTGATTTGAACGAAGTGTTTCAGCATCAAAGGGAGAAAACAATTGTCTGAAAACATTTTTTCAAACTCATCGTACATTTGGCATACTATGTACCGGTGTACATAGTATGCCAAACGCACTGTCGCAGGCACAGATGCACTTGCATCGGCAAAAGAAATGGGCGGCGGGCTTGTATACAGCAAAGTCAATTTTATCACGAAAAAGTATATGCTTAATGTGCATATGATTTTTATGTTAATATTTGGGACAAAAGAAATATTGTTGGCAATAGAAAAAGTTTTACGCAGAAAGGACACTGGCTTCCAAATTTTTACCGTGAGTCACATGATCTAAATTCCTAACCCTGTCCGGATCCGGAACGATCAAATATGTTTCTAAATTCGCATCTTTTATCGCCTTATTTTTTTCGGCTCCCAACCCCGGTTCAACTTGATATTCGTTGCACAAATGATTGAATGTTTCGCTCGTTATATGAACGCGGCTAAAAATGAGCGAATTTGTTTTTCGGATACAAAAATCTTAAAAAGTCGGACTAAATTTTACCCAGGCAGTCCGCTAGCTTCCATTTGAGAAGCTAAGGTCACGTCGTTCGACCAGACGTCGAACTGCCACTTTTTGAGTCCTAAAACGCCACAATGAGCGCGACCTGAGTGTATTCCAACGCGCATGTTGACGTTGACGCCGGTCATTTCTCTGACTAAACTGAAAAATCGAACGATACAATTATGGTACTATGAAGATAGGAACGAAAAAATCGTCCTTCCTAAAAACCGAGCTCCGTTGCTTAAGGCTCATCTATAGCACAACTGAAGAATTTTGAAATTGAGTTATCTCAAACCTCGAAAAAACGAAAACATTAGAATGTTTAACATTTCAAACATTTGACATAATAATTCCACAATAGAGCCCCAGTTTATTAACATAGAAATTTAAAATTCAATTTCAGCACGATCGTAAACATGTCATGCATACCAAATAGGGAGGAGTATGAAGGGCTGTCATACTACCTAGAATTGGATTCTGGAGAAAAATAGCTTTTTCAGTGGATCTTTAGGTTCACCCCACCCACAAACTTTAAACTTAACCCCTTACAAAAAATTTGACCTCATGGAACCCTTACGCCAAGGTGGAAAATTTGTCTTGCTATAAAGTAATTTGAAAATCAAATCAAATCGAAATTACAAAAAACTCATGAGAAAAAATGAGAAAAATTCGGAAATTTAGAATCCGAATAAAACATAGGAATTTTTGAACATTAGTTTCATTCAACATAACAAGCCCAGAAATTAAAATGAATTGAAAATTATTAAAAGTTCGAAACTGTTGCGATTTCAATAAAAGAACAATTCTAAAAACTTTAATGAAATTGAAGTACAAAAAGAATAGAAAAAATTATTTTCCGAAATCATTTCAAAATTTTTTGAAAATTTCCAGAAAAAAAATGTTCGAAAATGACGAATTAAAATTTTTGAAAACTTGAAATTTTCAGGTATTTACAGAAAACTTGAAAAATTTCAAGCGGGAATTCAACTACCATCATTGTTGGCTTTCGCAAAACTATGCAAAATAAATGTCAAAGCTAACGATTCGGAACTCAATGAATTTATATGAATAGTTTTAATAACAAATTGGTAAGAGTTAAAATTAAATGTTGCATGGATGCATAGCGAGAAGAAATATATCTTAGAATCCTGAGAAATAATTGATTGCGATTACTTTGAATCCTTTATCTCGATTATATTTAATTGAGGGGAGTTCCTATGACATTCCCCAATTATATGTACTATGCTTTAAACGAAGAAATCAATAGAGCTTCTAGAAAAGAAACAAATTCTTACGCTATAGCATCAATCATATCGAGACCCATTTCGACGCAACAATGAGCGTGATCGGTCCTGACTTCAAAAAGGCCGGAGACGCAGTAATAACAATCGCCTAAAATTTTGATTCGCATACAATGATTAGTCGTTGCCAAATGGTCGAATCTAGCGAATAATTCGTTGAGCATACTAACTAATTCCTGAGCAGTGCATTGAGAGGCCAAAACTGTAAAGCCGCATATATCGGCGAAAAGTATGCTACAAAAGAAATTAGAAGAACATCAATGATAATTGAATACATTCCCAAAAATATGGTATATTTAGTAACAGCTTGAAATATATAAAATTCGGGGTTAAATTTTCGAGTGATCGCAAGAGTGGCTGCAGATTTCAATTAAATAACTATAGTCCGTTCCTAATGAAATGCTAATTCGAAAATGGTAAAAATTGGCACTGCCGTCGAAATCCTCTACTGAAAACTTTACGATAGATTTCTTTTCTCAGAAAATTGTTAAAGGTTATATGGATGAGTACGCTCACTAATTTTCAGTATTATTTGACATACGGTTTAACAGAAAATTGTTAAAATACAAAATACTGTTATTATCCTAAGAAGAACAAACTATAAAAATTCCAGATCGTTTCAGCACTTGAAATATGTTAAGCAAAACAGTTATAACGCGGGTTTCACAGTAATTTAAAAAGAAAATCACGTTCTGTGCAAAAATAAACAGGGAATACAATTTTTTAATAAGATTCCAAAATTCCGCACCAAATGTCAAAATTACCTCAATGTCACATGTCAGAGTTTCATTTGAGTTGGAACTCTAGAGACTGATCGAAAAGTCCAGAGGCCTGTAACAACAAACAAGACAAACGCGAGCTCCACATAATCGAGCTTTTTTATTGGGTGCGAAAATCGATCGCTATTATCTCGAGCTCGGGATCATCCTGTTTATGGCAAACAGGCCCTGAAGCCTAAATGAAACACACCTCAGAATACTGGATATCAGAGTTTTCAATGGAAGGAGAGAGGTCATACGTGACCCAAAATTCAGAGTAAAAACGGTTAACAGAGAAAAGTTAATCTTGCGCCAAAAGAAGAAACAATTTTTACAAATAAATTTTCTAATGAAATAGCGGCGAAAAATTGACATATTTAACCATTTTCTTTCATGAAATCACAATTTTCTATCAAAAAGCTGACATTTTCCAGCTTTTTACCCTTACAAAAGATTCCGTTCCCTTCCCAAATACATACGATAATTATATGGTTGGCAAATCTTGGGGGTCACAACATTATGGACAATTTCCGGAGGGGATTCGTATGGCACTTTCACTACTACATCAACCGGTGTCTAACAGAAGATGATACTAGCATTCCAAAATTTTTTTTAACGCAATATCACTCACTGGAGTGCTGAAAAAATCCGCAATTGAGCATGTAGGAGAGTGATTAAAATTTAAATCAGTGAAATCTACTAGATTAGAATGTAATAAAGTTTTCCGCGACTACCAAAAGAAATATTTGTTTCATTTATGTTTTGGGAATGAGTTAATATCATAAAAAATGTAGGCCCCAGTAAGATAACCCAGAGATCTACATGTGATTAATTAACTAAGAAATATTAGTTCGTTTTGATGCCGAAATTTAGCGGTTTAATGTTCTAAAACTTTGACACGTGATACGCTAATTTGAAACTTAATATACATAGCGCTTGTCCAATAGCATGTGCTTTTTCATGTGTCATTTTCTGGATTCTTCAGGAGATCTTGATTTGAGGGAAAACCTAGATGAGATGGTTATCTACTAGTAAAATGACCTATTTCTATGTGATAACATTGAGATTCCACCAAACTTCTTGAGCCTAACAAAAGCAAAAAAATAGTATTTCGAAAAACAGAAAAATCATGAAGAAAACGGGTAATTTTGAAGCTGATAATCAACATAAATAGCTGCAATCAAGATAAGAGAGGCTAATTTTCTTGCTCGCTAAATTTTAATTGGCAGTGATGCTTTCGTTCCCTAAGATGCTTATAACATTTATTGGGACGCGTATTTTTTGGATGATAATCTGAAATTAGTTTACTGTAAATCAGTATAGCTCAAATGACTAATAATAAGTTAATATGTTAGAATTAAATACGGTTATGGGTGAACAACGCGGAGAATAACACCGGAATTGCCAGTCCGGTTGTTAACGATACAGAAGGAATAGAGCAAGCCATTTTTGGATCTTCCTGTATATTTAGCTTGTTTAGTGAGTACAGAGATGATTTCAAAACAGCTTTATCACGAAAAAAAAATTATTGGGGTGAAAAATCGCAAAAGCAGGCTCAAAAGTTTTTCTGGAACAATGAGTCCATACCAAACTCAAATTGATTAACTTGGTTGAAAAATTGAACGTAAAACAACATTTCTAAACAATTGCAACAAAACTTCTTCTTTCTCTCTTGATACCAAATTTTAGAGAAGCAATAGTCGAAAATCTATCTGGTCAACAAAAAGAACTAACCGCTGTCGTTCTCACGTCCAATGTTCCAATTAATAAACGTTCAATAAACCACTGAAGTTTATAACTTACCTGATATTATTGTGCTTCTGTATATAAATTTTATGGAACATCGTTTCTTTAGGCATTCCGGCAATGTCCTCTTTCATTTCGAGGGCGATGTGCCTGGGCAAAACGGATAAAAGAAGTCGTTCCTAAAAATTTCAAGATTTACTTTATCGTAGGTTTGAAGCCATTTGGAAATATTTCCAAAACTAGGAGACAATTCTGTAAGTGAAAATTCCAATTTCAGAACACAGCAATGTCGAATAGATTATAAAACAAGAAAGGTAGATTTTTGAGTATTCCATCAATATTTTTCCTGCGATAATTAACTCAAATCATTTAAATAAATCATTCAGAGTAGAGGCTGAAATTCAGGATGATAGTGTAATGACATCCGTCTAATCTTTTATATTGATTTGAAAAAAAGAAGCGGACAGAAATATACAGTAATCCCAGCCAACTCAGCCGCCTGTACATTCACAATGCATACGTTTAAAATTTTACTAGTTATTCTATGTTTTCTTGCTTACCTGTCTCTCATTCTCTTTTTGGGTTTTCAAACGTGCTTCGATGCAACCCCTCGTTTCCCGGAAAGCTTCTCTTTGAACGACTTCGATCGGGTAACAAATGAATATCCCGATGATATTTACACCCAATAAGATTAATATCGTCGAAACCATGTGCTAAACAAAAAAAAATGATTACATAAAAATCTGGGCGAATTTCACGGAAAAAAGTAAAATTGTGCATGGTGGTTCACCTTACAGTAACCACACAAAATCTGAGATCTCTAGGGTCATACCAGGCTAAATCTCAAACTGGTTGGTTAAGACAAGACTTCCTAATTTTGAAATTCTTATGGATATTTTTGGCAGATAACAGAAAAACCAAACAATCCAATTCAAAAAAAAATTGAAAGAGAGTCCAGTGTAGAAGGGAAGATGATCAATAATCTTCGATAATCTGATAACAATTCGTTCTAAAATTATTTCCGAGTCGTTTTACAATTCAATTAAAGCAATATTGCAAATTTTAGAAAACTAAAAATTTTCGTGGAATCATAACTTTACACATCATTATTAGACGTAGCGGCTAAACAGCTTAGAAACCAGACCTTTGCTGTTAAGTCCGCTCCGGTTTCATTGTTGTTAAGCATTTTCACTGTACACTAACATTAAAGTGGCCGAACACTGCTGATAATTCAATTTTAGAAAAATGAAATATAAATTAGCATCAGGAATCATTGGATGATGTAGCTCTAAGCTCCTGTTATACTTTGAACATGAACATGATACTTCAGGGTGAGAAATCGGACTGTATAGGCTATCTACACCCGACCATTTAAGCTCGTCTAGCTGACGTGATACAGTTCGACCAAGTTGGGGGTGGGGGGAAACCCCCACTCCCAACTGGTCGAACCCTGTATCCAAATGTCGGGACCCACACCCCCAACTTGCTCAGCCCTATACCCAACCCCCCCCCCCCCAAACTCGAAAAAATTAGGAAAAAAGTTGCTTTTTTGGCCTTTTTTGGGAAAATTTTCGAAATTTTTTCTACTTTTTTGGGATTTTTTCGACCCCATCCCAAAAATTTTGAAAATGTTGGGACCCCACCCCAAAATTTTGGGTTTAGCCTTCCCCCAACTGGTTGGACCTCTTACAGGTATGAGTTTAACTATTTTTCATTCTATTACTGTGTTTCCAATTTTCACGGTTCTGATGTTTCACAAGAATTAATTAATCGAATGTTGCAATTAACAAGCTTGATTCCTTCAATTTGCGATAAAATTTTCAAGAAATTCCAGCATGACAATGCGGTAGGGAGTCAACCTATAATTGAGACTTTGGTGTAATTGTCAATTTTCACGTATATACTATTTCAAAGACGGTCTAGGCTCCATCACGGCACAATATCCTAGAAGAAGTGGATTTTTCGAGTCTAACTTTTGATCATTCTACATTTCCATTAGTGTTTCTCAATTCTGGATATAAAGCAGCAGATTTGTTTTTTTCTACATCTTCTGACACATCAGCAAATATTGACCTTTCCCAAAGCGCATCTTTGAATTTTTTCTACATTTCCCTATGTCATAATCCGTTTATTTTTCGAGAAAAAAGAAAATTGTTGCTTCTTCTCTAAACTATATTCTGCGTCCAATATTTACCAAAACAAACGTGACTTATGGACGGAGAAAGGGAGTCAATCAGCGACAGAAAAGTGCACCAAAAAACAAAATGAAAAAGCCAAAGACAAAATTCCTCGATTTTTACATTTTCGGCTTTCCATTAGACTAATGAACTATGAACCATCGGAGAAATAAGGGAACAACTGTCTTCATTTAGAAAACGAAGAAAAAAAGGGAAGAAAAACAACGAATACGTATTTTTTTAGTTGCACATTAACTTACGACTAGTTGTCGGGGGTAAGACATTGAATGATGACCAAGAATGATAACCTTTTACATCTGCATACACGTTGAGCTTATCGGTTCGGTGGTCCTTATCGAAAGAAAAAATTTGGAATTTTCTGATTAAAAATAGTTAAAAAATAATAATTGTAATCTAAAAAGCAGAAAAATTGAACTTTTTTGTTTTTTTCTAAATCACATGTTTTTTTAGCGCCACAAATTGCAAGTTTTTATTATTTTTTGCTAATAGCATAATTTTTTAGTGCTTCTAATTCCCTCGTTGATAACAATTTTTGAGTGCTATAAATTCATCGTTGATAACATAATTTTTTATTGCTTCAAATTCCCCTTAATCAAAATTGAACGATCTTTAATGGCTACTAAATTTGTGTAGCCGACTCAGTGCATTATATCATTTTCTCAGTATCAAAAAAATGGTGGATCACGGAGCGGAGGGTCTAAATTTCTTGACATCGCTGTTTTCAATGGAACTACTCGATTTCAGGGCATAGCCAAAAAAGATGTATGAAGTTAGAAGTCCACAAGGTAAAATTTTCTGATAGAGGTAAAGTTCGAAGTAAAGTATTTAGGGACCCAAATATCCACTATAAAAGTCATTTTTCTCCAAAATTGAATACCCAGTAATTTAACGAGCAGCGGCCAGTCGCTTTTTTAGTCATTTTTGAGCCCCTAAAAATTTGAAAATGGCTCTTAAAATTTTAGGTCAATTTGACATTTTGGCTCTTTAGAATTTGATTTACATTGATGAATTATTGTTATTTCCAGTCAATTTTAGATTTGAAGTAAGTGTTCTGTAGGCTCTAAAATCAGAAAAACCAAAAATTTTCTGGCGCTACGCGACAGATTTCATTTTATAATTCTACGGATTGGCCTATATTCCGTTTTTTACAAATTAAACTTATTGGGGAAAAAACATTTCGAAAATGGAAAAAAATGTGGAGTGTTCGACATGAAGATGAATTTTGGTGCATTTTAGAAATCAAAATCTCAATTTTTTCATTTTTTGTAACTATAATTTTAAATATGGAGCCAGGTTTGAATTGATAATCATATACGGGGTGATTTTCATAAATTACAAGTTTAGTTTGAATTTTTCAAACTCATGAATGTATGAACATAATTTTTAATTTGTTAAATGATATAGATAACATGCGGCCATGTTTGAATTCATAAGTTTCATGGAAGTGATTTTCAGAAATTTCAAGCCCATTTCAGACTTGTGAAAGTACGAGTACATTTTGTTCAATTTTCAAAATTATAAAGACATATTTTTAAACGGAAAATTCGAACCTTATGTTTATCCAACAAGTTATCCGTAAAATGCTTTTCCAGTATTTTAAAACGTCAGAATCTAACAATTTTTCCGCGCCGAAAGATAGGAGACAACAGAAGAAATAAGCTGCATTTTCCAATACAGTGTACTTTTGTGATATGTATGAAGGACATGAACTCAAGCGCTATCTGGAAGAATGTTTCTGCAAAAGTTCGCTAAAAATCACATTTTTTGTGAAAAAAAAACATTTTCTTGGTTTACAAAGATTTTTTGATCGGTCTTTGTATATACAGGTACCAAGAGGCTTGTGCGAAAAAACACTAGACGCAAACGTTTGGCTCGTGATTCTAAAACCAAAAAGGCCTAATACCCCCTCATTTCTGTCGAACGATCTTCCATTTAGAAAAAATTATATATTTTTTTCACAAAAATTACCATAAAATTGGCATTTCTGACTTGGCTTTCTTTTTTTGACAACTTGTTCAAGTCAAGTTACCTTTGCCATTTTTTAACATTTCAAACATTTCGGGGGGGGGGGGTCATGGCCCCCGAACCTCCCTGCCTACAGGCCTGCATATATTAACATTGCAGTTAAGAGAAAACATTGCTGAGCAATGAACCAAATCATCAGTGTTTCATTTTCCAGGTGATCAAATTTCTTGAAAAATGATGCGGAAAAAGGATCAAGTAGGCGCAGTCGGCAGTTTTCATCGTTTTGGAATTTAACCATCTCAAAACTTCCAACGGAGCCTCGAGGTCAGGGCGGTTGGGCGACTTTTTGGAGCCAAAATTTTAGGTTGGTCTCTGAAGGAAAAAAATTGATTTTATCACCAATTGTAATTTTTGCCTAGAAGACCGTAAAAAATGTACTCGTCGAGAAAAGTGGCGTTTTTGATTGAAAATTAACATTTTTCAGTATTTTTCTGACCAAAAGTACGGAGCTTCCTATGACTATGACTACCATATGAGTAGGCATAGGATCAAAAAATCCTGGAGTTCACCCAATGGCCGACGATTTCTTAGGGGGTCCTATAGTACTTCCCTCCTCCAATTACATGTATGTTTGAGTAATCATTGTGACACGTGTTTTCAAGTTAGGAAATATTGTAGAAAAAATTCTACATTTGTATTTTTCACTTTCATTTCAACTTTTTCAAAAATCCTCGAATTAGAAAATTTGATAGAGAAATTTACCTTACTCGACGCCAAATTTGTCCTTTCGAAAATCCATACGTACACCAAAGCTATAACGTGTAAAATTGTGCATAAAAGTCCGAATCTTAAGCTCAAACTCAGCGAAATTGGTATCATCGCGTAAATGAGGAATAAAATTAGGCACGCCACCCATAAATTAGACGCGGACGTAAAAGGCGCAGCGAAAATAACGTTAGAAACGTCTAAAACGGCCAGCGACGTCAGGCAGCAGAAAATTAACAACAAACGGGATTTGTTCGACTTGCCGTCGTCGCTGAGAGTTGCCGCCGAGCCGCCACTTTTTCGACGACTAAAAATTAAAGCCAATAATAAAAAAGAGACGAATAATAAGACGGCTAACACGGCGTAAATTATAGAATTGGCGCCTAAAAATTTTTTCAAATCGCCGCCTGCTATCAATCCAGAATTGACGACGAAAATCGTCAAATCCAAAATAGCCGCGTACAGAAGCGCCGAAACGAAACTGGCTTTGTTCGAATTAAAAAAATATTGTCCGTACAAATCTTCCATTTTGGCGTTGTCGAATTTTTGATAGTTAGCCGAACGTAGCGAACGTACCCAAAATTCCGGCCTCAAACGGCGAGTTTTACGTTTAAGCGCTCCGCTTTCCAGAGCGGTATCGCTCAAACGTTGTAGAACGGCTTTTAATGGATCTTGAGCGATTATGCTTTTTTTGCGCGTTACATCCTCTTCCATTTGAGACCATGCGGATTTGCGGGTCGGATTGGAGAGGCGGCGGTCAACGGTCGACACTTCATTGCCTTCTGCGACTGCAAAACTAGTGCCGCTGGTCGCGCTGATTTTCATTTCGACTGGTCGATCGGACATATTATGTCATTTTCGAATGTGCCTACAAAAATATAAGACAGGTTCCAGCTAGCCAAGTAACGTAGAAAAATTTTAAAGAATCCTGAAAAAATTTTGGCCGATGATTTATAAAAACTTTACGGACATTTTATAAAAAATCGCGACATTGTAAACCAAAAATTTACTTTTCGATCATTCAGCTACAGTAATTACAGGATAATTTCATTGTAATAAAATGTGTAAATAAATATTTGACAGACAATAGATAAGTTTTTTGAAGTTTCTAGTTGGAGCACAGATTACAAAGAAGTATTTTTAAGCTATCTCGCGCATTCTTAACTAGTGACTAAGTTGAGATTAAGAAAAAAATAATTCAAGATTCAATAGATTTCCCGAATCTGGAAAACGGCATACAATTAGCAAGCTGAAGCAAGGACCCATTTACGACCATAGATGCACATAGGGGGTAAGAGGTAAACCTGGGCACTTGAGACTCCGCATACCGCCGCTCGGCCTGAAAAAAATCGTCAGATAACTCCTGGACATTTTTCTAGAAAAACTTTTTGATAACTTCTCCGATAATAATGCTTGCGCCCGTTTTTTGCTTGCTGACCCCTTGACGTTTCGAGGACAGGAACGGACGGGGTTCTTAACTGTTTCTTTGATTCCTCAAATTTATTCAAAAACTCGTTGGCTGACACTTTAAATGATATTCTCATTGGTTCTCCGGTTGACCGGTCATCATACATGTAATTCGGGGGGAAGTGCTATGGGAACCCCCCAGAAATCGTCGACCATATGGCTAGCCATTGGGCGACCCCCCCCAGGATTTTCCAATCCTATGGCTAGCTATATGGTAGCCCTAGGGACCCCCATAGTTTTAGTCGGAAAAATACTGAAAAATGTCATTTTTCCATCAAAAATGTCAATTTTTGAACAAAAAATGGTCAAAAACGTCAATTTTCTCGGCGCTTCGCGCCATAAGTACATATTTTATCATTTTTTAGACAAAAATTACTACTTTTTAAACCGTTTTTCGGACATTTTTCATGGAAAAAATCGAATATTTTTTCCTACAGGGACCCCTCCCCCCAAAATTTTGGTAATTACTGACCCCCGGTCCCAAAAAAGTGCTCCAACCCCCCCCCCCCAGACCTCGGAGCTCCGTTACATGTATGCCGGTCATTCATAGTCCGTCGGTTGCATTTTATCCATCATTTGCCTGATCGGCTGATATTTTTCCTCTGATATGCTTTTCAAGCGATAAGTTATAGGTACGATCTGATGCTGAAATTAAATTGAGTTTTTCGAAAAATTATGGTTTAAAAAAGCTATTTCGGGCCGAAATCCGGGAATTCATGCGGGCAGCGTTTATCCTGACCGGATTGAAAAAGTATTTCCATCACCACATCATGCAAATACGACTTTTGCTTTCGGCTTTTCGACGTAAAAGTTCAACTTTAACTCAAGGCAAATTCTTTAAGCATTAGTAATCATTTTAGATCAATGGATATTTTGACTAGCAAGCCTCTTTTTCCCACAACACTCGTTGGCTAGTTCTCGTGCAGGTCATGCGGCTCTTGCGCCAGGTCACAATACTATAATCTGTGGATCAGATTCTCTATCCGATAAAAACATGGTAGATTTGAAAGTTATATCAAAATTTTGAGGTTACTTAATTTTGAGCTACAATTTCTAAATATGCTGCAACGAAACTCAAGAATCCATAAACGCATAAATGAATGCAATGTTGATGAAAAGCCTTCTACAATTGAACCTTAATGTTCAATCGGCAAGATGACAAAAATAGTTCCCTTAATCAAGAGACTCGGTGATAAGAAAAATGGAAGCAGAAAACCCGACAGGGTAATGATTACCGAGACAAAATGAAAGTTTTTCGCTCAATTAAGCCATCAATCACTCGACGGTAAAAAATACAAAAGGTAATTAACTGCCGGAGCAAAACTCTTTTCATCTGCGATTTTTCGAGAAATAAGATATAATTTTATCTTCGTCTACCTTGTCAACTTGAATAAAAAGTTTACTACGCTACTTGCAGCATAGAAGCAGATCAATAAAAGTTCTCCGTTTCTCGGGCAACATGGTTCGGTAGTAAGCTAGCAGCAACAGTGTATTATTAGGCTATCATCAACATCTTCGACAACCTTTGCCTAATAATGGAGTTTTGACATGAAAAAATTAAGCTCTCGTGGGTATGCTACGGTAATCTCGGTCCGATTCCGAATCTAGGGGGCATCGCCTCGACTGACAGCGGAAGTCTCCACGGTAAACAGGCTTCCAGAAATAAAACCCTAATTGAAGCATCTACTAATGAGAAAGGAAGAAGAGTAAAGAAGAATATTCGAGTACATGCGAAACAAACAAAGAAACACAAGCTCAAATGAAAAAACTGTCAGAGAAAACGAACCGATGATAATCAAATTTCGACCCGTTCTAAAGGAAATTTGACTATACCGAAAAAGGAAAATAATTTCATTTGTGCAACCGTTGAACCGGCGAAAAGAGCACAAAAAATGAGTCTAGAAATCCGGGAAATGAGTAAACAAACGCTCGGTGTCCATTTTTTCTCACGTTATGGAAAAAGAAACTGTTAGCACAAAAAATTTTCAATAGACTAATTACCATTGGCCGAACAAGTTCTCACGGCAATGTTTCAATAATTATGGGCAAATAGTTTTCGAGAATTTAAAAAATAGTACTAGGAAAAATCTAAAAAACAGAAAAAGGACTGAGTTTCACCAACAGATAGAGTTTCCTCGTAGGGCAGAATCCGCCGATTTGCATCAGTTAACTGTAACGCATGAAAAAATGACAAAAAAAACAGTTTTTGATATACGATAAATTTCGAAAATAATTTTCGTACTGAATTTTTCGACATCAAAGTTTACTGCCCAATTGGCCGAATCAAGTGATCTTTCACGTCCGCCAATTTTTAGGGAACTGCAGACATAAGCAACCCGAGTAAAAACGACTGAATGATTCATGCGCTTTCTAATAGGGATCCTGTTGATCGATTGATCTGTTCTATGTTCGTTTAAGAACTGACTTTTCTCCAAATCATCAAACAAATTGGAATAAGTTATTAATTCGGTGAAAACATACATGTAACGGAGCTTTGACATCAGGGAGTGTAAAATGACCTTTCTTAGGGAGGGTGCTCAAAATTGCTGAAAATTTTAGGAGGTTCATTGAAGAGAACAATTTCAATTTTTCCGCCCAAAAAGTCAAAAATAACAATTTCTGAAATAGCAATTGACCATAAGAATATGCACTAATGGCCCAAAGTGCCAAAAAACTGACATTTTTGGCCGTTTTTCGTTCAAAAAATGAACATTTTGTAAAGAAATTGTAATTTTCAGTTTTTTCAAGTGAAAGGAAAGAGTTCCTATCGTATGTATAGTCTATTTCACCTATATCATACATGTGCGTGGTACCAGTTCCAGGCCGGGGATAAATCTCAAAGCCGTTGGGTAGAAAATTTTATTCCTAATATTATAGAAGTACAGTTTATTTAGGATACCAACATGATGTTCAATTATTTCTATTGACTGGCACTTTTAATGCAGGACATTATACAATATATTATGCTTGCTCGTATCAATTGTTTATCTATCCTTTGTACAAATTGTAATGAGTACAAAAATTATTGCAGGTTCTATTTTATAACTGAAAAACAAATTTAAAAATTATATTTTGAGATATAATATAGCAATCAGCATTAACTGCATTTTAGGTTTCAAAGTTGATTTATCTGTTCATTAATTGCATACACATACTGACAATTACCTACACAATACAACAGCCCGAGGCCCTACCTGCTAGTCGAGTCACATGCAAGTCTCGTTTCAGAAAAAACTATAGTGACTGGCCAGTGACAACAGAACCAAAATGAAAAAAAGTCAGATAGTAAATCCTCGGCCTCAGTCTTTGCTGACTAGACAGTAAGTCTATGTATTCATGACAACCTGTTTATTAAACAACCACAAAAAGCTTGCAACCACTCATACATGCACACAGGGTATGGACCCTGCTCTAAAAACTTTGGCAAATGTTCACTATAGGCCAAAAATTTTGCAAAGTAAAATGCAAAAAACGTTTTTGAAAAGATTAGATTACAAAAAAGGATCAATTTAAAACACAGTTTATGATTAATGTCAACAAACAACTTAGTTGAGTAATTATTGATACAAAATGCAATAAAATTTCATTTTAAAGTAAAGAAATTACTGCATTCCTGATTTCTGGAAAAAAAGTACTAAAAGACCAATTTTGGTCATTTTGGGACCCCTGAACGTGTGCATGTATGCGACCACTGATTGTATAGCTGAAGACAGGTTAGCCAAAATTGACTGACAGTAAATCCATGACCTAAGGCCTAGCCCGGGGACAATCCCCGGGCGCTCCCCCCAATGCGCATGTATGACCTATATGATCAGTAAGTTTGGCGAATCATCAAATGGCTGGCCATATGGCCCTCCCTCCAATTACATGTATCAGCAGAAAGCTTGTCATTTATTCTTGATTTTTCATAAGAAATACCTTGCAATAGGATATCAGCTCATAGGACCTATCCTTCGGAAAAGAAATTCCTCCTAGTGAAAGAAGCGAAGTAACACATTCTAAAGTAAGCAGAAGAAAAAGCCAAGACGGGGCTATAAAATGTAACAGGTAATCATTCACGCTGGGGAAGCAGGAAACATGCAAATTATACTGCAATTTCTGATACAGCATTTTTCGGAGCGGAAAACTTCACGCGGAAACTGAACTGATTCGTATCGTCTGCCAACACAACCGGAAAATTAGTCGAAAAGTAGACTCTATATACGATAGACAGAATATAAAAGATGAAGGCATATTGGTGAACTGGAAGAAAAGAGAATCTTCTTGCCACCTAAAAAGGCCACAGCCAAAGAGCGAAAAAAGACTATTTTCGACGCCAGAAGCTAAAATCGGCAAGGAAGATGCTTTAGCTATGATGATTGAAGCATTGGAAGCAGAGACGTTTTCGGGTTGTCAGCTAGATGGAAAAGATGGAATTTATTAATCCGTTAATGCGATAGACAACTCCAGATTGGATAATAACGCAAAACATGGCCCACTTTTCGTTCCAAAAAAATGGAATCCTGCAATAAACATGACGAATCAAAAACGAAATGAGATTTTACGACGACGGTTTCTGGAATTCTGCTCATGAAACATTTGAGTTCTCAAAACTTCAATAATGGATGTGAATTTTGATAACTGTCAATATGACTTTCCGTAGCTGAATTATTGATCGATTAAGTCAACTAACGCCAAAGACATCAGATATATCCAGAAGATAACAATTATTATTTACTGAACAAACTTTATAGATTCTATGTCAGAAAAGTTTTCTCCTGGAAAGCTTATAAATTTCATCAATAAATAAGCGACGAAACCGGCATCCGAAGCAGAACCCGCTATTAGCTGTAACTGTATCCGAGCCATTTTTTTGGATTCAGTTCAGACCCGATAGATAAGTTTTTATGAACCGATCGTATGATGACTTAAGTTTATTCTATCACATTTCTCTAATTTTCCATAAAAATTTCGAAACATCAGGCAAATAATATCGATGCAAAATCATTTTCCTTCCTCTTGTTCCCTTCAACTTGATCAAATATTATATGAAAACAGAACTTGGTTAACTTTTATTACAATAAGTAAGCTCGACATGAACAATTTTTTTGTGAAAAAACATCATTCCATTCATTTGCGCTGATGTGCGTCGGATATCCGGACGGATATTTCTAAAAACGGATATCCGGATATGAAAAAATATTGGGATATTTTCACTGCTCAAAAAAGAAGTAAAGATCAATTTAGGTGCTACCTTATTATACAAAGTTTCAACAAAATAACAAAAGGTTCAAATTATATAAGTGTCACTGTCATATACTATTCACTGCAGGGTTGTTTAGCACGAGCCCCATTAGCATTCGTGCTAATGAAAAAATACTTCATTAGCACAGTCAGCACTATTGACAAATATTACTTCGTTGGTGTCAAACTAATGAGCGAGTTCGTCAATTCTGATAACATGATTTGATTGTATTAACTCATGAAATTATGCCTGATATTGGTACTTTCAAAAGGCATAAGACCATACGTGTAATTGGGGGGGAAGTGCTATGGGTACCCCCCAGAAATCGCCGACCATATGGCTAGCCATTGGGCGACCGCCCCCCCCAGGATTTTCCAATCCAACGGCTAGCCATATGATAGCCCTAGGGACCCCATACTTTTGGTCGAAAAAAACCTGAAAAATGTCAATTTTTGAATAAAAATGGTAAAAAATGTGAATTTTTTTGGCGCTTCGCGCCATGAATACATTTTTTCGGTCTTTATAGGAAAAAATACTATTTTTTGGACTTTTTTTCGTGAAAAAAATCAATTTTTTTCGTTGAGAGACCCCTCCCCCCAAAATTTGGGGAATTACTGACCCCCGGCCCAAAAAGAGTCGTCCGACCCCCCAGACCTCGGGGCTCCGTTACATGTATGAATAAGACTCTAATATGATTCTAATTAAATCAGTTCATTCCTACATTATGCACTCGATTAGTTGACCGACAAGTAAATATTCAGTAGTTAGCTTGACAGTAATACTTTTAGGAATCGCTAAATTCGCATTCTGCTTCGATCGTTTGCATAATTCCATCGTATCTGGAACGATCTGTGAAAACCGCAATTTTTGATTTTTCACCACAATTTTGTGATATTCTTAACTTTCTTCTCGAACCTTTTTCAAAAATTTCACCCTTTCAGTCATTATATCCTGACATGGAAATTTTACTGGCGCACATCACTAGTCAAGAGTCTAAATCACTACCCAATAGTTTCAAAAATTGAAATGGAAAACTACCAAGGGCAAATATTTCCTGAATTTTGTCGTCGAGGCCTGTGGTTTTCCAAAATTACAACGCAGTTAATTTTTTCAGTAAAAATATACTCAGACAGATTTCCTTTCGCCTTCATCATTAAATACCTACATACTTGATGATAGAAAATACTTTTTGTGTCAAGAAAAAAAGCAAATGCGATGATCCGCACCCAACCGAGCGAACCTTTCAGATCCGAATCCGATTCAACTGGAAGTTTAGACCATTCCATCCCAAAAGAATAGCCGACTGATACAAATCAAGTAAAAGAGATTTTTCATCGGAACATTTACTGGAATACCAAGGTTCGAAATTACCGCAAGAGAAATTCGCCAGCAAATGAATAAAATGGCAGATGGCGGTTAATGCAATGCTAGGACAGACAAGGCAAAACACATTAAAATTCTCATACGATAGTGAATCGGCCATTTTATCTAGATGCTAAACCCTCGACTGATTAATTCATCATCATATAGCCCGCAGTGAAAATTTTTCAAACGCTAAGAGAAAAGATATTTCAACAAACTCTCAAGGTAAAGATTTTAATTGGAAACTAACCTTGTCGCCGAAAACAAAGAAAAACTCTTTGGAGAAGATAAATAAGAGTGATGAAGGCGAAAAACGAAAACAGACTGAAGAATTCAAATTATGGTTTGTTGTCTGATTTCTAGATTCAGGTTACTTGTTTTCAGTCTAAAATTGATGATTTGTTCCTGATTTGTCCAAATTTATAAAAAGTAGTCAATTTTTTTTTATTTTCTCGCTGCCAGAACGCACTGCCTACTTCAGGATAAGTTATCAACCTTCATAAACCGTCGATAATCGACTTAAACCAGTAAATAATGCAGTCAAATAAGTCTCGACGAAGTCTTTCGATTTTTATCCTATTTGAGCATTATGGGCAACAAATTCTCACTTAATTGAAGTAGTAACTAGTCGATCGATAAGACTCACTTCGGTTGAAAACCAGTTCTCAGTTTTCTCGATAGCTTTTATGCATCAAAAAGAACATCCAAACAGACTGGAAGAAGAGCAACTCATTCTCGTTTTTTCCCTCCACATCTAACAACTATAAAAATCACTGGAAAGGTTTAGAATACTGACATCAAAGAATTCAATTGATCAAAAAATTTTAAGAGGCGAAAAAACATTCAGTATCAAATCGATGAAACATATGAACTCCATGCTATGTTCGAAATTTTTCAGTCTTTTATGGTTAGTTTTTTTCGATCAAAATTCTATCTAATTATGGCTGCGGGAAGCGAATTTCAAGACCAAAAAAGACACGAAAATCTTCGCAATTTTCCTATATAACCTGTGACCCTCAAAGCACTTATTCCTTCCAGTCAAGGCTATCTAATTATATCCAGCTTAAGTTGGAGCATTCCAACAAATCAAGTTAATTATGATATAGTTTCCTGTGCTTTGGCGGATTTGAACCAAGTTTAGCGGGATTGGGTAGCAGTAGCAGACATACATGTAATTGGGGGGTAGTGCCCCCCAAATCTTTGGCTATATAGCTAGCCAATAGGCGACCCGCCCAGGATTTTCCAATCCTATAACTAGCCATATAGTAGTCAAAGCCTCATACTTCTGATCAAAAAAAATACTGAAAAATGCCAATTTTTTAACGATTTTTTTCTATCAGACACCTTTCCCCTAAAATTTTGGGGAGTCATTGACCCCCGGTTTCAAAAATTTCGCCCCACTCCCCACCAAACCTCGGGGCCCCGTTACATCTCCTACTGCACATCCGCTACGTAGAGCACGACTTCCACTTAGTATACACCCCCTACCAAACAGCAAAAGATTCTAAAAAGATTTTGCTTCTCATAAGGGTTTTCGGAGGAAAAAACACTGTAAGAAAATGAAAACATGAATCACGGTAGGCATTCAGTGTAATGAAAATATTTTCCCTGTCGGAGCGCAACAATGGTTGAGAGCATACATGTAACGGAGCTCCGAGGTCTGGGGGGGGGAGGTTGGAGCACTTTTTTCGGGCCGGGGGTCAGTAATTCCCAAAATTTTGGGGGAAGGGGTCGCTGAAGGAAAAAAATTTGATTTTTTCATGAAAAATGTCCGAAAACTGGTTCAAAAAGTAGTAATTTTTGTCAAAAAAATGATAAAATATGTACTTCTGGAGCGACTCGCCGAAAAAATTGACGTTTTTGACCATTTTTTGTTCAAAAACTGACATTTTTCATGAAAAAATGACGTTTTTCAGTATTTTTCTGACTGAAACTATAGGGGTCCCTAGGGCTACCATATGGCTAGCCATAGAATTGGAAAATCCTAGGGGGCTGGCGGTCGCCCAATGGCTAGCCATATGGTCGACGATTTCTGGGAGGGGGTTCCCATAGCACTTCCCCCCAATTACATGTATGGTTGAGAGGACGTAATACAATATAGAGTCTACAGAAATATCAGTCACTAGTGAATAAAGATGTGTAATAAAACCATCAAAATCATCACACAAAAACATTCTAAAGTACCAGGAGCACCCATACAGTTATGGATTCTGGTGATATAAATATCGTTTTGAGTTCAAAATCTTACAACAATAATATCATTCATCATGCGTCTCAAGTAAACCTATGATGGATATATATATTTTGAAAGAAAACTTTGAAAATTGTTCCTAATGGCGAAACTAATGAGTATTGAATTTGCTTCAAATGCAAAAGGCGACGGAAATCAAGAACAACTGCGCCAAATCATAGTAACTGATGTTCAAACAATCAAAAAACCTGACACATGCCATGAGAATCGTTGCACAGGTAATACTGTATCTCCCTAATACATTTGGTTCTCTTTTCAAAACAGAAGAATGTCTGAAAATCGAAATAGATTTCATGAAAAACTAAGACAGAAATTGGAAAGCTGAAATAAACCAACTGACACTAATCCAAAAGTTCTCTGGTCCAATCAGTAATTACAACTGCAAAAATAATCATCCGAAATTAATCGATCAGACAATAAGACTTTATGCATTAATTAATCACATTTTAATTCAGAAACCCTGTTGGTTTTTTAGAGTGTTATCTGCTTGGAGGCCCTTTCTTGTTGTTCATTCACCTTTTTGACTTTGGAAAAGTAAACGCTCAAAATGCTTACTGTGTATCCTCCCATAATGAAATCATACCTATGATCAGGGTTTTCTTTTTCCGCATCGGTCGTTCCGCACCTAGCGGAAATCGGCCAGAAAAATTTCCGCACCACAGTTAAAAACCACTAAAAATATTAAAAAGTTTCCGTTCCGGGCGGAAAACTCTACAAATATTTTCCGCACGACCCCAAAAAAATCAGCATCGTGCGGAAAAAAATCCCTGCCTATGATATTCAATGCAAAAGGTAAATGCAAGTTCTTATATTCCTCAGCGGAAAGTAGGTAGCACATGTGCACTACGTAGCGGATCTAAAGCGGATGTGCACTAGGTCGCGGATGTGCCTTAGGTAGCGGATGTGCAATAGGTAGCAGATACGGCACTAACCTGTTTAGCGGAAACGTAACCTCAGTTTATGATAGCGGTTAACGCAGCGAGCTGATTAAAACTTTTAAAGCTATTCTAAAGTCCAACATTTAAATTCCAACAGCATGTCCTAAATTATTTTCTTAAATAATTCAAAAAAATTGAGGAGACAGAGAATGGATGGTCATTTCATTTGAACAGGTAGGTGTCCCCTTTCATAGTTGAAAAACATCAATTAATTGATTACGACCCCAAAGCTAAGTAAAGTTCGGCTACAGCATACTTTAAAATTGAGAGACTGAAATGTGAAAAGTGATTTCACTGAGGAGGTAAATTTTAGATCAAAATGCCAATTATCACCATACACATAGACACACGGAAGATGAAAATTCTAGAACAAGGGTAGTTAACGCATTATCCACAGTACGCCGTAAATCTTCGAGTTCGCTAGAGAATAATAACCTTGACGGTCAGTCAGAGATTCAAAATTAATTAATTCTGTTGACATGATCACCCGATGAGAATCCTAATAACTGAAGCCGTATAGTTCATACGTATAATTGAGAGAGTACTCAGTTTTCCAAATACCTCAGAAATTGTCAACCATTTACAGCCAGACATATCATATTGAAAGTCTTGTCTCAAACTATTTTTCTATCTATTATATGGTAATTTCAACCTTTTTGGCTTTCTCGGTAGCCAACGGCTCTCCCTCACTGCTAGATCATATTCAACACTCGGTCAATCACCATGCGATGCAACGTGTGTGGTATGCCAGTTGAAATATGTTCAGCACAAAAATTTTAAAACGCCAGTTCAGCAATGTGAAAGACAAGTCAGTATCAAACTTAGAATATACAGTAAGAACGTTTAGCAGTACCGAAGAGAAGTTTTCCTCTATATTGAAGAACAGCAATTTGGAAAAATCTAGCGCAGAATTAACATCAATTGCTGCTCTAGTCTCTCGGTTCGGTTCGTTAGAGCCTTAAAAAGTAGTAGCAAATAAATCACAATGAGCGAAGCGAGTGGTGCAAGGTTAAATGTTTAATGACGTCAAGCAAAGAAGTTTGGTTGTCATTTGTCGCTATTCAAAGATGAAGGCGGAATAAGCGCTTACCAATCTTGGCTACAATATGGAATGAAGCGCGTTAAATTTAGGCATTATGTTTGAAGCATACATGTAACGGGGCTCCCAGGTCTGGAGGGCCGGCCGATTGTTTGGGCGGGGTGTCAGCGATTCTCAAAATTTTAGCGGGGGTCCAGAAAGTAAAAAATTCGATTTTTTTCACAGAAATAAGCCCGAAAAACGGTTCAAAAAATAGTAATTTTTGTCTAATTAAATCGTAACAGCTGTATTTAGGGCACGAAGCACCGAAAAATAGACGTTTTTGACCATTTTTTGTTTAAAAAATTGGCATTCCTCATCAAAAAATTGGCATTTTTCAGTATTTTTATGGGTGTTCCTATGACTAAAATATGGCTAGCCACAGGATTGGAAAATCCTGGGGGTTTTCGCTCAATGGCTAACCACATGGCCGACAATTTCTGGGGGTGTTCCTACAGCACTTCCCTTCTAATTACACGCATAGTTTCAAAATCAATAGGAACGCGAATAAATGTGTTCCAGACTAAAAAAATCTATCAATTTTAAAATCATTGAATTATGAATAAGTAGATTAATATAGATAAAAGCTCTAGCACCCAATTTAGTTTTAAAACGAAAGTCATCTCAGAGCAGTGAGCCATTGATCAATGAAGCGCTGGACTCCTACCATCTTTGTATCAAACGTTGAAAAAACGTCATTGAAATCCATGATTTTCGAATTTAATTAGAGTCGTTAGAAAAAATAACTACGTGTAGTAGGAATGGACCGGTTTCACTTTTATGGGTTTTCCGGTGTCTGTTTTCAGATTTTCAAAGCCGCGGTTTCGGTTTTTGAACTTTATTTTATAATTAAGTAGTACAGGCGTAGGAAAGTCAATTTTTATGATATTGGTTCCACTGGAAATAATTTTTTTCCGTTGTCTAGCAAGTTCTCTGCAACTGTATGATAACATTCAAAGAATATATTCATACATATTGACATTGTTACACATATCATTCTACAATAGATATGTTTATCTTATCTTGTACATCTCCAGGCGAATCATTTACAGCTACCTAAACTAATCATTTCCAGAATGAAAAGTTTGATTTACGAATATTTTGATTCTGGACAAGATAAAGAAACAGCTACTTGTAAATTTTGATAAAAAAAAGATCATCTGCAAGCACTACCAGTGCATTATGGACGTTCTAATGAATATTCATTCGCTCGTATACATAAATGAAATTGAGCCAAAAAGATGAGATCTACTTGGCCACAGCTTTAGATCCGAGATAGAAAGGATAAAATGATAAAGAACGCATCTACAAAATTGTCAAAGTTGAACTCAAAAAATGGTAAATGATATTGCTGCCAAGAATTTAACGGACCAATTGACAACTCCACCAAGAAAGAAGCGAATCATCACACTATGTTCCTTAAAAGACTGGACTCAGTTTGTACAGGGCAGTAGTGATGATGAAGAAGAAGCCTGCAAAGAAACGAATATAGTGAAACCCTTCAAAGAGAAATATTATTTTCCAAGAATTACATTATTTTTACAGGTAGTTGAAACAAATCTAAACAAAAAATAGGTATACCATGACATAGATCCACTTCAATGGTGGTAAATCAATAAAAAAATGTACCCAACTTTGGCAAAACCTGCAAGGTGTTACCTCAGTGCACAGCCACAAGCGTGCCTTCAGAACAGCTATTCAGTGGCGCAGGAATCATCTTTTAGCCAATAAAAAATCGTATTTCAGGGGAATCAGTGGTGAAGTTATTATTTTTGAAGTATAACTTCGTTGAATTTTTCAAATAATTGAAAAAATGGGTGTTTGGAGGATCAATTCTGTTATTGAATAAAGTTTTCATTTCATCAGCATTATTTTCATTTTCCCATGGAGTTGAGAATTCTGCTGCTCTCATACCTTATTTTTAAAACTATGCAGCAACTGTGAAAACCGTAATATTCACTCCCAAAATCCTGGTTTCGGTTTTCCAATTTTGAATTTCACGGTTTCGGTTACAGAAAAAAATGACGGTTTTGGTTTCGGTTAACCGGAACATCCCTAACGAGTAGCAGTCTAGCTTTTTTACAAAAGTGCAAAACTTCTGAAGTCGCGAAAAAAATCCACATATTTGTAGAACAGAACACAATTATTCTTCAAGAGGTATTCGATATTTGGTTATTGAAAAATCGTTGAAAAGAATCAGAACATTACATTTCAGAAATTTGTATTTTTTCATCACCTTTGATAGATCACTGACCCCATAGACATCAAAATATTCAATCAATCTGAAAAAGCAACAAACTACTAGATGAAAATTTGGCGAAAACAAATTATAGAAAAGAGACGGGCGAAAGAACTTTTTTTACTCAAAACATGATTTTGGCACAAAGAATTTTGAAAAAGTACAAAAAAAATTACGCGTTTGTGCCAAATGTCACATCATTTTTGACCGAAAAAACTGGATGCGATTCTTTTATAAACAATGAAGGGCAGAAAAAGTAAACTTTGTCGGCGGTTACTGGCAATGATGATCTACTTTTATCAAATTCAAATGCAAACAAGTTTGGGCCGAATAGTCCATTCGTATTGCTGCAACAAATCTGTAAGTTGTCGCTGATAAATGAACATGTTTTTCTCAACTTTTCTGATTATTTTGTGTCGTAAACTGCAATTCTTTGAGATGTTCAGAATATAAATATAGAATGTTTTCTGGCGCAACTTTTTGACCAAAAATGTATGCAACTATTGACATCTTCAGAAGTAATCTTTCGTTGTATTTTTATTGAGAAAAATTCGTGATGTAATAAATAACTTTACTTACGTTTTTCACGAAAAACTTCTACCACTTCTTATCGTTTTAAAAGCACACATTTTTTTAATTATTGGCCGTGCATCAAAAAGCACGATTTTTGTACTGCAAATTCTAATCTTATTCCTGAAAAGAATGTCTGAAAGATTGATTTTCCAATGTTTTAGCATGTCAATGCCAAAAAAATGTTCCGGCACGAATAATCTATTCCTTTGTGCTCTCACTTGTGACCATAGAGATATTGACGGTAATTTATCATGTTATCCAAGGTCTTAACGCTTTTGTATTATTTGCTAGAAAATTATTCTGATATGCTGCGCAAAATCTGATTTGAAACTCAAACATTGCCATTTTTCTGAGTACAGATGAGCTAACGGCTCTAATGATATCAGAATATTTGAGTAAGGTCAAAAAACTGAAATAAAGCATTGAGAATTTAAACGAAAAAATGACGTGGGAAAAATGGGGGGAATTGTGACTCCTTTCATCAATTAGGGATAATGTCGGCAGGAAAAGCAGTGCCTTAAATGCCCAGAAATAAATAAGATTCAGGCTTTCATCGGAAAAAAATTGACCCATTTGAGATGAACGCATAAATTTTTAGTGCCAACACCATTCTTTAGTTCAGCCCAAAAAACACGGCAATGATAAGTGATAATATGCACGATTACCTTTAGCCTATCAAGTTGCAACGATTTCCTGCCTCCAAGTGCAGAATCGATGCAGTTATTCGTCGAGACGAAAGTCTTCCAATTCAATCATGTCCGTTTAATATAATTTCCGACCACGAGCTACGGTTATTGATTTGATGACTGACGAGGCGAAATACGAATATCAAAAATTACTGCGGGCCAGTTTTGTGTGCACGGCGATTAGTGCCAATTATCGCACATGAGTCAAAAAAATTGTGACAACGGTAAAAAAAATTCCTTGCCAGAAACATATACTGAAAACTGGGAAAATCCATTAGGTCACGAACAATTTGAAGCAGACATACCGACAATTGATATAAAAAGATCCTCATTTATAAACAGAACAGTTAAAGTTTGGAACACACTGCCTCAACTCAACAGTTTCCGCCAGTAATAACAGGGTAAAGCTCTATGATAAAAATTTGATAGTTATCAAATTTAAGAGCACTAGCCTTTTGATCATGTACCGCAAAATTTGAAATTTTATTGCCATAATAGTTTAGGATCACGTATTTATACTAATAAATGCAGGTTGATGCTTCGATTTTTACACATTCTGATACTAATAATTTTTTTCTCAACGTTAAATATGCGCAATGTTCTTATTCTCATTTTATAAGATTTCATTCAAAGTTATAACAAACCATTATTAAAGCTCCTTTCACTGCACTAAACTACATTAAATAAAAATCGTGCCAACCCTATTTTCATCGATTTTTGTCATTGAGATTGAAAAAATGTGCAATAGAACGGTTTACGATTCAAAAAGAAATGGAATACGCAACGCTACTTGAATTCAAATATCTCTATAGAATTGCTCACATTTTCCTTTTATTTTCGGCAACGAACAAGTTCATCTTTCACAAGGATGTAACCATACATGGCCACAGGGTATACATAGGGTATACATTATCCCTACCCTAAACTTTAGAGTAACCATTTGCTATCTGGCGATTTTTGGACAAAATTACAAAAATTACAAAGAAAAATACATTGACAAAAAATAACTGATGCAAGCAATGCACAGTATATGGTTGACAATAAGTATGAGAACATCAAAATAAGTTACTGGTTGGCAAATACACATCATCTTCCATTTCAGTATCATCCAATTTCATTTCCTTTCTTGTTTTCTTTTTTCGATTATGAGGGTCATCAGTGCGCATGTGGTTTTCTGCAACCCATGCCTTTGCATATTTTGATGCTTTGAACTGTTCCAAATCATTTGGGCCATTTATTCTTAAGCGCATCAAAGCATCCAGGCTTATTCCTTCGAGTCTTGATCGCCTTGATGTGCGTATATGGTTCATTATTGAAAAGCCTCGTTCGGCATCAGCACTGCCAATAGGCAAAATCAGGACAATATGGATCAGCTTCTTGATATTTTCTCCCCAGATAATGCCACTGTCTTTTTTTAGAAAATGCTGCCAGAAAGTAACAGCTGTAGTCTTCTGAAAGCGGCAAAAGTCACTCTATTTGATGATTTGAAGAAGTGCCTGGGTCCACTCACTTGCTGTTGCAGCTGCATCAAGCTGAAATTTCAATGCCAAGTCATTGATTGCATCAGTGCCATATAAAAGGATTTATGATTCTTTCTGAGGGAGCTTTTCAGGAGCCAATACATCAAAACTTTCAAAGCTTCCTGATGGAAAATAAGAATCAATTTCATTTTTGATGCTGCTTAGAAACGTTTGGTTTTATCATCAATCAACATGCTCATTTATTTATTTCAGAAAAACAATGCTTCCAGTTTTTATCACCAACATAATCCAAAAAATACGAAAAGCAAAGCAAACACATCTAAAATTGACTTTTATCATTGTCACAAAAATGATTTGCTATATGTCAATTTTAGGATTTTTCCCTACCCTAAAATTTTGACCGTGGCCATGTATGGATGTAACGATTGAATTGAGGATGTCTATAATTGCTTACTCGTAAAAAACTAAGCTGAAAATTACTTCAGTTTCGGTCGAAAAATTTTGCCGATCTACAGCGTTTTGTGCACAGACATTTGTGCCAATTGGCACAAGAGGCCAAAAAATGCGTGCCAAAAGCACAAAAAAATTTTCTACTAGAAACATACTGAAACCGGCGGAAAGATTCTATGTCAAACGTTTGATAAAAATATATACCTAATTAATGTTACGTTAACACATTAATTTTTGTAAAATTGTGCCCAACCAATTTTTCAGCTAACCATGTCAATGAGATGAGAAAAAACTGTGCAAGAAAATGGATTACAACTCAAAAGGAAATAGAACGCTGAGAAAATTATAATAACTCTAGAATTATTCTGGAAGTTCTGAACTTCCTAAACAATTCTAGAGCTATTAAAAAATTGAATTAATATTAACTTCAAGTTCATATTAATTAAATTTTCGACTACGAGTATCTATATAATAGCAACAATTTAAAGACTCTAGAGAAAATTGAGTCAAAAATTGTGTAAGTTTTCGGTCGAAAAATTGTACCAATGATATCGATTTTTCTATTTGAATCAACCAAACACAAAAAGTAAGAAATTCAATTTTAAATCCGAATCCGATTAAATGAACAGAGAATATTCAGAATAATTTTCCATTCATCAGTCATTGACAGTAACGACCTATAACGTTTGCTGCGACGATACTAATACAATATTCGAAGAGAATTCGTTCGCGTTCGGGCCAATTACGAGTAGGTAATATTATATATTCATTGACTCGGCGCGAAGCGCCAAAATTCTTTTTGCAATTTCAGTCTCTAAAACGTCTCAAAATCAAGGAAATTCAGTATTTGATCAGCAAAAAATTTTGTGCCAATGGGCACAAACGCTGAAAATTTTTTGTGAAATTCCATATTTTTTTGTGCAAAAAAACACAAAAAACACTGGTCGACCATACAAAAACTTCATATTTCATCCAAATATACCAAAAAAATAAACATTTCAATCAATTCCAAAATACTAATTCCAATCCCACAAAATAAACGCAGGAAGTTGAGAAGTTTTTAACAATTAGCAGAAAAGCTCTAGACTTTTTTGCGCCATCCCAAATTTCTTTGCGTCATCATCAGAAAACCATGTTTTTTGGCACAAGCAGCGCGGCGCGCGGCGTGCGTATTAGATCTGTCATCAATTTGATTGGTCGAAAAAATTTATTGACTTTTTTAGTCATTCTGGCAAATTTTCTGACTTAGGCTTAGGCTCATTCTTAGGCTTAGGTACATATAGGCGTAGGTTTTTTTCCACAAACTTCTTTCCAGTAATGTGGAAAGGGGTCAAATCTTTTTTCCACATATGAAAAAAAAATTTTTTGTCTTAAAATCCTCGTTTTTCGCTTGAAAATGCTCATAAACGTTTTATTTAAGTGTTTTTGAGCTTTTTAAAGCATTCTAAGAATCGTTCTGATGATATATCTCAAAAATTAGGTTTAAATTTTGTGTTCACAGATCGTAATTGCTAGAAATTTATCATTCGAAAAATTTTAAAACCATTAATTTGTTCGTAACCTTTTATAAATTTAGCCGAAAAGCAAAGAGTCAGAAGTGTAGAAATTTTCCAAAAATTCTTCCATGAAGCTTTTGAATTGGATTTACGTTAAGAAAAGAACAAACGCTTCAAGAAGTTGAGAAAGTTGACGTTTTGATCTTTCTCAAAAAAATCTATGAAGCTAAAAATGCCGATCTTCATTAAATATAGAGTTATAATATGCAAGATTGCCCATTAAACACGGTAGACATGCTAAAAGCCGCGCCTGAGCTTGGTAATAAATAATAATGATTATTAAAGGTATTACAGGCGCGAAGCGCTGGAAAATTTTGAGATTTGGACCATACCTGTAAGACCTCCGACCAGTTGGGGGGGGGGGGTAAATCCGAAATTTTGGGGGGGGGGTAGGAAAAAGTCGAAATTTTTCCCAAAAAAGGCCAAAAAACATACACTTTTTGGCAAATTTTTTTAATTTTTTCCCAACGGGGGGGGGGGGTTGGGCGGGGAAATGATTTTGGGTACTGGGTTGGCCAAGTTGGGGGGGTCCCCCCCCCAACCCCCCCAAGTACAGGTATGATTTGGACCTCCTAAAATGCACTAAAATGCATGTTTTCAATATGGAAACCCAAAATTTTTCTTCCACATTTGTGGAAAGACCTCAAAAATTTTTTCCACATTCCATATTTTTTTCCACATCATAGTGCAAATGTGGAAAAAACCGTGTTTCAAAGCACTGTTTTTTCCACGAACTTCTTTCCACAAATGTGGAAAGGGGTCAAATTTTTTCCACATGTGGAAAGATTTTTTTTCATCTTAAAATCCTCGTTTTTCCGCTTAAAAATGCTCTCAGACGCTTTATCGCACTGTTTTTGAGCTTTTTCAAGCCTTTCAGTGTTTTTAGAGAAGTTAATTCATTAAAATTGAAAAAAATTGAAATGTTCGACTTTAAAGCCTAATCTACAAGCATTGTTGAACACATTTTCTAGCAAACTATCCAAGAGCATAATTGACTTGAATTACACGAGAAATCGATGGTCAAGTCCTAAACGCGCCGAAAAATTTTTTGGGTATATTGACATTCTGGAATGCAGGAAAATCAATTTTCCGAACATTTATTTCAAGAATTAGTTTCAAATTTTGTGTTCGAAAGTCGTAATTTCTAGAATTTTACTTGAAAAATTTTAAAATCTGTAATTTATTTAAAAACTCTTCTCATGAACTTGGTCGAAAATATATGAATAACAAGAGTATAAATTTCCGAAAGATATTTCCATGTAGCTTTTGAATTGATTTTACGTTAGCAAAGAAACAATCGCATCAAAAAGCATAGAGACTTGACTTGACGTATTGATCTTTCTCAAAAGGAAAAAATGCGAATCAGGGCCGTGCCAAGGATTTTTGCGGCCCGGTGCGAAGTAGATTTTTGCGGCCCTATTTTTTAAAATTAGCTGCGTTTATGTAATGAAAAATGAACAACGATTAGCAATCATTCAACTCGTTAAGAATTTACCATGTTTCAGAATTCAGATGCCAAAATTGTTTGATTTTAAAAGCAAAAGAATAAGACTGTGTATGTTGCGAAGAACCAATATGTATGTTATTCAAAAAATCATAACATGAACTTTCATAAGCTGGAGCTCGATTTGATATCGCTTAAGGGGACAAAAGTAACAAGCGTTTGTACATTAGCAAAAAAGTTATGCGTGAAAAACTTTTAAAAATCACAAGTAAGGCAAAATGGAAGGCCGCAAAGATTAGTAAAAAACAGCAGTAATCTACATACAATACAACGTGAAGCTGGCGAGTATGATAACATTATAGGAAACAGTTAAATACGTGCTGAGATACATACAGACAAATGTGTAAAACTATCGATACAGACTTTACACAGTGAAACACAAAGGCGTGCTCCTGCCTTGTCGAGCATACACGTACAGTACAGTATGACACGTATGTAAGCTAGTTCAGCTCAAGTTCTTGCGGCCCCTAGTGAATGATGAAACATCAAATTTTCTGTTACACAGAAGTGCACATTATTATTTTTATTCGTGTTCGCATTGTCTAGCATACATATAGTGTACAATATATGTATACAAAGTACAAACTTAGGTCAGTTAAGTTTTTGCGGCCCCTAATTCTTTGCGGCCCGGTGCGGCTGTACCCTTCGCACCCCCCAAGGCACGGCTCTGATGCGAATCTTCATTAAATATTATAAAATACCTATACTTGAGTACTGCTCCACTGTGTGGAATCCTTTTCACATGAATGAAATTCTGCTGATCGAAAATGTACAACGGAAGTTTACCAAGAGATTATTTGGTAAAGACTCTAGCCTTTCTTTTGAAGAACGTCTAAAAGCCCTTTTTCAAGAACGACTTGAAACCCACAGATTAATAGCTGCTCTTTCTTTAATGTATAAAATTATCAGAGATCACACTTGTATTGACAAAAATGATTTCTTTATGCTGAACTCTAACGACAACACTCGTCACCAACATGATTTCAAGCTCACTACTGGCAAAGCTAAATCCAATTTGAGATTATATGATTTTTGTAATAGGTATATCAATATATGGAATAATCTTCCTTCAGATGCTATCAATTCTTCCAGTCTGCAATGTTTCAAGAACAAAATTATGAAAATCGGTGTTTCCAAATTCCATGGGGGAGCGCGTTAGTTCGTTACAATTTGTAACCTGCGCTTCCTAGACTAATCGAACTTGTCTTTATAGTAGTTTGTTCATTTCGAACCAGCGTTTTTTTTGTGCACGGACATTTGTGCCAATTGGCACAAACGGCCAAAAAAATTTGTGCCAATGGCACAAAAAATTTTTTTCCGTCTTGAAGATTCACCAACATGTTTGGTTTGTATAGATATTCGTAACTTCAACTTATAGATCTGCACGTTTGAAAATTTGGCTCACAACTTCTGATGTTCATACATTTACTGTACCACGGGAAAACTCGAGTCCATTTAGCCATTTTGTATATTTTTGATTCAATGGCCTCGAGGTCATCTAGCCATTGTGTGGGTCTTGACTAGATGCACTCGAGTCCATTTAGTCATTCTGTGTGTTTTGGCTAGATGGACTCGAGTCCATTTAGCCATTTTGTGGGTTTTGGCTAGATGGACTCGAGTCACTGTTTTTTTTTCCTCCGGGCCTTTTCCCCAAATGGGGAAAGGGATCAAAATTTTTTTCCCCATTTTCCCGAAGTCGTTTTTTTCGCTTAAAAATGCTCACAGACGCTTTATTTACGTGTTTTTGGGCTTTTTCAAGCCTTCTGGTGTTTTTAGACCCGTCAATTCATCAAAATTGAGGAAAAAATTGAAATTTTCGAGTTCAAAGTTTAATCTACAAGCATTGGAACAAACTTTCAAGCAAACTATCCAAAAGCATAATGACTTTGAATTACATGAGAAATCGATAGTTAAATCCTCTATGTTGACAAGTGAGAACCTAGAAGGGATGTTAATGTTTCCGGCGCGAAGCGCCGGAAAAATTTTTTGGGTATTGATATTCTGCGACGCTGGAAAATCAATTTTCCGAACGTTTATTTCAAGAAGTAGATTTGAATTTTGTGTTCAAAAGTCGTAATTTCTAGAATTTTACGTGAAAAATTTTAAAACCAGTATAATTTATTCGTAAACTCTCATACTTGGTCGAAAATATATGAGTAAGCAGAGTATAAATTTCCGAAAGATATTTCCATGAAGCATTTAAATTGATTTCACCAGAGGACCCCAAGGTCGAAAATTTAGGTAGGGGTAAAATCGTAAATTTTAAGGGTAGTACTTGAAATATGCCGTGACCTTTTTTTTTTTTTTTTTTGCTCACCACTTTTTCCCCCAAGGAGGGGCGAGATGTAGTACTCTAACCACATACAACTTACATAAATGAATAATGCCCCTACTTTATGCTTTTTACAGTCAAAAAACATTTACTGGTTTAACTCCATTTTCCAGCTCCCAATCGTGCAACTTTAATGCACTAATTATACGTACAGAATAGTCACACTTTGAAGACTGTTGTGCCAACTGATTCCTGCACATTTCAAGAATCGGGCACAAACGTTTGGAACAGTATGGGCTTATCCCATCACTGATTAGGCTTGGAAAAGTGCTTCGAATTGAAAGTCCTGATGCTGAATGTGGCTTTAGTATTATTAATCCCATTAGACTATGAACTACTAGTTTCAAACCAAGTACCAATCCTGATCCACGTCAACAGACCTCACATGTCTCAACTCATAGCAGGAAAGTATGCCACAGCTTGGGTAACCATATGCGCACAGAAGACCCAACGCAGAAGCGGGGAAAAGGAAAGGAGAGCATGAAGAGGCAGAATTTTAAGAACATAATGTTTTTCTTCCCAAGGGGCGATTTTTTGATTAATCACATATACATAAGTCATTCATTATTTCATCTCCTAATTATATTTATAATGATTTCCTACAAGTAGTATATATTAATGTACTGATATCCTTTCCTAAAAATCGCTATATGGCACAGAAGTTGCATACTTTCCCATTATCATTTGCTCAGTAAATGTGTCAAAAAGAGCAGTGAGTAATTCCTCAGAATCACACATTCTGCAATTTTTCTCGAATTAGTATAACCTACTGGGGAGAGGATGAAGTCTACCAAAATTTTTTGGTATAGTGAGCTGTTTTTATGGGGGTAGTAAATGAATTTTCAAATCTAAGACGGGGGTAATACCCCCTCCATACCCCCCCATGGGGTGCTCTGGATTTCACGTTAGAAAAGAAATAATTGCATCAAAAAGCTTAGAGACTTGACGTATTGATCTTTCTCAAAAGGAAAAAATGCGAATCTTCATTAAATATCATGATAAAATATTGAAGATTACCAATGAAAACATGAGATAATACGTTCAAGATGATGAAAACATACCTGTACTTGGGGGGAGGGTTGGGGGGGGGGGAACCCCCCCCCCCCAACTCGGCCAACCCTGTACCCAAAATCATTTCCCCCCCCTCCAACCCCCCCCCAGTTGGGAAAAAATTAAAAAAATTTGCCAAAAAGTGTATGTTTTTTGGCCTTTTTGGGAAAAATTTCGACTTTTTCCTACCCCCCCCCCCAACTGGTCGGAGGTCTTACAGGTATGGATGAAAACTATTATAGATTATATAATAAATGAAAGTAGACATGCTAAAAGCCGCGCCAGGGGTTAGTAATGCATAATAATGATTATTAAAGTTACAATCGGCGCGAAGCGCCGGAAAATTTTGAGATTATGACCTTCTAAAATGCACCAAAATGCATCTTTTCTGTATCCGATCCCCAAAATTTTCTTCCCCAAATGGGGAAGGAGCCCAAAATTTTTTTCCCCTTTCCGAATTTTTTTTCCCGAAAAAGCACGATTTGGGGAAAAAAAACAGTGACTCGAGTCCATCTAGCCACTGCCATGATAAAAGCCGCGCCTGAGCTACTTAATAAATAATGACGATTATTAAACCTATAAATCATCCGTAGCCACATTATAAACGATTTTAAAAATGAGGAAATTTTTGGGAAAATGAGGAAAAAAAATTTGGGTCCGGTTGTGGAAAAAATCTTCGAGGAAAAAAAACGGTGTTTACACCTTACCTTGTTTTTAGTTGATGATCGAGACACACAGTAAAGACGACATCTTTTGCATGCCGTTTAGTATATGTACACACATGACTTTTTATGATCAAGTGGAAGAGCGAACTGTGAAGGGTCATTTATACTTGCCTTTTTCGTCGGAACGGAACGAAATGCAATCGAAACAATGTTACCGAAGAAAGAGAAATTTTCGTTCTGTCCGGTTTGGTTGGATGTTACCGCCGGCCATTTTCTAGAAAATTGCAATTATCCTTTGGGATCGAAATTTGACTTTCAGACTGAACGGTCCAAGCTGTTGGTGATCGATTCCGTTCCGTTCCGTCGAAAAAGGCAAGTATAAATGACCCTTAAGATGCTTATTATACGCTATATTGATGTACTGAAATCGCTGCCATATTTCCATCTATAGTCTGTTTTTCGAAATGCTTGTAACCGAATAAAGATGAAATCAAGTATGCCTTGTTTGTTCAATTACCGTGCATGTGCACACTGTACTGTATTACAATAAAAAACGCGGTAATTGATGTTATGGACTGAATTGAAGGCTATTTGTTAGGAAAAAAGTTGGAAATTTGAAAAAAATTTCACACATGGTTCTCATTTAATGAAAAAAGTTCGGGAATCAAGACCGTGATACAATTGATGTGCTTTGGAAAGTTGAAATCTCAAAATCCGGTGCTCCCGGCATCTACGCATTGCGCTGCAGCGCTGGTCATTTGCTCAGCTTCTTCTGCGCAGGGCGAATTCTTAGCCGAACGAGATCTTTTCTGGAAATTTCTCGCATCGGACGGGATTTATTTTTAAAAGAGTTATTGAGTTGACTTGAGCTTGAGAGTTTAGTCACAGTTCACAGCCGCCGGTTGATTGTTTCCTACATACAGTCAACAACGATATTGTCTTGACACGAAATTCTGCATGTGTACTTACTTTCAGCATTTTTGCGTTACAAGCATTTGAAAAGAACGGACTAGAATTATGGAAAGCTCGTTTACTGCATTCAATAGTTTTTCCTCCATGATACAGACCCGTGTATAACCGCTCTTTTCCGGAGGCCCCCATGCACATTCTGAACTTTCTGATGTAGCTGCGATCCATTTAAAATTCTGGAATCATAGGTGATTTCCTTCTAGCTTTGACTTGAACACAGAGAAAACCACCTTTCGGATTGTGAAACGATTCACCATGGACGCCACACGGATTTAAAATTTTAATGTGAGTACAATCAAGGGCTCCTATAACAATTGGAAATCCTTGTTTAAAGTAAAAATCTTTGCTGAATTCCTCTTTCCCAGCCAGAAGAATCTGGCTGGGAAAATTTGACAAAATGAGGTCGAAGTTCAGCAATGCTGCATAAAAATGTGCGAACATATCTATAGTCTGTTTTTCTTGAAATGCTTCCAAATTATGAAAGTGGAAAGCAAGTAGTATTTCAGATTTTCGCGATTTTCTGATGAACAAAATATCATGTAGGGCTAGAAATTTGTGAGCATACTGGCCTGACTTTTAGCGATTTTTCGAGCGAAAATTTCTACAGTAAGAACTTAATGTAAACAATTTCGACGACAGTACTGATTTGTGTCACTTTTGTATCTGGAAGCATTTTATAAAATACAAAGTATAGATATTCTTACCTGGCTTAGGTTGTGGAGGTCTCTACCGCCTTGTTGGAATTCTCCACTTCCACCGTACCGCAGCAGCAACAGAACCGTGTAAAATGTATGAACCTCAACATCTTGCACAGCTTGATGTGATCATATAGTCAAAATTTTAAATTTTGCATAGGGTTTAAATCATGGAGTCCGACCAAATTGGGGGCCCTTCCACAATTATAGATCATTAAGCCTAATTCAGAAGTGTAGTCGCCGATTGTCGCTGATTGAATCCTATGAATCGGCAACTGTTGCCTAGGATTTTTAAATTTCTGAATAGGGCTTAAGATCGTGAATTTTTCAAAAAAAACATTCAATAGCCAATGCTCCATGAAATTTCATTTGATTCATGGAATTTGCATGAACCATCTTCCCTTCTCAATTTTTATGGGACGACCTAAAGAAAATTCTTGTGTGTTGCACGCATTCTTTGTTGTATTATCGATTTCAGCATACAAAAAAGGCGATTGGGGATTTCAACCGATGGAAAGTGCTATAGGGAACCACTCCCAGAATCCCCAAAGAATATTTGTCTCGAGTTAATACCGCCTCAATTAAAACGTATTCCGTGCACTTTTGAAAGTGATGAAGGAGAAAAAAACAATATGTGACATAAGTGAAAAAATAACCTCAGGTTCATTGGGAGAAAGTTCGGTGGTAAATGATCCATTGGTCATATCAAAGGAGGATACCAAAGGTAGGTCATATTATTCAACTTCAACTGGGGGCAAAAAACCAAAAGTTACCAAGTATTCCCTGCAAAACGCAAATTTTTTTGTGCATCTCAAACTCTCAGCCATACGTGGAATACTTCTTTTAACCTAGATGCAAAAGTATTGCAATAAATCTACTCTACAATTGAAAAATGCCGTATTTTATATTTTTCGTTTGTGAACCCTCGAAAAATGAATGATATGAAATGAATATGATATTTCGGCGCAAAACAGTGTATGAATATAGCAAAATGCGCTCATTTAATTTAGTGATGAAATTAGAAGAGTACGGAAGATATCATGAAAAGAAAAAAAAATTATTTTTTTATTTTTTTCACGGATAATTTTGGAAAGCAATCTGTTACAAGGTTTATCATAATCACAAATAATTATTTCAAGCCTTTTAAATCTTGTGAATGTGTCATATGGGGGCTATAGGCAGTTCTTTTTACTAAGCATAACTAGCTCTTGTAAGCTTCCAATCGAATTTTATTATACGTGAAGACAATTATTTTTATTCCACATTTTTTATTTTATTTCATTAAGAGACTGCTCCAGGGATTCCATTACACTGCATCTTACAATGTCTCTCGTCGTTGCAATTTCCCTTGCGACAGCCGCCATCACAATTGCAGCAGAAAATGTTGCATCGCTGATGTGCGCAGCATGGTGTTGGATAAGTGCAGTCGCCACATAATGCACAAGCTTCAAAAAGAGAAAAATATCAAAAGAACAGTGGCTACAAACGTTAGAATATAGAACCTCGGAAATGAATAGCCCATCAGGTTTCAGTGGATTATCATCAAATTCACAATTCTTTTTATTTCCAGTCTACCAGTAGAGCTCCAAACATAAAATAGTGAAGTTTGATAACTTATGCAACTGTAGTATACCACATATTGTTAATGTAAAAATATAGTTGTCGTTTTTTTCATTTAAATTTTCATTACCTATTTTCCAACCTCATGTAAATGTCAAAAATCAAAGAATGTAGTATGATAATGCTGAGGAAAGTATTTCCTATGAGTTTTGGTTGTTATTTTTCCCGCCTGAATGTACTCGTTTAGGATTCTCATAAGTAGGGTTCTGAGGATTTCGATTTATTCAATTTTCTCCCATTTTCCTATTTCTGTCCAACTCAGGGTCTCCCAGCAACCCGTAGGGTGGCTGGCTTTTGGGGCACTACGTAGTGGAAATGAGTCTCGGCAGTCACCGTGACCTAAGAACTTACATCTGGTGATCCCTGAAGTCCAATTCTTAGCCGTCCCCAAGACAATAAACTTCTGAACCCACCAACACTTCTTTTTCTTTCCTCTTCCTCCTCCTCCTCCTCATTCTTATTTCAACTTCATATTTTCTCTTCTTCTCGGCTGTAGTCACATTTTGTTTCTCCCAGGGGGGTGGGTCAGGGGTGTAGTATACCGCACACTTTAGCTAAACCAGTATTATTTTATATTTTCTACTTACAGTAAACTCACTCTGTTAACAAGAATAACAATAAAAATGTACTCTTACTTTTTGTTTTCATTGTTTATAGATTTTTGCATAAGTTATTTTGTATGCTCTGGGGCCAAAAAGGCAATTTTAGTTTAGTCTTCATTTTTGTTCGTTGTTGAATAAAGTTGTGTGATTCTAGCCTACCTGACTTACAGGCAATGATCAAACTTACCACCTCTATCGGTTTACCTTTCTAACAAACTCCGAACTGGAGCCTCCTCCACCCCCGACCTTCCCTTCATTGTCACCCCACCTTATCGCCTATCTTATATTGCACAACAGGCGTTCAAGAACTCAGAAATGTTTAGCTCATCCGCTCATCATTCTATTTTTCTGGCACTCTTGATAATGATTTAATACAGTGGGAACGTGTTGGAATATTCTCATGATAGGAGTCATCCCATCTAGACGGGGTTGCACAGACGGAAGGATGCCGACCTTGAAGCGCAGTTTGATAGAGATCATTTCTTTCATACATTAGTTTTGTTGTTTTTTTTACATATTTTATTATTTTTATGTACATATTATTCGCCTGACAAATAGCAGTTGAAGTCAATGTAGGCCATACTATTTACCTTACAACATTTTACTTTTTACGGATGTCGTGCATGGTGATTTCTTTCTTACATGGAGCCTACACGAAGCAGTTGAGCGAAACCCTGCATGCTCTTCTATTGCAAGCTGGTGTTTGTGTTACAATTATTGTAACTTAGATTGCATTGTGACTGAAGATTGCGTTTGGTCTGTAGAGAAATATTGCACCGCACTGACTTTTACCCATATGCATTTATAATCGGTCATGCACAAACAATTAGCTCTGTAGTATATTGCTAACGTCACTTGACCTTGGCAAAGACCAAACACAATAAACGTACTCTTTGGACCATGTGATCTGAAATACTTTGAGCGATACCTTGTCTGAAGGAGTCAACAAAATGCTATAGGAATATTGTGACTCTTTGAAGATACAATGAGCAGGTCTCACATAGATCGATCGATTGAGGGCCAATGCGCCTTGTTTTATAACAAAAAATTGCACACTCTGAAAATCTGTATGTGGGTTCATCAAACAGCATTCTGAGTATAGTCTGTATCGTTCGAATATATTTCAAGTGTTGATCAACTAGAATACGGCGTTAAAGTCATGATTATTCCAAGCAAAATACTTATAAATTCTTCGTCCAAGTTGTGTTCTGAATATGTGCGGCATGGTGTCCTACAACATTCAGCGTCCGCCTTCCAATTAAGCAAAGTCAATAATCCCATAAAAAAATATACGAAAACCGGCAGTCTGTTCATCTAAAAATAGTTCAAAAGAACAGCAAATCACGAAAGCATCCTTGGAAAGTATTCATGTATTTACACAAAATATTTCTAAGATCCTCTCAGAATGCATGACAAAAATTTTTTTGGGTGTGGAGTCAACCAGTACAGGAGGAGGGAATTTTAAACCCCTTAAAATGTTAATCTTCTGTTTAAAAAGATGACTTCTTCGGTGAATTTCCAAACTTCAGGGGGAATGGATATCTGCTTTTGAAAAGTTCATGGGGCATCTAAGACCTCATGTGGTTAAGCCACGCTCTATTACGCGCATTTCAAGTCGTTGCTGGTTTTCGAAAAACACACATCTGTCAACGATGGCTCATTTGATACGCAGTTTCTGAGAAGTTCGACATGGACTATGAGGAGCTAGAAATTAATTATACCTTAAAATCAGATATATTGTGTAGTTTTGCATATCATTCCGGAATTTATTTTGCATAAGAGTCGAAATTCGTGTTGCTACAATATACTAAAATTTAAAATTTTCCAATTTTCTGGCATTTTAAGCGATTGAAAATATTCAAGTGTAGAAAATACATAATCATATAGTAAAATATTGATTATATGCAGTGGACAATTGAATACCATGTCACATAACACTTTATTGCTCCAACATATTCAATTATTTATAATTTTGTATCGAATTTATCCGACTCAGGATAACTATTTTTGCTCCAAAAATAAATCGACCTGAATGCTTCCCAGTCCATTTTTCAATTGACTACTTGAAGGCCGAAGGAAGTTTTATGCAAATAATAGACTTGCGGCATAGGCGAAAATCTTTTGTCCTGTGCTAACTCTCACAGGACTTCATGTTGAAAAAACAACATGTCTGTATATGGTACAGGTTCACCCGAGACTTCGAAAATGAATGGACAATAGTGAAGCATGGAAATATCCACTAATTTTCCCAGAATTCGCTCGTGACTGATAAGTTCTAATCATAAGAAGCAGCGTTCAAGCTCTTGGGGCGATAATCCAACCAATTCAAAGTCTGCTCACTTCGAAACAATGTTTACGACACATTGGCAAGTAATTGACATTGAATACGAACCTGACAATCCAGTAAGTGATAAGATAAAATTAGGTTCCACGTTAGCATTCATGGAAAAAAGTAATTTACATGATTGGCATGACCGTTCGATTTCTGACCCCATCCTTAAATAGATGTTTAAATTGTGGATAATATAGTATTATTGTGCTTATATTTTGTTTTATACAAAATACATGCCTGCTGAAAAATGACAAAAATAAGTACTGCCCACTAAATCCATTACACAATGCTTTTAGATTTTTTTACTGTATGATTTTTTAATCAAAAAATAATAAGGCTTACTTGAGTAGACTCACAAGTTTCTAGTATTAGGCGGCATATGGCTTGGATGTAAATGACCAGAATTGAAATGATCCTTGCTCTCAACTGCAATATTTACAAGCATTCGAAAAACGGATTATAGACGACGGAATTTAAGACACAGTTTCTGATTGGATCGATCATCACATTGGCAAGTATGAAATATAGTGACCCTCAAAGCTTTCTACATGAGGTAACTATATGCGCTGATAACAGCTGTGATATGCATTTGAGCTGAAAACGAAAATTCATCGAGCTACAATATAACAAAGTTGCGATTTTTACCATATTTCACCAAAAAATATCTTTTAACATTAGTTCGTGCTAGGCAGACATCAAATAAGCTAACTGTCCTAATATTTGCCTCTTCAAGTAGAATTTTTATTGCTCTTTCATCTGATGTATTGACAAATAGTTAAACCCGTATGGTTTATACGTCAAAGTTCAATTTCCTTGACTTCTTGCATACAAAATTTGAATATTTCTTTAAACTGCAGATCATGTTTCGGCAAGCCGCGCCTAAAACTTTTCTTGTACATGGCATTCACTTAGAGCCTTGATCCCCCATAATCGTCATATGTAGCTTTCAGCAAGACAACATACCAGAGACATAAATGTCATGGTATAGATTCGAGACACCCTGATGTATAAGTTGATACTTGAGCCCCTACACTTGACGTTTTCTGTTCTTTCAAAGCGAACTATTCAACTCGACAGCATAAGGAAAATTGAACTTATTTTTAACTATGTTGCTCAAAAAATTGTGGTTGGATGAGTCGCCATCTTGTCACATATGCAGTCAGTTTAAAAGTTCTGCACTCTATAAATATGATCCAGTATCCTAACGGGACAATTGACCACAGAAATCAAGATGAGTGAATATATGCTAGATGCCAGTTGTTCAATAAGCTTGCGTGTCTGTTGTGTTTGCTGATATAACTGTCGGATAAAAGGCAACATAGCGACAATAAAGCCAACAAACACATTTTTTTGCTTCAAAAAAGTTATTCTTATGCAAGTGTATTAGTATCATCGTTCATTATAGTTATTTAATGAAAACAGCACTTTTTCTTCAAGAGAAATCTAAGAGCTAGCGGATAATGGTGTTTCCACCAATGTAGAACTTAACATAATCTAATTCGATATTCTTACTTCAAGTTTAGAAAAAAACTATGTTTTTCGAGCACTGCTAGCAAATTTGGAGGTACACGTAAAAGTCATGATCCATGGAAAATTCATCAAAAATCGTACGTTTTGTAGATAGAAACTCTCTATGATTTAAATAAAAATTTTTGTATTTGCTAGATCCTTTAGTTTGTCTGTCAACAATCACATAGACTAAGTGAATATACTAAGTGAATATAAGTGAATATTCAGAAAATGCATAGGCTGATTATAAGGCTTCAGAATAACAAAGCGACATTCAAAAATAATTGTAAAAGCAAGGGTAGAAAATTTATAAGTTTATTCAAAACCGGTGCTACCATCTACCTCACATTCGATTTCTGGAAGGGAAACATAGATGCTGAATTTTTAATCAAATTTCGTCATTTCTTCTTCCTCATTACACTATTTCTTTTACTTGCTTCGCTATGCCATTTACTTGCTTCCCCCAGCCAAAAACTTGCGTTTTACTGGGTCGTCAAAAACTTCTTTTTTGAAACGAGTATTCTCCTTCATTTCTACAGCGACAAGATCCGCATTCAGGTTGCTTTTTCTGGTCAATTCCCTAATCACAGTTGGTCATCAGAAACAATCGGTCCTTGTTGTTCAACATGCGACGGTGCTCTGATGCTTTAAAACCCATCCCATTTGCAAGCCTTGACTTTATGATCTTTTATGATCTATGATTACTTTATGATCTATGACTTTATGACTTTATGATTACTTTATGACTTTATGATTATGACTTTATTTTATGACTTTATGATTACTTTATGACTTTATGATTATGACTTTATTTTATGACTTTATGATTACTTTATGATCTATGATCTAGAAGATAATCAGTGCCTCTTTTTTCATCAAATAATACAATAATTGCCTATGATGAAAATGCACTTGCATAAGAATAACTTTTTTGTCTTAAACAAAAATTTAAAATCAAGTTTGTGAATATGTTTCTTGGCTCTTCGATTGCTCAGTGGTTTTTTATGATAGTTTCATCGGCACACAAGCAGTCATGCAAGCTCACTGAATAATGGTCATATAACATATATTCATGCATATTAATGTATGTGTTAATTTGTCTTGTTAGGATTCTGCATTATATATGGAGTGCAAAGCCTTCAAACTGACTGCATATATTATTACAAGATGGAGACTCATCCACCCACTATTTTCTGAACAGTCACTCATACTCATACATTAGTTTTGAATCATCTAAGATAGTTCGTCAACTAAAAGTCCCTCCGTCGGAAGGCTGGAATAAACAGACACTGACTTATCTAAATTTCCAAATTCTTGTTTTCTTTCTGACTAATGTTTCTCGTGCTTTCCATGATGCCGCTTACTCTTTGAGGATGCTTTTCGGGATCAAAAGTGAATGGACCCAGCTATGAAAGGCTATAATATTTTAAGCTCCAATGAACACCAATTTTGATTCATTGACATGGATGCTTGGAAAACTTATCAGATATTTATTTCAACTTTCCATCTTCGAGACATAAAACGTTAAATTATTCAAAATCTTTTACAAAATATGATCGATTTTTTTAATGTTTCTGGACTTTTATGATCAGAATTTAGGGGTCGACAAAAAGCCAACATGAACAACTGATGAGGGATTTCATATCATCTCTGACATCAACTTCTACGAATTCATAAGCACAATTGTCATGCAGATTTAACGTTTCTGATAAAAAAGCTGCATTTTTCACTTGCTTTTTACCAGAAAATGCGAGTTGTGATGAGGTATTTCACACAAAGAGCGATTTTCAAGTGAGCGATTCTCAGGTGAACAATTCCCAAGTGAGTGATTCTCATGTGAGCGATTCCCAAGTGAGCGACCTCCCAATCGAGCGAATTCCCGATTGAGCGATTTCAAACGATGTATCGACAATGTAATAACACTTTCTTCAAATTTTCCTTCTTTACCTTATGTTTTTCTTTGTAACTATTCCTTTTTTCTTTCGTTGTCTGTGTGTATTGCACATGTTTTCGTTTATGTGTGTTTTAACATTTTCATCATATGTCTGTGCTTTCTTCATTTTATTCCTTCTTGCCATTTAACTTTTTCTTTTTTGCTCATGATACAATACACTATAAGTTGTCATTTTAGATAACCGTAGTGTCCCGTATAAATCTTGAACATTTCAGCATGCTTGAGTCTTTCGTCGTTGTAAGTGTGATTCTTAAAAAATATAAACAAAATAATGCAGGAGAAAAGAAAACATCAAGAGAAAGGAAACGTCAACAAAAATGGACACATTAGGAATATGTGAGAATAGGTAGAAAAGCATTAGAAAAAAAACATGAAAAAAGTGACCAGAAAGAAAAATCAATACAGAGAAAGTAGCAAGGAAGAAAGAAAAAACAATGTGAAAAAGAACAAGAAAAGAAAGAATCTGGAGAATAAAAAAATTATGATATAAAGAAGTTAAAGCAAAAAGCTAAGATGAAAAGTAGATAAGGAAAAAATTACAAAGGATAAAATTAAATAGGAAATAGAGTGTACCGAATTGTATGACAAGTTGTCATTTTTAATAAGAATGCTTATTAAAAATGACAACTTGTATTTTGTAATGTATTTTTTCATGAGCAAAAAAGAAAAAAGTAGATGACAAGAAAAAAGAAAATGAAAGAAAGCAGAGACAAAAGATAAAAATGCAAATACATAAACGAATACATAATTGCAACACGCAAAACAACGAAATAAGAAAATGTATACAAAGAAAAATATAAGGCAAAGAAGGAAAATGTGAAGAAAATGCTGTTGCATTCTCTATTGCTCGTTTGGAGTCGCTCAATTAAAACCAATTCGCTCAATTGAGAATTCGCTCACTTGAGAATTTCCTCACCTAGGAATCTTTCAATCGAGAATTCGCTCACTTGGAGAAATTTGCTCAATGGGTAATCGCTCACATGGGAATCGCTCAATTGAGAATTCACTCAATTGGGAATCCGCTCACTTGGGAATTCGCTCAATGGGGAATCACTCAGTTGGGAATCGTTCACTTGGGAATATGCCATTTTCACGATCTCTAAGATTTATACAAGATACATTGACTTGTTCCTCATGATCGTGCACCTAAAAATCCTTTCCTCATTGATGGAAATAAAAAGACATGAAAACGATAGTATCAGCGATTTTTACAGCATCAAGTCAACACATTATCATACATTTCGGGTGCCCGTAACTACACTCTGAACCGAAACGGCATGAGCATGGTGGTCCGTCGCCATTTTTACCGCCGTGGGCACTTTTCGAATCAGCACAACCGCCGCATAATTTTAGACCGTCCTGTACAACGCCTTCGCATTTACTGTTTCTGAGTTCGAAAAACAAGTCTGATGGGAGAAAAAAAGGATTCAGGAAAATGAATAAAAATTTTTGTATTCAGTAGAATGATATTTCGCACGAGCAGGATAGTCTTTAAACTGATCTTTAAAAAAGGTACATTTTTGAACAGAATACGACGCTTGTTACTCATTTTGTCGCAATGTATGTCAAACACTACGTCGTCTCTATGAGCAATAGCGGCAGGATAGACGTTTAACCGCGACATGGAATCCGTTTATCAATTACAATTTCGCTATAACTACTTTTTCTCAGGAAACTTTTGCCTGTTGACTAAATTTCGATGGAAATTTGGATGGAAATTTTGATGTAATTATCTACTCCATCAATTTAGAAGTGATCGGTGCTGCAGTTGAAGTTTCGGTAAACTCAGCCTTTCTAGAGATCAGGAAATCAATTTTCGATAATCTTGAAATGATTGAAAAGAGTGATCATCAAACTTTGTATCATGAAAGAAAAAAATTATTGAATAGAGTCAGCAAGCTTCCTGTAACTTTGAATAAAGTTAGGGTGCAACTTTGCAGCATCGATCATTTCAATATAAATGAAACCTAATGATGAAAAATTGCTTCAAGCGTATTTATGGACCATCTGTGATAATCTGGGGCCGATATTACTATTGCGACTTAAGCTGGAGCTTAAGATGCAACTTAAGTCTCTACAACGCTATAACAAATAAAAAAAGTCAAGTTCCAGCTGAGCACCAGCTTGGCCGGTATTACTAAAAAATTGTTAAGCTGCAGCTGAGCAAGAGACTTAAGATTCAAACTAAAGTCTTGGACTTAAGTCCGTTCGACCGTTAAGCTGGAGCTTAAGTCTGACCAGTATTACGTAAGTTAAGCTAGCTGTAGCTTAACGTGAAAAAGTTAAGACTGGAGGGGTAGCTGTCTTAAATTCGTATTTTATGTTGTTATACGATAATGACTGATCGTTAGGTTATATTGCTTGATGAAGGAGAACGTCAAGAAATCACATTTTTCGTGAATTTATTTTTCATTTTTCGTTTTCATTAACAAGATCAGCGAGAGGATCAATAAATGAATAAATTAACGAAATTTTGATGACAAAAATGACCACAAAAAGCAAGGACAAAAAAATCACAATGACACTTTTTCTAGAAAATCGATAATGACTAATCGATTACTTATGCATATATGCTATCCATGTTAGTATTTTTCAATATGTTCAATGCATATAGATACTATGTGCTACCGTAGGATTATGCACACAGAAGAAAATAAACATCGTAGAGGCACAATAAACTAATAAACATCGTAGAGGCACAAAAAGTGTTGACACCAAAAGTTAAACTTCCAACGCAAAATATATGAAAAAGTTAAGCTGGAATTTAAGCTGGTGCTCAGCAACAGCTTCGCTAAGCTGCGGCTTAACTTCTCTCAGTAATACCAACTTAAGCTGTAGCTTAAATTCTTACCAATATCGACTTAAGCTGTAGGATAACCAAGACGGTCTTAAGCTCCAGCTCAAACTTAAGCTCCAGCTTTATAGTAATACCGGCCCCGTTCTTTGCTGCGTTGCTGACATATGTTTCGAATGCTAATTGGGTTCTAATCCTTCATGAGCAGTGTCGCATACAATGCTGCAAAAAATAAATCACACAAGGATTCGATCCTGTTTGATGTACAGTACCCAATATTTAAAATGCCACTTTCTTTTGTAAAGAACAAATTCATAATTTTTTTGGGAAGATCAAAGATCATTGTGCTACTCAGTCTAAAAAGCCATAAGGCCTTCAGTGTGTTCTCAAGAATACTTCGGTTGATGTCAGAGTCGGTCGGATCTATCATGTTGAAAAAATGTAATGTTTAATTTTTTTTCTGTTCTAATCTATCCAACCTCATTGATCTAATCTCTACACCACAAAAATGTATCAAGAAAGATATTATGATTCATTTAAAATCCATACTGTTAACTCCGAGCACACTCCAAGCGATAGCGACGATTGTTAGCATTGTAACTGTGAACATTATTTCTCGTCGAAAAACTTGAAATAGTCGAGTGATTTCTAGTAAATTTTATGTGATTATGGTAGTTCACATAACCTCGCTCAAATCGTTTGAAATTGCTTCATAATGTTATTTTGAAAACAAATGACGTTTCACGAACAGATTTTCACTTCAGTGTCACAGCAACTTTATTGCCACCTTTTTTTCTTCTTGACTCAAACTATCTCGAAGCCTGCGTTCTCCCTTGGTACCCTATTTAGCCCTCGAAAAAGGATCGAAAATGCCATAATTAAAAATGTAGTTTTGCTGTTTAGGGCAAACATGAGCTAAACACTTGTTTAGTCTAACGGCATGTGAAGTTGAATATCAGAAAGATGTTCTGCAGTCCTGGTTCGGAGTCAAATCAACCAATTCCCTAATTTACTAAATTGTACCAAATTCATATTAATTTGCAGTGAAAAGATCCAATCTCTGAAGAATCAAATTTTTTCAGTCTATCATGGGGCCAAGGTAGTTGATTATAATCTTCAGATTCAGGTGGGGCTGAAGGTGTCTTACGCGAACTGAGCCGATTTAAAAAGGACGACAAAATCTAACGGAGGATGAGCTTAATCACTAGTGTAGGAAGATGAATTCACATCCTACTCGTGACCATGCTGGAAGATTTTATAATAAAAGGTTATCTGAGATGCACAGAAAGAATCTGTGCAACTTTCAGCGATGCATTGAACCGGCAAGATAGTATTTTTTTAATTGTGTTGCTACAAAATTTCACAGTCTATAATCGGGCATTTGGTTTTTTTACTTTTCAGAATAACTTCTATCCTGGCCGCTAAAGTACATTTAAGCTTTCGAACTATGCATGGTCTATTTTCGACTAGCATTTGAAAGCTCATAAATCCGCATCTATTATATCTCTAATAGTACCATCCTCGGATAATTTTCAAATTAGGTTTAGAGTGAAAAAATGCAAACAAACCTGTAGACTAATGATCACCATGAATCGCATGCAAGCCAACATTTTCATTTTTCAAGTGCAGATATAACTGAAGCAAGAATTTGATTGGATAATTAAACTCATGAAATAATTTGCATGAACAAACTTTTTCTCTTCCCGAGGTACAGTTGAAGAAAATTTACTTTAGTTTTTCGCAAAAGTAGATAACGTGAGTGTTCTTTTTCATAATAAACTTGTAAATAACAAAAATTACATAACCGAATGCTCAATCGTAGGCAATCCGATGAAGCAATATGTTTAAAAAATCTTGACGGTTCCATGCATTGCTGACAGTTTCATAGATTTTTTGTGCATCTCAAACCTTCCAGCATGGTCAACAATTGCATTCTGTTGTGCAATATTCATCGATTCTAAAGATTGGATCGGCAACGGTCGGAGATTTTTAGGAATGAATTGACAATCGGCGATAATCGCGATTCTAAGTATTTAATCGGCGACAGTTGCTGATATCAAGACACGATTTCTGAGAGATTCGACCCTCTGCCCCATTGACCTATGACAGCTTGAATATTAATAACACCTGAAAATTAGAAATGTAGTTTTAGTTTTACGTGCTGAATATAGTTACAACATTCACTCAGCATAAAAAAAAACAAAATTCACAGAGGTACACTACTCCAAAATTTTGAATTTTAACATTTTTACGACTACACCGCATACAAAAGTGATGTTTAATGCCACTAAATATGCCATTAACAGGATGCAAGAAACATTGAAAACGTTCAGATTAGACGAATAAAGAGAAAAGATGTGGATCGATCGCCGATGAAATTTCACTGATCTACTTTAAATGATTGTGCAACAGGTTGTCTAAGAAGACGTGCAACGAAAATTCATCATTCCAGGAATTTGATTGAAAAAAATCGATGCTGAGATGATGCAAAATCACTGTCGGCTGCCTGACTTCAGCCCATGTTATAGGCTGTGAGAAAGGGCTCTACAGTTGGAGGCACCCTGTTTAAAACTACTTTAAGTTAGAAAGACGAAAATGAACCTAATTATAGCAGATCGATTGTATTTCAGCGAAGGGCATCCAAATAACTCTTTCCATTTTCGTGTGAATAAATTTCAAACGATCACTCGTTTTCTGAAATTTAATGAAAATTTTCGAAGTTTTCGATTTATCATTTGAAGCACTTCGTTCAGAAACCATAAAACCTAAATCAGAAAAAAAATTATCAAGACTTTGATCCACATTTCTCTTCTCATGTATTGGGTGGAGACGCATTCTGTATTCCCAGAACTTTATTGGTTGGGCATCTATCAAGATTTAAGAACATATTTGAAGGAGACTGCAGTGTGTGCAAACCTTTACAGCTCCCAAAACGATGCCCGATGACGATGATGTTACTTTTACAGCTACTGTAGGAATGTATGAATTATAGAATAAAAAAATAAAATTCTGCAGCATCATAGTTGAAGATAATCGGGAGTGCTCCTAAACATTATTTTTCTTTTTTTGGTCTCATTTTCGACACTTTCTTTCGGAGTGTAACATGTTCGTTTGTGAAACAATTAGTACATCAAACTATAGTTTGTCAATTCTATAGTTCTACCAGGAGTATACAAGAGCCACCTGGAAAATGCAGTAACTTCTGAGCAATTCCTATGGGCATGCCTTCTTTAGAGCCCTGCAGCCCTCCAAAAGGTACAAAGATTTTGATAGAAATTTTATCCGTACAGTAAGAATGCATGAGCTATAAAATAATAAAATTAAATTTTGCGTCATTCGATAGGAAAGTGCTCGGGAGTGATCATCTACAAAACTTTTGCTAATTTTGATGGCTCATTTCCGAAACTTTAAACTCTCTTAAAAGGTGTAATATGCAATAATATGCTGTAAATATTACACCAAACGATAGCCTATCCTCTCTTGTGTAAAATGAATAATCATTTATCGAATAAGATCACTCCAATCCTGAAATATCGCTTGGCTAGCAAGACCACTGAAAAACGCCAAAAATCGTCAATTTTCAGACTATGACATATTAGCGGCGTGAATTTTCATTTTTAAGCGAAACCAGTGGTACCAAGAGACTCAGTGCACGAAACTACTCAAAATGTCTGAGAAATGATTATTTTTTAAATTATCATAGGGACGGTCGAGCCTTTTATAAATTCTGTCTTAACGAATGCGTCGACCGAATCGGCGACGGCCGCCGATTTTTAAGAATGAATTCATGGAATCAGTGGTAGCTGTAGAATTATTGCGTATAATTTATATCAACCATTCCTTAAATCAATAGCAAAATATTTTCATCAAAATCTCAAAGAGAAAGAAGAAAAGTGACGACATTTTTCGAAAAAATGCAGAAATTTCACGTTCACAGAAAAGAAAATAAAGTTGCACCTGAAAATTAATAAAACAAAATTTTCTTCCAACAGGTCAATTCTAAATAAGGCACGTGCACACTACATGTTTTTCAAGTTTTGAATTATGCTTGCACATTATAATCTAGAGGAAGGTTTAAAATGACCTTTTGATACATCGAGCAAGCTTGTGGCTTTTTATGCTTAGCATGTAAAATTGGAGACAGTCCTGAAAAATAGATCAGAGTTTTATTTCCCCGATTTCATAGCTGATTTTTATGATTGAAATTGTCAATTGTGGCTGAAAATGATCCCAGGGTTTTTTCACTTTTGATTCGGTAAAGTTGGGAACAATCGCCGATGAAAGTCCCACGGAATCGGTGATAGTCGCTGACTATTCTGTAAAATCGGCTACAGTTGTCTATCTAAAAATTCTAGGACTTTTTAAATGTATTATTTAATTGATATTGATCGTCAAGAATCTAAAGTCCGGAATGTGCTTTTGATCTGAACAACACATAGATTACGACCTATACATAAAATGACAGAATTATGACACAGAATACTGGAAAGAGAATGACATTAAAGAACAATAAAGTACAAAAATTCAATAAAATAGAAAAATTAAATAACAAAATCGAAACAAAAAAACTGAGCTTCTGTTATACTTAGTCTGGTGCGAACGAAGATGCCTGGATTCCTGATGTCATCTCCTGAATTCATGCGTTGGTTCAAGCTGCTTGTTCTTATCGGGTTGTCAGGTGTCCGCGGAGGTAAGAATAAAAATGCCGGACAATCATCGAGCATCTGCCGATTTGTTTTCGATGGTCATTCCGAAGATGTTCGAAAATGTGTTCATTTGGTCCTCTGTAAAAGTCACTGATGATATTATTATTATTATAAATATAAATAATTATAAATATTGTAAAAAAGGTTTTTGATGAACGATTGTATTTTCGAAGAAGTTGATGTCGAAGCAATGATTATCCACGTGAGATCCCTCCTCTCCGTTCAGACCCCAATATATTTTTCATGAAAGTCTTGAGGTGTCGACGCCCGAAAAATAAAAAAGCCGGCAAATTTTTCAACAGAATGCTTAATAATTTCAACGTTTTTCGTGAGGAATCACGTCATACAATCAATGTGACTGCTCGGAAATTACCAAATTTTGGTTTTTATACATGTGATTTTGAACTTGGATATCCATTAAGGCCGATTTCAATCTTCGTATGTAATGCAAACATTGCACAGACTGTGGCCAAATTTACCATATTTTCCACAGTTTTTCGAATAAAATGAAATTCGAGGTTCACAAAACTGAGTCAAGTTGTTACCTCAAACATGATTTTTTAAAAATTCAATACGGGTATATCGTAGCCAATAAAATTTTTTCTTGACATACTGAGCAGGTGAAGTTCATTTTGTATCTTTTGAAAAATCTTTCACTTAGTCGGGATAAAATGAAATTTCGTTGTTTTCAAGTCGATTAGAAAAATGACAGAAGCATTTTAGAAAATATCGGCTGATGAAAGCACAACTATTTATCCAAATGAACAGTTTCTTTTTTTATTTTCATGGCATTTTTGAAAATTTTCTTGCACTTACATAAGAAATTCCGGTAGTGAACTATGAAATGCTCTATGCCAAGTAAGATGATCAGACGAGAAATCCAATTGACTCATGCTTAAAGTTTCGATATAATGAGAAAATTTATATTCATAAAAGATTCGGCGCTATGATGTTTTTACTTCTGATAGACTGTTTATTATAAAAATTCAGTATAGCGAAACGCGTACATGCACATCATGGAAACTTTGCTGAGGGTCATCCGGGTCAGGGTATCGACAGAATTTTTTCCTTCTTGATAATAAAACGAGAGGTCTTCTAAAATCCAAGCAGCACATTTTTCGATCTATATTAGTCCAATATACGAAAATATTCGCTTGATCGGAATTTTTTAAAAGTTTTATGTTTCTCTTTCGGAATATTAAAAAAAACCGTTAAACTACAACATTATTTCCATGACGACTTGTCTTCATGTCTTCTCATTTTCCTTCATCATACCAACACCACCAGGGATAAAGGTGCCATATACCATTTTTGTAAAATTTGAGATAACAAGAGTCAATATTATAGGAGATAGACAAGTTCAAACTACATATTTAAATGTGTATGTTTTTTATGTTTCTGGAGCTTCAAAAGGTTGCTACAATCAGACCAACCCAGTATGATAGCTTGAACCTGTAAAATGATATTTTTTGATTTCCTATGATTTTTAACTGGCCATTATAGGTGATTCCTTATGATGAAGGTGCCATATACAGCAAATTTAGTTGATTAGCCATGTGGAAAAAGGATCTGTATACAAATAAGCTTACTCACCGCCATAGCTAGTGTATCTTGAGTATTAACATGACTGTCATTGAACATGTACTTGCTTTGAGGAACAAACTCCAGTTAAAAAACAATTTGGCTTTTGAGAAATGAAACATTCAAGCATGTTTGAAAGCGATTTTTTCAAAACCAAAAATTCTGTATGTAGCACTTTCCTCCCCGGTAATGACGAATCAATGCTTAGGGTGTCGAATGTGCTGGAGGTCAGGAAGAATCTGTTGAAAGTCAACCTAATTCTGCTGGGGTTTAGAACCCACCGTCAAGAACCCTAACCCCCTATGTGCATGTATGTTGGAACGTTTCAGGTCCTTCAGGAAACAAAACAGATATTGGTTCCAGTATTTTTTCAATTTCGGAAAAGTTACTACGTAGTTTCAGATGTAATACTTTCATTGGCTTCGTTTTTTAGACCCTGATGACGTGGTATGTAGTATTGATATCATAAATCGGCGTGCCACTTTTTCCCGAGAAGATTTGGCCCCAGTAAAATTAATCTTTAAATCTACTCAAATAATGACTTTTTAGGAATTTTTATCTTCCAAAATACAAAAAATTGAGAATGATCGATGAGCAAAAGCGCAGGCAATTGCTAGCAACCTATGTTAGAGTCCCTCGTGGAATTCCGCCAACCGTTTTTTTCTAATCCTGGAATTTTTTTGAAAATTATCACAAGTTGATCCCTGCGATTTTGTTGAAAATTTTCACAAATTGATCAGGAAAAAATGTTACATTTGTTGATTTAAACTTTAGTAAAGACAATGAATCCAATTGTATGCAGTATTTTTCTAACGTTCATAAGCGTCAGTCATCAGTGAGTTTACTTTTTTCAAGAATTCTGCTTTGACGCAAAATTTTCTAGCAAATGCTAGACAAAAAAGAACATTACGATAAACACTGTAGATGAGATACGTGTAGAAAAACACTGGTAGGGTGTCTTTTGTAAGAGTAGTTTTTACACTACAAGAGCAACGCTTCATAGACAGGCTGAAAAAATTACTACAAATTCTAATAAGACGGACGGAGTCTGCGATCAAAATTTTGAAAATCGCATCTCAATCCCCCGTGCACAACTTTTTCTTGACTTTTTCTTTTTTCAAACAACAATTTAAGTGATGTTTGCTCGTTTAATCAAATAAAATTATTCAAACCATTCAAAAACCTTGCCATTCATCGCGTGTTAATTACATTTGACTAATGATCAAAACCGACTACAAGCGCAAACTGACTCGTTCGTGAATATCCCTATGCTTTGTCCAGCGATCGTTTTGGCGCGGCACTTGATGTTGTAGCCACCACCGCTGCACTCGCGGATGCAACAATTTTTGAACGCTTTGCACGATTGCTCCAACGGTAGATTGCCGGCTTCTCGTTTGCATTTTTCGGCGGCCTTATCTACAGGCCCGGCGACGACTAGTCCGACGATAAAGGCGGCGATGAACAAAATTGTATATTTGCACATTTTGAATCTGAAATTCCCAAACTACCGTATAATCGTTACAAATGGAGAGTTACTGTAACGAAGACGAAGATCAAATGTGGGATTTTGTTTTTACTACTGAAGCATGTTAGCCTTACCAAAGGGTTTTTTCGATCTGATTTTGACAATTTACCAAACTTCAGTTTTTGAGTGTTTCAAGTTTTTCGACGAAATTTTTCAATAATACAGCATCTTTTTTGATTTATTCGGTTCTTCAAAGCTGATAGACAAGAGAAAACACACAGAAATGTTTGTTCTAACTTTCTAATCTACAAGTTCCACGATGGTCGTATTCAAAATGGAACCCTGAGAAAACTTGATTCATTCCATCATATCTTCACGGATAATTTCCAAAATTAAGAATAATTCTTTTGAAACGGATCAATTTCACTCCCTGATAAGCTGTTCTATCAAATTTTGAGCACGGTTCTTGGAAAAATTAGCCTTGGTATCTTGATACAAATCTCAAATATTTCGGGTTGATCGTTTAGGGCTATCGTCGGACAGTTTAGAGATTGTGTCCTCAAGTTTGAATAGCATAAATATACTTTTTCGGCCAATCAATTTCAAATTAACCTTATTCCTTTCACAATTCAGAAGGAATTGAATAAAGTTCGGCCGAATAATAGTACAGAATGGAATGCTATGCCATCTTGAACCACAGCATGACAAACTATGGACACTTTTGCGAATCTATCGGACACTATGGCGAATAGAAAACTTCGATATGTTATATAGAGATAAAATGCGGAACTTACCGGAAAACAGGTGTCACGATCGAACGAAGGAACAAAACCCGGAACTCATTTTGAATCATGCTGTTTGTTCATCATAGATGAATGAGCAATGATTCAGGACGAAACTAAAATTAGAAGCCGTAGGGAATTATCACTTCATCACGGAAATGAATTTGATGGCGTAAAAAATGCTTCCTCCAATAGCATGCATGATATAAAAATAAATCTGAAGAAAAATCAGTGAATGCTTTCTTGTACCCTGATGATGTGTATGCTCGGACATTTTTTGAAGTTCTAGATTTTAGAAATTCGGAATGAAATATTTCACGAAAACTAAATTTTTTATGGTATCGGTCCTCGTGCGTAGTCTAGAAATTTTTCGAAGAAAAAGCGTCGGATTTTTAAGCACCAAAATTTTCCCAGATGTAAAATGCACTCACGAGCATGCTATTTCTACAGAAATCGCACACTTATATTTGAGGAGGATTTCCGCTGCAACTTAACTTTCTGTCTTGCGTTTGAGTTGAGCTAATGCTCAGAAACACCTTAACGGCAATGGCCTTTAAGGTTCGCTCTGCTGCTTGATGTTTACGAAAATTGTGTCCAGATTAATCTTCGTGAAAAATGCAAAGTATTGAAACCTTACATTTGTAAATCAAGTAAAATTGACATTTTACGGTAACCACAATTAATGAAAAAATCTATTTCATGGTTGCCGTGCATGCTAATCAAGTAAATTTAAAACAGCATATAAGACCCTGTCAGTGTGCCGATTTCCCGACCTCCTTTTTTTACGATGTCGAAAAATTCAAACCAAAAAAAACATAAAGCAACAAATAGAGCAGAATCGGTGCGTATAATTGTGATTTACTCAATCTTGATGTTCCATAATGATCAAGGTGTGTGCAAAATGATGCAATGACGAAAATTTTTTCACATTGTATTAAAGTGAAGTCAGTAGAATTGTTGATCTGCTTAAAATAAACCCAAAAATACACTGGGAGTTGGACCATCACAAAACATGTTCTTTTCTCCATGAACGACATGAATTCCCTGAACTTCCATACGTTTTTATTGATTCGAATGACTTTTGAGATATCGATATCGGAGACATCTTGTAAATTTAGTGTAAGCGTTGGTTATATTCCAAATAATGGCATAAAAGAATAAGCTTTGCGGTTCAGCTTTAGGGAAGTGTCGGCAAGTTGATTGTCCCCAGTCTTCAACACTTGAAATTTATAAATTTAAGGGGATGAGGATAGACATCTTCCAGAAAGTGCTCAATCTCAAAGACACGATTTCTGAGAGATTCTACCTTCTGCTCCATTGACCTATGACAAGTTGAAAATTAATAATATCTGAAAAAGGGATATTTTGAGTAGTTTTACATGCTGAGTATCGTGACAGCATTCATTCTGCGCAAAAATCAAAATTCACATAGCTACAGTACTCCAAAGCTTAGAATTTTTACATTTTTTGGCATTTTTCAGTCTGTACACGTGTTTCGAAATATCACAGCTCAGAAAAGACGTGACTCTGAAGCCAAATGTTGAATGCATGCAGAAGACCGTGCTCTATGTGCCGGTACGAAGAACACTTTCTAATCTCTTACTTTACACTTTTTATTCCAATTTAAAGTGTCAAAACCGATGTCAAAATAAAGCGAAAAAGTTCTTTGGGGCCTATTTTGGGCTTCATCCTATAGGATGCCGCAGAATTTTTTTCTTGATTTCTGTAGCCGCTAATGTCTGACATATTGTGTTAAAATTTCAATTAAATTAATGTACCGTTTTGGGAGCTGTAGGTGTCTGCACATTCTGAAAGCTGATACAAAAATGCTGATTGACTCTACTAAATGTGCCATCAACGAGATGCAGGAAAAATTCAAAACGATCAGATTAGACGAGTAAAAATAAAAGATACGAGTCCAATCACTCGAAAAATTTCATCCATCAATTTACAATGGTTGCGCAACAGGATGCCTCAGAAGAGATGCATCAAAAATTTCTCTTTTCAGTAATTTGACCGGAAAAAATTGAAGCTAAAAGTTTAATGTTACAAAATAAATGTCGGCTGTCTGACTCCGCCCTTTGTTACAAGCTGTGCGAAAGTGCTCTATAGTTGAAGGCATCCCGTCTCACACCACGTGATGTTGGCCAAACGAAAATAGAGCAAAGGATAGTGGATTGCAGTGTCCTTCCAACAAAGCAAAGAGTATCCGAATAACTCTTGCCGTTTTTCTGTAAATGGATTTGAAACAATCGCTCAATTTCTGAAATTCAATGAAAGTTTTCGAACTTTCGATTTTTCATTTGAAGCAATTCGTTTAGAAACCATCAAACCTAGACCAATGAAAATTTGCCAGGACTTCAAGTCACATTTTTTCTCATAATATATTGGCCTAGGAGGCATCCTGTGTTCCCAGAGCTTCATTGATTCGACATTTATCCAGATTCAAAAATGCATTTGAATGGCAATGCAGTGTATGCAAATGTCTACAGCTGCCAAAACGGCACATGATGATGAGATGTTACTTTCGCAGCTACTGTAAGAATGTATGAACTAAAGAATAAAAAGATAAAATTCTGCAGAATCGTAGGTGAAGGTGCTCGGGAGTGCCTCTAAGCTGGATTTTTCTTGATTTTTGCTTCTAATTTTTGACTGTCCAAACTTTCTTGTAGAGTGTAAAATGTTTGCATGTAAAACAATTAATACATCCAATTATAGTCTGTTAGTTATTTGATAATTCTACAGTATAGGTAATTAATATATCACAAGGGGTAGACAGGGGCCACCTGGCAAATACAATGATTTCTATGAAATTTTCATGAGTATGCCTTCTTCAGAGCTGTGCAGCTCCCAAAACGGTATAAAAATTTTGATGAAAATTTAACCAAAGCAGTAAAAATGCATGAGCTACAATATAAGAAAATAAAATTCTGCGGCTTCCGATGGGAAGGTGCTCGGGAGTGCCCATAAACAAAATTTTTCAATTTTGACGGCTCGTTTTTGACACTTTAAACTCTATTAAAAAGTGTAACATGAAAATATTTGCTGTAAATATTACATCAAAGGAAAGCTTATTCTCTCCTTTATAAAATGAATATTCATTTATTAAATAAGATCAATCCGATCTTGAAATATCGCTTAGCTAGCAAGACCACTGAAAAATGCAAAAAAATCAACAATTTTCAAACTTTGGCGTACTGTAGCGGCGCGAATTTCAGTTTACAAGCAAAACGAATGATACCATCAAACTCAGGGCACAAAACTACCCAAAATATCTGATTTTGAGGTATGATTAATTGTCAACTTATCATAGGGAAAGTAGAACCTCTCAGAAATCGTGTCTTAAACTCACAATGACAGCGACATTTTAGGATCTTTAGTAGGCACCTATCCAGGCATCTCACTGATAAGATGTATGCAAAAATATGTTTTAAAAATTGCACAGCTCTAGCTTTTGTGGACTCGAAGATGCTCGAAATTTCGTTCAAATTTGACATTGTTTCCCTCCTACTGATGTACATTTGTAATGTGGTAATTCTGAAAGTTCAAAAACAGTTCATTTTTTCGCTGAATCTCAAGCACATCTTTGGTACACACAGCCAAAGATACGCCGCACGTGGTGATTTATAGGTGTACTCTAGACTTTTCCTTAATTTTTTAAAAACTGCAACGAGAGCTCTTATGGATCTGACATGAGCATGAATAAATTTTTACTGTTCCTAATGCTGACTCATGAAGCATTTTTTTCGGACGACTTCTTGAACCGGTTACCTAATCAAAAAATCCGTTTTTTCGAAAATGTAAATTCAACAGTGAATCCATTAAAAGCGCACATTGAATAAAGGTTTTGTACCAATAATCAGTGTTGGTTGAAAACTGAAATGCGAAGGATACATAAAGCCTGCTGAATATTAATGTGCATAACGAAAATTACAAAACCAAATACTTGATCAAAGCAAAGAGGAACATTCAACGAAAAAATTCAATCTTTTTTAGCGCCTTCAACAGAAAGGTGTCGTTTTTATGGCGTCTATCTAGAACAAGTTTTTTCGCACGTATTGTTTCCCCAATAGAGTTCAGCAGATTTTTATGCATTGAGCTTTGGGTCGAAATCCAAGTCCCAGTTTTATGAAAAGTTTGAAACCTTGAACTGCAGAAGGTCTCAAAAATTTCTCGAAATATGCAAAAGACGTCCATCACTTGCTTGTCGGGCCACTACCAATTCTATACTACACTCATTTTGAAGCGACCGATGCGGTGGTCGGAGTTTCAGAAAATGCAGCCTTACTGGAGATCGAGAGAACTATTTTCATAAGCTTGAAATTGTTGAAAAGAGTAATCGTCAAGGAGTCTGTATTACGAAGGAACAATTTATCGAACAAAATCAACAATCCTTGCATAATTTTGAGTAAAAGTTTGGCTGCGACGTCGCCTCATCCGTCGACTATTTGAAAATGAATGGAATATATTTCCCTCGAAAATAATTGTAGAAAATGTTCCTGGCACTCGGAGCATAAATTTTTTGCATATTCAAATTTCACGCCTTATCTGATTAAATTTTTTAAAATATGTCAAAATGACTTTATTAAAAACTGACTGTACTTGACGACAGGCCAAGCAAGGTTTATCGGCAGACAAAATAACTTTGGTTCTTGTTTTTGACAAGGTTACAGTAATTTCTCACTTTTAGCAATATCACTTTAGCACTTTATCAACTTGACTTTCTAAATTTAATATTGATTTAGATTTTTGATTCGAGAATGTTTCAATGCGCAATTTGGTCCATCGTCGCCTTTGTTCTCGGTCAAAAATTCATCGCCGCCGTGCCCCTAGATCAAGCCGCCGAAACTTGCAAGCAAGAATCCAGTAGCGCACAGTTCAAACACGTCTGCGAAACGTTCAAGAACTGCTGCATCCGTCAATGCGGCGAAGGTAGCGGCTATTCGATCAATTGCTCAGTGAAATCGATTATGAAAGGCAAACCGACGTTCGGCGACAATACCGCTTGCGGCTGCAGCGGATAGCAGGCTGAAATCCGCATAAAATTAAATCAAATGTGATAGTCACATGATGTGTAGCAAAGTTGCACATAATTGGCTTGAATTTTTGGGTGGCTGTGAAAATCTTGTAGTTGATAAAGATTTTTAACTCGAGAACTTTTTCAGAAAGATGATTTGTTGTGTAATCAAGGCATTCCTATTGATTTTCTTGACATTTTTCTTGATCCTTTTCATTTTTGAAATATTCACTCGAATTTTTTTTGTATGCCATTATCATTTTTTCGTCACGTGTTGTCGACTGGAAATTCATTCCATAAAAGATAATCCGTATTAAAAAGTCAATAAAATGACTTGACACGAGGGAAAAGTTTCGATTTTAGGACAATTTGCAATTGTTTTTTTTTCAATTTTCAAAAAAAAGAGGAATTTGTATATGACAACCGCAAAAGATATTAAGATGTACTTATGCCATTTATTTCCACGAATTCATCAACATCAAGTTTATCACGCAAATGATATAATTTGTCTTCTTCCATCACTATCTATTATACGAGTCCAGGAAGCGTCGATATCGACGATCATAAAGTTCAAGTTTTTCTATCCAATTGTGAGCCAAATATTGACGAAAAAACACATGGAAACATAAATGAATACGAACCATCTGGCAGTCGTGGATGTAAATATTTTACGTTTCGTCCGAAATACACCTAATTTATAAAAGATATAGGCGAGTACTATTCCATATTTTTAATATACTTTGCCGAACCATATGTCACATCAGACTGCAAGATTGTGAGACTCAAGCAACTTCAAGGTTTGCGATTAAAAATCTTACTGCAAATTTTATGAAGAATCCTCATGGATCATCATGTTTATTGCAATCAGCCCCAAATGTGTTGTGTCCCGACACCTCGACTGTTCTATAAACTCGACAAATTAGTAAAATTCTCGTCACATCGACCAATGAATTTTTGTGAAAAATGAAATCTTTTTTGCTCTATCCCTTACCTCGACTGTGCTGCATGTATTATGAATCTCGATATGCATAATCTAATCTAATTCAATCTTTGGCAAATTTCATCATCTTTCTAGTCAATGTTGATGTTTAAATAGTCACAGCATCTATTAGGGCATAAAAATGGTTGCGACCAACTTTAGGATAGCTACTTATTCCATTATTTTTTACCCTTGTTCTTCCTTTTTCGTCCTCGAGTTTATCACAATTTCTGCATTGATAGCAATCAGTAGCTGATCCATCAGCCAATCTAACAGATACAGGTAGAAATGATTTAGCTGAGCCGTACTTTCGTATTTTAATCAATCAGTTCTTCTGTGTTTTGTATGGCTAAACTTGACCGTAATCTTCCGTTTGGGGAAAAATTCAAGTAAAATCTTTTGGTCGGTTCATGAGAAGTACGAACAATCAGACGCAATTTCTTACCAAATGTTGATGGTGTAATTATTTGAGAGAAGCCCGTGGGGAAATTATACATTTTGTAAATTTCATTTCGTAATTTTTTGTGACGTCACAACATCTGTCGAGATAACAGGACAGTCGGGGTAACGGGACACAATATCTAGATGTGGTAATTCATCACATTTACCGGAAAAAATGTGCACAAATCACAATACACTGTTCGAATCATCGTCTGAAAATGAATGTCTCAAGCGATTTGGCTATTGATGCCGATTGTCCCGTTTTCCCGACTATGCGACCCATCACCCCAACTGATGCTGGAAGAATGACATTAAAATTCCCGTTACCCCTTATTTACGCGACAAGGTAATTATGGAGTGGATAGTATGTTTATGGTCTTGGGAACAAGCTTCCTTCGTGGAAGTTTTTTAAACTGAACTCATAGCTCGGTCGGATGCATTCAGAACATTATGTAAAACTTTGGATTTGCTCGATTGAATTCGTAATGTTTGGTGCGTAAAAAACCATGATACAGAAATTTCAAGATTTTGTATTCTTGTATCCATTTTGTCGGCGGATGCCTTTTCTTTGTTGAACATCATTCATTGCGAGTTGTGATGTGAATTTGCAACATGAATATGCGAACAACTGTTATACGACTTCCCATGCGTTTGGAAGCTTGATCGCTATGGGGATCAATCGGGGATCGCTATGGGGATCAACCGGGCCCCGCATATATTTTGGTTGCCCATGAAGGATCATTCACTTCATTAGAATCAAAGTGTTTTCATGAAGATGCATGCTGAGAAATAGAACGAAACATAACCACTTACATTTTATCTTTGCCTGTGAATATGTATCAAGTTTTCATGAATTTTGCTATTTCTGCATCGAGTAAATTTCCGGAATCATTCAAAAATCTGGATCCCGATTGGATCCGTGAATGTTAAAACGCCAGAAGTATGCGAGATGCATCGTATGTAATGAAAGCTGAATATACACCTTCACTTCATACCTGTAAGATGTCCGACCAGTTGGGAGGGGGTAAACCCGAAATTTATGGAGAGTGGGTCGAAAAAAGTTGAAATTTTTCCCAAAAAAGTCCAAAAAAACACTTTTTTGCCAATTTTTTCATGTCTGGAGGGGTTGGGGGCCCAAGTTGGAGGCCCAATCACAGGTATGCTTCATTTATACCTAAAATAAGGAATATTGGTGTATATGCATGGTGAATGCAAGATCAAAGCTGTTCTCCATTTTACTTTCTTGAGGTCACTTTACATATCTCAAGGTATGTTGTATAAGTCTACGATTCTGGGTTAGAATTTATATTTTATTTAAACTGCTATAGCTGGGAATGTTGCATTAGTTCATCTGGTGCCAGACAGACAGCAAGTTTGATTATTAGGGATGACTTTGGTGACTTAGTCGGTTGACGCTATAATTTTTGTTGTCCTAATTAGTTGTGTTGATTCGACTTGATGGTCTTCGTCTGTTAATTTATGTTAGGGTCATGAGCACTGATGTTTTTTCCTCGACAAAAGCCTGGAAATATTGCATATCAAACTATAATCTGTTTTTTATAAAATGCTTCCAAATAGAAAAGTGACACAAATCAGTACGGCCGCCAAAATCATTTACATAAAGTTCTGTTCGTAAAATTTTACACTCCAAAAATTGCTAAAGGTAGGTCACACAAATTTTTAGTCCTGCATGACATTTTGTTTTTTCAGAAAATCGCAAAAATCTGAAATACTACTTGCTTTCCACTTTCATTATTTGGAAGCATTTTAAGAAAAACAGACTATAGGATCCGAAACTTAAATTTTTGAACATTTACATCAACAGAGCTTCAAGTACTAATTTTTCAGAATGTCACGCAAATACAAATTTTCAGAATCTCTTGTATCATGAAGGGTGTATCATTCATTAGGTTTTGGTTGGCACAAATCGCTTTCATTCATTCTTGGAGGGAATATTACCAGCGTATGAACTAAGGAAAGGCATACAGTTGATAGTTGTGAAGTCATAACTGTTTATTTGTTCAAGGCTCGTCTATATAAAAAAACATCTGTTTACTCACATGGAAGGTAAATGACCAAACCATCTGGCAGTCATCAATATAACCAGTGACTCCCAATTGAGGGATTCCCATGTGAGCGATTCTCGATTGAGCGAGTTCTCAAATGAGCGAATTCACAATTGAGCGATTTCCATGTGAACAATCTCCAATGGAGCAAATTCCCAAATGAGCGAATTCTCAATTGAGCGATTCCCTTGTGAGCGATTCCCAACAGAGCAAATTCCCAACAGAGCAAATTCTCTATTGAGGGATTCTCATGTGAGCGATTCCCAATTGAAGGAATCCACAAATGAGCGAGTTCTCCATTGGAAGACTCCAAACGAGTGATCGAGAATGTAATAGCACTTTCTTCAAATTTTCCTTCTAACCTTATATTTTTCTTTGTAGGGATTTCTTTTCTCTTTCTTTTTCTATGTGTATTTATCTTTCGTCTGCACTTTCTTTCATTTTATTCCTTCTCGTCATCTAAATTTTTCTTTTTTTTCTCATGATACAACACCTTACAAGTTGTCATTTTATATAACCGTAGTTTTCCGTATAATTATTGAACATTTCGGCATGCTCGAGTCATTCACCGTTGTAAGTGTGAAAATCTTCATAAAAAATATAAACAAAAGAATGTAGGACGAAAGAAAACATCACGAGAAAGGAAACGTCAATAAAAATGCAGACGCTAAGAATATGTGAAAATAGGTGAAAAAGTATTAGAAAAAGAATGAAAAAAGTGACAAGAAAAAAGAAGCAAGATAGAGAAACCAGCAAAAAAGAAAGAAAAAGAACGTGAAAAAGAACAAAAAAGAAGTAACCTGGAAAATAGAAAATATAAAAATGAAGAAGTAAAAGCAAAAACTAAGATGGATAAAATTAAATAGGAAATAGAGCGTGCCGCATTGTATAACAATTACATGGGAGAGAAGGCTAATAAAAATGAAAACTTGTAATGTATTGTTCCATGAGCAAAAAAGAAAAAAGTAGATGACAAGAAAAAAGAAAAAAGAAAATGAAAGAAAGCAGGGACAACAAAAACATACATAAACGAAGGGATAATTGTAACACACAAAACGAAATAAAAAAGAAACATGTACAAAGAAAAATATAAGGTAAAGAAGGAAAATATGAAGAAAATGTTATTGCATTCTCTATTGCTCGTTTGGAATCGCTCGATTGGGAGTCACTCACATGGGAATCGCTCAATTGGGAATTCACTCACTTGGCAATTTGCTCAATGGGGAATCGCTCACTTGGGAATCGGTCACTTGGAAATCGCTCAATTGGGAATAGACCAACTGAGCGTACTCGAGCAACATTAAGAAGCTTGCTTTTAAAAATCTATTTGCAAACTTTATGTAGAAGGATTTTGATAATGGTACCAACTTTTGTCATTTTCGTTTGAAAGTATTTTGTTAAAAATAAACTGTAATTGTTCCAATTTTTTAGATTGGAAGCAACACAGAATATCTTTCGCATTATCAAATTTTTGACAGAATCTGGACCTTGAATTCAAAATTTTAGAATCAATGATTTTACTCATCATCGCTATTTTCATACTCAATCAAAAATCGGTGGTCGCAGATGCTTTGGACCAAGCCGCCGAAATTTGTAAGCAGGAAACTAGTAGAGTAGCGGTGGAAGAAGCCTGCGATGTGTTCAAAAGTTGCTGCATCCGACAATGTGGCCAGAACGTCGGTTATTCGATCAATTGCGAGGCACGGGCCAATAGACGCCAAGGCGGAGTGACGTTCAATAAATGGTCTGTTTGCGGCTGCCGCTCTTCTTGAAATGGTGAAATTTGCATGAAATCAAGTGTGATGATAATGCGATGTTCTGTATACGATGCTGGAATGTTTATTGAATGGCGCTATTGTTCTGTTACCACGACCATACATACACATGGGGGTTTGAAGGATCTCAAGCAAATTTTGACTCACCCTCGACAGATTCTTGCTAATGCCCAGAATGGGAGTCAGAAACGCACCGGGCTCAAAAGCGCAGCCGAAAATTTCAAAAGAGCAGCAAAGTGTTTCAAAAGCACAGCCGAAAGTTTCAAAGGCGCAGCAACACGAAAAATGTATAAAAGCGAAAGTTTATTCTCAAAACTATTTTTAAAGATTCTGGGCACCAGAATTATAATTTAAATAGTCAGTCTTGTTTGTTTTCTTTTTTTGGGCTTACTAGTTCATGATTTTTTTCATTATCTCTGTACTGGACGTGGCTTTTAGTATGGCTTTCCCGGGGCCGCTTTTTTAAATAATATTTTTTCAATACTTTTTAGAGGCTTTAAAAACATTTTTTGCATACAGTGAAGCTAAATTTTGGGCTAAATAAAGTTCTGCAGGTACTCTGAAAAAGATGCAGAATAATGAAACGAAAAAAAGAGCAGAGAGACGGTGAAATGAAGTAGAAATAGGGCTAAACAGAAAGAAGGACGTAAATATAATGAAATAGAAACATGTTAATAAACCTAATCCACCTGTTACTATACTCTATTCATTTTAAAATGATCGATGCAGTGATCCCATGAAAGTAAGTTTAACACAGAAAAACTGGTATGGTTTATTACTGTAATGAATGGGATGGGGGGGGGGGGATTTTCGTTCCTGAACGGTAAACCGAACAACCGGAAGCTTCATCTCATTACCTTGTTAAATGCTCAAAATTTATCACGTAACACCCAGATGTCAAAGGTAGTCTTATGGAAATCAAAAGTCGAAGCGTGGTCTTTCTATGATTTTGACGTTCCCCAATTGTCCTGAAAATTCAGCGTTTTTCTACCGTGAAAACTGCGTATCGAATTGAACATACTTTTTTTTGTTCTCGCTGAGTCTGTGATTTCAAAATCAGTGGACTATAATCTACCTAGTCATCAAAGATATCGATTTATATTGATAGTTTAGAAGTTAAGAAGTCGATTAATGGGTTTTGAATTCATAAGTTGACGAAACAATCTCTTCCAGCCTCAAGCTCAGTGGTAGTGCGTGGTCAATGCTTCTGCGGATCATATCACTCTTGAAAGTAAACGTCGGCACGAAAATAGAGGAATGGGCCATCTTTAAGACATGATTTCTGAGAAGTTCTACTTTCCCTATGATAAGTTGAAAATTAATCATACCTCAAAATCAGATATTTTGGGTAGTTTCGTGCGCTGAGTTCCATGGTACCATTCGTTTTGCTTATAAACGAAAATTCGCGCAGCTACAGTATGCCAAAGTTTGAAAATTGATGATTTTTTTTGCATTTTTCAGTGGTCTTACTATCCAAGCGATATTTCATGATCGGATTGATCTTACTTGATGAATGAATATTCATTTTACAGAGGAGAGAATAAGCTCTCTTCTGATGTAAGATTTACAGTAAACGATTGCATATTACACTTTTTAATAGAGTTTAAAGTGTCAAAAACGAGCCGTCAAAATTGAAAAAATTTTGTTTATGGGCACTCCCGAGCACCTTCCCATTGGAAGCCGCAGAATTTTATTTTCTTATATTGTAGCTCATGCATTTCTACTGCTTTGGTTAAATTTTCATCAAAATTTTTTTACCGTTTTGGGAGCTGCACTGCTCTGAAGAAGGCATACTTATGAAAATTCCATAAAAATCATTGTATTTGCCGGGTGGCCCTTGTCTACCCCTTGGGATATATTTATTACCTGTACTGCAGAATTGTTAAACAACTAACAGACTATAGTTTGATGTATTAATTGTTTCACAAGCAAACATTTTACACTCTGCAAGAAAGTTTGAACAGTCAAAAAGTAGAAGCGAAAATGAAGAAAAATCCTGATTTGAGGCACTTCTGAGCATCTTCACCGACCATGCCCCAGAATTTTATCTTTTTATTCTACTGTTCACACATTTCTACAGTAGATGTGAAAGCAGCATAGCGATTCGAATACCCCTGAAGAGCTACATAGATTCAAAGAAAGCAAAATCCTGAAAATCGCTCAAAAATCAATTTTTTTGCATTTTTGTGTTTTTATGGAGTAGGTTCATTATATCAATACTGGAACCGGAAAAAACATCAAAAAGACCACAATGTTTCAGACATGTTGTAGAAAAACAGTGATTTATGATTCTAACTGCATTTTCATCTACTTGATAAATTTTGTCCAATTCCGTTGAGTCACTGATCTAAAATGATGATACAAGCACCCAGTCCCCAATCAATTTTCACCAAGCTGATTCAAGTCACTGATCCAAAAAGATGATACAAGCACCTGAAAGGATGATACAAGCACAAACCTCACAAGGTCTATGTCATTCACCTGAAAAAGATTAATCATGACGCTCACTGTGCGAATTGTTGCAGTAATCTTCAGATCAGAACTAAGCAGAATAAATTTTGTGTCTGTTGATCTGAACATATTAGAGTGAAAAGATAAAAAGACGTGTGCCAACCATAGATGTGCGGCCATCATATAAGGAAATTGTCTTTTAATCTTACAGCAATCTGCACTGTACCAAAGATGTAGCATACCCTGAATGGAGCAACAGAAGTATAGGAACCCCAGCCTTAAAATCAACAGGGTCTCTGCAAATTCAAAAAAACATGCGAAAAAAGGCAAAAACGCTCCTGGGATCTCAAAAACTGTTGGGCCCAAAATCTAGATATTTTGTATGTGTAATTGGGGTCAAGTTTCATTGGTAAATTTATGAGTGCGGCTAATAATCTGACATTTTCAAAATTTTACAAGAACATTAACATTATATGAGTGGAATAGTGTATATTCTCCTTTTGATGCCGATCAAGTGGCAACAGCTTGGTTTTATATGTCGTAAGGCAAAGTTTTGTTGCAATGACATCCTCATGTCATTGAAAATTCACTGATTAAATTTGGCCCCATGCACACCTACAAAATATCTACATTTTAGGCTCAACAGTTCTCAAAATTCAAGGGGATGTCATTGCCTATTTTTACAATTTTTTTCAAATTTGCAGAAACTCTGTCTATTCTAAGGCCCAGATTTGTATACTTATATTGTTCATTTCAGGGTACCCTACATCTTTGGTACAGTGCAGTTTATTGTAGGATCATAATTAATTTTTCTTAAATGATGGCACCCCCTATGTATTTGTATGACGCCAACATGCCACTAACAACCAATTGAAAGTCGTTACAGTTGAGAAGTGGTCTCCTACAGTTCCTATTGTAGTAAATTTTAGATCAGAATTGAGCCGAATACATCCCTGAAGTTTGTCTGATGAAAAAATATCAATGAAAACACATGATAAGAATATATCCCGCGTGTCAGTGTACTGCATTCTTTTTGAAATGATCGGAGCAGGGTTGGAGTCAAAATTTTGTTGAAAATTATGGAAGACTCTTTGAGTTTATTCAGTAAACTTTTCCTTCATGAAACGGGCTCCTTGATGATCACTCTTTCTTTTGTAACCATTTCAAAATTTTTGAAATTGATTTTATAATCTCTATTAAGGTTCTGTTTGCTCAAACTGTGACCAGTGCTTCGATCATTTCTAAATAAATAGAGTGTGTTAGTGGACCAGGTAACAGGAAACTATTGTCAGATCATGATCCGATCTTTCATGACATATCAACTTGACCAACTATTTTTACTTCATATTAAGATAGATGTCAGCAAATACAGCTAATAATACCCTAAAGGTAAAGAAAACAAAAATTTGTTACATCAAATTCATTTGTGTCGATTCTTGTATGTATGTATGACTGACTAAAAAGAAATTACCAAGCGCAATAAGAAAATATTTTAGTTTTCAGTAAACAATTTGCTGCTTATGTTAGCTGTGCAATGCTATTGGTAATTGCAGTATTTCCATATTCAAATTTTTGTAGATAACACAAAGTACTCATTTCTTTTCAAATAAGCCTTCTAACGAAAATTTTTCCAAGATTTGCTGTATGAGTAGAAAAAAAATCGTCAATGGTGATTTAGATTAGTGATTTGTTCCTGAGATTAGTCATGTCCCTAAATGTATATGACAAACGTGAAATGACTTGCAAATACAGGTATCAACCTGCTATTCACACCGCGGGCTTTATAATTTTTCTTTTTCAGGTGAATGACATAGACTTTGTGAGGCTTGATTAGGCGGGGGGCTTGTATCATCCTTTTGGATCAGTGACTTGAATCAGCTTGGTGAAATTGATTGGGGACTGGGTGCTTGTATCATCATTTTAGATCAGTGACTCAACGGAATTGAACAATATTTATCAAGTAGACAAAAAAGTTAAAATCATAAATCACTGTTTTTCTACAACATGTCTGAAACATTGTGGTCTTTTTGATGTTTTTTGCGGTTCCAGTATTGATATAATGAACCTACTCCATAAAAACACAAAAATGCAAAAAAATTGATTTTTGAGCGATTTTCAGGATTTTGCTTTCTTTGGATCTATGTAGTTCTTCAGGGGTATTCGAATCGCTATGCTGCTTTCACATCTACTGTAGAAATGTGTGAACAGTAGAATAAAAAGATAAATTCTGGGGCATGGTCGGTGAAGATGCTCAGAAGTGCCTCAAATAAGGATTTTTCTTCATTTTCGCTTCTACTTTTTGACTGTTCAAACTTTCTTGCACAGTATAAAATGTTTGCTTGTGAAACAATTAATACATCAAACTATAGTCTGTTAGTTGTTTGATAATTCTGCAGTACAGGTAATAAATATATCCCAAGGGGTAGACAAGGGCCACCCGGCAAATACAATGATTTTTATGGAATTTTCATAAGTATGCCTTCTTCAGAGCAGTGCAGCTCCCAAAACGGTACAAAAATTTTGATGAAAATTTAACCAAAGCAGTAAAAATGCATGAGCTACAATATAAGAAAATAAAATTCTGTGGCTTCCAATGGGAAGGTGCTCGGGAGTGCCCATAAACAAAATTTTTCAATTTTGACGGCTCGTTTTTGACACTTTAAACTCTATTAAAAAGTGTAATATGCAATCGTTTACTGTAAATATTACATCAGAAGAGAGCTTATTCTCTCCTCTGTAAAATGAATATTGATTCATCAAGTAAGATCAATCCGATCATGAAATATCGCTTGGATAGTAAGACCACTGAAAAACGCAAAAAAATCATCAATTTTCAAACTTTGGCATACTGTAGCGGCGCAAATTTTCGTTTATAAGCAAAACGAATGGTACCATGGAACTCAGCGCACGAAACTTCCCAAAATATCTGATTTTGAGGTATGATTAATTTTCAACTTATCATAGGGAAAGTAGAACTTCTCAGAAATCGTGTCTTAATAAATACCGGTGGAATAAATTCACCAAAAATGCATACCTCATATAGTAGCAAAATTAATAAGCTACTGAATGGCCCTAAGCATATTGTAATCGGTCAAGTATTCATTGAATAAGCTTAACTCAAAGTTGATCATTTCTTTCGAAAAATCGAACATTGCAAAGTGCGCCAAACTTTTGAGCTGCATATACCTTTTCTAACGAATATAACAAGTAGATTGCGAGCTTAAGTTTATGCTAATAATAAACTTCTTTGCAGCTGAATCATTTTGTTTTTTGATTTAGGCTGAGAAACGGGATATTTTACTGGATAACATGAATATTTTCAGTTAAATGTGAACGCTTTGCCGGCCAACTTCATATCACCTTTGCCCCAGTACGATTGCCTACCATTTGTTATGTACGATTTTTGCATCGATTGCACCAAATTTCACCACAACCTATCATGTGCGATCACGACGATTATGTTCGAACATGACTCTATGCATTTCGCCTACGGTGTCCGTTGCCGTTACTCGGTTATCGCGGGCAAAAAAAGCGGCATTCTGCGCCGGGTACAATTCTTGTGTATCGCTTTACAAAGATGATCCGCAAACATACACCATAAGGCCGATACAAAGGTGTTGAGGCGGCGCATGATGGACTTTGAAGCCGGTTCAGAAATTTATTTCGAGCGCAATGTGTGATATTCTCAGGGTCACCACATCGTCAAAATACGCCTTGGAAATTTTTTGAAGTAAAAATCTTCACGGTAGAAATAATAGTTCACAAGCTTTTTGTGTTGAACGGACCATGTGTAGTTTTTATCAAGCCTGTAACGGTGGTATTTCTATATGAGCTTTTCCTTACAATGGTATTTTCAGAATCATGTTCGATATTCCATTTAAAGTCGATGGTCAGATTAGCAGTTGGACGCTGACCCTACCTTTCATTTACCAGGATGAAATTGTTACAAAACTGATCTGGTACAGTTTGTCGAAAATTGAAAAAGTTTGTAGTAGGTGATAACATGCGTGGTCTGATGAGGCATGGCATAAGATCTTATTCATAAGACATGTATGCATGGGTAGTTAACAAAATTAGGACTGAACTAAACAATGTCATGGTCAGTTCAAACTCAGGATCAGTTCGTAGTCATCGGTCAGTTCATACTCAAGGCGAGGCAGGATATTTCCTACCATGTGATACAGTAGTCCACAATATTTATTTGCTACTGAGCCCGTAAATATTATGTTTCATATTTTTTCACTAGAGTTTTTGTGAGATGATTGCTGGTGATGCGTGTACGGACAAAATTCTTTAGAGAGTTGATCGTATCAGTTGGGCTAACAACTTGATAACAAGTATTTCAAACTGCGATGCAGGTTAAATGTCTTCTCACCGATTTCTATGGATTAATTCGCTTTCTGACGCTTATTTGAAAATAAATAGACTATAGTTTCAAACTCAAACAGGACAACTGATGACATCAATTTTCTATTTAAAAAATGCTCTAATCAGAACTCATTTCAGTGCATAAGCAGCTGCAGCTGTTTAGATGATGCTACTCGTCAATCAGCAAATGTATGGGATCAGGTTTGACTGTTGTTACACGGTTCCACCATTCCTTATGATATGTGATTCCACAAGGTATGTCTCTATATGTAGTGGTAGTATGTGGTGTATACTGCATGGGATAATTGTAAACTTAAAAAACAGGCTATAGATTGTAATGTTGCCCTATGATGTAGTACGCCATAGTGATAATAATCACATAATTCGCCGCTTTTCGTTAATGTATACATGAACATGAATACTTATGTAAGTACTGTTCTTCTCGGGCTGTTCTATGGGGTAACTCCGGATTCTTTTGTAATGTGGTAGTAGTAAAAGCTCAGTGACGTACATAATTAATACTTGCTATGGAATCAAACGTTTTCAGTTGGAACTTGTAACTATAATAAATTAGCACAGGTCGAAGCAGACTATTTCTTCGAAAACATTGCACAATACTGTATTTTACGCACGTTTACACTAGATGAGTTAACTGAACGAGTAAAACATTATTTTTCCGTCAAAAGGCAAAATTAGTTTTACGTCCATGGACGACGAACTTATACTTTTCACCTAGAAAACAGTCGCTTTCGCTCTTACTAACCTATAAAACTAGGCAAGTTTTTGCAAGTACTGTACATGTTCATACTAAATATACAACAGCGGGAAGAACCAAACTTTGTTTGGAAAGTTGCCGAGCCCCAGTGGCCTTATTCGTCTTTCGAATCTTCAATGACAAAAATCATGAACTTACGCAACACAATGCACAACGACTCCACTGCGTTTGTCGTGCAAATCCGGGAAAGGATTGGAAATCGTCCCAAATTTTTACCTGTTCTGTTGTTGATTCTCTTTTACATTCTCTTTCGTTTTTCTTCGATGGACCATCTCAAAACCGGCAGAAGTTTTCTTTCTGTGGGTCAGTGTTATGTAACAAGAATAATGCCAAACGAATCTTTCTATAATACACTGCTCCACATACGTGTCTTGTGTACATGCGCAGGTGAAAGTGTGCTAAATCAATTTTGGAACTATTTTATTTTCATCGGAACATTGTTTTTTGTTTCAATCTGTAAATTTACCATTGTACTGTACTTTCACCATGGGTCACGTGATGTGAAGTCTACTTCGGACTACAAAATTTATTTTAACATTTCAAGTTTGTCACTGCAAATTTATTTACGTTATATTTGTATGGACTATTACAAAATAAAATTATAATTATGATAACTTATGATTTTAGTACGATTATTTTTTAATCCGAAGCATAAGTGAATGCATCGGGGAATGTTCGCCTGTGTAAATTCTTTTAGCGATCAAGCGTCCTCAAGTATAGCCCATTTTTTTCAAAATGAGCCTCTGGAATAAATAATCAACAACCTGCTTACGTGGCCGCTTTTTTCTCAGATGGACTGTAGGAGTCATGACCCCAATTTGAAAGGAGAAAGTTTTGACTTACGATTAACCGTCATCACTGGCCTGCTGGTGTCTTTTTTTTGTTTCGACACTCATTTAAAAATGAACAGTTTATGATTGACTGACTGTTTTTCGTAAAATCAAGTCGGAAAACCATTTTATTTCAATTATATTTCTATGATGCATAAACCATTAATGGGGCCATGTTTAAATTAATTCGTGAAACATTGATTTGATTACTTCAATGTATTGGTGAACTGAGAATTTACAAATATCGAGTCCGAATCGTTTTAACAACAATGTGCTGCGACCATAGAATAGTGCTTTGCCAAGTTATCATCTAGCTTAACTTTGTTCAGTGACATGTCGTTGTATTTGAACCCCAAATACTATGCACATGTATTTATGTCGCTCTCTTGATCGATTGTCTCCGTATTAGTGTAGAGTTTGTATTCGTCGACCACTTACTTTTGACCTGTTTATCTTTTTTTCATTTTTTGTCAATAAATGTTCACATGTTTAACGCATTTTTTTACCTTAAGCTTTTACTGTACAGTGTTTATCTGATTTTTATTTTGCTGCTTTTTTACTTAATCCTCTATCTTCATTTTTTCAGTCTCTCATTTCCCCTATTACTTTTGCCGCAGGACTTTTCTTATTTTATGTTTATTCAATTCCTGTTTTATTAATTTCTATTGTTTATCTATCTGTTCAATCCTTTCGACAAACTGCCCTCTTTCCTTCCTCGTCTCATACCCGTACATTTTCTTTTCTTTTCTTTTCTTTTCTTTTCTTTTCTTTTCTTTTCTTTTCTTTTCTTTTCTTTTCTTTTCTTTTCTTTTCTTTTCTTTTCTTTTCTTTTCTTTTCTTTTCTTTTCTTTTCTTTTCTTTTCTTTTCTTTTCTTTTCTTTTCTTTTCTTTTCTTTTCTTTTCTTTTCTTTTCTTTTCTTTTCTTTTCTTTTCTTTTCTTTTCTTTTCTTTTCTTTTCTTTTTCTTTTCTTTTCTTTTCTTTTCTTTTCTTTTCTTTTCTTTTCTTTTCTTTCTTTTCTTTTCTTTTCTTTTCTTTTCTTTTCTTTTTCTTTTCTTTTCTTTTCTTTTCTTTTCTTTTCTTTTCTTTTCTTTTCTTTTCTTTTCTTTTCTTTTCTTTTCTTTTCTTTTCTTTTCTTTTCTTTTCTTTTCTTTTCTTTTCTTTTCTTTTCTTTTCTTTTCTTTTCTTTTCTTTTCTTTTCTTTTCTTTTCTTTTCTTTTCTTTTCTTTCTTTTCTTTTCTTTTCTTTTCTTTTCTTTTCTTTTCTTTTCTTTTCTTTTCTTTTCTTTTCTTTTCTTTTCTTTTCTTTTCTTTTCTTTTCTTTTCTTTTCTTTTCTTTTCTTTTCTTTTCTTTTCTTTTCTTTTCTTTTCTTTTCTTTTCTTTTCTTTTCTTTTCTTTTCTTTTCTTTTCTTTTCTTTTCTTTTCTTTTCTTTTCTTTTCTTTTCTTTTCTTTTCTTTTCTTTTCTTTTCTTTTCTTTTCTTTTCTTTTCTTTTCTTTTCTTTTCTTTTCTTTTCTTTCTTTTCTTTTCTTTTCTTTTCTTTTCTTTTCTTTTCTTTTCTTTTCTTTTCTTTTCTTTTCTTTTCTTTTCTTTTCTTTTCTTTTCTTTTCTTTTCTTTTCTTTTCTTTTCTTTTCTTTTCTTTTCTTTTCTTTTCTTTTCTTTTCTTTTCTTTTCTTTTCTTTTCTTTTCTTTTCTTTTCTTTTCTTTTCTTTTCTTTTCTTTTCTTTTCTTTTCTTTCTTTTCTTTTCTTTTCTTTTCTTTTCTTTTCTTTTCTTTTCTTTTCTTTTCTTTCTTTCTTCTTTTTTCTTTTTCTGATTGTTCAAGATATTGTATTATACTCTCCTATTGCATGATACATTTTCTAATTCATTCGCGTACAGCTGCAGACTCCATACTGTGGTTCACCTATTTATCGGACTGACCTACTAATAACAATCTACGCAGTTCAACAAATAACAACTGTAATTACAAAAATTTTCGTGAAAAGGAAGAAGTTGTATAATATTTTATATTTAGGTAAAAACGTGAAAAAAATTCTTGAAAATTTTTTGGCGGCCAAAGTTGCACGTACGTAGAAAGAAATTGTTTTTACTCATCAAAAGTAGATCGCAAAACTCTAAACAATATAAACATACAACAACAAAAATTACATGCAATTTATTCTGGAAAAATTAACGCCCGGGATATATCATCACACGACTAACCCAGACCCCGTCGGTTTTTTATTTTTGACGGTGACCTACAAGACGGGGAGTCGTACTTAGTCGATTATAGGGTGAAATTTTTAAGGTCAAAATCACTGAAGGTGGCACTGGGTTTCTGGTGACAGACACCACTCCGTAGTTCATGATGCATAGGTTTATGTCGTTTTATTCACGGGCAGTCTTAATTTTTGGGTATTGGGAGTTTGTTTACCCTTCGGAGTCAGTCACCGACTTTCGTCGCATTAGTGCCAAGTGGTTCCTTCATGGTGGAAAGATTCTTTCGATTTTCCTCTATGTGTTGAGATTCTCTGAGAAGATACTGAACTTGAACTTTCGTCCAATAGTTCTCACAGAGGTTTTTTAACATGTTATGCTTTATTTTCCTATCAAAAACACAACAAAATTGTGACGATTCGCAAAAAAATTCTGCAATACTACATGATATCTAAAACGCTCAGAAAATAGTCTGCTTGACACTGATTTGTTACCAGATGAAAAAAGGCTCTCAAATCGTTACATGTTTATTTACTCCAAAAAATCTATTGTCTACAAAATAAATGGAGACACTACATTCTACGATAAGTCACTTCTGAATTTCTTCAAAACACATTGATTCTCAGTCAACTTTGACAAAGTGTATATCATTTATACTTTCATTCTCCATCACCCATCAAACTTCGGATATCTGGAAAATCATAAGATGTATAATCAAGAAAACAAAATTCGAAATTGGATGAAATTATGTGTTTATTGTATTTATAGCGTTCTGACGCCCTGAAATTTTCTCAATATAATCATTTGCTTTTGCGATAGCATTCGTTTAATTTTTTAGCCTGATTTAATCAAGATTAGAAAAGCGGCCAACAACCGATCGGACACTTTTACTTTTTTCCGGTGATAATTTTACCAACTTTCCTCGAACAAAAATGGCCACAACGCCGCCCGATTTCCCATATTTTTTTATAACTTATCGCCCTTGAACGATATGTATATATTATTGTTATGTTAGCGAAATTTCTACCAACTTGACATCATCGTTTGTTTATCTACTTCTACAGTATTACTATTCAATACATGAACGATAACAAAATAGCTTTCGTTTGAAGAAAAAAGGGAGAGGAGCAAAATTATAAAGTCGTCTGAGGAGGCGTGGAAAAACTCGAGATTATCTGCACTGAACAACGATTACAACGCACACACACTATCGCTTTCGAAAAAAAATTTGCATAAAAGTAAGCGAATCCTATCCTGATGGGATAGTAACGTATAAGAAACAAAGGTGACCCCCTCTCACTCCCACGCTTCCGGTTTCTAAAAATGGTTTGTTGGGATCGGCTTCGTCACTGCATCCATCGATGTGTTTTTAAACTTTCTTTTGTGGTCAATTGAGCATGTTGTTCAATAGTGCTTTTGTGTATATGTCTTCCACCTATGATTCATAGCTTGATTCATTTGGTCGATTTTCGTCTTTATATAGTGACCCGACGTATGGTCATCATCGAGTTTTCCCAGATTCGGCTATAGTCTTGGACTTTCTCCTGTTTTTGTTATGCGTTTCTTTAAGTAAAAAGTATGAGCTAAAAATTAAACTGCCATAAACTCTATTCAGGCATCTGCTCCCACCATGCCATTCTGATTATTGTGTAAGTTCTATCATCTGAATCGATTTCGCGACTACTTTTTAATGGACACACTGCGGATCCAGCACAATACATGTTTTTGGAAGGTCTAGTGGGATTTCATCCCGTACGGACTGCCTATTGACTCGACACAGAATTATTGCCAACTCCAACAAATTTTGGCCGCTGTACATGTATGTATTATTCATGTGTTTCAATGGTGAATATTCGTTCCCTTGACCTGCTAACTGAAAATCTCTGGTGATCGAACTACCGACAAAGTATAGAAATACGGTGGCGGAAACTAGACACCAGCTTTGAAGCTCTAATGGCCGTATCGGCATTCCATATAAATGCGGCTGTAAAATTTTACTTGAAATTGAAATAATGACTCAAAATCTCCAGTGGCTGAATTGAAATTAAGCGTATAAATGCAGTGGCTAACGTGTGACTGATAAGTGTAGGGTTATTGGTGAGTTAAATGACATTATCATTAGAACATTGGTTGAAACACACTCCAAACTCTGACTGCTTCAATATTTGGCGGACATTCTCAATATTTCGAATGAAACTCCGTTTATCGAAATGGTTATTAGAATAGTTTGAACTTGGATCAATAAATTTCATTCAAGAAATTTTCAAATCAAAACAAATAGATGTCATTTTTAATTTTAAAAGCATTATAAGGACAGACTATAGTTAACAATTTTCATCCATTTGCAGCAACTCTGAGCTTTTGACGAGATGTGCACATTAGAACTAGAAAAGATGTACATTGCCGACTCGAAAGAGGTATTAACGAATCTGGTCAATAACTCCACTTTCTTTTCTGATTTTTAGCTCTCATTTTATTCTTTAATTTTTTTGTTCATTTGTTTATTCTTTTGACAATATTTTTTCCAACTGACTTTTCGACGAGGCGGCGAAATCATGTTACTATCTTCTCCAATAAATTTCTTTATAAGTTTGTGCCATTTGAACAAAACTTTCCATCCAATCTCCGCAGCCGTGGCTCCGAGATAACTTTCGACCGCAGATTTTTTTCATCCTACGCTTTTCTTGTGCTCTTTAGTTCGTCTGTATCGTCATTTTTAGTTTTTTGGCTCCAATCTTTCCATATTTTTACGATTTGATGATAACAATATAAAATTTTTGTATCTTTAAATTTCTAGTAGAATGTCCAAATTAGGATTTCCAAAATGCGATATAGAAGCAGCAGAAGTTAACTTCAAAGCATCCTTCCTTGAATTCCTCTTACTTGCCCACGAATCAAGATTGTCACGGAAGTGAATATCCAACGATTTATTATAAGATTTTTTTGTCATTTTGACACCAATGATTCATTATGTGCTAGTTTCTCTATTAATATCATTGCCAGAACATGGTTTATTTTCAAAATGTGTTGATATACTATACTTTGTTTTAAAACGGATAATGGATCACGTTAAGCGCTAGAAACAGATACATAGCCACTTTATCATAATGAGCAATGACCTCGCAAAAAACGTAATTATTGACAAAGTTGAGCGGACACAAAAAGAATTCTTCTTGTTCTGAACATGAGTTAATTCAGGCGCTTCAGGTACTTCAGATTAGGAAGTTATTCCAGACTCAACGAATCAATGCTTGCTTACTACGTACAATTCAGCATATCAATGTTCGAGAATACATTGTTCAGAACATGTTGATTTGTATCAAATTCTTTCAGTTCGCATTACCTTTTGACTTTCCAGTTTCGATCTTTCCTTCGAGGTGCTTGTTGAGTTTACATTACATAAGCGTTATTATAAAAATTTTGAAAAGATTGCAACATGAACGTGCTGCTGAGCACTATAATCAGCGTAAAATAAAGAGTAACTGAGGAGCTGCTTTCCTGATTCTGGTTTCATCAAAGAAACTTAAGCTACGGCTAGCTGCAGCTTAAACTGTAGCTTAACTCGATATGTCATGCAATTGCCCTTAAGGAGCAGCTCATCTGCAGTTTATTTTTTCGATATGTTTTATGGGTATGAGTTAAGCTATAGCTGAGCTGTACCTTAACGGCAATGGTATAACATATAACTTAGGTCCCTTTGATGAAACCGATCCATCTTCAATTTTTCACTTTTTAAATTTTTCTCTATTTAATGCTGTTAAAACTTTCCACCCGTATCTAAACCTTAACAACTGTTATAATGCTCAACTTACTCATCGCTTGAATCAGGTAGTTATTAAATTTTTGGAGGCCAGTAAGAGCTCAAGATTAATTTTGTGCCGAATCTCAAAAATGTGTAAGTCCAGAAACGACAATTTGTCTGAAAAGTTCTTTAACACCAGCAGTTTTCAATAGAATTCCATGGTATCAGAATTGACTAAAAGCTAGATCGTCCCTATAACTTTCGATATAAATCTTGTTTCCTAGAAATAGGATTACAGCAGTGACACAGGAAAAGCGGGTTTTGTATCAAAAAATATGACGGGTGATTTACTGTTAGTTTGAAATGCCATTTTTTTGTTGCATAATTGATTCCATGTAATTCGATGCATATTTGGCTGATGTAAAGCCCAATTTTTTATCTGCCGATTTTTAATTTAGCTCTATTTATACAAGAATAGAAAAAAACAGTTTTTTCCAACAGTAAAAGTTCGCGTAGATACTGAACGTGCTTTTTTAAGCTTCCTATGAAAATTAAAGGCATGAATAAAAAAATTAACACGTCTACACGTCACGTGCATCGCTCTGTGAAACTTTTTTTTATAACTTGGAATGCTTAAAATAAAAAATTGCTCATTTTTGAAAGAGCACTAAAAATAGACTTTTGATACCATACAAAAAGTTCAGATAGACCTGTAACTTTCATTTTTAGGGTTCTAAAACTTTTTTACGTTCATAATGATTGTTTTATCAATTTTTTTCAGCAGGGTGTCTTCACATTTTCCGTGCCACTACTTGTTCATTCATGTTGATTCAATTTTGAAATGTTCTTCTCTTAATTTCGACCCTCATCGTATCAAATGGAAATAATCCGCATTTGTATCACTTACTCTATCTCATCTAGTTTTATAATGAGAGCCAGCGGTGTACTGTAGAACTAAAACTTGATACATAGTATATGGCGCACCCTCTTCATTTTTGTCAAATTTATTTGCGCACCAACTTCTGTAAAGGTAGCGTCCTTGAGTATCAAAAAAGAAAACTTTCAAAATGTGAATGATCACTTTAGTATGTAATTTTACTCTTCTCCTCGTTCAGAATTAGGTCACCAATGTTTTATTTTTGTTGATGTGGAATTCGGTTTACTGTGGTTTTTGGGGTGAGCTTGATATTTTTATTTCATTGTTCGATTCCAAACGTGAGAATCGTGATGTGCTTAGTTGAAATTTGTAACTTATTGAAACCGAAGGTTCTTGACAAGTTCTTTACTTTTACTTCGTAGGACCATAAATTCAGAGTGCGTTTATAGTCTTGATCCTCCCAACTCAGACCGTATTTGATATTAGCCCAATACGTAAGGATCTTCTAATTTCATAAATGACGAAAATGGATATTCATGTGCCACTTTTTAGAATCAAGAGAGGCTCTTCTCTCCTACACGAGGAATTCGTTCCTAAAAAATAGGGGCCATACCAATCGATGAAGCTATGGGACTAGCATTTGCCTTTGTTTAGAATTAGGATGCATACGTAGTTTAATGAACTTGGTTCCAGGTGTTTTCACTGTGAATGGTCAGAAATCTGCACCGGGTCCTATTTTTGACGCAATGCAGTTTTTGCTCGCTTGATAAATAGATCTTGATTAACAAGTTGACTTTCGGAAAATTGATTCTCAGGGTGACCCGTTTCCTGGACTTTGCTCTTGTAGCTTGCCTGACACAATTTTCAATTTGTACTAAGTATCGATTTTTTTACAGTCGAATCTTGACTATTTTTCTTGAAATTGCGTGTGGTTAGAATACCCATTTTGTGAATTGTAAACCAAACCTTGTTTTTTATGTTTTACTTCATTTTATTTTCTATTTTCTTTTTTGTGTCGATTTACCATATTTCATTCATAAATTAGATCATTCTATTTTTGTCCCCGCACATTACCATATTTTCCCCAGCGGTTCTTCGCGACAACAACAAAATCTAACATTAAACGGACGCGTGCCCAATTTGCATAAAGCAAACTTCTTCGTTTTTATGCTCCTACTGTACGTATGTTTGGTAGACGCTTTTAAAAATATTACGTTTTATCCACATCGCGTTCCTTTGTGCTCCTTTTACTTACAGTAACCGCTACGCTACTAACCTGTTAATTTATTTTTAAAAAGAATCAATTACAAAACATAAGTGGTTTCGAGAGTTGGATTTGTCTCCAGAGGGGAGGGGTAACAAAGAAAAAGGACGCGACAGCTTGTGGATAGGTGTGCACTGTATATGGAAAAAGTGTGCTCATTTCACAGAAAGAGCATATAATGTATGATACATTAAAATTATGCCGTTTTACTAAACAGTTGTACTGTTGTGTGGATTCGCGTGTGTCACAGGGGACTATTACAAGAGTAGCATTTTCATATTGTGATCGCTGAACAATTGGAGAAAGGATGATTGGAGAGATCCTATGGCTGCTCTGCACGTAGAGTTTGCTTTTGTTTCTAGTCCTCTCTCTATTCTAGATGTCAGGCTTTGATTTTTCCAATCATTCTATCTATATTTCGCTTTTGTCTTTTTGTGAACAGATAGTATAGAGATAGCAAGCATTCTTTTATACGCTACAATTCATATCGTTGGACTGAAACGGGTATGCAGCAAACGGAAGGTGTTCGAAAAATTGACACGAACGTCGTCGAAAATCGAGCTTTTCGTGGTAAGAGGATTCTTGATTCGAATAGATTACCTTTTTCATGGATTAATGGTCACTTTTGGATATGTTTTCCGCGCCATTGGAGTTCGAAAGGATGTCATTTCTGTCTTGCGGTACATTTGGTGACCAAGTTCATCATTTCTAAGATGCCGTCACAATCATCAAAATGGAATACTTGGACATAAAGCATCACCTCATTGAGGTTTATTCATAAATATTATTCAAATTGTAGTATTTTTATTTTTGAAAAGTTCAAAGTTGAGTTTGATCCATATTTTGCCGAAAACTTTTTAAAATAAATCAAGATGAAATTTACCCTACAGTTTGTTTTTCTCGAAGTGCTTGTAGGTAATAGAGTGGAAAGCAAGTACTATTTTATATTTTTTGGATTTCATGCAAAACCACATGTCATATAGGACTGAAAGTTTGTGAGCTTACTCAACAACCCGTTATCAATTTTTAAAGTAATAAAATCCCGCAATAAAAGCTGTGTGTAAACGACTTTGAGATGGTAACTTGTTTTTGTCCTATTTGGATTTGGAAGCATTTTATAAAAACAGACATAATCCAATATGCAATTTTTCCCGTTTTGAAACTTGTCCTGAGAGTCAAGAATTTCAGTAAGGACTATGCAATTGTTATGCTGACGTTTAAATAGGGAGTTTTCGTGCTTATGACAAAAAAGTCAAATTTGTACATGTCACATTTGTCGCTCGCTCTGATGATTTTTGATGGGTCTTTTCACGCAGATTGTATTTCGCGGCCTGCTTTTTCTTGTGAACTTATTATTTTCACGGATAAATTTTGTTGTTTTCGATTCACTCAGATGCACACTGGCCTACTATGTCGGATCAGGATTTCGAAAATAATTGCGAATGCCACGTTTTAGACAAGAATTGTTTGGAAAATGATCCAAATTCACAAAATATACGACACAAAGCTCGACAATCCTTACCAAAAAGATTAACGTTTAAAAAGACCGATGAAGACCAGGAGGTAAATTTTCATACTGTAGCACAATTTCGTCCTTGGGCACCGTTTTTAAGAGGTATTGTGTAGTTTTACGGATCTACAGTATGCTGATTTTGAAGTTCTGAACTTTTAAATTTTGTATTTGCGAATATTTATTTAAAAATCGATACGGGCAAAAATCTTTGGCAGAAGCTGAGAATGGTCTTCTGACGTGTGAACACGTCAAACATCGATTTTGCACGAAATTGTAAGCTATAACACTAATATCATATTGTATTTCATGCCCATGCAGTATGAACGCGCACCAAGCGCCTGATGCACTGAATTTCATGCTACAAACGTTGGCCAAGCATCGAAGTCATTTGAAATGACACTTCGCAAACGTAGTTGAACAGAAATAATGCTCATCACATATGTTTACCGTAACCTTTATGGAATGTTGATCGCTTACATACATTAATATCTTTATCATCAAATAATTCTGAGTTTTAATAAAAAATCAAGGTTTCTGAATATTCTGGACCAATGTCAGTTTTATGCATGCGCACTTTATCTATCGTCTGTTTTTTATAAAATGCTTGCAAATTTTAAAATGACAAAATAATAACTGTGTTCATCACTCATACGAAGCTTTTATTGTATCATCAATTTGCTCTAGAATTTGCTCGCAAATTGGCAGCCCTGTTAAGATGTGTTGCCCCATAGTACTCCTTTTCCAATATCTTTTTTTTAAAGCATTTTAAGAGAAAAAAAATTATGGCAGTTTGTTCAGTGAACTTATTTGAGTGCCGAGAAAATCACATCGTTAAATTTTTGAGTAGGGTATTTTGTGAATGATGTGCACACAATCTCAGCTTTTCTAGAACCATTTCCACTTCCGCAATATTTCATTTCACGCTGTTAAATTGCGTCCTTAATGCAATACTTCGTTGCAATGACATAACGCCATTAATGCAATCACTATTAGTTATTTTGGATCAAACAGCCGTCATTTTGTGCTAGTCGGGAGTCGCATCGTTACCATTGCACAATCTGGAAAAGTCACGTAGGAGAACATACTGCACAACACTGCTCTGATCAACGGCGAGACTTAACATTCAAAAACGGAAAAGCATTTACTGGACTTGAGATTGGATATATCACTTTACCTATTTATCGATCAATTTTTTAGAGGTCAAAATGTGTTGCTTCTTACTTTCGATACTCAACGTCACTGGCAGCATCCATGCAAATTTATTTTAGGGTAAACTGTAAATATGAGCATTGATAGAACGTTTAAGAACTCTTGTAAATTAAAAAGCAGGAAAATGAATACTATCGTCAAAATTTTTTACGCGAACTTTTTTTCTGGGATTTTCCTACACAGAAGATGTCGAAGGCTATTTGAGTGAGCCTACAAATTTACACTTCTGTGTGGGAGCAAAAGAATACCAAAATACTGGATAGCACTTGCTTTCCGATTCCATATTTTTCAAGCATTTAAAAAACAGATTACAGTGTTCCTCTGTTGGAATCAAGACATCAGTTTGAAAGAGAAAATATTGGCATACGATGCAGGTTTATTATCTTCCTATGCATTTCTCCGTATTCGGAGGCTCATTTGAAATTGAATGGACTATAGAAAGTTCTGGAGAATTTTCTGACGTGGAGAGTCTGGAGTGATGCATTGCATAAAACACCAACAAGTAAGCGTTAAAAGAGCTAAAAGGTATTGCAGATAAAAGGTCTGTAATGACTGTAAATTTAAAAACGGTCGAGAATAAGCTGCCACGATAGACCCATAACTGCTAATAGGCCTACCTTCTTTAGGGGTTCAGAACTCTGACAAGCTCATTACCGCTACCGAATAAATTTTTGTTGGTAACAAAGACATTAATTTGGTGCTTTCTGGGCAAATTTTTCGTTTGATTTTCTTCATGTCTTATGCACATGACTAAAAATAGTTCAATGGAGTATGAACCTCACGGCCACACACTTCATAATATTTATAGTTTTTAACCATACACCATTTAAAAATTTAGTAGCTTTCATCGCTTCGCAAAGTTTCCCTGCAAATGTCATGAAAATGTGTGTGAGCCTCATTGATATTCATCGGCTGCTGATAATAATTTGACAGTAGCTACAGCTGAGCTGCAGCTTAATTTTCCCATGTTTTGTGTGCAGAAGTAAAGCTGCAGCTGAGGTGCACCTTAACGGCAATGGTTAACATATAGAATTGAGCTCCAGCTGTCTCTTTAATGAAACATAGTGGCGGTTATGGGCCCGTCGCGGTAATTAGCCCTACCCGAAAAGACATATCTGCAAAAATTTTTTTTTTGTTATTCAACGGCGTTTCGGCAAACGCACACAGACCACAGCAAACGGAACGACTGCAACTAAATATCTTCAAAAAAGTTCACATTCACCAGTGACCCATTCGTTTCAGTCCAATTTTTCCATGCGACGGTCCGATTGTGTAGCGGGTGGCCGACTGTACCGTCTGGCCGACCGTAGCGGCTGGCCGACTGTAGCTCATGGCCGACTGTACCGGGTGGCCGAATTCAATTTGAAATATTTTATATGTAAGTCGAACCTTATGCAAAACGTTTTCGCACGAAACTTGAATAGAATGTTGCTAAATATGCACAAGATATCATCAAAAAATGCAAGAGCGACATAAAAATATGCTAATTAACTAAAGATTTTTCATGATTTTTTAATTCATTATAAAAGCCTATATTGATTGATTCTATTAACTTTTTCTAATATATTTGTAGCAAAAAAACTATGAATAAAATATGTTAGAACTTGGCAAAAAATAGAATTTTCAAGAAAGATAGAGCAATAACAACGGAATTTCGTCCTTACTTGAGTAAATTATCTAAGGGTCATACTCTGGAATGTCTCTGACTCATTACTTTGTTCACATTAGCTTAGCACAATTGTTGCATTCATAATACACGGTTTGCAAACCATCAAATCGTCGTTTAGTTATATTCTTTCTGAAAAGTCAAAAATGATTGGGATTTGTGCGACTTTCGCACTTGAGCAACGTCGAATTTCCATGAACTGTCAACAGATATGCAGCCCCAAAATCATTTTCATTCATTTTTATAACAAATATACTCAACAAAGTGAACGGAACGAGGGGAAAAATTTCTTACAAAATGAAAAACTTTTGAATTCAAATAGGTGTCCTTGTGGGGTATGGCCCGATACCGCGAAAGGCCCGATACCGCGAACAGGCCCGATACCGCGAAAGGCTCGATCCCGCGAAAGGGCAGGCCCGTTACCGCGAAAGGCTCGATAACGCGAAAATTTTACAGGCATATGCAAAACATTTTTCGTACAAAAAAAAAAGATTTAATTAAGATAAAAAATAAAACAATTAAAAATGATAAATTAAAGATTAAAGAATTAAAGAGCTTATTTATGCACTACTGCAATGAAACTCTTACAGGTGTGGGTGGTCTGGGAGTGCCTATCTCATACATACGGATTTTAAAAAGACGCATATTAAATGAGCTTTCAAAAGCTAAAAATAGGCATACACATCCAAAAAATGTTTTTTTGCTCAAAAATCACGAAAAAGTTGGTAATTTTGAATTTAATATTCTATCGAATTTCTGTCGTTCGGATCAAAAATATGGATTTTGGTGATGTCAATCTTTATCTAAGCAAACAACTTAGGAACGCGTAGTTGTTGTAGAAGATTAAATTTAGGCGGTATGAAAAAAAATGTTTGACTTTTGTAGAAGAAAAATAAAAACGTTCCTTTGTTTTTGAGTCCTAATGAATTATCATAAAAGATACGCTACCATAGAATAATATAAAGTTTTCGCGGGAACGAGCTCCTCTACGTATAAGCATACTACAACGGTATAACATACTGAGCCTTTCGCGGCAACGAACCCCCCTACGTATAAACATACGACAACAGTATAACATATACAATTTTCGCGGGAACGAGCCTTTCGCGGAAACGGGCCTTTCGCGGGAACGGGCCTTTCGCGGGAACGACCCCCAATCGTCCTTGTGTGCTTTTACTTAATTAGCATATTTTTGCGTTGCTCTTGCATTTTTTGATGATATCTTGTACGTTGAAGCCTATATTTACCAACATTTTATTCACATTTCGTGCAAAAACATTTTACATAAGGTTCGACTTGTACATACTATTTCAAATTGAATTCGGCCACCCGGTACAGTTGGCCGTGTGCTGCAGTCGGCCATGTGCTACAGTCGGCCACCCGGTACAGTCGGCCGTGTGCTACAGTCGGCCAGACGGCACAGTCGGTCACCTGGTCTACAACGGACGTCCCATACCAAATATTTTTCACGCGCATGTTACTCGATTTTGATACAGACTCCTAAATTTCTGGACTACTAATAGAACTTTGACTCGTCTGGGAATCATTGGTGTATACTGACACTTCTTCCCTGATCTTCTACATTGGTGCAAGATGACTCTAGTTTGAATAGTGAAATGATGCATTTTATAAGAAATCCCACATCCCTGAACCGTACGAGTAATGCTACAATTGGACAATCTTTAGATGATCTTTTTACACCAAATTTGCATCATTATGGGCATTTTCTATACTTTATTTGAGCAATTATATACGAAGTCAGCAGGATAGAATCATATTCCACAAATTACATCTTTCTACAGAAGTGAAGATCTATTTGCAAGCACATAGTTGCTCACTATCATACTACATTTTGATGCTATTTTCAGGTGAATTTATAAAATAGGTTAAACTGTAGTTTGTTTTTTTATAAAATCTGGTAAGCTAAAAAATGACAAATAGGGTATTGTCTTCAAAATCATTTACGCGAAGTTCTAACTGTAGAATGTTTTACCAATTGCTTCGGCATTCACAGATGCGAGTTAGCGTTAATCGCGATTACTCACTAAAATCTTTCTAACGAATGAAACTGGAAAGTATGTACTATTCCGTATTTCCGTGATTTTCTGCTAAAGCTAATTAGGAGCTGAAAATATGCGAGTCAACTCAACTGACCTTAACAATTTTTGTTGTAAGAAATCTACAATAAAAGCTTCATTTAATATGCCTTTACCGAAGATACCTATTTTAAATTAAACACTCTTGAAAAATGTATTGTTCGACTGAATAAAAATGTCATTGCGAAAAAATCTGTCAGAGGCATTTTTGTGTGTCCGCTACCAGTCTGTTCTACACACTGCTTCGAAATGTCTCTTTATAGGGTTAAAATCGAGGAGAACATGGTCAATCGAAAAATTTTAATTTTTTGTTAACTGTATGATGAAATTTATCGTATCAGTACAGTGGTAGCAAGTTTATCGCTTTTAGAATACGCTTCCTTTTTCCATCAGCATTCTGCTGCAATTTGCAGCCGGCACGTTATTCACAAAGGAACCAGGTTCGGTCCGTTGACCGGCGCCGTTGTCGACGCCCACCACGATCAGACGCCAATCAACAAAATCGGTTGTTGGAAGGTGAGAAGGACAATTTGCACACATTGTGAAAAAGAAAAATCTATTAATAGCGGGAGCTCGTTCGTCGATTTGAAAAAAATTTGCGTAAATTTTATGTAGATTTTCGACGAAAATAATCGCCTGCGTAATTTTATCGATACAAGCGACGATAATTACAGTAATTGGATGAAATACGTCCGGATATCGAATAACGAACGGATGCAGAATCTCGTGGCATGCCAAGTATTTTTTCTCCACATCTTTAAATTTTGTATATCTTCAACACATATACAGTAACCCAAGTTTTGCACATAATTTTCTCTTTGACGCATTTTTTATTTTTCCGACAAAAAGATGACAAATTTGGAGGAGGATAATCTCGTCACTCATCAAAAACGATTTAATATTTGTAGGTCGGTCGTCAGATTTATTTTTATTCGATCAAATCGATTCCGGCCGATACAGAACTGGTGGTCTGGTATAGCAGAGATTATCAAGCTAAACTGATTAGACATTGTGCGCCGTCGGATGAACATTTCAGTCAATATTTGAAACTAATGGAGAAAAAAATTCGTAAGTTTACTGTAGAAACGAAGTTTGTAAATTTGAAAATTTTATCACTTTGTTGTAGCTGCGGAGAGTGTATCATATCTTAAACAAGAGGGGAGCAGAATAAAATAACTCGTGTCACTACATTTGTACATCTGGCGAGAGTATGGACCGATTATTTATGAATGAACATGATTTTCATTATTGACTCCTCGGTTCTCTATTTCCAAACTCGGCTGAGATGAAAAAGATATTTGCAATTGCTTCAGTCAAAAAATTTCATGTAATGTCGACTGTCTAAAAGTAGATACATTCATTTTGAAATCATAAATGCGACGGTCGAAATTTTGACAGACGCTGTTTTACTAGAGATCAGAAAATCAATATTAGGGTAAGACTGATTGAAAAAGATAATCATAAAGGAATCTGCATTTAATTTCTCGAATTGGTTCAATGAGGATTTCGTAATCTTAAATAGAAGTTGAACTGCGATCTCGCTGCATCAACCATTCCAAATAAAATGCATTATAGCTTTCACTGAGGATTTTGCACCATTTCGTCGTGCATAAAATTATATAGCACACCTGCTCAACTTATCAACAGTCTCATCTGGAGAAAGTCAGGTGCAAATGTACAACTTCGAAGTCTTCAATGTCTGATCACAAACTTATTGTGAAATTTTCAAATATCAAATTTTGTTTCTATAGAATGCACTAAAGTCGATCAGAAGGATATAGGCAGATTGAAAACAGTGTTTTCATACGGCCATTGAATCAAAGCTTTTCTTTTTTCAGATCAGCAACTCATCACGGCCGTATGCGATTCGTACAGCCCTGGCCCGATGTCCACTTCGTCGGCGGCCAGTTGTTCGGCCGCCTCGAGCGCCCAACTTTCGCCGCCCAATAGTCACAAAACGTGCCACAGCGATGACGGTTACCACAGCCATGAACAGCCGAGTGTATCACCTCCGTCAACATCGGCTTTCGACTCGAATCGAAACGATCACGCGGTTAAGAATTACAGTTCAGGTAGGTATACTGTACAATTTCGATACGTCGTAAATTGATCAGGGTCAGGTTTTCGAAATGGCCATTACCGAAAACTCGAATAAAAAAAGAAAAATATAACTTATCCTATTCTATCTAGAACACTTGGAATCTTCGAGCGATGAAGCAATCGATTTTAGCACAAAATCATCCAAATATAGACGGAAACTGAGCTCGGTCGAAAAATCTTCGATGATCAAAAATGACGACAAAATTCAACAGAATCTTTGCAGTGAAGTCGAAATCAAAAGGTTGAGAATGCCCGTAGAAACATCGACGGCGACGGTTCTTGAAGGTCCGATTTTTGCCTCCGATCGACCTGGAGTTATAAAAACGCTTTCTAGAACTTGCAGTTTGAAAGAAGATAATGTAAAGCATTCCAGACCGGTGAGGGAGTGATTTTGTTGCAAGAGATTAATTTTTAAAAATTTGCATGCTCTTTTAATTAGGATGTAAAATAACGTGCCCCTCAGAGAGCAACTACCTTTGACCTTGTCTTGCAACTGTCTCCCAGGAAATCTGCCACAATTCTGTAAGCGGATTTCGAACACAGAATATGCTTTAAAAAATTAATAGAAGTTGCATCTAAGTTCCAGTGATCTTCATCTCTTTAAAGTTGTCCTCATCCTTTAAAAATGATCCCCATAATGTTTTGTAGAAATATCCCCGAAGTTGAAAAATCCATACCAACATCTACTCAATCTCATTTTTAGTCACCAATTTTGGGTTCCAACGCCACCCCACCGCCGCCACTGATTAGCCACCGGGCAGTCAATTTTTTTAACGCTCCCTCAACCGCCGTTTCGCCGTTCCATCCCTTTACATCAGACGCGCATGGATCGAAGATTTTTTCCACGACGACGCCTAATAACGTGCCTTTGCTGATGCCGAACCGGCAATCGACGCCTTTAGATTTTTTGTTGACCTCCGGCGGTGGTGGTTCACCATGTCCCGCGTCCTCGACAACTTTTCATCACGCCAGTGTACCTTATTTGTCACCTATTTCCAATTGTTATTCGCCGCTGTTGTCCGTTTTGCATCAAAAACATTTTCCCGCGGTTGCTCCCAGGGGCTGTACGTCGCCGTTTTTGTATGCGAAATTTGGCGCTCAAGGGCCTATAAGTCCCATGGGCGCTATGAATGCCATCGAAGGTTAGCAGTTGAAGTGTGAAGTTATGTTTTCCTCAATTTTTCAACTTTGAATGATGGATTTGACCGGTGACCGGTTTCATCAACGAAACTCCAGCTGATCTGCAGCTTAGGCTGTGTAGCTTAACTCTATATGTTATACCATTGCTGTTAAGCTACAGCTAAGCTGTAGCTTAACTCATACACACAAAACAGATCGGGAAAGTTAGCACCCTAACGGCAATGCCATGACATACAGAGTTAAGCTACGGCTCAGCTCAGTGCAACTTCCAGCGTCAAAACTTTATTGAGCATTTTGGTTATCATTCGATTTGAATCGATGAGTTGTAGCTGAAAATATCGTTTTTATACTCAAATGGTATCTACGGATCGACTTGTAACCGTTCTAAGTTGAGTGTGTGTAAAAAACTGCACAATTCCTTTCTTTTCAAGCTCCTATTGCCTTGAAATCGGCGTCCGACTTCTTCCTACGGACCAATGGCTCTTCGTCGAACATCGACATCTCTATTCCGACGTCGACCATAAGGTCTTCTTTGCTCTATAAATCTTTGGACCTACCGACTGCCGTTCGCGATTCCGTACAAAATTTGATCGACAACGCTGCTGAATTGTCCGTGACGGGCGATGAATCAACGACGGAGGACGCCACCGGTCATTATTTTCCGACTGCCAGGGTTAACGGCAAAACTCGATACAAATGTTACGTTTGCAATAAAGTTTTCGGTCAATTGTCCAATTTGAAAGTTCACATGAGGACGCATACGGGTAATATTTTATTTGATAAAATTTAGACGTCAGCAACATCAAATCAACATTTTCTTAACTCCCTGTCAAATAGATTACTGTAGTCATCGGTGGGCTAGCGCAAGTTTTTCAACACTTTTCTTCAAAAAATTAAACACTAGGATATATTTGATTTAGAGTAACGTGTAAAATTGACTACATAAACTACTTTATGAGCACGACCAACATTGCAAAACATTCATTGCGAATTCACAGATTTTAATCAAATGTGCGAAGTTAGCATTTCGCAAAAACTCGTAATAAGTGTCTGAACATTTGCAGTTCTTTTTATCAGAATCTGCTACAGTCTAAATAGAACACTGTCTTTGTGTCAGCATAATAAGTAACAATATGCTTGACATAGGTACATGTTAGTATTGTCTGTTTTTCTCGGAATGCTTGTAAATTTAAGGGTGGAAAGCAAGTATTATTTCATATTTTTACAATTTCCTTTTACGCCATTTGTCGCATGGGACCGGAAATTTGTGAGTCTACTCAAACAACCCTCACATGCTACTGTAAAAGCTTTGTATAATCGATTTTGAGAGCGACGCTTATTTTTGTCATTTTTCTCTTTACAAGCGTTTGTAAAAAACAAAATATAGATTTAACCCCATAGAAAATATCGATCTGGGGTCGTCATATGGCCGTTTACGTATGGGTAGCCTAGCACTAAGGTATAAGACCCCCATCTATGGCAATTAAAAGAAGCTAAAAAAATCTGTTTGGGTAAGAAACGGTCATTTTTGACCAGAAAAAGGTCGCCAATGTATATTTAATCAATCATTTTTTAACTGCTTCTCCAACTTTTTCAATTTATATTATTCAGCGTGACCTTCTAGATTTCGGGTGACTCATGACCCCCCACATGAAAAGTGTGTCTAACCCCCACACTTCCGACCTCTGTTACATGCATGATGCCTACTGCAGCTGTGTGATTTTCATATTTTTGAAATCCCGGGTAGATTTTTTAGAACACTGATCAAAGTCATCTATAGTTCGTTTATTATAAAATGCTTAATAAAAAATAAATAAACTATATACCGATTTGAAAATCGCTTAGACAAAGGTTTAACTGTAAAAATTCCTGGAATTTCTAGTTCCATCTGACATGTGGTTCGGAAGAATGACAAAAACAAAAAATACTTGCTTTCTGATTTTACTATTTAGAAGAATTTTATAGAAGAATTTCAAGAAATACACACTATAGGAAAAGGAATCTTGGTTTATATTAAACGTCTTTTTTATTTAAAATATAGATTTTTTGGATACAGGTGTAATTTGTCATCAAATTGCTTCACACATTACGAAAAATAAACGAGACAGCAATTGAAAAAATTTTTTTTTCCACGTCAAGTTCGTCTGAACTAGACTCTGAATGTGAAACCATAGTTTGTTTTTCTCAGAATGCTTCCAAGTAATGAATAAGGAAACGAAGGACTATTTTATATTCTCAGAATTTTCTGCCAAGCCGTACGTCCTATGAAACTGAAAACCTTTCACAACACTCAACCAACAGTAACACTCAGAAATTTTTTGAGTAAAAAATTCTACACTACAAGATTCATGTAGAAGGTTTTCAAATCACCGCATATTTGTGTAATTTTTAATTTTAGAAGCGTTTTTGTAAAAAGCAGACTATAGTGTGATTGTCAGATGTGTGAATATATAAAAACTTAAAACGCTCCCACAATTACAAATTTTCGGACTACAGTAATCTACAGTATGCATGCTAATTTCCTCGTGCATGTTTCTATCGATGACTTGATTTTTCTATTCACTGAAATATGCGTTACAAAATTTTCCGTATTTCAGGCGAGCGTCCTTTCCGATGCAACACCTGTACGAAAAAGTTCACGCAACTAGCACATTTACAGAAGCACAATCTAATACATACAGGTAATAGACTTCGCGCAGAATGTGTACTTGGGTCGCTCTGACAAAGCATGACTACAGTTACCTAAACTGATTTTATTTCGGGTAGGAGTTTGTTGATCACAAACTGCGCGTGTAATAGGTGTGAAAACGCACAGTAATCCAAATTTCAGTTAACCGACTACTGAGAAATGAATGTCATATATAAAATCAATAAAATTAAATCATTAGGGACAATTATAACACTAGATATCAACTAGACTTTACTTTTTACTCCTCCAATTTTTCAGAAACGGATCCCTGGTGACTCTGACAAGTAATTACTTTTGACCAATCAAAATGTGATTCTAACAGTTCTCGTAATAAGAATTGATAAGAGAATTTGAAATGCAGTGAAATTGCATTCTTCGTTTTCAAAATTTGTACTCAGCTTACATAAAATGCTAAAAAATCAGAAAATTCCATAGTTAAGAATACTGTAGCTACACGAATTTTAACTTTCATGCAAAATACATCAAGGAACGATACTGAGCATGTAAAACTAAAAAATATACCTGATTTTCGGATATGATTAATTTTGATCTTATTATAGTCAAGGTCGAACTTCTCAAAAACTGCCTCTTAAGGACTACTCGAATACGCTCAAAAATTTCCCAGTGGTGCATTGCACAGGGCTCTTAGCGGAAAATCCTAAAAATATGAAATAGTTAGAAACATTTTAAGAAAAACATACCGTACAGTCGCTGTAATACAAATATAATTTCTCACTAGAAACAGTACGTATTTCATGACTTTCAAGGATTACTGTATCAAAATCTTCTTTCAGGCGAAAGACCCCACGGTTGTGAACTGTGCCCCAAACGTTTCAGTAGCACTAGCAACCTTAAAACGCACATGCGCCTGCACAGCGGCCAAAGGCCGTTCGCCTGCGACGTATGCCACGCCCGTTTCACGCAGTATGTGCATTTGAAACTACACAAGTGTTTGCACAACAACGACCGGCCCTACACTTGCCCGGTCTGCCAACGCAAGTACATCAGTCCGAGCGGTTTGCGAACCCATCGTAAGACTACCTCCTGCAAATGGAACGCAGTGTCGACGTCGTCGTCTGGCGTCTTGGCTACGGCGGCCGTCAAAAAGGACAATGACGTTAACGCGAAAATGGACGAAAGCGACGTTACGAGCACGACGGTGCAACTTTTGTGATGAGTTTACAGTAGAAAACTTTGCGGACCAAAGATGCGAGGGTGGTCCGGAGGACCTGCCTGCCAAAAAACTTGTGTGACTTTTCCCAATCACAAGGAAGAGTTTATGTAGCATCCAACGCTAAATCATGCCTTTCTGTGATTCAGAGTAAACCAGAAACGAAAAATTAAAATGAGAATTTTGTTTCAAGCTCGTCTGATCAGTCTGTTATTTTGGAAATATTTTTATCAGCAATTTCTCCATTGAATGAACGTAACACTGTCTTTGATTTTGGTGTGGCAGTTAATTCGAGCAGGCACTTTTCCAGACTGCACTCTTATGCTTGCATTGTATATGACTCCGAGTTTCGTAGTTACATGGCCGAATGCAAAAATACAGACGATATTTTAGGAATTTGCATCAATTATCCTGCAAACTCGGATCATTTTTCATGTGCAATTTTTTGTTTTATTCGTGAGAACCTTTGTTTTTTGTATAAATAGTGGTCACCCCGACCGAGCGCTTATTTTTATCATTTTTTGTTTGCGATTACAAAATCAACTAAATATGAGCAGCCCCGTTCACTGACACGTGATTTTTCCGATTTGTTATTTTCGAGTTTACGTTTTATTGTAGTTATTGTTCCACTTTGTGAGTATATTTATAAAAAAATTGGCTAGTACCTGTCACAAAAGCACTTTTTCCGTGAAACGCCTGTGGTTGGGTTGACTTCGATATCGAGAAAATTAGTGCTTTTGAATGTTTGTATCTTCATTTATAATTGCAAGATGTAAAGAAATAAGATTGGGTAAAACATCACTAAGGCCCAGGGGACCAATGAAAAGTGTGCACATGCTCCTTTCATGAGAATTTCTTTCTTCAAGTCAACAATATCGTTAACATAAGTTATCAACAATTTTGTGTGCACAATCTTCAGAGTAAAAGCCTATCATGAACTTTGAAATCAACAATTCACCGCCTCAGCTGTTTCCTAATTGGGCAAGAATAAAATTTGGAAACTGGCTTGATTTTCATCGTCAAAGTGTCCTTACAGTTTGAATGATTGGAAAATAGTTGACGTACTTCTACAATTATAATTTTTGAAAAATTCTGCAGAGATCTGTTACCGAATAGTAACTTCTTCTTAGAACGATCGCTCATTGCAATGAAACTGCTACAGATGAAATGTACAGCAAAGAGACATTAATTGTTTTTAAATCAGGTTCCTTCAAGTCAAGGATGCTACACTTCAACTTGGACGTTGTCAATAATCAGGATTACTTCCGCCTAACAAAATAGTTGTGATTCCCATATTAATTTTTTACGAAAGTTTCTAGGAACAGATAGGAAAAATAAGTTTTTAATTGAAGTCCACTGCAATTTTTGAGAGAAAATTTCTTGTGAAAAGCTGGACGTTTTCATCTAAGCTTAAACCTCAGGTATTCAATGAGACAGTCTGAAAAACTGCAAATCTATAGTCTGTTTTTTCAAACGCAATTTTTCCGGGAAGAGTTGAAGGCGAGCGCAACACGTGCTACACATATTCGATGCGATTTTCTAAATTATGGTAGATGGAAAAATTTTTGAGAACGTGGCAGTTTGACGACAGCACACACTAGATCGCCAAACTAGAAAAACCTATCGGCCGTTATTAGTTCGAGTTCAAACGGGAATTGTAGAATATGGACTAGACACTGAATGGCTGATAATTAAAAAATAATCAAGATTAATGAGAGAAACGCTTTGTTTTTCTTGCTGAAAGGGGAAGCAATATGTCAGAACATTAAAATTTTAAAATTCGTATTTTTACAAGTCATGACTTACTCAATTTCAAATAAATTTTAAATTTACTAAACATTGAAGCATAAGTTTATTCTCTTCATTATTAACTCTTACCATCCTGAGCTTCCGCAACCGGTAATTACGAACTAAAAACAGTCATGAAGTTGTCAGAAGGAACGCACCACCAACTTGATTACTGAATACTGCTATAATAACTGACGATAATAGTGCGCAAGTATGGATTCCGGTCTGCTCTTGGGGATCACTTTCCGAAAAAAACATAGAAAAAGGCTTTTCAGTACACGGACAAAAACCCATTAAAAGGCATGGGACGTTGAGGGAAGGACCCGTTAAACCTCTGAGACCGGCTTTACTAAAGTGGTTTGAGTCTCAGCTCGAGATTATCTCTACCACAAAAAACCTAGGTTTCAGCGGTTTCACTGACGTTGAGATCATCCTGAGCTCGAGATTATCGCGATGTCGAGATCATCTCGAGCTTGGACTCAAACTAGTGCTTGAGATTTTGGGTTTCAAACACATGCTGACATGGGTTCCAGCTCCACATTAATGTTAATCTTCCTAACGAGCAGATGTAAGTCCGAACTTTTCTCTGTTTTGTTTTTTGTTGTCAACTGTTTAAAATGTGTTTTTTGCGTTATCGATGGATAAATCGACATGTTAAGCATGAACGAATATTTCGGGATAGGACTAATCAATTACATTGGAATGATTAACAGAAAAGAACATCAAATATTTCACAATTCTTGCCACATTTTACAGCATTTTATGGTGTCTTGTCCGGCCATTATTTTTCCATGTAGTATACGAATATGTGTAGTCATGTTTTACAATTTTTGTCCATTGTTTTCCAAACAAACATCTCCTTTTGTGCATTTCGCAGTTATTTAAACATAGTGTTTTGAGTTACTTTTTGCGTCTCGAACATTTTTTCAATGACGTGCCACATTTTAGGTGCTTTTATTGTTACTGCCGAGATCATTTCGAGCTCAGGCATAAACCACGGGTTCAGCTAATCCTGTGATCAAACTTTTTAGGGAAACCCAAAAACGATAAAACCGACTTCACGCTCACTCGAAACTCAGTTTCAAGTACTTAATATCGCCGTCGGGATGATCCTCGGTTGAAGTTAACCGGCCCCTCGATATTGATGGTTGAGGGAAGGACCTAGGCCACAAGGCGAGTAGTGTGGGAAAGACTCCACTACACTAAGTTGAAAACTCCAGAAGATTTCTTAAATCGTCAGAAGATTGAGTTGTTCTGAAATCTCCTGTAGTTGTTATCCGAATAAATAGAAAATCCAAGAGGAATCCCATTAATTCCCCTACCTAAAAGTCAGGGTGTCATGAACGGTGATTCAAATATATAAAAGAACCCTAGTACAAGTATGAATCTATTTTCATCAAGTCACGTCGAGCTAGAAGTCATATAGATTGTGTAGCGGGTGGCCGACTGTACCCGGCAGCCGACTGTAGCACATTGCCGACTGCAGCACATGGTCGACTGTACCGGGTAGCCGAAATGTGACTATCCGATTATTTTTCCCTTCATAATTTTTTAATTCATTATAAAAGTTGAGACTAATTTTATTAACTTTTTCTAATATTTTTGCTGGAAAAAGCGGTATGAATAAAATATGTATGAATTCGGCAAAATTTCTTTAGCATTTTCAAAAAAGATAGAACAACAACGGAAATTTTTTTGCTTAATAATTTCCCGCTTAACAGGTAAGGTTCACGCGGTGGTGGTACTTGTTATATATGAAAAATAAATGGAGACTCTTGTTTGGTGATCCACCAAAAATAATACCTGATTTAGAAGCCAAAGATAATTGAAGCAGGATTTGATTCCAAGAGCTTCCAGACCTTAACAAATAGATACTTACCTGTGTTGGGCCCGAAAACAACGCGAAGACGTGAAGAGTTTGGCAAAACACGGGGCCAAAAAACGAACGAAATAATTGACAAAAAAGGCGACCATATATTTGTTTATTATTTGCAGCAGCATCTTTTTTTTCCGCGGCTCATTTGGTAAAAAATGGTTTTTGATTTTTTTGAGAAACTATACAAATCGAGGCTTGTCTTCTTGAATTAAGATTTTTAAGATAACTTCGAGGAAGCAATGTAGAGAATACAATACTAGGATTTCAAATCAGGCGAACGGATTCAAAATGAGAGAATAATATTAAATTATCAAACAAATAATCCAAAACTTTGTGAAAATTTGCTTTCCTCGAATGAGATTGTGCAGATAGATCAGTTCTATTGTTGTATTAACTCCGAAGTTTCATCTGGACATACTGCTTTTATGGAGTTTCCTGCAAATCCCAATGAGTTTTGCCTTGGACAGAGGCCTACTGTAGCCTAGAACTTCATTGTTTATTTCTGATAATGAGCCTCATAATCCATATTCAGTGATTGCCCACAATCTTTTCCTTTGGCATGCTACTGCACAATGACCAAGTTGCTGAAATCAATATCAGAAGTAGAATCTGAAAGTATGATTATTGTGGCTTCGGGAAGCACATTTTGAAGTTTAGGACAAAAGATTTGCAAATTTGGAACCAGTCCTTGCTCTAGGCCACTCAATATCAAACTTTCAATAAATATTTTTAATCACTCAGTGCATTACGTCTTTTAGGTAGCCTTCCATTTTGAATTTTATTTGAACCTCGAGAAGGGAAAAATTTAATAACAATGACACATTATCGATGAATAACTTTTCTATAAACCCAAATAAATAACAATTAGCATTACAAAAGCGAGTATTTTTGCCAAAAAAAGGAGAAATTTCGAGAGGAGAAATCACAAAGAATATATGGAAGAATAAGTGACCGTAGAAATCATTTTGCACGAAAAAAGAACTTACGAAAAATGATCGCAAAAAACACGCGTATAAAATCCATCCATTGCACGATAAAATGAAAATTTTTACAATAAATTTTGTAAATGGCACAAAAAGCATACAAAAGTACCAAATAAATTTTAGCAGGAAGACAAAAAAATCACACCATAATTGTTCGAACGACAACAATTGGATATTTTGTGCAAAAGTCAAAATTAGGAAGCTGTTGCTCACTTATTATCAAAAGTTTGCCGCTCAAAATTTACTCAGAAATGTGAACACTATTGACGAGGTATAAAGTTACTGTCAAGTTAGTTTACCATCTATAAACGTACGCGACTATTACACTACTGCGACTTACAAAATTCGAGAGATCATTAGAGGCTTAAAGTTTGCAACCTTCTAAACGTCCATACTCAGTTTTAATTAATCGATCCAACCGAATTTTCGTTCGTCGTAGCCATACGATTCGGCGCCAAAAGTGGGCTCGTCAAAGTTAAATGAGTTTGCAAATGATCCTAAAAATAAAAATTAGCAAAACCAAGGCGATGTGCAGTTATAAAATCGCACCTGCAGATCGCTTTTCGACAGGCATTCTTTCCTGCAAACCCAACAAACATTCTGCCACATGAGAACCATGGCTTCCAATGATTTTTGATCTAAAAACGATGCCGAAGAGTTGTTCATAAGATTGAAAGATGGTGATAATTCCTGCCGATTCGCAAATAATTCGTTCGACGGTTGTTGTAAGAAGCGTGCTAAAAAATGTTTGCTGAACTTGACGAAGGAAGGTCTTCGGGTGTATAAATTCCAAGTATGTGGATGTAATGTGCATTCACTAGCTTATAAGCTTGCCAATCAATCTTTCATGTTCATAGGTCGTATTTACCCTGAAGTTTGCATAATATGATATACAGTGTTAAGTTTGCCTACATCCAATCTCAGTTGGCAAAAGTTTATCTGGTGCTCAAACATGCATTTAACAGATAATTGTGAGTACTTCAATAACCTCAATAGAAAAAGCGTTCAACTCTAATATCGTGTGAACTAAACAGTTCTGAACTTTGATAAAATTCAACAGCTCACAGATCGAACATGGTACGAGATCAGATTGCCTTCCTGTGAAAAACTTTGCCCAAGTCAGCGAGCACTATAGAACATACGATATTCCATTTGTCCATATCTGCTTTAGTTCCCGAATCGTAAAGCGACATTTCGATTATTTAACACATCATGGAAATTTCAGTGAAAAGAGGCCCTATGGGTCTAATGGTCAATGTAACATTACACGGTAGCTATGATCTAACACTTATGATTTCAGAATTTACACATGGGAATCTTCCCTTATGGGAAAAACTTCATTCTGTCTAGTCTGTTTTTTTTCAAATGCTTGTAACGCAAAAATGCTGAAAGTAAGTACGCATGCAGAATTTCGTGCCGAGATAATATCGTTGTTGACTGTTAGGAATCGATTAACCGGCGGCTGTAAAAACTTAACTCCATAACTCTTTTAAAAATAATTTCCGTCCGATGCGAGAAATTTTCGAAGAAAATTTCGCACGGCTAAAAAAATATTCCCTCTGCGCAGAAAAAGCTAAGCAAATGACCACCGCTGAGGTGCGATGCGCCGGATTTTAAGATTTGAACTTTCCAAAGCACACCGATTGTATCACGATCTTAATTCCCGAATTTCTTTCATTAAATGAGAACCATGTGCGAAAACTTTTTTCTCATTTCCAACTTTTTTCCAAACAATTATCCCTCAATTCCGTCAATAACTTCAATTATCGCGCTTTTCCCGTAATACAGTATAGTGGGCACACGCACGGTAATTGAACAAGCAATGTGTACTTCATTTCATCTTTTTTTCGGTTACAACATTTGAAAAAAACAGACAATAGTTTTATGAGTACTGTGGCGGCATTCATTCATTCCACATGAAACTCGGTGAGCGAAGCGGTTTGAATTTTTAACACAATATGTTTAACTTTAGCGGCTAGAGAAATAAATATATCGCAGGGAGCTTCCTCGCATGGGTTTCTCGGCTTCTTTCCACCTTTTTGCCACTTTAAATAGTGTAAAAAGTGTAAAATACGGCGTTAGAAGTGTCATACCAGATCATAGAGAATTGTCCTCTACATATAATGATTATCAGAGAACATTAGTCGGCTGTGATACCGAGAAATGTCACAAAATTTATATTTCGAGTACTGTAGTACAGTACTCGAAATCAGCCTGTAAAACAATACAATATACCTGATTTTCAGGTACGATTATTTATCAACTTATCATATACATGGGCAAAGTCGAACGTCTCACGATCAGAAAGGTCTTAAAAACGAAAACCTCAGTCTGAAAATAGGTTTTGGTAGCAACAGAAATATTTCGAAGAGAATTCTTGAGGAGTGGCTTCTTTTTTGGTCACAATAATGAAGCGAGATGTACTTTCTGCTCTATACCACGTTTTGGAAGCCTATAAACACGAATGCAATCCTCAAAATTTACGTTCTAATTTTTTTGTATTCACTGTAATTTTTGTCAGGCCGAATTAGATATATACGTGAACCGTGTGAACCTGAAAGAAAGTTATGTATTCAACGCATCTTATGCGTTAATTAAATGTGAAATTTTTCCCAGTTTTTCACTAGAAGAGAGTGAATAACGACAGTTTGTTTGCACGTGATCATTATGCATAACCTTTCCGGAAATTAGTATATATTCCGAATATTTATGCATAATTTAGGCTCAACATTGAAATTTGTGACTGCTATTTGCTTCATATGCTTCATAGAGTCTGACTAAAGGGAGGTAAGGGTACTGAGGAATTCTAATGGACAGGTATAATTTCAAAAATTTTACTCTTATCTAAGACATCAGGGAAGCAGGTTAATGTTGTCATTGGCCATATTTTCTCCTTACTCTGAAATAGGACACGTGTTGATGAAAACTTCAACATCTTATGTCAACAAATCAACTCACTGTAGTGTCATCAAAAACAAGCAGTATCTTGTGAATCGTTTACACAACGATTTTACTCTAGAATCTTGTCTGGATCTTATTAACAATTTTATCTTCCACGAGTTTTACCTGAATGAGGCTGAGGGCATAAGGCTTAGGCTTGGGCTCAAGCTAAGGCTTAGCCTTGAGCTTAGACTTAGGAACTCGGGCCGGTAAAATTGTTAACAAAGTCCTTCTGTCTCAAAAACTTTCAACGGTGAGATGACAATAAACGAATTTCTCTGTATATTCAAATTTGAAGCTTATTATAAATTTCAATATAATTCAATCTTGCCATAAAAAAGTTTTTATTGAGAAAATTGATAACGGCTACAACACATGACCTTTCACACCTTCTGAAAATATTTAATGTCCACTTTCAGTCAAGAATAACCCTTACTGCGACGATTTTCAGGAACGGATCCTATCGTGAATTTTGTATTCAGAAATTATAAGCTCACCTGTCGAAACGCTGGGCAAACTGAACAAATTCAAAGTCGGAACGACGGCCGGCGAAGCAGCAGCCGCGGCAGCCGCGAACGGATTCCCCGACGCCATAAAATAAGCGGCCGAGGACGGAGAGTGGAAAGTGTGCGACGGCGCCGAACCCGTCGGTCTGTTCGGTATCAAATTGGGGATGAGCGGACGATCGTCCAATAGTCTGACGGCGTCGAAAGATCGACCGGTGTCGATTATAGGCGAGGATTTCGGATTACCGAACGTCGATTCTCTGGGAGGCGTATGGGTCTGCGAGGGGAAGGTTCTATCGGGCTGAGAAAGAGAGGAATAGTTTAATTAAAGCTATTGCATGTGACTATGAAGAAAGTTGAAATGTTAAGGCATACAGACTATTTCAAAAATACATCCAAAAAGCGAATAAACGAAAAATGAAGCCGAAGAAAAAAGGCAAACAACTGAAAACATATATAAAGGTATAGTAAAAGAATGGAGAAAATTAGATTATGAAATGGATGGTAAACGTATGGTCTGTTTTTATAAAATGCCTAGAAATCGGCAAATGACAAAAATTAGCACCGCCTTCGAAATATTTTACACAACGCTTTTATTGTAAAATTTGTTGTACTCCAAAAATTGTTAAGATCAGTTGATTTTTCTCGCAAATTTTCCTCCTTATTTGACACATAGTTCAGTATAAAATCGTAAAAATAAAGAAGTACTTACATTCCACTGTTATTAGTTACAACCATTTCAAGAAAAACCGACAATTCTTTTCAATACAACAGCAAATTTTACCTTTTCCGAATCATTTTCTGATCGATTTCCGAAATCGTCAGATATTTTACAGCCGCTCCCGACCTGTGGCGAATGGGGAACGTCGAAAAGCCGCCGACCACGACGATTGGTCGTCGTCCACATGTGCGTGCCCATATGAACCTTCAAATTGCCTGCAGAAAAAGCTACTATAGTAAAAAAAGCGTGACCGTCGAATTTTTTTCCGTATATATCACCTTTCGTCGTAAACGCCCTCGTACATATTTTACACGAAAACGGTCTGTCACCTGAAATATGGAAATCAACGAATAAAAGAATTGCGGAAAAAAATTCCGTTTTTCTAAATATTTTTAGCTGTAATTTCGTGTCCCTGCTTTGTTAAAAGATCGGCGACTTGGTATCCGCAAAATTATCAGTCGCCGAGAGAATCGCCGAGAGAGGAACAATTTCCAGTTTAAACAAGAAGTGTCAGCGAGACGTTTGTAGAATTTTGTTACGATACGGACTAAAATAGAGGATACACTGATCTCATCGTATATTTTATTTTATATTGTTCCATTTGTAATTATTTCAAAATCAATAATTTTGATGCGTAAATTTCGAATCTCAGAGAAATATTGCCTTCACGTCAAAATCCCATAACACATATCTGTTTTTTAAACGAAAATTCGAATCGTTTACAAACAGCTTTTACTGTACATTTTTTACTCGAAAATTGAGTTTGTTAATTTCGTCTTGAGATGCTCGTAAATAAAAGCAGTGGAAACCAAGTGATATTTCATGTTTACGATTTTCTGCCAAACAATATAAGACTGAAAACTCGTGAGCGTACTCAACTAATCTCTAGCAATTTTTCGAGTAAAAAATTCTGTCGTAAAAGCTTTGTCTAAACGATGTCACGAGGCTGCAAATTTTTGTCATTTTTTTATTTACAAGTATTTTATAAAAAAACACATTGTTCACTTTACGATAATTCGTCACTCTCATGACGATGATTTGTAACATTTCCATTCAATTTTGTTCATGATAATATTTTCTGATGAAGATGAATTAAGCACATTTTGTAGAGCACGAAAAAAATATATTTTGAGCATCATTTCTACGATGTGTTTTCTTACCGGTATGCGTCCTCATGTGAATTTGCAAAGCACTGGCACTGCTAAAATTTTTGTAACACAATTGGCATTGGTGCTTATTAGTCGAATTGGACGACGACGAAACGGATGAATTGGTGTTGTTGTTCAACAAAGCGTTAGTCGATGAGGCGGCATTGGACTTCAAATGGTTGGGCGAATCGAAAACAGGCGGATGGCGAGTCGTTTTTTCTTTCGAGGAAGATTCGACGACGAAAGCATTCGACGACGAAGACAAATTTTCCGTTCTGGCCCACATTTTTTGAATCGATTCCAATGGATTGGGACTGACAGGCGCCGTGGTATCAGCCCCGGCGTCTTCAGAGTCGATTCTGGATGAGGGCGAGGAATCAACCAAGTGAAATTTGACTGGCACGGGATGAAGATGGACGGGGTTGCCGGGTGGATTGTTCATTGTTGGCGAAGATGACGAAACGATGTGGTTGGCTGTAATATATAAAAAGTTAGAAAAAAGAAACGAAAGAATGGGAAAAGAGAATAAACGGAAAATGCGACAATGGAAATTCAAGTAATAAAAAGCAAAGAGAAAGAAAACGAGAAGAAATAAAAAGTAGAATAAATCAAGAGAATATAAAGAAGACAGGATGGCATATAAAAGACGAATAGAGGGAGAAAGAAAATAAAAAAAAGGGAAGAGAAGGGGTAGGGAAGGGAAGAGAAAGCAAAGGAAAAGGAAGGGAAGGAAGAGAAAGCAAAGGAAACGGAAGGGAAGGAAACGAAACAAACATAGAAACCAAAAGTAAAAAGAGAACCGTACTCATGCTTACTATTGTGCGCACGCATAGTTTGGGAAGAAATTGATCTCGCTTGTCCGAAAAGCAAATTTTTCGTCGTCAAGTTTTCGGCCGTCGCCGCCGCTTCTTCACTAACATTTGCTGCGGAAAAACTTTGCGAATGTGACCTATGATGATAGCTGCTGCGGCCTGCACCGGGCGAATAATGGTGAGCGACACCGGTGCCGATGCCCATTTGACGGTGATGAAGGTGCTGGTGGCCACCGGACGACGATGATGACGAAGAGGGCAAATCCCGGATTTTGTGCGTTAATAAGTGTTGCTTCATGTTGCCTTTAGTGGAAAAACCGCGGAAGCAAATCTCGCACTTAAAGGGGCGTTCTTTGGTGTGGCTGTTAAACGTAGAATAATTTGGTTAAACAGGCTGCCTCGAAAAACCCATCACAGTGTGAGGCATACAACTTCAAACGACTGTGTGCAGATTCAGCTATTGCATCATTTAAATCACAGTGTCATTTCAAACCATGTAGTGTTTCACACGGGGTATCAATTCAGCTACCGCGCTGTTTCAGCTAACTGTGTTTGAATTTGAATCTCCACATTCCGCATGGTAAGTAAACAATAAAACATGGAAAATCACCCACTCTGGGATAAGAATAAAAGTGATGTTTATAATTGAATTCAACTTTGAAGAGATCTTGCATTATTTGAAACCATTCCTAGGCATGGCCACATTAAACTCACCTCCTGTAATGGATTTCCAACGCACTGTAACAAGCGAAAACTTTAAAGCATATGTTGCACGTGGTGTTCGGCCGGCCGGACATCATGGCCGCCATTTGCATTGGAGTCGGTCCCATCACCGGACTGTAAGGATTGGCGGCCGGTATTTGCAAATGTCCGTTCATTTGTTGCCCCTCGTTTGTGTCCGCAAATTTTGGACGATGATGATGATGGTGAAGATCGTTCGTTTTGACCAACGGATGAGCCAATCCGTTGACTGATGACGTCATCGAGGACTCCGATTGGTCGATTTTGAAAGACGGCGGCGGTGGCGGTGGCGGTGACGTCGTACGGAAATTCGACATATTGAAAGCGAAAAATGGAAACGGATGAGTGGCCGCCGTTGTCGTTTGACAAAAATTTATTGCCGATCGATCGTCGGTTATCGCGGTTGGGGATTTAACGATTTTTCCCGCGACGCCGTTCTCCGTTTTTTTCGAAGCCAAATTTAAAGCCGACTCTTGACCGGAGAAATCGTCCGCATTAGTCGAAATTTCCAATTTTGAAAATGGGAAAAAAGCCGATCCGTGTTTTGTCGATTTTAACGGGTCGATTTGTTGCTGTAGCAGCTTATCGTCATTGTTTTTTGTTTCTTGTTTTGTTTCGTGATTGTTGTTGTTGTTGTTGTCTCGATTTTCTACTTTTTCATTGGTACGACTCTCCAAATGGCATTTCACGTGTTGTTGCAGAATCATTCCGTTGCCGAATCTTTTGTGACAAATTGGACATTGATGGCCGAGCCTGAATGTCGATCGTGTTCGATGTATACCCATGTGCGTTTTTAGGTTTCCCTGAAAAAGGCAGGGATTCTGTCAGGTTTACTGTAGCTGGCGCGTAAGCGTCATTGAGTTTCGGTGTGAAATCACCGCTTTTAGAGATGTTCCCCCTGTATGTGAAATTCAGATTATAACCACTTGACATTCACTTCAGTGATTTCGACCCAGTTTCCAAAGGCAGAGAAACCTACACAAAGCAACTGTTGAACTACAAAGGAGTAAAACTAAAAATCATATTTGTAATGATTTACTCTACGTAGCACATATGGATAAGTAGAACAAAGACAGAATATTCATTCTTCAACACTTTTTCGGCACTGTTCTGATATGTTGAGTTGAAACACAATTCTCCTACTTTTCCAGGTTCATCGTATTTAATTATGGCAGCCTATTTGAGAGAATTAGCTTGACAACTCGAATTAAAGAAAATCAAAAGTCCCAAAGAAACCTACGGCGTAAAATGATTCTTACTTTTGTAGTGAAAGCCCTTTGGCAAACCTTGCATCGGAACGGCCTATTCCCCGTGTGCGTCCTGTAGTGCATTTGTAAGGCGCTCTTGCAGCTCAATATTCTGTCGCATATCATGCACTGATTTGGATCGACGATCTTCATCTCCTTGCCGCCCATCAACTGCCGAACTTTGGCCATTTCGTCAGTGCTCGTTACTTCCATCATATCTTCCCAATCTTCGTCGTCGTCCTCCGCTTCTGCATTCCTTCTGGAATATCTGTGAGGTCTTTTATGTTTGACAATCATTCTTCGATCATTTTTGTCCTCGAATTTCGATTGACTATAATGAACTTTGTGATTCTGCGAAATCGATAGATCGATGGGGTTCGAATCGTCGAAATTGTGGCTTTGGGACAATGAAGAATGACAATTCTCTTCCTCTAATTCTTCCATTCCATCGGCAGGGCTAACAGATCGATAAGTACCGAAATCTGATTTATTACTTGGAAATTTATCTACGGATCTACTACGCGAAACTTGCGTCGGGTAACTCCTAGGTCTGTCCATCATGTCGTCCAAAAACTCAAATTTCTTTCCGACGCCATTAATATGATGTTTCAAAATGTGTACTTCAGTAATGTTACCGAACTTGCCACTATCGTCTTCTAGAATTTTAAAATCGCTAGACGTCGGCGACAAAGCTTGCGAGGAATTATTGTGCATTATAACTCGTTGGATCAACTGCAGTTGCAGAAGTTGCTGTCGTTGCAGTTCCACTAATGCCGTCTGAATTTGTGCCAAATCGTCGGGGGTCGACAAATTCGATTCTTCATTAGTATAATCATTAGCGCAACGGTTTTCCATTAGTTCATCTGCTAGCATCGATTTTTTTCCATTAGTCGCTTTATTTTTGTTCATTTCTTGAATCAAATTATCGATAAAATTGTGGTTATTTTTCAAAAATTGATCGTCTATCCTCAATCGTTGTTGTTGTTGGCGATTATTGTTCGTATTCTTCGATGAAATCATCGATCTGATCAACAACAATTTATGTATGCATTGTTCGCTGTGCAATAGGAAGGTGGTTTTTGCATAAAATTCCGTACCGCAGTAGTCGCACGTAAAGATTTCGGGCGAATTATTACTGTTGGTAGACGTTTGTGATGTAGGAAAATCTGCAAATTGAAAAAAATAAAAATCATTAATTAAGTAGTTCGGTAAAAATTCAGTCGTGCGACTACCAGGAAGCTCAGCTAGCTATTGATTCAGTAGTAGTTTCTATTAGTTCAGTAGGTAATTGGTCTAGTCCAGACTATCACTAAGTTAAATTTCCCATTTTTCAGTACTTCTAAATTTTTGTATTTCTCCCGTTTCTGACCCTCGATTGAATAAAATTCGAAAATTCGGAACTCACTGACTATTTATGATTCATTACTAGTCTAATATGATATTGAACAGATAGAATAATTTATCGATGACTCAAAATTTGGAGTACCATCTCTTAAAGATGCAGTTGTATTTCAGATAATCATCAGTTAAATTGGCGGCTTAATCTACAGTTTTCGTGTTGTCATTCAGTGAGCTGCCATAGTAACGAGGTCATGTACTAAGCTTCTTTTGATACTTTCAACAAAATTGAGAATCCTGAAGGCGTTTCAGTGACCGAAACATAGGAGCAGTCAAAGTTTCGACTCAAAGGCTGAAAAAAATATCAGGAGTGATTTGAATGCCACGGACGCCCTAATTTCCTGCCATCATGTAAAAACAAGATTTTATTCCATCTATAGTCTGTTTTTCTTAAAATGCTTGTGAATATTAGAAACGAAAAGCATGTACTATTTTGTATTTTCATCATTTCCTGCTAGCCTATGTATCGCATAGGAATAAAAGTTTGTGAGCCTACGCAACTAACCTTTACCATTTTTGAGTAAAAAATCCTACAATAAAAGCTTTGTGTAAACGATTTCGAGATGGCACTAACTTTTCGTCATTTTTCAATTTAAAAGCATTTTATAAAAAAGACCATGGAATATGCAGAAGCTTTCAAAGGAATTTTTAGCGTGGAATAACCATCGAACTTGTGGATAGATTGATTTTTTCAGTAAATGGAGTTACACTAAACATTTGAGTCTGACAGATCTATAAGACACTCAACTCTATCCTGTAGACATTCACGGAGAGCTGCTTTTTATAAATGCTTGTAAATCGGGAAATGACAAAAATTGGTATTGTCGTCGAGATTATAAACAAAGAGCTTTTACGACAGTATCTTTTCCCATAAAACTGTTGAAGCTTAGTCGAGTAAACTCGTCAATTTTTAATCATATGCGACTCATAGTTCATCGGAAAATCGTAAAAATGTAGAACAGTATTTGCTCTTCACTGTGATTATTTACAAACATTTCAAGAAAATCAGACTATAGGTTATGGAGGCGTTTATCTACCACTTTTAGTAACTTGCAGCTATAAGCTGCCGATTTGTGTGTTTACCACGTTGCTTAGCTTGTAGATTTTTTAACACACAATTTTTAACACCAACAACAACAACCATTTTTCTATTCTTGACCATTTACGCCAATTTTGGTATTAACGTGATCCGCGGGATAAGACGACTTGTGAGACATAATTCAGCTTTCTGTGGATAGTGAAATGCCCTAATGTGACATTAGAAAGATTACATCTGTCGATCAGTTCACTGTATCATATTACTACAACTTCATTAGTTGAATGGATCAGATGTATCATCGAGTGATCAACTTGTCATCCAGAACATACTGTATCAACTCAATACTGGTCGGTAACATGGGACTATCCGTACTGTAAACTTACCCAAATGATCAATTATGACTAAAAATTTGCTTTCCATAAACTTGTGAAAATTTGGCACAGCACACCTACTGTAGCGCTTTTTCCTCTTATATAAAAAAGAGCAGAGTAATGAAAAAACATCAAAAAGGAAACAAACAAAATGGATTATAATTCACTTTCTGGCGCATATGACACACGACGCATCTTCTCCTTTTTTCCGAGGAATCTCATAAAAAACCGGGACTCGAGTTATATGACGCCCCGATTTTTGCTACAAAATTTGAAATTTTGATTACCTCATTAATTATAACTTTATCGCACTCCCGGGAGGAAGAGGAGGAACACAATTTTTAGATGGCCCACCGAAAAAAATTTTACGACCATACCTTATTACTAAATTATCCCGTGACGTAAAATACCTACCTACTGAACAATTTTTAAGGAAAAAATAAGAAAAAGTTAAAAGGAAAAATGTTTCAAATTTTATATTATGCATATCATAAAATATATGAGAAGCCATTTGTTGCTTTTTCTTACAAAAAAGCCGAAAAAGAAAATATTGAAATGTTTTACTGCATCTAATGCGAATGGTCGGCAGCTTTTCGAGCTTTTCGGATGTTGCAATCTTTTAGGGTTTTTGCTGTTATTACTAGTAGATTTCAGTTTTAGAAGAGAGAAAAAAACCCAAAACCCACGTGATAAATGTCATTCCTGGAGACAGGGTATCCCATAAATCGTCATTTTTACGATTTTGTTTTCTAAGGAATGAGACTTTTTCAGACCGAAATGCATTCATGGTGATAAAAGCTAAATTATTATAACGAGAAACTATATGCAACAATTGCACGGTTGTTGAATGGAAAAAGAAGGATAAAAAGGTAAGTTACTGTAACAATAAAAGCGAAAAAAGAGCAAAATCAAAAGGTAAAGAGAATTAGACACAAAAAGTCTTCCGAATTTGAATATTTACATTGTTGGAGATGTTTGCGGAAACTGACAAAATGGAGCCCAATTAAAACCGTCAGATTCTCAAGTTTTGTTACAAGAATAGAAAACGCTTTTTGAACTAGAATCATTTAAGATCAGGATCCTAGACCGAGAGTAGGCTTACAGTGCGATACATGAATTACAAAGCTTTGAATTTTTATGAAGTTTTCCAGACTACGAGTCGGAATTGTGTATAATCACTTTGAAAATCTGGTGAGCTTCTTGACCTCAGTGAGTCATCAAATACAGTTTTCGCACTGTCACACTTCCATCAAACACGAGCGAAATTCTGTATAGCCCATCTGTATATTTATGCAAATTTCATTGTCAATCAAGGCCAAAGAGAAAAACTTAGCATTACTAACTTGATCAGCTACCGAACACGCAAGACTCCGGAATCTACATCCGGGTATCTTCTTTGACCAGATCAGTGACATTGAGAGTATAATGTACATTATAAATATTCCTGAAAAGTGGATCCTAATCTGTTCAGTTTCTTCGCCAAAGAAATCCGTAAACAAGTAATATATACATTTTTCCATATAATGACGCAAAAATACTAACATGGTTTCCTATTTACTTGGAAATAAAGAAGAGAAACAAGACAAAAATGAGGAACTAAGTTAATATCGAAAATTGGTGAAAGAAGTTAAAAACTTGAAACCATAGCAATCATTGAATACAGGATACGATAAAAAGTGCATACATTACTGTAGCTTCCTGTAACACGTTGGACTGGGGACTAAAAGTCTAAAACTTAAAAAAAACTTTATAAACAGCTCATCAGCTCGGAATAAAGAATATCAAGGAAAATAACAGTTCCGAAAACGAGTTAAAAAATACTTCTTGATAAACATTTTCCGGTAGACGTTAAAACGTGGATGGGCAAGTGTACACAACTATAAAAATGCATATTCCTCTGTAGTGTACACAAGAGCTCTGTTACTGAAATATAGTAACTATGAGGAGAAAGCTCTAATTTTTTTCCTTTAACCTGTTCAAAAAATTTCCAATTATGACATTCCGAAGCAAGTGGCCACCAAACGGTATGCCCCAAAAATTTCAACTTCAGATCACACGGATGCTTCAAAAGTAAACGTTTTCTTTTCAATACCTGGTCTCATTATAACACTATCCAATTACGATCTTCGTGTCTCTTCATATACAGTAACCGACCCAAAAAACACAGGGCCATGTGAAAACAAACATGACTTTTTGTGGTACCTATTGAAAATTAATTTCGACAATTTTGTAGAGTACCTGTAACCACCAGCCAAGCGTTGTTGGTCAAAAAATGGACGACCATCATTAAAAATATAGTAGACATCAAAATCAAACAAGAGAAGATGTTTGTTCGAAAAATTCGTGTGCTCGGCTACAGTAGGCTTTTCGTGGTATATGCAAGTACTTGGAGACCAACGCCAAATTTTCTAGGGATGCTGTATGCTCGGTTATGAGCTTATTAGGGAAGAAAAAAGCTTAGAAATATGTAAATATTATAAATACTTGAGCAAACAACCGTTTTTGGTTTATGAAGAAGAAAGTCGTGGGAAAGTGATGTTTGGGATGCCGATAGAGTTGCGGTAATTCTATATTTGGCTGAGTTTGAAATCAACCTTCTACGAAGAGGGTCAAGAATTTAACTGACAAAGGGCTCAATAATCCATCCGAAAATGTTATACTCGAAGCAAGTTGTCGTGCACCTTTGAATAACTCTAAATTTATGCGTTGTGTTGTCGACAAAATGAAAAATCTTCACTACGAAAAAGCACTTATCGCTTGGAATTTTTACGGTCATCATGATCTAAGAGTTATGAAATGTATTAAAGTTGTGAACAAGTATACGAAACTCACAGGTTTCATAATAAACTCTGGCCAAGCCGCCACAAGACTAATAAGGTTTGTGTGCTTATAAACTGATTCATCTTCTTTAAGGATTCTGCATTTCATTCAGTTATTGATTTGTCTGTTGATGTAAATATCAATATGACAATAGTTTTCATATTTGTATGAATGAATTTAGTTGGAAATTTGTCGCTTTATATTAAAGAGAAGATCTTTTTGAATTTTAGATATCAGAATCATAGCTGAGAACTATGAGTACATTGATTTATACGGTACTAGACAATCAATAAATCTGGTTGGTTGGTTCTTTGGGGGTTCCTTATTGATAATTGGTTATGAGGGTTGTTAGGCCCTCTTCGGGTTATTTGGCCACCTAATTCCTTTCTTATGGATTGGTTCACCGTTTGGTTGGCTGCTTTGCTTTCCACATAAGATCTGTTGCCGAACACGGGCTCATCTGGTACCAAAGTTGGGCCATTTGATGTCGAGTTGCATCCCTTTGCACCTATTGCCCAGCTACGATCGGAATCACTAAACAGCTGATCATCGGAATCACTAAATCGAAACTTCACAAAATTTATAGTGAAACAATACAAAGCATGATTCCACTTCTATATTCTACGCTAAAGAATATGCAACTGAGGATCATTGTAGAATGTTTTCGAAGTCTCGTGAATCTTTCGAATTCTGCATATATTCTATAGAATTGCATATGTTTCGATTAGTATGCTATTTACAAGAAAATTTGCGTTAATTTTTACTCTAGTAGTAGCTTATGAAATAAAATGAAATTTATATATGGTCCTTCTTTTTTCATATGACTATGAAGCGGTAAGAAATAAATATTCAAAGTCTGAGACACTGTTTTTTCTTCATGTAAACCATTGACCTGGCATGGAACGGTGCACTCAGTGGCGTGGCAAGGTTTTTGGTTCGGTGGTGGGGGCACATGTAAAAAAAATTTGATGGAGAAAATATAACGTTCACTGGTCAGAGCTTCGAAATAGGCCCCTTCTTCACTCCTGGAGCTTCGAGATTGGTATTTCTTCACGCCTTCACTCCTTGACTCCACCTTCGATGATTGGGCCACCTGGGAAAATGGGTGAAAGAGGGTTGCTTAATCATCTCTTCTGAAGCATTTCAAGAAAAACAGACTATAGTGATTTTATGCTGCTCCACAACTGCAAAATTTGTTCGATCGATGGAAGAAGACTTAACCATCCCGTGCGAGGGTGGAAATTTAACATTTTCAATTTCCATAAATTCACAGAATTCTTTGAATTTTTCGTTTATAACTGAAACCATTTTTGTCGCTTTTCTGAATTTACGCAACTAAATTTTTGTTCTTTCTCTTGCATTCTTTGAACTCAAAGACCTGACGTTCCGATTTCAGGGGTTTTCGCGGCACAATAGTTAGCGTTTGGGCAAAGTTACTCCAAGGAGCTAATTTTTGAAATTACGGGGGGAACGGCACATTTTTTACACATATTCCGCAATAATTTAACTGCAAGTTGTCATAATCAACACGTTTGAAATTTGGCATTTCATTTGCTGCATAAATGCACTGTTTACGCTAAACAGAAGAAAAACTAACCGTCTGATGCTAATTAGAAAACTACCAAAAAGTTAGCTAAACTAAAAATATATGCTACCGGCGTCAAGGCGTCAATATGAAAAATTTTCATATTTTTTCATGTTTGATAGCTTAAAATTGCATTTCCCAGCATCTAGATCTATCAAAAACTTCATTTTTATTTCGGGAGCACGTGTCCCGTCTGTCCCCTGGTTACGCAACTGTGCACACTCATCAGAATCATAGTTTTTTGACTTTCACATCTAAAAATTGAAGATCCTAGAAATTAGTGTAACCGTCTTGTCGAAAAATTAGTAGATCTTGTAACTCGCGTCAATCTTACTGAATTTAAAACCATTACGCCTTTTCCGTGCTGACATGCCAATGATTATTCTGCAAGTTTGGACAAAAACGCTAAGAACACAAATTTTGAGCCAATAACTACCATTTTTGAATAATTTCTTGATGTAAAGCTTACGAATTTTGATTAGTTGTGTTCTGCGAACAAATAAGCTTTGAAACTCTACGCCAAGCGCCCTTTATGCATACGACTTTATCCAGTTGTAATTTAATTTATGTTCTGGTTGCTGTCTCGTACCGTGCAGAAAAAACAAAACCTCCACATTAAACGCCTACTCACCAAAAACTTGTCCTCCAAGAGCTAATCTCAAAAATTACAAAATTATAATAAACTTGATTTTTTCTCAAACGTACAAAGGTTAACCGCCACAAGAAGAGGACATTATTATATGCCAGTTCGCCTTTGGGGATTCAAGGAATATATGCAACTCTGGAATGGGAAGCCAGGTCATAAATCTCATAAAAATGAATTATTACCTAAAATGAACTTTTTTGATGCTATTTTTCCGAGAAAGCTTGAAAGTTCGTTTTTTTCGTTCTTTCTTCTTCACTTTGAAAACTATGCCTTTATTATGCCAGTAATAATCGAATATTAGGAACGTTATATTTACTCCGAGAAAAAATTTACGACTCCCCAGTCCCCGGATATGTGCCGCGGCTTATATAGAATAGGGAGCAAAAAGTTATATTTCTACTACTTTTCTCTGAAAACGATCCATTTTTAAGCAAAAAAGACAAAATAACAGTAATTTTTCATCTAAAACAAAAATAAAATATTATAGACGACTTATTAGACCTCTAATGATAGTATAATATGCTAATCCTTTTGAACTTTAGCGCCATGGGCTAATTTTTCCCACATGGTGAACCATTATTGTGACCTTGCCCATTAAATGAATGATGGGCCCAAGGAGGCCGGAGATGACCATAGATTTCTCCACTGGAGAAAAAACGCTAATAAGTGGGCGTGAAAGCCATTTTGACGAAAACTGTTACTTTTCCGAATATAATGAGTTAGAGATATAGCTTAGAAAATTCTCTGGAGAAGGACTTGGAATAAAAATTTTTTGAGAAGATATCGGCATCGAAGTCATTCTCGAAAATTCAAAAGATAGTTAAAATGACCACAGACTGCTATTCTACTCAGGGAAGAATCGCCGAGTCCCTGGAATCAAAAAATTCAGTAGTTTTGAGTCAATTTTTCGAAGGAACGGTCTGCAGCATCGAGAGTTAATGTCTATAAATATTTCTGAGAAAGGTAAAGCTGAAGTGAAATCTTAAAAAAATAAAAAATCCAACTTTTGAACCCAAAAAAATCAAACCAAGTATTCACTGCTGAGCGGCAACTGCTGAGCAGCTAATTACTAGAATATTTTATCATTGAACTACTCGTAACTACCCGAACCACAAATGTATACTATAGTCTGTTTTTCTCGAAACACCTCCAAATAATAACAATAGTAGAAAGTAAGTAATATTTCATATTTTTACAATTTTCCGTCACGCCATATGTCATATGGGACTGGAAACGTTTTTATGTAGGAAAAAATACTGCAATAAAAGCTTTGTATAAACAATTTTAGCGATGATTCTAATTTGTATCGGTTACAATTTAGAAACATTTTATAAAAAACAGACTATAGAAACCAAGTCTGTTTATGTTTATGAAAATGATCATTCTGGATCCTAATGATGACAGAAGGAAAATTTTAAGGTCAGGTCGATACTTCGAATATGAATCTCGATTTGCTGAAATTTTCGATTCCCGTTTCTTCGTTTCCAAAAATGCCAACTTCTATTTTATTTTAGATTTGGATGCAGTGTTCGAGCCAGAGTTTCTTATAAAAATTCGTGATCATTTTTTTCAGTCAACTCAATGGTCCTTTAATTAATTCGTATGTACACTTTCCCAGAATTTCATGTCTATCTTGCAGCAAAGAAAGAGAATTGATTTTAAGAAAATAAAGAAAGCGAGATTTATTCGTACATGAATATATGAAATCTTTGTCGCGGCCCTTCATATATCTGAGCAAAGTATAGCTGAATTCGGCTGATCCACCTCCGACAAAATCCTTGGAAAATTTTTCAACCAAGCGATAGCAGATCAATCATAAATTTGCATTCTCTTATTGCGTTCTCGTCATATTCGATCAATTAAAGCTACATACAGTAAAATATATTACTGAAAGTCACGGGATCAGTATTTGAACAGCAGCATGTATCATGAAGATTTTCCTACATGTTCAATGTGGTAGCCTTAATCGAACAATCTCACTCATCATACTGAACATGATGTAAGCTATAGTTACATTACGAAATAATATTTCTTTACTGTTTACCTGACGAAAAACTCACAAAAATATGTGCAAATCGAGAAAACAAGATTGTACTTTCACATAAATGAATAAAAAAATGTTTTTTGACGTTGAAGAGGTGACAAGCATTCTGCAAAGCGTGAGAAATTTGGAAAAATATCTCTATTAACAATAAAGGACGAAAACCATTTTTTGGATTTAAAAATAAAAAATAAACGCTAATATTGTAGAAAAAAGCACTTTGCCCAACGATGAAAATTTTCAATCTGGGAATCATTGCATAATTCATAAGAAGAATGATGGATCATGCATAACTCACATTGAGTACGGAATGGGTGGAAAAAACAAGCATTTTCGACTCTAAAAACGATCATAACCAATAAATTGTGTTTTGTATATTTATATTTATATATTTATGTGTGCTTTTTCCTTCCTATTCTTATTCAAATTTTTATCATTATTATTCCATCAAGAGAAAAAATGGTTAGCGAAAATGATGCATTGATGATTACATATAAAGTTTCTGGTTTGGCCTTTCTCTCCTTTGTAGCTTAAGATGGAAAGAGAAAGCGCCCGATAACTTTCTAGAGAAAAAAGAAGAAAAAACAAGATAACAATGGAAAATCGACTGAGCGGAAAATTGATTTGTGATAGAAAGTATAAAAAATAAAAGCAGAAAAGTGAAACAATTTCCGGATAATGCAATTCTGTTGAGTTTTCTCATCTAAATAATGCTATAAGATCAGATTTTTCTTGTTCAGGGTGATGCGTGATAAGAATTAATACATAATTGGATTGAATGATTGGAGCGAGGTCAGGCTACATTTTGAAGAACGAGAATATGACTTGTGTCACAGACAAGACAGAGTAGAAAGACACAGATAAATACATCGTAATATCAGTTGAAGACAAATGCTTCAACTCTATTGTCTGTTCTTTATACTTGTAAATCGGAAAATGACAAAAATAAACACTGTGGTCGAAATCGTTCACACAGTGCTCTTAAAATCAAATGTTTTCTCAAAAAAATAGTCAACGGTGATTTGAGTATGCTCACAAATTTTTAGTTCTCAGCATTCAACTATACAAGCATTTCGAAAAAATAGCCTGTAGTTCTGGGTAGACATAAATCTTCTTTTGCAAAAAGCTTTTCAAACAACGATGAACAATTTATTTCTAAGCTCTAGCGGCAATCGGATTTCAAACTATAGACTGCCTTATTTTAAAGTGGTTCTAAATTAAAAAATGACAAAACTCGTCAAAATCATCTACTGAAGCTTTACCATAGAATTTTTCACAAAAAAAACTGTTGAAGACAGGCAGAGTGAGCTCACAAATTTTCAGCTTTATATCATGCATGGTTTAGCAGAAAATAAATTCGAAATAGTACGTACTTGTGTTACAGTTTCATTATTTTAGAAGTTTCAAGAAAAACGGAATACAGATTCCGCAAATCGTCCTGTATTCAAATGATAATCAAAGAGATTTTCCAGACAGAAATTATCAGTTTGCCTTAAAAATTCTTTTCTGGAACTTCAATCGATGACATTTACCAACTACTTTCGGATCATGAAATTTTTTCATATGTAAGCATGTTCCAAACTACAGTATGTTCCAAAAAGAAGCATTGTGTCGCAACTTGGCGCCTGTCTCACTTTGGCGTCCACCTTACTTTGGCGTGTTAATTTGGCACCCGTCTCACTTTGGAGCTCGATTTACTCTGACGTCTTGTCTGACTTTGATGCCAACCTTACTTTGGCGCCCGTCTTACCTTGGTGCCATTATTTCCTGGTATTTAAGCGATTTCTTTTCATCTATGCACATTTTACACGCAGTTTTACATCACCATAATGGCCATAAATAGCTTATGACACCCTGGATGGCCTAAGACTAAGCCTAAGCCTAAGCCTCACCCAACATTCCTCGTGCCAAATATGATTTTCTGCAAACGTCGTGCTGATGTAGAAAATGCTGCGAATTTCGCTGCTCTTCTGTTTGAAATTCAGCCTTACTTACGATATGTCAAATGCTTATTAGGATAGTCATAAAATTGAATATAATTCAGTTTGACAATAAAACAATATGGTGGTAATCGTCTCTTTCTCAAGTAAATGATTGGAATGAGTGTGTTTAAATCAAATAGCAGAGTAGGATGGGGCGCCAAGGTAAAACATACAAGAAAGATGATTACTAAACGATGGGCGCCAAAGTGAAAAGGGCGCAGAAGTAGGATTTTATCTTTTTTATATGGTCAATCTTCTTGGCTTCACATTTTCAGTGGTTTTTTATCCTGCTTTTAATACTACAACAGGGAATCGCCTGTTTTTAGATTATCCTGTTTTTAGTCCTACAACAGGGAATCGAATATGAACACTATGAGATTTTAACGCGTTCAAATTCTGGGACATGGATCACTTCTGATCATTCAGAAGCAGTAATGTTGTAAATTAAACTGCCAATTGGATTACGTATCAAAACAAATATAAGCAAGCCCGTTTTTCTGAAATCTTTTAGAAATCTGTTACTCGCACTTTCTCGTGAATTAATTTGTTCATTTGCTCATTTTCGATTGAATTTATTTGTGCTGATGATAACATATAAGCTGCGATTCACACGTGTGTATCTCCAGATTACCTTGATTCTAGAAAGAGTAAGATGAGCAACTTTTGAAATAGATTTTTATGAAATTTTCTGAACTCACACTACAATTGGAATAAAGTCGGTAGATAGTACGAATCAAATAATGTCGGCAAATTACGGCTGCCAACATCCGATGAATGGTCGTTAATACTTCAACAATACCAAAGAAAAATGATCATTTTGAACATTTTTTCTAGACAAAAAAGCCTGAATTTTCGTGAAGTTTTGTAGCTAACGGACCTCTAGCAGTGCCATAAAAACTATTTTTATACTGGTGAGTCCAGCCAAATGTGATCCTAGACAAGTCTATATTATTGTAATTCATGTAATCAAGTATCCGTTAGACTAATTTTGAAGTTTATTTAATTTGTTTTGTGCAAGTCTCGTCACGTGTCTGCCAGTGTAAATTATGAAATAATAATGGGATACTACAGTGTTATCCATATAAGAACATTTGGTATCTTCTTATACAAACACCGCAAAGTTCGGTGAACTTTAAATACTTACAATCTTAAAACGATATATTAGATTGAAACAGGAAACCTTTCTGACATCGGGAGTTCTACTCAATGCAATTTTTCACCTGGCTTCGTATGGTCCACGTTTTTTCTCTCAGTTTTTTAGCACATTGATACTTATTTCAAACATAAACGGGTTCTATCGGCAAAATTGATTACTGTAACCTTACTTATGCAGGTATGTGCTGTAAAATGCACAATGGCATCCATAATTAAAGAATTAACACTTCAGGTATTATTCCCCATAGTGTAAACAATCCAAAGGGGAAAGAAGAATACCAGTGTTAAATTATGCCCAGATAACATGTATTCTTCCAGAATTTACACCGTGAGACCCTCCACCGGTAAAAAATGCAGCATTTATAAACAAGCGTCCCATATATATCATGGTTAATGGGAATGTCTCTTATTTCATCATGTTTCATACACTTGACCATATGGCTCTAAATTGGTTTTGATACAAAAATCATAGATTTCTGGCCGAAAAGCCACCGTTTCAAGCAATCATCAGGGATAGCAGTGGGCCCATTATAAACTTTACGACATCCATTAAAAACAACCCGGCTTTGATACATAATATGAAAAGCTTATGACACATGAAATTTGCAATTATTCGCCATATGGGCAAACCAGGAAATTAAAACGGAGAGGAAAAAATAATATTTTCCTCGACTAAGGAAGACTTTTTTGGAGTGAGAGTGAGAGAGAGAGAGAGAAAGAAAGAGAAAGCTTTAATCAGATTACATAATTCAATATGTATAGGAAAATGCATGGAAAAATGTATGCATATGCATGCACGATTATTTTTCTCATTATTCCGACCGCATAAATTAATTATATGCATAAAAATATAAAATGCATACGCGAAACATATTAGTGTCATTTTCGCTGTATGATTATCATTATGGCTACGCTTACATTATTACATCATGCGACTTTGTTCTATCAAAATGATGGCCTGCCTTGTCAATAATATTTCTACTGTAATATACAGTAAGAGGCATAATTTATTGTTTTCAGCTAAAAGCGAAAGCTGCTGCTTTTGCTGCTGCTTGTAATACCAATCAGCTTATTTATTATATTACCTTGTTATTTTTATGTATTTTCCATTTATATGCCTCGTTGCATCTGCGCTGCTACATTTATGATGGCCATTTTTTATAACGCAAATGATCATATTATGCAGCCTCAATATGTATAAAATATGTCCCACATACAGTAAAACGCGAATAAAATTACAATCGGGTTAGGCGGCGTACGGTGGTGAAAAGAAGAAATATTGAAATGCGCGTTTTTGCTGCATTGAAATTCAATTATTGTAAGAGATGCGATTTTGGTACTTGTGCATAATACTGAGTAAAAGCTAGTTTTTTGTATGTTCAAAAATTTTTTGCGAACCTATGCTATAAAAAAGACACAAAAAGAACTATTTGTGGTGAATTTGACCTCTACCAAAAGTTTAAATCAGTTTATTTCACGAGGTAGTAACGTGAAAAGATAAGTCTTGAACAATTTTCAACTGTCAGAATCTTTCTTATCATACCCTTTTTTAAAATGTTTTTGTGAAGATGAGACCTTTTTGGGAGTATGTTGAAGAAGGGTGGGCGATAGACTTTCTTCTAATTCCTATGAAATACTTTGTTTTGCCTCTGACAATCTATTGACGTGCTTTCTTTTTGTTTCTCCTTTTGCCGACTTTAGAAAGTAATTATCTTCCTTGAACAAAATCGGAGCATCTTACAAAAGTGGAAAGTAGGCGCTGCACGACCCCTGACCAGATATCAGTGTGAGAGGTTTCCGATTTTTACCTCACGCTAAAATTTGCGATGAATTTTTTCTTTAAAATAATGCAGATTAAGGGCGCAAAATAGTTTGATACAACACATATGAAGACATATTTAATGTTCAAGAAACCCCCAATTTTTTAGAAATTTACTATACGTCTTGTGGAGATTATTTGAAAACAGAAATGATCACTGCGAAGAATACGCGAGACCGTTTATACCCAAAATGCATCAGGTTAGATACCATAGTCAATTCTACCGAAATCCTAATGTGTGAATATACAACATAAATATACTCGTACAGGAGAAGAGTTTACAAAGGTGGTTAGAAAGTCCAGGGGATCGAAACTTCGAGGAAGTAATTCATTATTTAACAATATTCGGTTTTGCAAGCATCAAAATGCATGGGTGAATGATGGTAAACGCCAGGATTTTCGGGGGTTGATTTCATCGCCCCTTTGGGTGCGATGAACTAAATCGACTGAAGGTTGGGGATGGAAATTCGCAATTGCGGATATTCAAGACCCAGAAAATTTTTAGAAATGAGTCATTTTCTTCAAGCTCATCACTAAAAAAGAGTACGCTAGGGTAGCTCACTGGACATCCGATACTAAAAAAACATTCATTCTTTCTCTCATCGAGTGTTCTGCATTTTTATAATTTTGAAATCTATTCAGTTTGAAAGTTAGAGCTGGAGCATAATCGCAGCGTACAATTTCTATTCGAAAACCAGAAAGCTTATCACATTAGAATAATTTTTTCTTTATTGCTTCCTTGGTCATGGTTGTTTGTAGCATTTGTGTGACAAGAGAGCAAATAAATTTTTGATTTGTGCGTCCTTCTACTCAACTGATTCAAGAGGGTCGGATCACCGGTCCAAATTATGACTTGTGAACTAGTTGAAAATGATGAAAAAGTTTAACTTCTCCGGTAATTCGTATGTGAAATGCTCACGTGAAAGAGTTTAGCAACTTGAGATGGTATAATCATGAAACTTACTCTGTAAAAAATTGATTTTTACAGCTAAATTTTAAATTTTTTCCTCTAAATTCAGTGAGATAGGCTGAAAATTCATGACCTTCATAACGCTTACATTATCTATCATAATCAGACAATCAAGTTTAGTTGTTCGAAATTCCAGGCATGTAAATCGGCGTGTGAAGTCAAATTATCTAACCTAAATTAATGCTACAACATCTGGATCCGAAAAATTGCAACATGTCTGAAGGATTCTAGACATCTTTTTTTTCCATTTTAGTTCACATTTCATGGACATCGACGTCTATTCAAGGCATATTTTCACCATTTTTTTCTTCTCTCTCAACGTCTTCTCTTTCAATTTTTATACGCTTCAATTTACCCTCAAACGTCTAATTTGTTCGAGAAAAAGATACGAAATTGTCAAAATACTAGCTTACATAAAGTCATAACGAGATGATTGTGTTCCCCTTTTGAACCCCATAACTCTACTTTTGTACGCGGAAAACGAACAGCTCAATCCATACGTAGATCTATACACAATAAGAACATAAGTGTTTTGAGTGTGTGGGTGCACCATTACATACACACACAATTTTCCTTATGCATAATATTTAATTATGATTCTATAGTAGGCAGCTCAAAACGCAATAAAAACGATGATTTGATACCTACTGTAGAATTTTGTAGATATATAGCTTTTTCGCTTTGGCTCATTTTGCCATGCGCAGAAAGAGAAGCAATAATTTTAATACTTTTTTGACCAACTATTTGTAATAAGAGCGAAAAGAAAGATTGGGCAATTGAAAATGTGTTACTGTAACTGATCATTAGCAGCAGCCGGAACCTTTTTCCCTCATTGCCCGAGAGCACATAAAGTTGGCGATTTATATATCCTAAAAATGATAATCGTTGAGCTAAAACTTTGGCCTGTATGCATGTCTATGTACCATATTTCAAACATAAGGGATTCAAGAGCGGACCTTAATGAACCGGGCCTGTGAACCCTAATTGGATTCTGCGACACAAGCTCAATATGTAAGGTATATCATTTCCATAACATACACGATCTTTCTATTGGCGAGAAAGCTATTAGATAATTTGCATACAATAATACAACAAAAGTTCAAATGACGCAGACCGAATACAGAGTTTAACTTTGCATAATTTGAGAGATTACCAAATTTATTTCACCCATACTAAATCTAATTTTCACTTTGGATCATTTTCTTTTGATAAGGAATGATCAGTCAAACATCATCTGTATGTTGAAACAATGAGAAAGTGGGATTACGGTTGAAAAAAAGCACCCACTTCAACTTACAGTTTTATTAGCGAAGTGAAAGAAGGAAAATAAAAAACGTGGCTTACGTCGGAGGGCTAAGGATCAGATTTTGCCTGTGATTGACACGTTATCTCTATAACACACAGTACTTTTGGATGCAAAACTTGATTTTCACATAAATATCTGTATTTGACAATCAGTCACATTAACTTTGGCAGACAACTAAATCCCTATTAAGAAGTAAAAAATCCTAGGATTTTTGTCGGCGACAGTCGGTGACTCTATGGAATGAACAGGCAATTTTCAGAAAACCCAATTCAGAAGTGAAAAATTCCTAGGATTTTTGTCGCCGACAATCAGTGACAGTCGGTGACTGTATTTCTGAATTAGGCTTAACGCCCTTCGCGATTTTCTAACTTTCACAATTTTCAATTTCACAGTTTTCAGGAACAGTATGTGCTTTTGCACTGCCTGACGGTGTAAAGCCTCTAGCAAACGTTCAATAAAGGGTGGTTTAAACTTTTTCATGGTCTCCTTTACACTAATATTTGGATAAGTGAAATAATGCAAACATCCTCAGTGTGAAATTGATTACAGAAGCACCAAAAAACATATTAAATGAATTATTCCCTGATGGAATAATACCTAATTATGGATGATCTTGCGTAATTAACACCGACCGAAGTAATGCAATGTTCTGATCATTGCTCCCAGTGGGCCTTGTTTGCACAAAAATTATCCTAAATAAATCAAAATAAACTCATATATACTAGATTTCAGAAAGAGCCCCTCCACTATAGTCAAGCAATAGATCTTTTTGAGACGAGGAATGGAGAATGTGTCTAACAGCTCTTTACTGAAGGCAATAAGGAAGAATTTTTCAGTAGAGATCTTTTCAAATGGTATCAGTTACCAAGCACAATGGACCCCATGTCTGTGACAATTATAGTTGATGTGATATGATTTTAACGAAGTAACTATATTTCTAAATGAGTCAACACTATTCAGTGAATATTCAAACCAAATATATAATCTATGGAGACAATCTTAAATGTACCCTTGCCAAGTAGACAATCAATCGATAATGGACGGTCAATCGATCAAAGTATAACAATCAGTGAGTGTTTTCACTGTTAGCTTATGGAAAGTTTATTGGTATCCGGTGTAACTTATATCCACATAAAAGTGATATTAACAATAATTTTTTGTATTTTTTCACAAGATAACTTTATAGAATTGCTCCCGAAATCATAACTTCATAAAATTATTTCTTTGCATTACCTTTTTCTGGCGTTGAATTCGACGAACTTTCGTCCTGAATTATGTGCTGAGGTTGTTGGGGCTTTCGCCTCTTGGAAGACATATCCGGAGCGGAGATTTTAAAGTAAAAAATCTCGTTTCGTCGACCAAAACGTCGATTTTCAATAAAACATTATTCGTTTATATAAAACGTAAAAAAGCGTAATAGTATCCCTAAAGAGTAAAAAATGACAATAATTAGCGTTATAATAACAATAATGAAAAAAGGAGCATGTTTCCACAAAAGCCCGAAAACAAGCTAAAAAAGCACAGGCTCCAATGTTGGCCCAGCTTTCGCCTACTATGTATCGTTATAATAATAATAAAATTATGCTCATTATTCATATGTAATGCCAGTAGCAAGCACGGTATAGAAAGAAAAATCTAAAAAGTAAAACGTAATGAAGATAAAACGCACCACGACGATTGTTGTATGAAAAAAGAAGAAACGAGAAAAAGCAAAAAGAAAAATCACTTCCCGAGGAGCATTATTTTTCACGTCAATGGAAAAATTGATTGGCGCAATTCCGCTTAATCGGCATATTTTTCGCACGCGTATACATGGGCAGATCAAAAAGTTATGACTTTCTCACCACCACTGCCGGCGATTGCTTCCATGACCCACCCGTACGCCTTATCTTTTCTAGCAAGCATAATAAGCTTGGCAATTTCAACGACTTAGCTTAGCTATCATACGAAATGTTGCCAGATGATGCTGGTAGGCGGGGCTTATGGGATAGAATCTGATTGAATATTTTGTTGAAGGAAAGGAAAAATGACGAAAAGATTTGAAAAGAAAACTATGTGGGCAGTGTATGATTCCGATTTGACGCTTAGAAATAACAAAGGAACGTCAACGGGTGGCATATAAGAGTTTAAAATACTACGACCACCATATAATATCCAAAATTGCATCTTCAAGCAAGAACAATTTGAAAAATTTGCGATTTACACTTTAAGAAGTTACTGTATAACTCTGGATCATGTTGGGCAAAAAAATTTAAAGTGAAATATAATTCACGAACAGCTTTTCTGATCTGACTTCCACTAAGTTTCCTCGTTTTCCATCATTATGGCATGACAAACTCTATGCATTCTAGAAAATTCATCCTAAAACATGACTCAATAAAAAGGAAAATTTTCTGGTGTAAACACAAATGACACTAACCGAGTCATGTTCTATACAAAACTTAACACGAAAATTCGCATATTTATGTTGAACAATGGAAAGTCTATGCGTGGGTTCTGGACGCAGACCTGATCCAGACATATGAGAAACTATTTGCGGTAGAGAAATCCGAAGATATCAAACGGAGAGTTCGAACTTTGCAAAAAAAGAAAATATTGGAGACAGACGATTTGGTGTTCAGAACAATCCATCAATTGAGTTTCTCCACCTTTATAATTGTTCAGCTTTTTGAGATCAACTTTCGAGCACCGCCCACATTTATGGCAAAATTCTGTTAATCTCGCCTCTCTAAAGAATGACCGGCGTAACATTATTCAGCGAACTGAGTACTGTCGAATGCATTATGAGATAAATAATCTTAGGCTTTACGTCGTAGAGGTTCTCGAGCCTCAAAGATGAGTCATTTATCCAGATCAGTAGAAACTAATCCCAACATAAAATCAAACTTCCTTATAAAATCTACTTCCTCGTTCCAAAGAATTTCTCGCGCTCAAAATTAAATTCAAGGTCTTCGCTGTTCGAACGGGCAAAATATAGTGCCAGAAAGTTGTGTAGATCATCTTTTTTTCTATTTTTGATCACAATTTTTCATAAGTTATCCAAAACATTCACCCGTAACGGTTGCCTTTAGTTTCGCAAAACAAGAGGACGTAGTTTCGTTTTAGGCGCATGCTTTCTCTGTACCTAAGAAATTACTTCATACAGTACGCGTTTCAAAAAATATGAAGATCATTTTTCACTTCAGTTCCAAAATATGCGCGTGAGTTGATAATATCCACCTCCTCTACTTTATCGTCATCGCCAACCTTCCCTTTTAGAGGTAACCTGTAGTATGATTAAGATCACCGTTATTTTTAAAGATTTTGGAAAATGTGTATAGTACGATAGGAAATTATGGATTTATTCAGTTGGCAGGTACAATTGAGAACATCATATTTCTCCAAATTTAATATTACTGTAAAAATAGGTGTCGAAGAGTAAGGGGCCGGTTAAGTCAGAGAGACTTAAGCTCCAGCCTCCCAGGTTCATGATTCATGATTTCATGCAGGCGAACTTTCCCTCTATAGATCACATTTGTGCGAATATTGATGTAAACATGATTCACGAGTTCACACCAAAATTTGTGGCATTAAACCGCTGTTTTGAAACACACAAAGGCATAATTTTATGTTGTTCGCGATGTGTACCGAAACGACGTGTTCCTCATTGACTTTTTGAAATTTCAATGATAATGTAAGTTTCAAATTGAATAGGAACTACACTAAATAATTGTGTCTAGAATAACATTTACCGATGTCGCACTGTTACCAAGTAGCACATTAAGTTATAAGCCATCTAAAACTGAATCAAAAACATCGATTAACCAAATCACAAGGAAATAAATCACAAAAACGCATGAAAAGCACCACTACGACCCTCATATTTCTCCCAAATATATGTAAAAATACGTTTTATATTCGCTTTATTTGACAAAAAGCGGATTCATTTGGCTCAGCAACACGTTATTATTTTTGAGAATTGACACATTTTAATGGAAAAACAAAAAATTATAGCTCGAACGGCGACAGGCTACAGTAAGAATCGAGCTGCGCACAAAACAAAAGCCTCGTATGATTCCATGCCTCATAGGATGAAAGTATCATAGTCGCGTACAACACACGCACGCAATACAGTGGCATTTTTGTATTAATGTCATAGATAATGCAATTTTGAGTAAAAAAATAAAATTTAATTTGGGCATTAAAAAAGGCCAATAACGTGGAATAATATTGTATAATAATACGTATTATTACGTATAAATAGCTTCTAGCTTCTCGATGATGGTTTTGAGGAACGAAAAGCCCTGCTTTTCTCTCTCTCCCTCTCAAAGGCAGTCAATTTTCTTGCTTCACATTCTGTAGATCTCTAGACCAGCGAGCGGCAGCATTATATGATAATGATATGAAAATATAAAAATCTATGCATATACATATCCATAGACGAAAAAGAATTGAATACTGTATATATGATAATAGAATCTCAGATAATTAAACTTAATCACGTTCCAATGGGAAATATCTAATGGCGCAATGTGATATTCCGCACATGCAAACTGGAAAATCAATTTAAAAGCATAAAAATCCTACCAAAATTACTTTTTCTTCTGCAGCTTCTAGTGCTGCTTTTCCAGAAATATTTGCTGCTCATAACAGAGAGAGAGAGAAAGAGGAGGACGGAACTTTTGACGTGCAATGTGAGACGTTTTTATTGGTAAGGAAAATTATGCAGATGACATGAATTTATGCCAAAAGAGTACAGTGAAATAAAAAAATTCAAGTAAGATCACTTCACACAGACGAAATTCTTCAAATGTTAGTTCTGAAAAATTTACATGTGGGCATCTCATACAATGGTCCTGGGCAAAATTCAGGAAAAACAGTAAGTTTGAGTAACGTCTTTAATAAAAATGACTCATTTTTTACACAACACTTTCTCAGCGAATACTTTTCCATAGATGAATAAATTAAAATTAGCTTAGTTTGTCCTGTTAAAACTTGATCACTGCTATGCCGACATAAGTGCTTACTGAAAAACAAACATAATATTCAGTTTTATCATGATGCGCAATGCGAAACTTCTATCTAAACCGGTCTAGTTGAATGATCAGAAGAGTACGATTTATGAACGGACTATTAATATTCGTTATTCGTCATAAAATTATTTGATCAGAGTAAAAATCGAGCAAAATCTACAAAAGAAGATTTGAAGAAGCATTTCACTCAAATAAATTTTTTATTTGCGCTTTCAATGGACAAGAATATCAGATTCAATGATGACGAATATACACCTAAATAATGTAAAGTGTTTTTTACTCCTGAAGTTTCATAAGCAAAAAAGTCTATTGCACCAATGTGAAAAATCAAATTATTTGTCATTCCCCGTGAATTATTTTCATTGATTTTGTTTTTATATGTTTCGGCATTGCGTTATCTATGTTTATGGTTTATTAAATGGTAAGATACGAAGTAGAGAGGGTTAGCCTCGCGAATAGCATCAAACCAAAAAATGCTGTAACCAATCCAAATACCTTGAACTTACACAATGAAGTTCTACTATTAGTGAGAACGGTGTAAATATGAGATTGCCTCATGATCAGTACTTAACTATATTATTTCTGAAATGGTAGAAAATCAAAAAATGTTCAGCAAAAGCGGTCAGAAATTTTGCGGCCAAAGCTGACATGCAGTACAATCTTTAATGTTGAACCAGTATAAGACTTAAAAAATTTAGTACATGCCAAATACAGTAATCTTTAAAGCGAAATATCCGCATATTGAAATAGCTGCTTCCAATCACAATCGAATTATCTAACATTGCAAAATATCACATAATTGTGAGCATCACACGTTTGAGCAATATTCTGCGGAACATCTTTGATTCTTGTCATCCTTAGCATTACTATTAACATGCAAGAGCTTCTTTGTAATGTTGAGTAATTCCGGGTTATGCTAAACAGACTACTGAACTTGCACTACATCATCCTGATAAGCCAGAGCGTAAAAAAACAAAATTGCGCAAAACTAATCTACGAACAAAAAATAATTAACGAGCCAAAATTTTTATGCCCCAGAAAAAACACGACAGGACCTATAATCATGCGATTAATTTTTTTTTGCATTTTCTCTCAATCCTGTCCGCGCCCTTTTTGTCATTTCTGGAGCAAAGTGGTTGTCAGTCATCTGAGAAAAATATCAAATTTTTGATTGCCGGTGTCGGGCCACACTGCACTGATAATAACGCAATATGGCACATTATTGGACAAGAAGTTTTCGAGCAATGATGTCACATGATGATTACGTTTGCACGTACTCACATGGAAAAACTAACTTCTTCTAATTATGGGAGAAACATGATTTCATTAGGAACCTAAAATTTTTTTCTCCCCAATATCGGTAACCTTTATTACTAAACCCGCACAAAAATAGAACAAGAGCAAGTTATCAGTAATTGATAATAGTGTTCCATATTTTGGGGCATTTGTTCGTTTTTTATATTATTTCATTTCCGAATTGCACTTTTTCTTCTCGATCATCGGTATTTTGGGTATATAAAATGCAAACTTTTATTACCAGAGCGGAAATAATTTTTGGTGGCAGAAAAGAAACTGTACGTTACCACATAAGGCGATATTCTCAGTACGTTATGAAAAACAAATCGTCATGTGTATAGGCACGACAGGTCAGTGAGATAGGAAGTTGTCATAAAAAATCTGGACCATTTTCATGTAGATAAAAAATGTGGGTCTAATCTAATGACATTCAATTTTTACATGATATGATTGAGGGGTTATCAATCAACGATTATTGTTCTAGATTGCGAGACCTCGTTACGTGTAATCTACTTTTATAGAATGCTTGCAAATCGGAAAATGATAAATACTAGCACTATCGTCGATATGATGCTTAAACTGCCATGAGGTCGAAAACTAAGCCCTTGTCTGAACGTAAGTACAAAATTTTCTTTAGATTCTTAAGCCGTATTTATACTTCACATCACGTGGCACCTAACCAGGCCTGTAGCCAGGAATTTTTTTCAGGGGGGGCACACATTTTTTCACTAAATTTACTGTAAAATTGGCATTTATGACTTAATTTTTTCTTAAAGAAGAAAAAGCCAAAGCTCTTTTTGCCTTTTTTCAACACTTGAAACATTTTTGGGGGCCATGGCTCCCCCAAACGCCCTGCTTGCAGGCCTGCACCGCCAATCATCGTCAGTTTTTCACGGCACAATCTGGTTGGTAACGGCGTAGTCGTGCCGTAGCCGTGGCCGTGCCGTAAAGTATAAATGTGGCTTTGATGTCGGCTCCCCCAGAAGGTAGACTAAAATTTGGGGAAATAAAGGCAACAAATGCGATGGGCTAAGAAGGTGGGTGCTACAGCAACGAATCAAACTAGAACGTTCAAATTTCATTCCTCTGGCAATAGCCATCAAATTCTGGGAAGGCTGTCCCAATCTACACTAAACTATTATTTTGGTATTTTTCGTTATGAATGTTTGATGCTCACAAGCAAAAAACGAAGTTAGTTGTGATCAAAACATACATCATGATCTACTTATTATTTTTTTCTAGCCATCAAAAACGGTATGTATCAGTCGCAAGAAAACTATGGGGCGAGCCAACCCCATTTTTAACCATACTTCTAACTGTGTCAAAAATAAAAATACATTACTTTAAACCATTTTTTAACAGATCTCAACGAAGTCTATCGATTGATGCCAATGTGCTGTGTTTTGGAAAAAGAAAAGCTCTGATGGCTTTGAAAGGTCACTGAATGGGTTGGGTCAAACACCTAAATCGGGTGAGGCCAAACACCGGCTGTGCTCAAAATCTTTCCAGATCGACATAATATGTTTGTCGGTGACAGTGAGCATTGTCGAACAAAAGCTGCCGATTAGAACTGACGATAAAAGCTATGGCCTCAAATCATGCCTCATGACTTCATAGTATCTTGACAAAGCTTTGTCGGAGTTGCGACTTTGAGGACAGTATGAATGTCGCGTAAATGAATCATTTGTGATAACAGTTTACAAGGAATCAAGTGGGAATTATCAAAAACAATTATTGCTCATGAGAGCCGAACAATAGAAAAGATCAGTATAATATGAAATAATGACAAAATTATTTTATAGTCAATTTATACCTCGGAAGCTTATTGCATGACCCATAAAAATAACGATCTTAGCAATCATAAATGAAACTGTACCATGAGAAACGCGTTATCAATTTTGTTCAACAAGATTGAAGATTTTCAACTCAAGCGTTCTGATATGTTATGCTTTAGAAGACGGAGAAAGAGAAGAATCAAGAAACCTTTCAACCTCAGGATACAAAAGAAATGGGAACATTATGCATAATTATATGAATCTAAAATGCATCGAGGAATAAATAAATTTATGATGAATATATGAAATGCATAAGTTTTGAGTGTTATATGAAACTCGGAGAGCTAATTTATAATTCTATGCGAACGTTATCGTACGGGGAAAATTTTTCAAAAGAGGAACTTATCATTTTTAGTTTATCTTTCATGCGCAAACGTGCTTTCTTAGACTTGATTCTTGGGGAATGGAAACTGAGGAAGCGGCATGGAAATAAAGGAAGAATAATTTTGTTGCTCGACGCCGTTCAACGTATGGTTGAACGTTTATATTCAAACTTCATCTATCCATTGTGTTATAATTTGTATATCTTTATTGTTTTATCCACACTACAGTAGCAATATGGATCAATTAGTATTCATTCAGAATCAAAATCAGAACGATGGGATTACGAGTGACAAATGCACATTCTATGAATTTCATAAGCTGATGAGAGATAACGCAGCATAAACAAAATTTTGCTTTACCCGAAAAGCTACTATCTTGGTGGTCGAACATTCAAACACTAATCTGGTTAAAGTTCAATCAATCAAACTCTCACGCCAATTCACAGTCTGCCTGAATGTAAACTATGATTGGCAATCTTGAATGCGAAAAGCTTTACAGCGTGAACTTTTTAAACGACCAACAAGAAGAGTCAGAAATACCGGTGATAAAGATTGTTAGTCTCTCCTTTTATTGGTCATTCGGCAATAATACTGTATCTTGTTGCATTTTTGGGGAACTATTGCACCAATTCAGCTTCCGTTACCGAACAGTAAATGAATGGAAACATTTTTTTCGTCTGTTTACCCATGTTTATGTTTTTACTCATTTTTCTCCTATCCTTTTCGTTTTATGTTTTTCATCTCTTTATCACTTTCCTTTTCAATAGTTCGTAGTTAGATTTCGTAGCACGGTATAGGCATATTGGGGAAACTATCCCTCCCAAACAATACCGCTTCCTCCAATTTAAACCAAAACTTCTAGGCTAGAGTCTGCTAACTTCAAAATTCTGTCGACCGGAATTGCACTTTCACTTTTAACTCCTGACTCCTAACTCCTAACATCTGCAACAGGTTTTTTGATGTCAATCAGAATGTAAGGCACAATTTCTGACCATCACATCGGGAAGTCCAAAATGAGCTGGCTCTCAAAATTTTCTGTATGTGATAGTTTTATGCGCTGATAACAGCTCTGATGCGCATTCAAACTGAAAACAAAAATTCATTGAGCTACTGTATGACAAAGTTGAAACTCTCATCATATTTTGTCAAAAAAATCTTTTAACATTACTATGTGCTTAAGCTGACAGACTTAAAATTCGGTCTAGAGTAGACTACGTTCACTGCTCTAAAATTTCTTTCATTTCTTTCATATGATGTATCAACACTCAAACCCATAGGTTGATGTTTTATGCGCCATCAAAGTTCAGTTTTCTGGATTTCCGTGTGTGCCGATTACTGTGTGTACCGACTATTGTGTGTATCGATAAAAATGTGTGATAAAAGGCAAAGACAACACGGATGCTTTTTGATAACTTTTAAATGAATCATAAATTTTACATTTAGTTACTCCGGGTTTTCCGGCAGTATGGAAAAAACATGGCTCGTTTCTAAATTTGAGTTGACACATTTTCGAAATTGATACTTTATGCTCTGCTTTGGTCGAAACACCATAATTTACTCAGCTATTAGGTATTTTTATAAGTGAACTATGCTTTTTTCATGAAAAAACTCAATAAGGTCAACGATAATAATACAATTGCATAAGAATATTTTTTTGTCCTAAAGAAAAATGTAAAATCAAGCTTTGCAAATGTGTTTCTTGGATCTATTGTTGCTAAGTTGCTGAGATGTATATTGGCACATACAGAAGCCAATGCAAACTCAAGAGAAAATGTCGGCTTGCGATGCATGGTCATCGAATGTCTACGGGTTTTGTATTACAAGGCTAAGGTAAACTTTCAACTGTTTAAAACATTTATGCAAATTTCAGAGTAAAAAAGATTTATAGGCAAAAATGGCTAATGTCACATTATTCGGGTTTTTGTGGGGCACCGATTTCATTATAACACGTATGATTTCAAAATTTTAAGAGACTCGATTTCTTATCTAGGTGCAATAATGAGCTGAAAAATCTATTATTTGTGTAACATTTTGTACTCAGCTGCTCTAAAACGATTACATTTTTATCACAGATAGCAAAAATAGATAAATTTTTCTTGATACGAATGCCGCAATAATTCGGTTGATCGACTTTTTTCTTTCAGAGATCATTTTTTTCGGCCGACCCGTTTTACCTCATTTCGGATGAAAATTATAATTAAATACCAAAAAGGGACGATTGAAGAAGAAGAGAAAATGAAATCATTTGGGAATTTATACATATAATATAAGACGTGGTAGTCGTTTGCATAAACAGCCTATAATTTGATGACTAGCAGAAATATTTTTGAGAGATATAGTAGCAGTGAATTTCGGATGAAATAATAAAATAAAATGAACATAAAAGCACAAGGGTCGCCCCCTTTTTTGATTAGATTATATTTCTACAAGCTTGTTCTGCGTACACCAAAAATGGCTCGCGGTAGAGCGGAAATTATGTTTTTGTATTACAATAATGAATAACATAGTCGAGAAAAGCCATTTCTTAACCCTTCGGGAATGAAAGACCATGTTGCTGGCGCAAAAATCTATTAACCATAAACAATATTCATTTAGTAAGAGGCAAAAGAAATGTCTTAATTTGCATAAAAATATGGCTTTTTGCTGACGAAAAAGGAAAATGAGGGTGCATGTATCGAAAGAAATTAAAAATCCATCTCATTTTTTCACGATTAATAATCATAATAACGTTTGACGATAATGGAAAATGAAAGGAGCGAAGAGTCGAAAGAACTAGGCTCGGAGAAAAAGTCTATGACAACGAAAATATTGCTCAAACGGTTTTGTCGGAAATTAATGTTTCCGATCACAAAATGACAAATTTAAGCTAGGTGATAAAAGATGCATCAGTTGAGTAAAAAAGTTATACAAAGAGATCATTTCAGTAATGTATCGATTAACCCTTGGAAGAAAAGTCCCCGGATGTTAATTATTCAATTGAACATGACATAGTGCATCAGTATCATCCCAGTGGGTCTACTATCCCAATATGTCGACCACTAGTAGTTCGAAAATCCCAGTAGATCGACTATTGACACGAGCATCATTTTTAGACATATAAATTCCTAGTAGGTCGACTGTCCCAGTAAGCCGAGCGTACCAGTACATCGACTGTCCGGTGAAGTTGACTATACTCATAAAATCGATACTGGACTAGCCCAAATTCCATGACACTTCAATGATCCATTTACGAGATCAGATAGCTTTCAGGGCTTAGGCTTAGGCTTAAGACGGCTTATGTAAAAAAATGGTCAAAAAAAAGTTTGGGCACGGCACACAAAAATGTTTGCATTACAAGTCAGAAGCGTAAAGTAATGTATTGAAATCGAATGCTCGGAGAGACTATAGTCTCTTTCTGTAAAATGCTTCCAAATAATACAAATTAGAAAGCAAGAATTAGTTCAGATTTCCACGATTCTCTGATGAACAATATATCATATAGGACTGGAAATTTGTGGACATACTGACCTAAGCTTTAACAATTTTTCGAGTGAAAAATTTTATAGCAAGAGCTATATGTAAACGACTTTGACGACAATACTGATTTGTGGCACTTTTCCATTTGAAAGCATTTTATGAAAAACAGACTAAAGAGTAGTGGTTCAGCTTCTTTCAATTTTTAGGTGAGGATTTTTACAGCAAACATTTGTTTACACGATCGACCACAGTTTTATTTTTCATCTTCGTAAAAACACGAACAGGACAGACTATTAGGGGATTTACAAAAGTCGTTTACAATCAAACAATTTTTAGTCTACTGGGAAAAAGTCAAAATGATATTGGTATACTGATGACGAATGGTATGCCTATTGTTATTTACATGTATTCCGCAGTTTACACTCAAATTTTATTAAAGCACAAAATCCCAACTCAAAAGCGTTTTTAACCTTCTTTTTCCTCGAAAACTAACACTGGCGGCCTATCACTTTGTGGGCCAAAGCAATTGGACCCAGGACAATAATACCATTATTTGTATATTCAAACTGCCGCATTCCATATTCTGCGGTGCTCAAGAATTCATTGAACCAGAAGAACCATGGAGTTATCATGACTTGAATTTTTGGCTTTTCGTCGCGGCTTATATAGTAGTCGTCCTTTTTGCAGGTAAAGTTTTGTAGGAAAAAAATATTTCTAATTCTTACTAGTTGTATCTCTGAAATCAGAATCCCTACTGAAGTCAGATTTTCGAGTTTTTAAAAAATCAGAGACTTGTTTCTTAACGTGTGGCGTAGACAACGCATAAGGTTAAATGACATTCTTCGGAAACAAAACATAGGTGTAGAAACAAAAAGAAAAAAATAACGAGATGAAAAATGGAAACGTGAGAAATTGAAAAAATTGAAAAAACTAGCAAATGAATAATAAACAAAGAAAAGAAGAAAAACAATAAACTAAAGAACAGGATAAAAGGGGAATAAACAATGAATAGAGAAATACAGATAAAAAACAGACGTAACCAAGAAAATAAGAAAACGACTGGAAAAAATAAAAAACTTGTGTAAACAAAAAAAGGCGAAAAAGAAATATGGAATGAACATAATAAATGAATGATTGGAGAATGAAAGAAAAAGCACAAATATTATAAACTCAGATGAATTAACACATCACTCCGACAATAGTTTACATTTTTGGATGATTAATTTTTTCAATATAGACCAATTTACACTAATCTATCTTCTGCAGTTCGTACCCTTTGGTAACTATACTAATACACAAAGTTTGTCTCTTTGGCCGGTTCAGACTAATGCAACCAGATGAAACGTGCAACCTGGTTGCAGGTAGCACGTTGCGCTTTGGTTGCAGAAAAGTTGCATACTGCGAATGGAGGTACAACCAAAATTCAGTTGTACGGATTTTTTTGCAAGAAAAAGGAGATTAGTTGCACGAATTTGGTTGCAAGGAAAATGAACATTGTACATTTGTTTTCTGGAATCAATGTTATAATTTGCTCGCAAGTTGCACTGAATTTGTGCTTATTATTTTTCCGCAACCTATCAATAAGTGAGTAACGTGGGACACAGATTCTACGCAGCAGATTTTACGATGTTTTGAAGAGAATCCATCTTTGTGGAATCCAAAAGACGAAAATTATTAGAATAACAAATTTCGTATATCAAAATTAGAAGAAATTGTTTTGGAATTAAATTCGAAATTTACAAGTAAGCAAAAATAATATCAATGAAATTTGTTCCACTGCCATGGAACTGCTCCAATTCCATTATAGTACTTCTTGAAATGGTTCCTGACGGCTCTGGCATCATTTGATATGTCTCCTGCACAGCTTCTAGATGTTTAAAGCTTGAGGGACCTTCCACTTCCTGGTGCTGTGTTCCTGGGATGACTGCACCCTCTTCAGGTGTTTTTTGATCAGTAGATGACGGAGCTGTGTAAGCTAGTCTTGTGTCTTTTGGCCAAGAAAATTGTGTAGAACCAAGCCTCATTTTACTAATAGGATAACTTTTTTACGGTACCAATTTAATTGATTGTGTAAAATACTCGAAATCTCGATGCTCGAAATTCCAAACGCACTTTCTGAGATGCGTTGAGCTCTAGAATGCCTAGAATTGCATATGCGCTTTTCTTCAGTGAGGTATCAACTTGAGAAAGGTCACATCGTACACAGCTTCAAAGGGGAAGCCTCAGCTCCGACGAAAACAAGTGGCAGATTGGGCCTATTGGGAACCAGTGATCGACATGTGGGTAGGCTCTTTGCATCACCTCCAGACGTTGTTCAGAGGTACAATTGGCCCAAACTCCTCCATCGCTTATACGGCCATTAGTTCCTACATATCCACATATAAATTTCAAATCCGCATCATGCCCCATTAAAACTAAACTATAAAATCCTTTTTAGTTGTAAAAGTGGGATCCAGCTCCAACTGGAGGGACTATCTGTGTGTGTTTGCCATCTACAGCTCCACAAAATTTTAGATACTGCCGCAATATTTCGAACTGGTGTGCTATTTGTAACCACTGATCTGGATTGTTTGGGCATTCGTCTTTTACTGCAGTATAAATGGCACTACAGACTTTGAGAATGATGCAAGTCAAATGATTCTCCTGCAAAATGATCATGAGCTGAGCAGATGAGGTTTCCACAGGGTGCACTGTTGTCTGAGCAGATTAGTCAGTTATCAAACATCTGCTCATCAATCGCCATTGTCATCAGGATATGTGACATGTCTGGTCATGGAGCAGTCGCATGGTAGATGAAACAAAATCAAAAAAGTTTTTATCTTCTTTCTTTGAATTAGTTTTATGCGCATTTAGTGGCTGAAATAACAGAAAGAATTTCGAAATTTAAAAATGGTTGGACTGGTGATGAATTAGAAGACGTCTATTTTTCCAAGTGACAATTTTACCTCAAAACGCTCTTTTTGATAAATGAAATTTTTGATAAATGAAATTGCCAAGGACACATTGGATGAACCCTCATCAGATATTGCAGGATCAAATAATCATGCACAAGGAAAAATTTAGCAACCAGAATACGTTGTTATATTTTGGTCCCAACTGCTGATCTTGCAATGCTAGATATTCAGCAAGTTATAGTTTGGCACAAGATCCATTTGCAGAATCAGTCTGCGGCCCCGGCGGCACCCACAACTGCACAATATTTTCAACGCCCTATGAGTACTCCTCTGCCTCGATTAAGTGAAATATTTCTAGCCACTCAGAGCAAAATACGAGTATCTCTTGTGGTCTTTTTTGTAAATACTTAAAAATATGTAAACTTGATGGTCACGCTTGTTGCTGTTCAGACTGAAATAAATACGATTGTTACCTGTTGCTAAATAGCATAGCGTAACTGCAACTTTTTCAGCTGGTGAAATGCAGACATGCACGACAAGAGTTTTTCAGGAGGGTCCTTGGACTTTTTATACTGGGGAGGGGGTGGAGGGTGGGCGAGAAAAAAACAAAAAAAAGTTCTGCAAACTTGTTTTTCATACAAAATATGCACAAAAATCATTACAAAAGCTGTCTTGGAAAAAGTTCAGGGGGGTGTTTGGCGATTTGGCGATTTTTTTTGGGCAGGGGGTACAGATAGGGTGCCAGGTAAGGGGGTTTACCCCCTACCTCCTATGTACATGTATGGTGGAATGGCTTCTTTGAAATGGGGTATCTTGAAAGCGCCACCAAATCAAATAATTTTTCAATAGTATCCAAATTCGTGCGCAACTCTTCTGTATATTTGAGAACCTTCTAGCTTCCTTGATTTTTTCTGTTCATTATATATTTTTTAACCCATGATAACCTTTTGACCTTTCAAGAATTGTTCTCCGAAAAATACACATAATTGCAAAAGAATAATGCGGCTTTTAATTTTTTAAATAACGCTTGTTGTTAGAATATTAAGTTGCAGAAATGTATCGTTGCAATTCGATCTACAATGTGAATAGATAGTTGCAGGAGAGATAGTTGCAGAGCATTTTTTTTCTCGAACAATACCGAGGTTAAACTTTTCCACAATAGTATGAATTTTCGAATGAGGCTCGGCGCTGCAAAGAATAAAAAACCTGCTGTAAGCCGATATATTGTTTTTTTCACGAAGCTCCATGGGCTATAGATTACCGTAAACTTTCCGAATGAGACTGACGCACATCTCTTGCTCATTGTTTAGTTCTCGGTTTCGTGTAGAATTCAACTTAAATCCAAAATGTGACGGAACCAAAAAAACATTGATTTGGGAATTCGTATTCCAGGTACGTCTGCCAGCTACCACACCGCGAACACTATTCTTTCCACATATATCTCATTTTCGTTTTGATTGTAGTCTTGAACCGCTTCAGGTCTCATGTCAGGCTTAACTTTGGCAATTTTCTCACTGGATTTGACCAGCCTTCGAGTTCTAGAAGTAGCCGGTTCGGAACGAGACAAAAGATACGCATCTCGAATAATGCCTTTAGCTCAAAGGTTTGTTTTTTAGCAACTTAATTCACTCATAGTTTGAGCTTTTCATTTCAGGCAATATTTGGTTCTAGTTTCATTAGTACTGGCTAACGCTTTGGCCGTCGAAACTATGCCTTTGATAATCGATCGTATTTCTACGCCGCTAATAGCCATTCTAGTTTCCGTAACGGCAGTGCTGATTTTCGGCGAAGTTTTGCCTCAAGCTGTATGTGGAAGATACGGTTTGATAATCGGATATTTGTTCAGCTGGTGAGGAAACAGGAAACGTTATTACACGTTACACATTTGCAAGCATTCTGAATTTTCGCATTTTTTAGGATTCAACTTTTCCTAAGTTTCTAAGCTTTATTTCTTTCTGAATGAAGTCAGCATTTTCAAGACTCTTCAAATCTCACGAGTTTTCAAAGTACATAGTTCACACTTATCGTCTATAGGAAAAATTTTATTAAAGCTTATATTTTCTGTTTCAGGCTCGTATGGGTTATCATTGGAGCGGAATTCGTCGTAGCTTATCCACTTTCTAAACTTTTGGAATATATGTTGGGAAAAAATTATGGAACGTATTATCGTAGAGCCGAACTGAAAGCTCTGGTAGATTTCCACGGGCCGGGAAAATTGGCGTCAAAAATGCCTACAAATGTGAGAATGATTCTGCGAAATTTGACATTAATGCTTTGTAGATTTTCTGTCGAACTCGTACACATTAGTTGAATTCAATGTAGCTGGATGTTTCAAATGAGAATGCTGATATTTTTAGAATATCATGCGAATGACTCGATTAACCTAATCGAAATTATATTCTAAATCACAGTATATGTATAGACTTTCTTGACGATTAAGTGCTTGAAAATCAAGGTTGGGAGCAGAAATCATGCATGAAACACATTAAATTGAATGATGGAAGGATAAATTCCGTTGATTGAAGTTTCAATGGTAGATCATATGCTAAATCGTGAAACTGTAATTCAATAAGATTCGAATAAGATGCCGTAAGGTACGCTTATCTGGGCTCAGATTGTACTTAAATTTAAGGCTGGATTGAATTCAAGTATCTAATCAAAGATTTTTCATTTTTTTAGAAAACACCTGTTGCTATAGAAGAGGCTAGAGCGATAGGTGACGAACAACTTACCATTGACGAAGTTCTCATTATAAAGGTAAAGTATCATTTTCCGTGCAACTTTTACGAAACGTCCTATTAAAACAGGGGGCCTTAGAGTTGACGACGAAAAGAGCTTTATCGGCAATGGTCAAATTGGAAGACGTTTTCATGATCTCGGTTCACGATAATATAGACAGAAAGCTTTTACTGGAGGTTTTGTGATATAATTTTTTTGACTTTTCTTGATGTTTTTGTTTTTTTTGTAGATTCTAGAAGTTGGACATTCGAGAATACCTGTTTGCGGAAAAACCAAAGCGGATGTACTCGGAGTCCTTCTTACAAAAAGGGTGAGATTCAAAATTTTTTAATTTCTCATGTTTAGAGAGTTTAGTATTTCAGCGAATCGTATCTCATTGAAATAATCATAAAAGTGGATCTGCATAAAAAGCTTGCATAGCTTGCCAAGCTGTATTTATTTTTCTCAAATGAGCCTAGAACGCACATAAGTCAGTGACAAATCAACATTGCATACCAACATTTTTTTCTTTTTCCTTGAGTTGTAGAAGTTCTGATTGCTACAGTCAACCTAATACAAAACTTTGGGTTGCACATCCGCTACTGAATGCTTATTCGCTGCCAAAAAAGTGAAAAGTAGCTTCGTAAATTATTTTCAAAAAGGTTTTTTGAAGATGAAAGGTTAGAGCAAATGGAATCACGAATTGTGGTTGTCAGTCCGTGTTGTGATGCAAAATATTTTCTTTGCTCGCTTTATGGCTTTATCGAGCAGTGGGCTCTGTTTAAAGACGGGACGCAAAAAATACAAAATCTTCCGCAAGATAGTCACTAATCAGGAAAAATGTGCGATAATAAGACCATCGAAATTGCTACGCAAAAACATTTCTAACTGAGCAAAAATTTCATAAGCCTATCAAAGTTCCGTTTTTCTCATTCTCTTCACGACAAAGCGGTTGCAGAACAGTGGAAGATAGTAAAACGAACAAGAACCTGACACTGATACAAAATGTTTGTGTTCACAGTTGCAATAAACATAGTCATGCTAATTTGATTTCTTGTACAAGATACGAGATTTCTTGCATTAATTTATAACATCTTGAGTTTTTTATGGCCTCATCAATCACATGCGGAATGGCCCGAAGACCGAAAAGACATCCAAATTGAAAATTTTGATATGCAGCTTTTGCAACCACATGTTTTCCAATTCCTTGAATGAAATCCCCTTTGTTATGGTATATGCGTCATTTAATTGAAAAAAATCACAAGTTATTTCAAAGGATACTGATGACTTTGCTGCATTATTATTAGTTATATGGCCTGTACTAGGTAGTGGATATGCAATAGAAGTAGCAGATCTGGCACCTACCCTGAAAAGCGGCCGACACGTGTGGTTTTTTAAAAAAAAGAACCATATTAAAATCCACAACTTTGCTCAAATTCTCGAAACTTTATTCAAGGTCTTTTTTGCCCAAAATGTTTGAAGTATAAACTGCAGAAGAATAAGTTATTGGTAAACAGAATGTGACAAGTCTACTCGTGCTATTTATTGTTCATTAGGTTTTGGTTTCATTGAAAAAGAACAATGTCAATGGTCATCAACAAAAAAATGACGGTATTTTATATCTCGTGGCGTCATGGAGGCTGATGAACCACAACCAAGCATACTTGAAAACAAACTCAATGGACAACACCTTTATCAACCTGAAAATTTGGGAACATCACCTTGATAAATTTAGCTTTATGAACATGGCCAATTTATGGCCTTTTTGTGGTGAATGACCTCCGTCTTTTACTATCTAACGCGGAAATCAAAACGAAAAAGAAAATGACCAGCACGAGCAGATTGTCACTGATACCTCATATGTATGCAGTTTACACTTCCAAAAAAATTGTAAAAAAGTTGGTGACCTAAACAAGACTTGACAAAGTGCGGCTTTACATTTGGGCAACACTGTATCATACATATTATGTGAGTTGGGAGGCAGTCTATTCACACTACATTGAAAGTTTGTTCTTTATGAAACTTAGAATGTCTATCAGTGCTTACATACCAAGGCAAGTAATGCCGATCCACCCAATCTACTGGGTGTTACATTTTTAGGTAAGGTAGCCGCGTTTGTGGCTGCCTGTGGCTCGGGAGAATCAATAATAATTTTCAAGATTCAGAAATGTAAAGGAAAAATGTGAAGGGAAACAGGAATCAAAATAAGTAGAGAAAGGGAAAGAGAACCAACCAAATTTTGAGAGAATCATTAGTAAGGAAACAAACTAACTAATTCACAAAAGTAGTACCTTGGGCGCCTTCAGGGTGCCACCCACGCATTTTCTAAAAACTGGATGTTTACTTTTCAGCTTGCGTGCCTTGTTTCTTAATGCATATCAAACTGGTTAAACTCACATAGACAAACTGATAAAGTATAGCCTCTACCTCTTGCCTGTTCTAATAATAGATTTCTCGGGGAAACTTCATATTTACTTTTCAGCTCGCATCAATGTGTGCTTTGTTTTTTCTTAATGCACTGTAAACTAGTTCTCCTATATAAATCTCACATAGGCAATTGATGAAATACTGACAATGTACTTTCTTTGAAACGTTCCCGGTGTGCATGAAAACTAGCTTGCTACAGTGCCAATGGTGGAATCAATGCACGTAGACAAGCTGATAAAATAAAATAGTAAACAAATGTTGTTTTTCAATGACGAGATTTTTCTAGGAGATGAAGAAACTAGTTCAGCGAAATCCAAACTTTTCTACGTGTAGATTGGCCAGACAGTGTATAAATAGAATGATAAAAAAAAGAAACTGCTCTAAGTAAATTTGCTCAAGCAGACAGCTAACACATAGACAAAAAGGACTATAAAAGTTCTTAAACACTGTCAGAGAATCATTTTTCTCCGTGTGTCTATTTTGAAAATGGGTGACTCCAAGGATTCAGATATTAGTGATGCCTATATATTCGACTTAAACGTGGACGATTCGTTTTTGGATTGGATTCTCGATCCAGCTGACAATACATGGGGACCATTAGAAGAGGCAGAAAAAGAAGATCGACAGGGGACTCTACCCAGTGCTGATGAAGGCACTTCAATATTAGTTGACAATAGCGACAATTCATCAGACTGGGAAATTACAACTGTGGATGAATATATCACATCAGATGAGGGCGAATCAAATCAGCAGGGTGGTAATGTTGAATTTCGACCCGAACACTTTTACTACCTCGGTGAAAGTGCAGAACAAAGAGTACAGTTATTCCGAACGAGTGGGCAGACGCGACAGTTCTTCTTGAGGAACCTCGAACAATGCAACAATTTATACCAACAGCTACCTATAATTTTTGATCATGCGATTGATCAAATGACGACTGATATACAGGAGGAAGATTTGGTTGGAGCAGCTTTTTACCACCCTAACCTCGACAATCCTATTCTCGTACATTTTCGGCCTCGCATCAATTTTAACGGAAGCATCATGGTCGATTTATTCGAGCGCGTCATCCAATCAAATCTGCAAATAACTTTGGAAGATCCGGCAGCAGCAATAAAGTTGGTGACAGTAAAGAAATTACGAGGTGCCAGTTCCCACAATAAATGGAGATTTTTTACTCACGACGAGTTTTTATATCGCGGAAAAAGTGGATGCTTTGTACATATAAACAATCGAGATAACCTATGCCTCCCGAGAGCCATTGTCACAGCCATAGCCCGACTCAACAAAGAGGATCCAACATACTTATGGAACAGTATTCGTAAAGGAGATTCTGACCGTCATACCTTGCAAAAACAAAAAGCTATGGAGCTGATGGATGAAGCTGGTTTATCCAACCACCGTGGCCCATGTGGCATCGAGGAGCTCAAAAAGATTCAAGCTGTGTTACCAGACTACAAAATTAAGCTGTTTAGCAAGGAGCACTATTGCGCCATCATCTTTGAAGGTGGGTTTCCATTTTGCTTCTTTTTCATAATGCAACTTTTGATTCATTTAGGGAATAATGACGCTGAAAAGGTTATCCACCTGTATTATCATGATCAACACTACACCATCATCAGTTCTATGCCTGGATTTTTCTCCCGATCATATTGGTGCGAACTCTGCAGTATCGCCTACAACTGTGAAGATAATCATCGATGCATCAACAAGTGCACTTCGTGCTACCATCGTCCACCTTGCAAGCAGGTCGAAATTATAATTTGCGAAGAATGCAACCGCTACTTCAACAGCGTATTTTGCTACAACAACCATTTACGGGAGTATGATGTCACTTCAACTGGGACCAAAACAAAGCGTACAAAGACTGGTTCGATTTGTGACAAGATTCACCGATGCAAGTCATGCAAGAGACATGTGCGTAAAAGTAGTTTATCAAAACACAAGTGTGGTTACATCAAATGCCGGATTTGTAAGCAGGAAGTCTTGATAAAAGGTAAGAATTGACATCTTACCATCAGATAAGCTTTTCATTAGTCTCTTGCTTATAGGTCACCAATGCTACATGCAAAGGATTGATGTTGAAGATGATTCTGAGACTGAAGAAGAGCAGTTGGTAGATTTAGACTCCTGCAATGGAGACAGTTTGTTGGATGATCAGTCTGAATGTGCTAAATCAAAATCAAAACGGGAAAAGCTGGAAATCATACCACGTTTTGTTTTCTTTGATTTTGAGACCACTCAAGAGCGTGTATTGAGGAAGACTCAGCTTGGTGAAGAGCTGGAGCATGTGCCAAATTTATGTATTGCACATGTAATATGTGATACATGTCAAAATCAGGCTTCTGATACTGTGTGTCATCGATGTGGACCAAGAAAACAAACATTCATAGGAGAGGATTGCTTGGACAAATTTTGTAAATTTCTGTTCAACTCATCCATGAAAAATACAACTGCAATAGCTCATAACGCCAAGGGCTTTGATTCACAATTCCTTTTACGATATTTGTATAAAGAAGGCATTGCTCCAAAAGTTGTCACAAAAGGTGAGATTAGATATTGATTATATAAATGACTAAATACATTGCTTTTTCAGGGTTGAACATCATTTCCCTTATAGTCGACAGCATCAAAGTTATCGATTCCTTCAATTTTCTGCCTATGCCACTCAGCGCTTTACCAAAAGCATTCGGAATTGATGAACTCTGTAAAGGCTACTTTCCGCACTTGTTCAACAGACAGGAAAACTGGAATTACGTTGGAAAATGGCCAGATGTGCATTTTTATTCACCAGACACCATGAAGGGGGAAAGCCACGACAAATTTATGCGATGGTATTATCAGCAAACAGAAAAGGTTAGTTGATATAAAATTATTATTGTACAATAAATTGACATTATCGCCATCTTTAGGTGTTCAATTTCCAAGAAGAGCTTATCAAATATTGCGAAAATGATGTAGATGTGCTCGTCAAAGCCTGCCTCAAGTTTCGAAACATATTCATGCGTGAAACAACTGTGGATCCATTCGAAAAATCACTCACCATTGCTGGAGCATGCAATAGAGTGTATCGTAAGCTCTTTTTAAAGAAAGATATGATAGGTTTAGTACCACATAATGGATACCGCGGCAAAGACAAACAATCCGTAAAGGCCATTATGTGGCTTCAGTGGTTGAATGTGAAAAACAACCTGCGTATCCAGCATGCTTTGAATGGTGAGGAAGTCTGGGTCAGTTCTTACAAGGTAGAGGGAATCGATGGAGGTACAATTTACGAGTTTTATGGATGCTACTGGCACGGCTGTCCTAAATGCATGAAGCAGCGGAACCATCTCACAGCCGATCAAGTTTCAACTGCCCGGGATGCCTACATGAGAACAATGGCACGTCGACAACATCTAAAACAACTAGGATATCAGCTCGTCGAGCTTTGGGAGTGCGAGCTCGACATCTTGCTCGCAAACAATCTTGAGATGGCTGAATTTTTCAAGAAATCAGCACCGGTAGAACCCTTGAATCCGAGAGATGGTAAGATCTTTTTGTGTCATGTGTTTCTTTTTTAAGTTTGCCTCTTGTAGCTTTCTACGGTGGTCGTACAAATGCCATAAAGCTGCACCACAAGATTGAGGAAACAGAAATGATAAATTACGTGGATGTCTGTAGTTTGTACCCATACACGAACAAGTATGGTGTATATCCAATCGGACATCCATTGCTAATTACGGAAAACTTCAAAGACATCAATGAAAAACCATACGAAGGCTTGATCAAGTGCCTCGTTTTACCTCCGCAAGATCTCTATCACCCCGTTTTACCCTATCGTTCAAATGGTAAATTAACATTTCCATTATGTCGACAATGCACTGACTTACAACAACCCAAGTGTACACATTCCAATGAAGAGGATCGAGCCTTGCTGGGAACGTGGGTAACAATGGAACTTTACAAAGCTTTAGATAAAGGCTACAAGGTAATATTTGATAAGCTGATATTAGCTCTGTTTAACCAAGAACCAATTTCAGGTTTTGAAGTCTTTGAAGTTTGGCATTATGAAGCTGTGGATAGATACGATCAAATTTCCAATCCAGATGGCGGTTTATTCACCAGCTATGTGAACACTTTTATGAAAATGAAAATGGTAAAACAAACATTAAGTCATATTTTATATATATTATTGTGATTTGTAGGAAGCGGAAGGCTGGCCGGCGCATTGTAACAATGATGCCTCTAGGCAGGCATACTTGAGTGATATAGAGGAGCATGAAGGAATAATGCTGGACAGAACAGAAATTGAAAAAAATTCAGGCAAACGGGCTTTGGCAAAGCTGATGCTAAATTCGTTTTGGGGCAAAGTAAGAATTTTTAAAACTGTAAACACGGTTTTTATAATCTGTCATACCATTTTCAGTTTGGTCAATGAAATAATTTGACAAAGACAGTTTATTTTACGAATCTGCAGCAATATTTCGACCTTACATTTGATCCATCAACAATTATTCAGAGTGTAACAATCATTAGTGAAACTCTCATTGCTGTCAGCTACACAGAGAAAGAAGAATTTGTCTTAACATTGCCTTACGTCAACCCTGTGATAGCAGCTTATACGACAACTCAAGCCCGGCTAACGCTTTACTCTTATATCGAAAAGTTGGAGCAACGTGTTTTATATTTTGACACAGATAGTGTCATTTATTTATCAAACATTAGCGATATCAATGAATATAAAGTACCAATTGGATGGTCTTTGGGTGAAATGACGGACGAGTTAAAGGATTACGGCCAGGGATCTTACATTACGGAATTTATCAGTGGTGGTCCGAAGAACTACTCCTACTGTGTATATAGTACAAAGGACGAGAAACTGCATTACGTAACAAAAGTTCGTGGTATTACATTAAACCACAAAGTAGCCAAACAAGTAAACTTTGAAAGTTTAAAACAAATGGTAAAATCGTTCATTATATCTAATGATACAGAAGAAATTAATGTTGTAACTGAAAGAATTGATAGAAAACAGGACCATACTGTAGTAACTAGACCTGTACAAAAAAAATTTAGAGTTGTATATGATAAACGCGTTATTGTGAAAGATTTTACAACTGTACCTTATGGATGGAAAGTATAAATATTGATGTATTAATTTGCTTATTCATTTGTTTTATATGCTTAATAAAATGGCTACTTTCAACTTTGCTTGGAAGCACCCTTTCAATTGTATTGTCTCAGCTCCTACCAAATCGGGAAAAACTGAGTTTGTGAAAAAACTAATCTTGTTTGCCAAACAAATGATTGAACCAGTACCAATGAGGATCATATGGTGTTATACTGAATGGCAGAATACTTACACTGATTTGCAAAACAAATGTAGCAATGTTTCTTTCCTCGAAGGATTACCATCTATCGAAGTTCTGAAAAGCTTCAAACAACAGCCTCAATTATTAGTTCTAGATGACATGATGCAGGAAATGAAAACTGACAAGAGGCTCAATGAGTTGTTTACAAGAGGCTCTCATCACTGGAATTTATCAGTTATACACATTGTCCAAAATGCTTTTTTTGAAGGAATGAGGACAAGCAGAATAAATGCTCAATATTTGGTGCTAATGAAAAATCCAGCAGATAGACTACAGATACAGACATTGGGAAGGCAAATTTTTCCAGGTTCTAAACACTTTATAGAAGCCTTTGAAGATGCAACTGGGTCATCTTATGGTTATTTGATTATTGATTTGACTCAAGACACACCAGATAAATTTAGACTCAGGACAAATATCTTCCCAACTGATGCAGGTATGATTATATATGTACCACGATAAAAGATATATAGGCCATGGACTTGTCAGCTTGGATCATTTTCTTTTATAAACATCTACTGATAAGTTGCTTCTATTATGGATAACTCCCGCACTGTTGAGGAAATGGAGTTTGATACAACAACGGAAAGGGTATATAATGCATTAAATGGTATGCCCCCACGTCCGCCTCCGCAATGTCTTTTAATCCGAATGTTTGACAACAAGACATATGGAAAAATAGCATCCAGTATATGTTTTATGCTGTTCCTCGGAGGATTCTTCTGGTCAATTCTACATGACACCAGGGCACCCGCTTTAACAAGCAATTTCTCTATTCAGAAGGAAAAATCATTCATTTTGATGCAAATAAAGAATGATGAAATCGCAATGTATTCAGTCAATGCCAGTAGTAGACAGAATGTTGCACACTTTATTGAAAAATACTTATTATGCCCTCTACATGAAATGCATGAATATTGGCCCCTATGTCAGAAATCAGTACCATTAAATGCTGACATACGTGCATGCTGCGATGAAGATGGTCAATTCAAGAGCCTAAATTTAGCAACAATTGAGCTGAATAAACAAACTGTAAATTCCTTTCTCAAACTCTTGAAAGAATAATCTGCCAGCTCTTATTCACTCATCAGTACTTGTAGACAAACAGTCCTATTTCCAATGTCTCCAGCATCATTTGAATTATTTTTAATACGACTTATGGCAAAAATTAGAGGTAATATAATGTGCACCTATTTATAATTAAATATGTTGTATATGTAATTTTAAGGAGTACCCATCATTAAGCGCATGCAAGCTCAATATGCTGATGTTTTATGGTCAAGATTCAGCCAAAATTGGAAAGAAGATTACAAGTTAAAGGCTGTACAATATAATGAATTTCATCAAATTAAACGAAGGAAAAATAAAATTACTGGATTTTGGTTCTTCACCTTGGAGCTCTTTGGAGAACTAAGAAAAAGATGCATAGATGCTCAGTATATCGATGACCTGTTTGCCGGGTTGAGCCAAGAAGACAAGTTCTACTTCATGTTGATCAATCAAAGCAGTGTATATGATAGAAACGTTTTCTATTTATCGATACTACAAAATGAAATTTCCAGTTTTTCGTGAACCATTTATTGTATATAAGCAATGTGCGTGTTATAATATTCAGTTTCGTGTTTGTATTTTGGTGGTGAACAGTTGTTTCTCAGGTGATGGCTTATAATAAAACAATGTGTTTCACTTTTCTTGCAGCTGTGATATTAGCTGTCTGCTCAAGCCTCAAAAGTGCTGATGATCTTTCTTACAGTCATCTCGTTTTGATGAGGTCCTATGGATCCGCTCCTGGAGTAGATTTTTACAACATAACCCTGGCTGCACAAGTATCTTTCCGAAATTTCCTATTGAGAGCATTGGCTTGCAACAAAACGGGCAGTTTATTTGATCCTGATTCTGAAAGATATTCAACAAAAATACCCCACAATGGCAATCTCTATGCCTGCTGTGACATGAGCAATAATTTTGATAGTATTAGGGCACCTACATTCAACATTAGCAAACATATGGTACCCCCGTTACTCAATGTACTCAATACAAAAATTGAGAGTGTTGATCTCGAGGATGACAAGAATATAAAGAATCGTCAACTTGTAATCATAAATTACAAAAGTTTCACAGGAGCTGGTTTTATTACTTCATATAACAAACATGAGGCGGTACATTTAAGAAACTTTCTTAGAAATGCCATATGGTGTAGGCCCGGACAAGGACAATTTACAAATACGCAATATTGTCCAACTTTGATTGGAGATCATCAAACACATGTGTGTTGTACGCGGGAAACTTTACAGAGTGTGATGTTAAATGGTTTGAATCTGTATGATAACAATGAAATATCAGTTCTGATGGATGCACTCTATGATAGACGACCCCCAGCTTGAAATGTATATATATATACCTGTTGCTATCTGAAATGTCTCATTATTCATTTTGAATTTCTAATACAATGCCATGTCAAAGTTGCTGCGAAAGTATATTCACCATCTACATGTCTTAAATTGCTGTAGTAATCATACGAAACAAAGAAGTGCACTATTAAAAACTTTGCCGGATGAATTTGTGCATTGTTTATGTGAAATTTGTCACAACCTGCTGAAAGGAAATATTCCTATAAGTACCCTAAAGAAGAAAAAGCTTGCTAAATATAGCAAGATTATAAGACATTTAGCATCAAAGCAAAAGATCAACTTGAGAGCAAAAAAGCAGCAAATTATACAAAGTGGTGGATTTTTACCTATACTTCTACCCTCTCTGCTAGCACTAGCTACTGAAATTTTACCCAAAGTTATCAAAACATGAAATACACTAGTAAAATTGTTCTTGTTCCGCAAGACATGTTTGACAAGAAAAGTGACCAAAATTCTGATTACGGTTTGAGAAAGCAAATGTCTGATTTCAAAATGGAGCTTGAACGCATATTGAAGAATAATGATATGTCTGCAGAACTTCAATATAAGCTATATGGACAACTATTCCACAGATACTTGAAGCTCGATGAAGAAAGTAAAAAGCCGATTGAGGTTAAATTAAAAGATGGTAAGCTGAATGATATATATCAACAATCGGTAGACATTGATAACCTACATCAGAAACAAATGAAAAATGAAGAACAATCATCTACACCTAATCAGAGAGGGCTAAAAAATGAACAGCAATCTTCAGATGATGGTAGAGATTGGTTGAGAGGCTTACCTAGAGCTAAAGTCAAGCAAGCTGAAATGCTTCTAGAAGTGCTCAATAAAAGTGATTTTGATGTAAACAAGCAAAGTGAAGTTATTTTAAATGGTGTTAGAGTACCCAACAGCAATATCATAGATTTATTACATGATTTTATAAGAGACAGACCTACAGCTCCACCTCCAGAAGGTTATCAAGAATTTGCGCAACATTTGGTAAAGCTTAATGTACCCAAAGCCTATATTGGAAATCCAAATCGCTTAAAGCTCATTAATCACTATAAAACTGACGAGACAATCAACAATTCTCCATTCCATAATGTTGATGTTAAAAAGCGATTAAGTTTTTCTAATGATAAAAAATCTGGGAAAAAGAAAAAGTTGAAGTATGAAGAATTCTAAAGAAGCGGTCCTGAAAACATTGTATACAGACATAGGGGCTTCTGGATCTTACGGTGGTGTTCACAAGCTGTACAAGCATGCAAAGCAGTATGACAGAAGTATAACTCTAAATGATGTGAAGAATTGGCTAGAAAAACAGGATCCTTACACATTACATGAGCAGGCCTATAAAAAGTTTAAATGTAATAGAATTTACGTCAGTGGTATTGATGCTCAATGGGAGGCTGACTTGGTTGATATGCAAGCATATAGCGAGTACAACAAGGGACAAAAGTATATGATATGCTGTATTGATGTTTTTAGCAAATTTGCGTGGGTAAGACCACTAAGAAATAAAGGTGCCTTATCTGTATGTACAGCTTTTAAAGACATTATATCAAGCAGAAGGAAGCCTCGGTGTATTCGCACAGATAAGGGCAAAGAGTTTGTCAATTACAAATTTCAAAAGCTCTTAAACCTAGAGGGGATACAGTTTTTTACCTCTCAAAATGAGGATGTGAAATGTTCAATAGTGGAACGGTTCAATCGTACCTTAAAATCAAAAATGTGGAGATACTTCACTGACAGAAAGACATTCAAATGGATAGATATACTTCAACAACTGGTTGGAGCATACAACAATTCTACTCATCGTTCAATTGGTGAAAAGCCTGTGAATGTCACTTATGAAAATGAATCAGAAATTAGAAATCGCCTGTACCCAAGAAAGAGCTCGCAACATCCAACTCTACAAATAAATGACTATGTACGAATTTCTAAATTTCGTCAGCACTTTGATAAACGTTATCTACCACAGTGGACAGAAGAAATTTTTTGTGTATATAAAGTATTGAATCGTACTACTGAGCCATTATATAAAATCAAAGATCTACAAGGAGAAGAAATACAGGGTACATTTTATGCAAAAGAATTGCAAAGAGTTATCTTTGATAACACAAAAACCTTCAAAATTGAAAAAGTTTTAAAACGAAAAAGGCTCATTGATGGATCTGTGAAGCTTTTTGTCAAATGGAGTGGTTACCCTGATAAGTTTAATGAATGGATTAATGAAAACGACTTGAAATGAACTCGTACGAGCTTGTTCAACTAATTCAGAGAGATGCATCTATGAAGAAGGTTTTCCATGGTGTATTTGCTAGAGATCAGCTAAATTGGACGATAACTAGATATCCAGCAGCTATTATCGCAAATACAGACACGTCAAATGAACCAGGGCAGCATTGGATCGCAATGTACTTTGATCAGAATGGACACGTTGATTATTTTGACTCTTATGGTATGTACCCGTATATACAAGAATATATTGATTTCATGAATCAAAATAGTAAAGTGCAAAATTATAACTCTGTGCGCTTGCAGGGTTGGGATAGTTCAGTTTGTGGTGTTTATTGCTTGTACTTTTTATATCACCGGGTTTGTAGAATGAAACTTCCGTTTATATTGAAACACTTTCGTCCGGAAGAATCAACTCTTAATGATAAACTAGTTTGCAGTTTTTTGTACAAATACTTTAAGTTTCATCATCGTATATGTTGTAAAAACCGTCAGAGTTGTACATCTATGCGTTACTTCAAAAATAAAAATGGTATATAAATGCTTACATTCTTCACTTGACTCATTAATAAGTTTGCAGTTTAGATCAGAAAATGACACAATTTTATGTTACTCTACCAAGCAATACTGAGGCGGGTGATTCAGCATCAAATTTCAGGGTTACTTTACCACAGCGGCTGAAATTATCAGGTCATTGGGAAGTTGGCTTAGCAGAAATTATCTATCCTGTAAGTTGGTATATTCTTGGCAGTGCAAATGATGCAAATGTGGTCAATATAGAGTTGCAGAATACTGAAATCCGTGTGACTATTCCACCAGGAAACTATGAAACAATCTATCATCTAACAAATGCACTAAACAGAGCTGTTGTTTTAGAAAAAAACGACCTGAAAATAGAGATTTGTATTGTTTGTTTGAATATGCTGACAAACAGAGACGAATCAAAGTAACTTCAGATTACTGGAATGTATCTGTTATTACTCTATCTAGAAGACTGATGGATCTATTAGGTTTTGATGATAGAATAATTTTAAACAAATATCTGGTTGGAGGAGAGGAATATACAACAATAGATGATCGTAGAGCTTCCCGACTCGGCAGATTCAAGCCAGATCTATCTGCTCATTTTGAAACCTTTTATGTTTACTGTAACATTGTTGAAAACCAAATTGTTGGAAACACAATGGCTCCATTATTACGCATCATAGATGTGCACGGAAAGCATGGCAGTGTTATAAATAGAACATATGACAATCCTCATTACATACCTGTACTCCTCAAAGATGTTAGTCATATTGAAATCAATATAAGGACAGATACAGGAGAATTCTTATCATTTGAATTTGGTAAAGTTGTCGTGAAGCTGCACTTTCGGAAAAGCTCTTACATATTCAATTAGAATGCATTCAGTATATCTACCAGAAAGTACTGCATACTGGCTGTCATTTTATGAAAGTTCATTGGGAAGTCAACAACAGTATCAGCTAGGAGGTGAATTACCTGCTTTCCGAGCTTATGCCGCCTATCACAGAGGTGCGGGATTAGGTAGTTTCTTCAAAAGTCTGTTCAGAATGGCTATGCCCTTACTAAAGTCAGCAGGGAAGCAAGCATTGACAACTGGATCGAGAATAGCTGCAGATCTGGCTGATGGTAGACCCTTATCAGACAGCATGAGAGAACATGGCCAAAAAGCAGCGAGTAACTTATTACATCAAGCTGCAGATAAAATTGTACAAAAGGGTAGTGGCTTAGGGCATACTCCAAAGCAGAAAACATATAAAAGGAAGAGGATGCATTCTCTTACTCCAGTTCATAAAAAGAAAAGCTTGCGTAAGGTGGTTGGTTTGAGAGATATTTTTACCAAGTGAATATGAGCAAACTATTAGATGAAGGCTCACTACCAAGTACAAAAAGCGAGCTTGACTTGTTCACAGTACCACCAACACAAGTGGCTATAAAAAGATCATTCTGGTCGGAAGTGCAACTCCAAAATCCATGTACTAATGAAGGACCATATGAATTCAAACTGTCCCCGGATTTGTACATGTTGGATTTATCAAAGAATTATGTATACTTTGTGTTACGCATAACAAAACCCGATGGCAGCGACTGTAAAGTCACCCAAAATGCTGATACTAATGCATATGATGGAGATTTAGTTTTACCAGTTAATCTGATAGGAAAGACATTCTTTCGCCAAATCAAAGTGTTTCTCAATGGAAAATTTTTATCTGACAGGTAAATTTGTTTTTCATTTTGTAGTTGTGTTATGCATTGATTTTTTTAATTTTAGTGGAGATAAATATGCTTATAGAGCATTGATGGAGACCGAACTAAACTTTAGTACTGATGCAAAGCGTAGCCAACTGCAAGCCGGCATGTACTATGCAGATAAAGATCCTGAAAACAACCTGGATGGTATGGCAACACGAATGCACATCTTTAAAAACAGTGCATGGGTTGAAGTTATGGCACCACTCCATGTTGACTTGTTTATGCAAGATCAGTTTTTAATTAATCAATGTGAATTGCGTGTTGAGCTTCACCGCAACAGTGATACATTTTGCATTATCGACAATGGAAATGAAATTATCACTCCTAAATATCAAATACAAGTTAAGCAGATGTCCCTCTTTGTGCATAAAGTAGAAGTATCTGAAAGCATCATCATGGCGATTGAATCAATGCTTCAGAAAACAAGCGTAAAGTATCCCATTAGAAGAACCCAAATAATGAGCTTGTTAATTACGGAGAATAGACGCTCAACGCCTCTAAACTCTCTATTTAATGGTATTTTACCCAGACGATTAGTTATCGGCCTAGTTTTGGCTGAAGCTGTGAGGGGTACTTACAAAACTAATCCATTCAGTTTTCAAGATTTTGGTTTATCAGAAATCAAAATTACTTGTGGTACTACAGTAGTTCCATCTGTTCCGTACAAATTGGATTTTGAACAAAATAGCTTCATAAAGGCCTACACACAGATGTTTGAAGGCCTGAACATTGCCGGGGATGACAAAGGAAATATGATTAGTATGAATCGTTTCAGAAATGGGTCTAGCTTCTTTGTTTTTGAGCTAGGAAGTGATGGTTCAGACTCATCCACATGGGAATTGGTGCATGAAGGAACAACAACTCTAGAAATGTTATTTGGTAGAAATTTACCTGCTGGTGGAATTGAATGTATTGTATATGCAGAGTTTGATTCTCTATTGATGATTGTACATACTCGTCAAGCTTATATGGATTACACAGTTTGATAAATGTCATTTGTATGTTGTTTTGATTGATAAATAAAATCAATGTTGTGTCATTCTCATCTTTATTAGGATATTTAGACAATATCAACACATACAATATTAGAAACAATATCATCCATCATCTTTGCTGTTTCACATTCTGGTTCTTTGATACATTGAAAAACAATGTCACTTATGCATTTTTGGCCGATACTTGTACGGAGGAAAATTTCATCCAAAACCTTGGCAAAGTCGTCGCTGTAATCTTCACAATCGGCATACTTCTTTGTACACATTTTCTTGAAAGCTTGTTTCACTTCTAAAGAATCTTTGCTCAATGAAGAGAAGACATCACTCAGTTTGTCTAGTAAATTGTGTTCCTCAAAAACATTGAAACATGTATGATATGGCTGCACAAATCCATGGTTATAAAAGCAGCCAAAGCATGGATAGATATCGCTGACTCTTCGTCTGGCAACTGATGCTGAACACATGAGGAATAGCTGCTGAATTTTGATCAATTTCTTCAAGTGTGTCTTTTCATCCAAAGTTTCATTTCCTCGGCTTTGATTTCCAATTCCGTACACTTTCCAAATGGCATCCATGACGTAGTCAATTTGTTTTGCAACTGAAGTCCAAGCCTCAAATTGCTCAAAAGCAATCGTAAACGACTTTTTAGTATATGTATTGTCAAAAACTAAAATATTATGAGGCGGCGCTGTATTGGCGTTTTGTTTCATTCACACAGTCAAATTATAACCCAAATCATACTCAGTCTGCCTTCCACTTTTGGCTTTAGAAAGTAAATCCTCCGAGACTTGAACAAGCTTTTTATATTGCGGGATGATCAAATTAATACCATTTTTTGTGGGTATGACTTGATTGTTCTCAATAAAGCATCTCCTAAAGCCAAAGTTGACATAGTTTTTGTGAGCCGATATCAACAAATAAATATCAGAGCCGAGACACAACTGCATTTTGAAAAAAGGAGGAGCATAAATGAAAAAATCTTTGTTGACGAGACTTGTACACCCTAAAATAATCAGTATGTTGATATTTTGTCATAAAAAATTAGCAACACTTATGAATCATAATTTACATTCATTACTGTAAGTTTCTGATCCAAGCAAAATTGTTATTTTTGTACCATTCCCTTCCAAAATGCATCAAGTTTGAAAATATGAATCAGTTTTTCAGTATGATGGGAAAAGCTGCATCATTACTTTGTTTCAAATAACCAGTTGCGTATTAAGAGAGTTTGGAAAGGGAAGAAGTGAGTTTCATTGATTTGTCTATGTGAGATTTATATAGGAGAACTAGTTTACAGTGCATTGAGAAAAAACAAAGCACACATTGATGCGAGCTGAAATGTAAATATGAAGTTTTCCGAGAAATCTATTATTAGAACAGGCAAGAGGTAGAGGCTATACTTTATCAGTTTGTCTATGTGAGTTTTATATACGAGAACCAGTTTGATATGCATTAAGAAACAAGGCACACAAGCTGAAAAGTAAACATCCAGTTTTTAGAAAATGCGTGGGTGGCGGTCTGAAGGCGCCCAAGGTACTACTCACGAACCAAAAATTAACCAATGTTGGAGTAGAAAGATATAAATTTATTACATAAATGCAAAAAAACAAAATTAAATACGAATAGTAAAGGCAAGCTCATAGACGTGCTCTGAGCACTTCTGAATTGAGGTTTAGAAAATGAATCGATTTTGATTGAAAACAGGGTGTATTGGTTGAACGAATGATTTCATTAGATAAAGAATATTTCAATATATTCAATCAAATAACCTTTTTGAAAAATGGCAACCAACTTGAAACACGTGCAAAATAATCTTTGCTCCAGTGTGTATGAGTATTTCTACTGTTTAAAATTACTTTAAAAAACAGTGAAACTTTTGAAACACAGAACATGGAGATAGGGATGTGTCAGGCTTCTTTGGGGTATTTATATTGTGTGGCAGGGAAAAATGAAACAAAAAAAGAAGAGAAACATAAAATGAATGAGGAAAAAGAAAGAAGAGACAAAGTCAAGATCACCTCGAATATTCTCTGGTTGATTTTTGACCCCATACCTAGGACAATAGACCCAGCTCGATGCATACATGTAATGCAAAATTGGTCAGACATCACTTTTATGGACACTGGTAGGGGCCCTTCACCTTTTTGGGTTTGGGGAGTAGGGATCATAACAATTTCAAGCCCTACATTGCTGTAATAAAAAGCCTGTGCTGCGCTGCGACTGCTTTGATCTGGTTGCTGTTGCTTGTATAACGTTATTTTTTTCAAGTGCAGTTTCTCTTACCTGTAATAATCAGACAGCTCAAGCATTGCAGTTGCTAACATTGAACACCTTGCAAACATATGCCTTTCAATGAAGAAAGATAAGGTATTTGAACTGAAAGAAAATGGTGTGGACTAAGAGAAGATGCAAAGCAACCAAGTTCCTAAATGAGGTAGGCGCAGGCTCAGGCACATGCCACATGAAATGAAAGAGAGTTTAAGCCTCAGGTAAGGTAAGTCAGACACTCGACTCAGACTCAAGCTAACTGCACTTAATGTTATATTACGAATCACAGCACACGCACACATAATTGCAACACATTAATTATCAATAAAATAACGTACCTTGCTAAAGCCGTAGGAAAATTTGAATTTTTCGAAAATAAAAGCGTGCTAAATTCAATTTCATTCCATTTCATTTTATATTTATTTTTAATATTACTGTAACTTTGTGAAAATTTGTCAAAGTATGTGCAGAATTCTGACCTTACTTATTCTTCTTCACTTCAGAAAAGAACTGAGAGCTAGTTATGACTTTGGGTCTACCTGCAGCGGGTAAAGTGGAACCTTATGCATCTCGGATTTGTCTGAAGATATTGGGGATAAAATGATAAAATGGAGACGACTGCAGCAGATCGGCCGAGGTTCGAACATCAGATCCTTTTTTTTTAGCAGTTTCAACATGATCAAAAAATGGAAAAAACAAAATATATAATAAAAAGAACAACATTTTATCATAGAATAAATTAACAAACGAGCCAACCACCCAGCGAATCATGTATTTAAAACTTAAGCCTGGCCGAGAGCACATGATTCAATGGATTTAATCCAGATGACCCATGATTGATTTTCTGACCCTTAGTTGATTCCAAGTTTTGTCGTCTCACATGTTACCGCGTTGTGTGGGCTTCACCTTACATGAAGAGTGCATGTCAGACGCCTCTACACTGTTTTTTCTATAATGCTTCTAAATTGAAAAAATGACGTAAATTAGTACTGTCTTCAAAATTGTTTACACAAAGCGTTTACTGTAGAATATTTTACCTAAAAAAATGTTGAGGTCTGTTGAGCATGTTCACAAAATTGCAGTCCTACGTGCAATATGGTTTAGCAGAAAAGGCGGAAAAATATGAAATGGTACTTGCTTTCTAATCTTATCATTAAGAAGCTTTTCAAGAAAAACAGGCTATAGGTTTGTTGGATGAATCTTATAGGTTTGTTGGATGATTGAAGATATTGTTTTCTGTCTTGAAAATAACTTCTTTTTTTTAAATTTTTACATTTTAAATTTTTTTCCACTTCTCCAGAGTGTCCAGCAATCTAGAAAACCTGGAAAAGTTATGCAAAAGAAGGTATACTTGGAAAAGTCAAGAATTTCGATTAGGATTGTTATGATGTAGTTGTTTTTATTGCACGATAAACCCGAATTATTGCAGGATAAGCCAAATTTTCATTTTATAAGTTCAAAACTTCAAATTTTTTTGGTGCTTTGCGCCCGTTTTGAGCATTAGTATCATTATATGGGTTTGGCTAAAGTATGGTTATTAGGAAAGGTTAGTATGTACCATTATTCAATTAACATTTAATTGTTTTTGTGCATCTGTAGTCCTAATTTATCTCTAATTATTAATATTTGGCATTTTTTGAGGAGTAACTAGGATTTCAAGTTTTCTGCCGATATTTCTGCCTACTTGGTGATTGTTATAACGTTATCATCGATGAATATCAAGAATCATTCTGAAAGCTTAGTTTTAATTACGAGTTACAGATACTGAAACCTAGCAATGTAGTGATATTTATTGTTCTGATTGAAGATTTGCTAGGACATAATGCTCTTTTGAGAGATACTTTGTATAAGATTTAATACATGATGAAATTTGAACGAATTTAAGAAATCTCTATTTTCCTTGATTTTGAGAATTTTCCATGTGAGTTATCGTGCTCTACAAAAATACTTTTAAAAATAATAATAATAATAATAATAATTGCAGCAGCAGGGGAAAACAAAGAACAACAATAAAAGACATGAAAAAAGCTAATAGTGAGCGGTTCACAAATGAATAAGAAACTACATGTCATATCATAATTTCATATTTTGTTGTGCATATCAAAAAGGCTAGTGAATTTCCATTAGTCTAAAATAAGATTTTTCTGATAAAGCTTAAAACTAATTACTACTGGTGAAAACTATATGCTGAGAGTGTTTGTTCCAAATGTTTACTGTTCTGCACATCACTTTTAGTTTCATGTTGTTTTGTAATCTGGCGGTCGACTACATGATGGCGCAGAAGTCTCCCAACTTCAAATGATAATATGGTTTCGTACTCTCATTTTTTCAAACATACCTCGGGTCAGAATAGAGACTTTAAGGATAACAATAATCCGAGAAGTTTATGACACGCTTTGAGTAATATTTTTGTGCTTTTTCAACCGTTTCAATATAAGCTATTGAGTGGGAATGATCATAAAGCCGCTGGCTATCCAAATAAAGGTCTCACATTACATGCTTTAGTTTACTAGGAAAGCATTGTTACTGACAAAACTCGTGAAAATATGATGAAGTCTAGAATAAGCACGTTTTATTATTGTACTCACATATCATTGAATTTCCGATTTTCTAACGGAAGCTCATCATTAATCCTTTATCCATATTTCGGATTACGCAGTTGGCGACAGATTAAGTTGAAATTCTGCTGACCATTTAGCGACTAGATTCGGAGTATATTATGCTGCGAATACATAAAATTTATGTAGAATAGATAGAATAGAAATAAAACAGGTCCTAAAATCCTCCTTGATGTGCACATGAGTACGCGATCAAAATTCTAATGTCACTACAATAAATATTCATTAACTTGCACGCAAACAGCAACTATATTATCTTTATTGAGCAGAAACGTGTTTCAAAAAAATCTTTCTTATTTGGGGAAAAATTTGGGTGATTTACACAATTGGGTAAAACAGTTGGTGCAAAAACACCCATTCTCGACACCAAGATGCTGGTATCAAAGAGTTGAAAGAAAAATAGACAGCTACTGAAACGAAAAAATGTTGCAGCTGGAACTGAATTGTTGGGAAAGAATTATTAAGTACAATTTATTTTCAGAAAGAATGATGAGCTTATTAATCGCAAAATCAAAAAAATATTATGAAGATATTTTAAAATCATTTCAATGGGGTTCTTAATTATCGTGTCTGCTGTTTACAGACTTTGGTCAGTACTGGCCAATGGTTTTTGCTAGTTGACTAAGCTTCATTTTCGGTTGGTTGTCTGATTTCAAAATTCTGCTTGCCTTTTGGATCCATGATTTGATTTCTCTTGTTCTGACCAAATTTATGAAAAAAAGTTGATTTCTAGCTGATGTTTTCGGTCTGTTAGCCTCACTATTAATGTCTTATTGAAAATATCAGCATATTGCTCAGGTCTCAATATTTTATTACTCACACATTTTTACTATTTTATGTATGAATTGTTGATTTTTGCTCCGTAGAAAATCTGGAAAAATGGCCTGGAAAACCGGAAAAAGTCATGGAATTTTATTTCGGAAAACCGTTGGACACCCTGTTTTTTTTATTTTGTGCATGTTATGGCCGATATATCGGTGGATCCTGGTCGATGTATCGCTGGATCTTGGACGATGTATCGGCATAGACCGATGGGAAAAAAGTGCCCATCAGTTGATCACTAGCTGCAATTAGTCTTACATTCATGCAGTTTTGTGTACACGCCGAAGAGACAGTATGACCCAATTTTGAACTTGTGAGTTAAGTTTGTGATTTTAGATTATGTTGGACGAGAGGCTTTGATTCCTGGCCAAAATTCGATGCGAGTACCCCCCACCTTTCGCGAATTTTTGATTAGCTTAATGTAGTCATTTCTTGTTTCATTCTCCAGCTAATATTAGTCGACCCAAACCAAGTTACACCAGTTAAAGAATTGACCGAGGATAAGCGTTACTTCTACCCCGTATTCTGGATAGATGGCGATATGCCTTTGTACATTCTGTTGAACAAGTTTCAAGAAGGCGCTTCAAGTAAACTTCGCTATTTTATTTTCCATTTATATTAAATCGCTGATAGTTGTACAGTGATTGTTACAATCTTCCCGAAGAATCAATTTTTCGATTGCTGTAAATAGATACATTTTGTCTATTTCTTGATCAATTTTTTCAGCCTCATCAGAAAGGATGAATCATTCCATCATTGTGTCTTCATGTCTCTAACTATTTGTTAATTCTAGTTAGTGGATTACGAATTATCTATTCCTAGGTAAAAGCTCTTGGATTATGAAGAAAATGTGATATAAAAAAGAAAATGACCTTTCTTTCTCATTGTACTTACACTGTTATTTTAAAATTCAATTCAGTCGGAAACAGTTTCGTCATTATTGTTTGACTGATAACGTTTTTCACCCCATTTGCCGCAAAATTTTTTTCTTTGTAGATAAAAATTGAAGACATTTTGTGGAGTACGGAAATATGTGTTGTGGCCTGTAAACGCGCCCCCTCTGGCCTCGAAACACCCTCTTGAACTTTTTAAAGACACTTTTTTATTATTTTTATGATAAACATGGTTGTGAAGCTTTATTTTAATTTTTTTGCTCACTCGCCCTCACCTCTCCTCGACGAGAGGTCCGAGGACACTCCCCCTGAAAAATTCTTGCCGTGCATGTCTGCTTCTAACTGACCGGAGTATAAATATGGCCCGCAAGGTAAAACGATCAGTAACATTACGCACTGTAACAGATTCCTATTATTCTAGCTCATATGGCGTTTGTTAGGGAGAAGAAACCAGATGGAACTTACGTGGTAAGCGCTAGAATTAATCTTAAAAAGCCTGAACTGCTGCTTAGGTTGAATAGAGGCGGACTTTACACGTCGCATGATTAAAGTATCCGGCTTGAAATTGTAGAGTTGTTTGAACATGGAGTTACGTTCATGCGCACACCTGACTCTTGAGTATTTACCACATCCTAACAACTCAATCACTGGGATAATCGTTCACTGGCGCTTAATATTCAAAATTTACATGAAAATTATAAATACTATTTGGTTTGTTTTCGTAGGTTGAAATCGTAATGCTTAATGTTCGTAATTTAATTTGTAAAAAATATAAATACTAGATTCGTCTTCTCAAATTGAAACTATGGATATCATCTATTTTGAAATTAGACTCGCAACGTAGAGAAGGTTTTTGCATATGGAAAATGTGGAAAGCATGAAGTATGAACATTTTTTCTGACGTCGTGCCAAAAAGGTGTCTGCGAACGTAGGCTGTTCATTCTCCGCTGCATCTTTGTGGTTTCCAAGTCTCGTTTAGAAAAAATGGACAGTAGGATAGATTTAGAAAAAATGGACAATAGAATTTATTTTTACTCGGGTATAGTATTTTCGGTGATTTTTTAGCCATCAGGCGTTGTGACGTTAGAAGACGTCCTTGAAGAAATCTTACAGGAAGAAATTTACGACGAAATCGATGCTTTTAGAGGAGTGGCAAAACGTATCCAGCTTGCTCGGGCGCACGCTTTGAGGGCTATATCGAGCGCTGGCAATGTAAGCATATATAAATGGCTAGCTCGATTTGATGACAAACGCAAAGGATGACCCTGGCCATTTCTCCTCTGAAATTTTCATTCTGAATTTTTGCTCTTTTTCGAATTCTTCGCAGATAATCTTTGTTTTTTTCGTTTACTCTTTCATTGTGAGTTTTTTCCACTCTATTGATATCCACCTCATTCCTATATTATTCTTGTCTTCGTGTTTTATTTTGCTTACTGTTGTCTCATTCTTTTTTTTGTTGTTTTTTACTTCAATCTAAAGCAAAAACTTCAAATTAATTGCGCTAAAATTTTGTGCGTATGACTATGTACCTCTAGCCAGTTCTGGGGGATGTGCCGATGTTTTAATCATCTAGATGATGCCCTCAACCAGATACATGCAAAATCAAAAAATTAAATTAAAAAAATATAGTTAATGTTTTCTAAATGAGACTTGGAAAAAATGTGTAGGCAGGCAGTGAACAAACAATCTGTGTTCGCAGACACGTTTTTCACAAATTGACTGTAGCAGTAATAAAATAAAGGGAAGAAAAAAGAAATACATGTGCACTGCAGTTTCATTCATCTGCAAAAGTATTTTTCTACATTTTGAGTCTCATTTTAAAATGAATAGAAGTCAACCATTTTTTATAAATTCTGAACCAAACAGCAAGAATACGTCATTTTCTAGCTGAAAACAGGCAAGCAGAATTTAAAAAAATTAGGCAACCAACCATAAAATTTGGTTTTTCAACCAGTAAGAACTGCTGACAGTCATGTATGTAAGGGACCTCCGAGGAGTGGGGGAGTAAAGCGACTTTTGGAGATGGAGGGTCATCGATTGCCTAGAATTAGGGGAATCTTTGAAGAAAAAAAATTTTATTTTTCGCCTCAAGAGTCAAAAAAGTCAGTTCAAAAGTCAGTTCAAAAACTAGTCATTTTTGTCTAAAAAATCTAAGAATATGTATTTACTACATGAAGAGCATTTTGTCCGTTTTTTTGATTCAAAAACAACTATTCTCTATCAAAAATTGAAAAAATTGACCACTTCGGTCATATGATTGGTTAACATACAGGCTCATAGGGAGGGTGCCATCATTTAAGAAAAATGATTTGTGATCCTACCTGTACTAAAGATGTAGAGTACCCTGAAACGAGCAATATAGGTGTACAAACCCGGGCCTTAAACGTAACGGGGTTTCTGCAAATTTGAAAAACATGTAAAAATAGACAACGACACCCCCTGGAATTTCGAAAAAAAATCTAGATATTTTGTAAGTTTGCATGAGGCCGAATTTTCCCGGTAAATTTTCAGTGATATGAGGTACCACTCAACGCACTGTAGAGGGCATGGCGTCAAACTTTTACCTTAGGATTTTGCAAACCATGCTGTTGCCACTCTATCCGCATCAAAATGATAATATACACTATTTGACTAAAATGCTGATGTTACTGTAAAAATGTGAAAACTTCAAGTTATTAGCCGCATGACATATAGTTCAGAAAACCTGAGTGACAGGACTCGAGTGACGGAAGAAATTTCACCTGTTTGAGGGGCCAGTACTTCTGGTTCGTGGATTCTGCACTATCTTTCTTATCATATGGGTAGCACTCACTGCGAGTAATATTTAGTATATAATTAGTTTTTAAATTGAACCAATCACGAGTGCGGTACAGAGGAAAGTTTTAACTCAAAGTTTGGGTTACTATCGAAATTTCCTCACAAATTTACCGACGAAACTCGGCCCCAATCATACCTACAAAATATCTAGGTTTTGGGCCCAACAGTTTTTGAGATTCCAGGGTGTGTTTTTGCCTGTTTTTCCGAATTAGCAGAGACCCTGTTGACTTTAAGGCCCGCTTTGTATACTTATGTTGCTCCTTTCAGAGTACCCTACATCTCTGGTACAGTGCACTTTGGTGTAGGATCAAAAAAAATTTTCCTTATACCATGACCGTACATCAGACATGCACGGCAAGAATTTTCCAGGGGGGGCGTCTTTGAGCTTTTTATCCAGGGGGTAGGGGATGGGTGAGCAGAAAAAACAAAAAATACCTGCAAGCTTGTTTTTCATACAAAATATGCACAAAAATTATCAAAAAAGCTGCCGTGGAAAAAGTTCAGGGGGTGTTTGACGTTTTTTTAGGCCAGAGTGGGGTGGCCAGGGTCTTAGGTAGGAGGGTCTACCACCTAACCCCCTATGTGCATGTATGCCGTATATAAATCTATGTTGGTAAATCTTTGGGGGAGGGGTCACCGTATATGGCCGACGTATGCTGAAATCCCAATCCCAATTATACGTATGCTGAAATCCCAGTTCTGCCCTGAACTGACTAGATTGCCATATTTATTACAAATTATAGATTTATTATGGGACCAACTTCAACATTCTACGTGCAAATTGAGATAAATTCAGCGAATTTTGAAAAAACTTCATACACTATTGATTGTAAAGGAGATCTGGTCTTCATCCTTATGAAATTATTTTACTGAACGAAGTTTATGGAAGCTTCGCAAATTTTTCTAGATTCTGTCAGAAAATAAGGAAGACAGAAAAATCAAAGTTTCATTCCAACGTAGGGGTGGTACATATGACACCTGCACATGAAATACTAATATTAAACCTTGTTCGGTTTCCACCCGCAACTTTTTCATGATATGTCTTTCTTCTTCTCCCTTCATTGCTTTCATGTCTTTATTTCGGTACATTGTTTTTTGTTTTCCATGATTCTGTTTTGTTCTTAATTTTTCATTCATTTTCCTTTTTAATTCTTCTTTCCTACATTCTGTTGGTGTCCCGACAAAATGTCCCAACAAAAGATCCCCGAAACGAAACATTGGCTGTCACTTGGCCGCCGTGTTTATTTGGCCAGCATACTCAGATGGTCAGCCAATACACCGGCATAAGTAATAAGATATAGTGATGGTATTAAATGCATATTTAAAATGGTGCTAAATATTTATGTTGAAAACACAAATATGAGTTTTGCCGATTAAATTGTTTATTCTTATTTTGTCTGGGGTCACGTTATGCTACAGCATGCCGGCTATTATGAACGTATTGGCTGGCCGTATGACTACGGTGGTCAAATGCAGCCACGTACCGCACAATAGGCCATGTAGTGAACAAGCGCTATGTAGAAAACAAAGACTTCATTTAGTACCTAACGTATCAAGTGCAGACAATAAACTATTAATTTACTGATTGCTGAATTTTTTTAGGAAACAATCATCTATCCTGAAATAATCTCTTTTCCTAAGTTTAGTTGAAACTCTCATGTCAACAAAGTCTTTAAAACTTTTTTACTCGATGACGAATTCTGCAGTAGTAATTTCACAAAAATTACTCAGCCCACAATTTTACGAACCCAAAATTGAGCTGTTGCGAAACCGATTTTTTCGGCAACCAAAAGCTTTTTTTGCTATCAGACAAAAATGAAATGATATTCGTTTATATAAGGTTTCACGAAGAATTGAAATGGGTTGACGAACCAATCTAAAAATTATTGGTGTGGTTCAATGATTTAATCAAAAAACCGATTTGTTACTAGCTCGGAATCATAGTGACCATGAAATGTGATCATTTTTGTTTTATTTCACTGCAAATCGCGACCTTATTGATTTTAATATACTTTACGACGTCATTTTTTCTCATCTGAACACTCAGAATACATTCTTCAAGACCACCACATAGGCGTTATAGTTGGAAATCTGCGGACTGTTAAATGATCTGAGCAGAAAAATCAGTTTTTTCATCTTATAGAATTTCATAAGTTAACAAATTTAATTTTATTGGCGCCGTCTTAGTTTATTGGTTATCACCTTCAACTACTAATTTTAAGAACCAGGTTCGATCTCGGATGAAGACGGACCTTTCTGGTAGCTGGCCTGTGCAGGCAGACACAGCCTTTCATCCTTAGAGGGTTTATAAATTGTGTAGGTATGCTTGTAATGCTTCTTGCTGTAGCAAAGTTAGTTCAGCTAACATCTTGGTGGTAAGGTGCGGCGAATGAGGTGGGCCCATACCTAATGAGGTAGGTAGCCGAACAAGCCCTGCTTTGTCAGGCAGAAACCAGCCTGTAGAATGTGGCCTCCACTAAGCGACAAAAGCACCCAAAGAGCGCCTCTCATAAATTAAGCACTTATATGCCCGTATAGTCAGTCCTATGGAGCCTGCCTTTCTGACTATAGGAATCTGTGTACAGGTGTACCTGCAAAAATCCTCCTGGAAATTCTTTGGACAGAGTTCATTATGTTGTTTACTGTATTATCTGGCTTTGGGGAAATATGTGGCGCTCGGGCACTACTTGACGCTTGTGAAACCGATCCGCCCAACTCACTACACTTAGTCCTTATGGGGATCTTATATCCGATGATCTTTTTTTGGGAGGACCTTGTGGATGTTTTGTCGTGGAACCATTCTGCTAGTGCCTTTTCGTTTTAATTTTCACCCTCCCGTCTTACTCTTTTGACTATTCTTGTTTTCGTTGTTTTTATATTTGTTATATGCTATTTTCAACTTCGTTCGACATTTGTAGTTTAATTTATTGATGTCATCAATTTCAAGAGCCACGGTAAAATATCGGCGAATAATAATAATAATAGGACAGCCAGAAAAATACCTAAAGACAATCGACCACCGAACCCGAAAGTTCCTCGACTAATAGGGGCGCCGCCGAAAAGCCAGGAGGGCAGTGGCCAAAGTTCGGTAACCGAATCGCGACGTTTGTCATCTCCACAGGCGGCGACTGTTAAAAAAGTGAAAAATGTGGTAAAGCCGCATCATCGTCACCATCACAAAAATCCGAAAACGCAGGACGTTCATGCTAACGTTAGTAGCATAGCTCCCAAAGCGCCATGATTATTATGGACTTACCGTTATTACTACAGTCTTATCATTTTCAAATAAGCCTCTGAAAGAAAAACGGTTCAAGAAATCGATGAGCAAATAGTAAACCTGCTTCGTATTCTGAAAGCTTTTGTCTTAATTTGTCGTCTAAGTACTACATTCAAATCGAGAGAAAAAGGTGTTCTCATAGACAGATGTTATTTATAATTTGTATGAACATTTCTGCGCACCAAGGTCCATTTGGAAAAAATAGAATTGACCAATGAAGGAAGTTCCAACGGATCTCTATAGAACGGAAAATGTCGAAAATACATATGTTTTTCACGCGCATAGTTTCAGTAAATTATCAATATTTTAATTTTGCTTCAGTCCTGGCGAGGGAATAAACGTAAATGCTTACCATGACGGGGCGTCTGGCTTAGGAGACTGCTGCTACATAATTTTGATATATAGGATGAACCATTAGTTTAAACTCTGCACCGTAATAAGCTACATCGCAAAGGCCTAAATCGAAGTAGGGTAAAAGTTTTTTGTTTATTCATTTATTTATTGTACTATCATGATTTGAGTATACCATACTCGTGAAATTCATTAAAATACATTCTGAAATTTCGTCAAAATCAATACCTAACTTTTGTTGTATTCTTACTAAAGTTCAATCGAATTGAATCCCATTCATGAAAAGTTATTCGGTATGCTACAAGGAAAATGTCAGTCCTACATTTCAGTCTCTGCGATCACAACTCGGGAGGTGACCTCTTGGATGGACCATGTGTCTGTCCACAAAAATGTCAAAGTTCAAAAAACGGGAGAAGCAAGCTGCTACATTTTTTGTATGGATTAATAAATTATCAATAGTTTTGATTTTACAAGGAGGCTTGAGGCTGGATGTGGAGTATTTAAAATCGAATCAACCATAAGGGACGAATCAACCTTTCGTGGTGCTCACCGCCGTCCACTCTCCTCATACGTGTATGGTTTGGGCCGTTCATGCCCCTCTTTCACTGTGTGGCACCTTTGTGTTACATGCATTACCGATTAAAAAAGCACTGGTGGAAACATGCACGAAGCTGCAGAATATACTTTTTCAAAGAAAAAATAAAAGGTAAAAATGTGCGTTTACCACTTTTAAAGTGAGGAAATTCCCGTCCACTTTTTTGAGTGAAGCATTCATCTAAATTTGTTTTAGGTGAAGGCTCTTGTCCACCCTTTTTATAACTTTGTCCTCCTTTTCCATCATTCAAATATATTATCCTTTTTCTCTGCCCCATCGAGGCATTTTCCAATAAACTAGTTCATTATATCTCAAAATGAGAAAATATGGATAATTCCGTGCGCTGAGTTTTGTGGTATCATTGGTTTTTCTTGAAAACAAAAATTCACTCCGCTACAATATTTGGCATAACTATAGAATCGGGGACCGGTACTTTCTACAGCAACGGTTAAGCATATAGGCGATTAGTAGAGGGGGCGTGGTTAAATATCGGCCAGCCTGGTTCTATTTTTAGCGTACTCTTCGCATGCAATTTTGCGGGCTCTTTATCGATTATGAAATTTATTATGTAAGTGTTTAAAAAAATAGGTGAACCAAAAAGGGAAGAAGGAAAATGAAGAAAATAAAGCGTAAAAAGAAAGGAAAAAGAAATTGAGATATAAAAGAAGGGAAAACCAAGGGGAAGGTCGTAGTTCACAAAACTTATGCCAAAATCAAACTTTTAATCCCCAAAATTTGCATCAACACGGTTGTTTTTCGTTTATTTGTTTCAGCAAATTTTCATAAATCTAAAGTAGGGCCGAACCGTTCAATCCACATGAGTTCTTCTAGATAACCTTCGACAAAGCCATCTTTTGTTCCATTCATTCTGTTAAAATTAGCTTTGCACGTTTCCAATAATTTTCAACGTCTTTGTGTGAATGCCAGTCAAAGGGTTCAGGAAATTCTGACTGTGATTCACGGTCTTATGAGTATAATTCATATTTGGCATTTGTCTATAGTATAGGTTATCGTAAATAATATGACGATCAGAAAAATACTTAATGATACTCTGCTGATCTTTGCATATGTCTTATAAAGTAAAAATAACCATTGGATCAGAAAAAAATGACTGAACGGTTTTTCACTTGGAAGAATGCTGCACACAATGCGGATGCTTTTCTTTTTGTACTTCTTGTTTATCACTTTCCCACGCCATGACTAACCGTTTCTGACTGCAAGAATTTCCTGCGCGACTTCAGAACTTTACAACACATTATTTAGCTTCATTCATTGGAAAAAAATTATAAACGTTTAAAAAAATTGATAGAATTATCCTGACAAAGACAGTATTGATCTGTGTCACATTTTACGCCATGTCACGTGTATGACATGTTGATCTTGGGAGAGCTGGAGAGGTTTGGGTATCTCATCAGGTAATACCGTGTTTTAGACGTCACATTGATGGTGAACCATATCAGATTGATCCTATTACAGTGAGTAATAGGCTGTGACTCCTGATGGATACTGGCATTTTCCCCAGGCTTCCCAAGTTGGCGTTGGGGCCTAACCTGGCAAATGGTGGCTATAGAGAGATCTATAGTTGGTTCTCTGGGGTTGTCCTTGGGGTCTTGCTGTAGGGTAATGGGCAACGCTGCCAGGCTAGGTGCGACAATCCCCGAGTCCTACTCAGTGAGAGCGGGGACAGGGTCACCCGTAAAATGACCTAAATTATGGGACCCGATTATGAACCGGACAGCCCCTTTTTGCCCGAACCTGAGGGGTGGAGGCCCTACTTATCTGTGGAAAGCTCGGGAAACCGACTTAGGAGGGATTTCCCAACAAATAACCCACAAATAGCAATAATCCCCTGAGAAGACTCACCTAGTCCTGTTTCTCAAGCGATTACGAGGCAACGGGCGGCAAGTCCCTGGATGCTTTCGGTCTTCTGGCACTGGGAGCGAGGGGATGCGATCCTCAAACGTCCTAGGCGGCGAGCGGCGGCGAGCGGGAGGGAGCGGGAGCGAGCGGGAGGCGAAACTCCGACGATTAATTCACGAACCGGGGCGGTCGGACACCTGGCACTGATGGGCAGCGGGGTACTGTAGGCGGTGAGTGGCGGACGCAGTAAGTAATGCAAAGGTATGCAAATTTATTTAAGATAATAGGCGGCGGACGCAGTCGAGTATATAAAAATATGCAAATTAAGAAGGGCGGCGGACGCGAAGTGACAACTGGACGAAAGCTTGGTGAACCCAAGAATGAGCGAAAAACTAAAGAAACATGTCCTTTTAAGGACATGTTTGGCTACAGCTGCAGCTTGGGCGGAGTTTCTCGGCGCTCAAGCTAACTTCTGCAGCTAGACGCGATGCAGAAGATGCCTATGAGCACATAGACATTTTTTCATTCACATGCGTTTAGCACTGAGGCCGGCTGCAGTGCCTATGCTAAGCATATGAACGTCTTTAGCTAAAACTTCTTAGCTAGTCGTTTTGCGTAACAAAAACGACGCTAATTTTTGATGATAAGAGGTGCGTGAGCGCACCAAAAATAGCCATGTGCTCGTGGAGCACGACTGGCGGAAGTTTTTAGCTAAAGGGCCTACTGTAGCCCGCGTTTGTAAAGAAATAAAAATACAACAAAACGAAACATAGAAATGCATAAAAAATATAAAAACGAACGTAAAATGCATGTGCAAAAATGAAATAAACAAAGACATGATCGAGTAATAAACGAAACATGAAAAATAACAAAATGTCGGCATGATCGGAATCACGTGACGTTGGAGAATTGAGCGGCACGTGACATCTGCATATAAATATTTAAAATTTGAATTTGTTTGAGACGAATCGAAATTAATTAAATTTCATAATTTTGTTATAATTAAATTTCACAATCGATAGAGAGCGCGCAAAAAGTGCACGCCGAGAAAAGAGTACGCTAAAAATAGAACTAAGCTGGCCGATATTTAACCACGCCCCCTAAACTAATATGCTCAACCGTTGCTGTAGAAAGTACGGATCCCCGATTCTATAGTTATGCCCAATATTTCAAAGTTTGAAAATTGATTTATTTTGGGCATTTTCAAGTGGTCTTGCTAGTCAAGCGATATTTCAAGATAGGATTGATCCTATTCGATGAATGAATACTCATTTTGCACAGGAGAGAATGAGGTCCTATTCAGAAGTGAAAAATCCTATGGTCTGTTTTTCTTGAAATGCTTCTAAATAATGAAAGTTGAAAGCAAGTAGTATTTCGGATTTTCACGCTTTGCAAGTAAACAATATATCATATTGGACTGGAAAATTGTGAGCATAATGACCTAACCCTTAGGAATTTTTCGAGCAAAAAATTTTACAGTAAGAGCTCTATGTAAACGATTTTGACGACAGTACTGATTTGTGTCACTTTCCTATTTGGAAGCATTTTATAAAAAAACAGACTATAGGATTTTTGTTGGCCACAGTCGAGGACAGTCGGCGACTCTGGAATAAATAGGCAATATGCAGAAAGCCCAATTCAGAAGTGAAAAAATCCTAGGATTTTCGTCGCCGACAATCGGCGGCTGCACTTCTGAAGTGGCCTTAAGCTATCTTCTGGTGTAATATTTACAGTAAATAATTGCATATTACACTTTTTCAAAGAGTTTAACGTGTCGAAAATTAGCCGTCAAAGTTGATAAAATTTTGTTTATGGGCATGCCCCGAGCACCTTGCCATCGGATGCCACAGAATTTTATCTTCTTATTTTATAGTTCATGCATTTTTACCATGTTAGTTGTTTTCATCAAAATTTTTGTACCGTTTTGGGAGCTGCACAGTTCTGAAGAAGGCATACTTATCAAAATTGCTCAGAAATCATTGCATTTTTCAGGTGGCACTTGTCTAACCCTTGTGATAGATTTATTATCCGTTCTACAGAATTATAAAATAATTAACATACTATAGTATGATGTACGAATTGTTTCACAAACGAACATTTTACACTGTAAAAAAGTTTGAAAGGTCGAAAATGAGAAGCAAAAATAACAAAAATCCTGTTTATGGGCACTCTGGAGCACCTTCACCTATGATGCCGAGGAATTTCATTTTTTAATCTTTAGTTTATACATTTCTACAGTAGCTGCAAAAGTAACATCTCATCATCGCACACCGTTTTGGTAGCTGTAGACATTTGCATACATTGGACTCTCATTCAAATGTGCTTTTGAATCTGGATAAATGTCCCATCAATGAAGTTCTGGGAACACAGGATATGCGTCCTAACCCAATACGTTATAAGAAAAAATGTGGCTCGAAATCCTGATAAATTTTCATTGATCATGAGGTTTGAGGGTTTCTGAGCGAAGAGCTTCAAACGAAAAATCGAATACTTCGGAAATTTTTATTAAATTTCAGAAATTGAGTGATTGTTTGAGATTTTTTTACAGAAAAACAGCGAGAGGTATTCTGATACTCTCTGCTTTATTGGAAGGCACTGTATAGGTGCCTCCAACTTTGAAGCACTTTCTCACAGCTTATTGTAACATAAGCCGGAGTCATACAGCCAACATTTTATTTTGTAGCATCTAGCAGCTAGGATTTTTTTCCAGTCAAATTACTGGAGAGAAATTTCTGTTGCATCCCTCCAAAGGGATAGTGGCGCAACCATTGTAAATTGATTGATGATATTTTACCAGTGATTCGATAACATCTTTTCTTTTTATTTGTCTAATCCGAACGTTTTCAATGTTTCCTGCATTCCGTTAATGGCATATTTAGTAACATTAAACAGCATTTTTGTATACTTTCACAATGTGCGGACACGTGCAGCTCCCAAAACGGTACATAAATTTGATTGAAATTTTAAACACAATATGTTGGATACTAGTAGCTACTGAAAACGAGAAAAAAAAACTGATGCATCATGGGGAGGCGTCCAAAAAAGTCCCAAAGAACTTTTTCGATTTATTTTGGCTTCCGTTTTGACACTTCAAAATGGAATAAAAAGTGTAAACTAAAAGATTGGAAAATGTTTTTCATACCTGCAAATAGAGCATGGTCTTCTGCATGCAATGAACATTTGGCTTCAGAGTCGTCTTTTCTAAGCATATTTCGATACACGTGTACAGATCGAAAAATGTAAAAATTCCAAACTTTGGAGCTGTAGCTACCAAAATTTGATTTTTATGCGGAATGAATGCTGTCACGATACTCAGCATGTAGAACTACTCAAATTACCGCTTTTTCAGATATTTTATCAACTTCCATAACTTACCATAGGTGAATATAGCAGAAGATATAATTCCTCAAAAATCGTGTCTTAAAAAGTGCAACATGCAATAATTTACTGTAACTATTACCCCAAAAGATAACTTCTGTGTAAAATGAATATTCTAGCAATAAAACAAAAAATTAAGGTTATATCAAGACCACTAGAAAGGCCAAAAAATCACAAATTTTTGGTATACTGAGCGGCCTGAATTTTCATAATTAGCAAAACAAATGATGGTTTCACCCCTATCCAGCGAAACACACAACAGCGATTCTCAAAACAGCGAGACTCAATGCAGCAATTCTTGAAACAGCGATGTCTCAAAACAGCAATTATCAATTCAGCGAAGTCTCGATACTGCGAAGTCTCAAAACAGCGAATCTCAATTCAGCGAAATGTCAATACAGCGATTCTCAAAACAGCGAAGTATCAGAACAGGTTCAAAATAACGAATTTTCAAAACAGTTATCTGTAGAATGAAAAAATTTAGATTGGGCGGGGTGGCACGTGGCCCATTTGGTCCTCCTTTTCGACCTGTGGATGCTATAGTTGTCACACGTTTTGGCACCAATCGCCAGTTTTATGACATGGCTTTATAGCATGTGTTTTCACGACATATATTGCAACTTTTATTCTGGTTTGTTTATTATTAACATATCCACATGCATGTTTCTTGTTTCTTTTATCGATTTATTTCTTTGAATATTCTTACTTTGTTTTACTTTTTGTATAATTTTTTCAGGTTGTGTACTTTTGTTCTATTTTCTTACTTACTTTTCCCTATACACCATTTTATTTACTTCTCAGGTCTTTATCATTCGTTTTTTGTTTTGCCTTTACTGCTTAATTATTTTATTCATTTCATCTTATTTGTTTATTTCATTTTATTTATTTCATCAATTTACTTTTTTTGCAATGCAATTAAGCTACCTACAAAATGACTTTGATGGAGAATCCTTATGATAACTTTTTGCTTTTGTTTTTTTCAAACGTTTCGAAAAAATGTTTTTCTCACCGAAATTTTTTTTGTGATTTCGGAATGGTATGATCGTTCATACCTACCGCAACTGCAGCACAAAAGCATATAAAATTTAAAAGGCCAAATGCAACTAAAAATAAACAATCCCAACTAGCGGGAAGGATTTTAATTTACCTAATTTGCATATTTATCACAAAAAGGATGTGTGCGTTTACTCTAATGCATAGAAATTTTTAGTATTCGTTGTATTGAGATTCGCTCTTTTGAGAATCGCCGTATTGAGACTTCGCTGTGATGAGAATCGCTGTATTGAGACTTCGCTGTAATCAGAAACGCTGTTTTGAGTCTGCTATTTTGAGTTTCGCTGTATTGGGGACACGCCGATACCATGGAATGCAGTGCATGAAGCTATCCAAAATATCCCATTCTGAGATATGATCAATTTTCAAGTTATCATGGCGGAGGTCAAACCTCTCAGAAATCGTGCCCTAAAGAAGCGTCAACGGATTATGTGAGATGTCGTTCATTTCTTCCCTTCGTAACACCAGAAACAGTACGTTTCCACGTAAATTTATAATTTCTCAAGTTTGCAATACACCTTTGAAGATGCAAAACGATCCTGAATTGGTTTTGAATCAAATTGAAATGATATACGTACCTATGTGAGCGGGACGCTGTGCTAAGCCGAAGGTCCAGCAAAAGTTTCGTTTGATCGCATGACTTTTCGTGACTGACTTTAAAACAGACTCTTAACTGGATTTCCTTTACGAAAAACTGGATGGTCAAGAAATTAGATCAGTCTTACCTACGACAGATGACAATGCTATGGTATTTTCATTTTTCCAAATTTTTGAGGGCCAATCATTGAAACATTATCTTGAATACCTTGTCGGGGAAGATGGAGGGCATAGCAGAAAGCCGACTATGATACTTATTGTGTTTTATTATGAATATACATTAATTGCAAAGTTTGATCATTTTCCATCAATATCATCCTCGTCATAATTAATAGCGTTACAAAATGCGTTGACAACACGTTCGGCGAATTCTTTCCTTTCATCGTCGGGTAAACTTTCACTCATTGATTTGAATGAGGAAAACTTGGCGAACAAAGCTCCGAAATGGGATTTTTCTTGATCCTCGTCGTAATCGGAGATAACTTCTTCTTGATAATTGTCGATGGAATTATTCTGATCACGATATTTGAGATTATTCTCCAACATATTCGACGTACCTGCTGACGATTTTTGCTTGCTTCTCAGCATTTTGAGATTAGGCCACGCATGATTCTGAAGCATGGAAAAACGAATCCAACAATACATGTAACGCAGCCCCGAGGTCTGGAGGGGGGTCAGGCGACCATTTTGATGCCGGGGCCACCAATTTCTCAAAATGTTACGTCACCAAGGAGGTTCAAAAAACAGTTCAAAAAATGAGATTTTTATCCAGAAAACCTAAAAAATGTATTTATAACGCGAGGCGCCGAAAAAATGGACATTTTACACCATTTTTCAAAAATTGACATTTTTCAGAATTTTTCCATCCAATAAGCATGGGGGTCAATTTGACTACCATATGGCTAGCCATAGGATTGGATAATCCAGAGATCACCCAATGGCTAACCATATGACCGACGATTTCTAGGGGGTTCCTATGGCACTTCCCCAATTACATGTATGAGTTCAACTATAGTCTGTTTTTCTTGAAATGCTTCCAAATAATGAAAGTGGAATGCAAGTAGTATTTCAGATTTTTGTGATTTTCTGATAAACAATATATCATGTGGCACTGGAAATTTTTGAGCATACTGACCTAACCTCTACCAATTTTTCGAGTGAAAAATTTTACAGTAAGAACTTTATGTAAACGATTTTGACGACAGTTCTGGCTTGCGTCAGTTTTCTTTTTGGAAGCATTTTATGAAAAACAGACTGTACAATTGTAGTTCTTTTTATAAAAAGTCCCTACAGTGAAAGTGTAGCAGATCTGGTCGAAACGTGCTGATGATTTCAATCAGCTAGACAATGCCGGTCATGCTGCTAAAAAATTAAAAAAAATCTGAAAGAAATCAAGAACTTTTGATAAATTTGAGTAAAACAATAAAAATTGAACCAATTTTCAGCTAAAAATAGGCCAAATAGAACTAAAAAATCAGGCATCAATACGAAAAAATCACGCTTGTAGTTTGGTAGATGGCAGTTGTCGACGATCGCCAACTTTTTTTGACTTTTAAATTTTTAGTCTACAGCTTTTACGTCCCAAGTATGCTAGGTAGGAATGAGGAGAAAATATCACTTTTGTGGCATATGAATTATTTGAGTCAAAATTGAATAAATACTGTAATTTGCGGTGTCTCGCGTCACTTTGTAGCACTCCTAAAGTAAAATCCTAGATAACGAGCTTATTTTTCCTTTTTTGAATTTTTTAAACTCTCTTTTTAAAAGCTTTTTTGAATTGATTAAACTCATCAAATGTTTAACATACTACGTGCGCGTTTTGATGTGTACCCAGATGGAAAAAGTCTCACTACTTGAAAGCATGCGAACTCAACCACACTAGATTAGGATTTTTTAATAGTAGCGCATTAGAAGTTCAAGAAAAATTTAATTTTTACTTGTAAAACCTCGACGATTCTTTCGAATCCAACTTTCTCGCCACATTCTATTAACTCTTTTCTTATTTCGTTCGGCGGCTCAATTTCGATAAATTCGAACTCATTTTCTACGCACCACTGTTCCATATAATCTCGTTCAATTTCTTTTTCAACTGATTGGCATACTAGTAGTTTCAATTTTGGATTCATCAACATTAATTTCGACTTGAAACAATCGTTCAAAGATTTTAACGACATACAATCACAAGAAATCATAATCGCCTCGCATCTGTCCGGTAAATTTTGATCAGGCGACGATACTAAAAGTAAATTGACTTCGACCTCGTAATATTTGGTCCGAATTTCCAAAATTTTATGGTTAGGATCGCTAGAAGATTCTTGTTTCAGATAATGAATGTTGGACAAATAATATATGAATTTGTCGAAATTTGAAGAAACGTTGTTAATTGCGTTATATACGAGAAGCGATTTCATCTGATCGTCCATTCTTGCTACACAGCGAAGTCTGAAAATCTTGAAGAGAAGATTTTTAATCAAACACAACCAAAAGCTGTTGAAGAAATAACCAAAATGTGTCAAACATAAAAATTTCTTCATAGTTTTGCCGAAAGTTTATAGTAAGAGAAAAAATAACAGATAACGACTTTCAAAGCAAAAGAAGAAACTATATAAGAATAAAATTCATTCGTGCATTACGTAAAAAACAGACAAATTCAAGTTAAATATCGAAAAATACGTTACTGTTAGGTTTAGGTGTTCATTTTATACAATGAACGGATCAACATCATAAGGCTCAGGGCGCAAACCATTCCTGCGGGCATTATTTTGTAGGTGTTATAAAATCGATAGCCCATTACTACTGCCAATAAACCACTACCACCTGAAAAACAAAATTGGGTAGGAGTTAAAAAACTGCTGTTAAATTATAACGTTAATGTTATTATTATATAAATTAAATAACATTATAACGAAAAAGTCACCGTCTGAAGCCCTAGCTCATAATTTCACGATTGCTAAACATTTTGCCATAAAGAACTCAAAATTTATGAGCACATGGGACTAATTTTTAAGAACTTTTGGAATAAAACTAAAGATAGACAAGTTTTATCATGACAGTCAGGCCTGAAGTCAAGAATTTTTTTTGGGGGGGGGCACACATTTTTTCACTGAATTTACTGTGAAATTGGCATTTCTGACTTGACTTTCTTCTTTCTGACTTGACTTGAGAAAAAACCAAACCTTTGCTTTTTTTAACACTTCAATCATTTCGGGGGCCAATGGCCCCCCAACCCCCTCTGACTACAGGCCTGATGACAGTGCTTGTATCCCACAGAGCTAAGAGAGCATCATAATAAGGAGTATGGTCGAAATTCATAGGATATTTCATTTTTAAACTTTGTCCATAGCTTCGTCATAACTTTTGACGTCAACAAATGATCAAGTTCAGTGAACACCGGACACAGTGCGAGTTGACGAACCGTCTTTCTATATCACTAAGCTAGGAGGAGTGAATCTTGAGCTAAATTGTCAAAAGTAGATCAACCACATGTCCACAGTAGACTTATCATCATCATCATATCCCGAGACTCCGACTGGGGTCGGATCTTCGGTTCAAAAACATTTTAGAATACACTATGTGATGGAATTCGAGAACGGAGTTATTGACTTTTAATTTCATATTGTATTTTGAGAATAAAGAAAAATGTCCATTTTGATCGGAAATTAAAATCAAAATAACCTATACTTATTGGAACTCAAGATAGTGAGAAATAACGGAACCTCGAAATCATTGGTAGACTTTATTGTCCATTTCAAGACAGCGTCAAAAAGATTCAACTTACACAACATAATATTGGTGTTATTTGGTTGTAATGAAGTCTGATAGGCACCAGCGGCTAATATAACGCCGAAAGCGAGCCCAGCAATCAACGACGGTACGCTGCCTTAAAACTTTGAACGATTGAGAAAGTCTTTGAGCTTTCAAGAATTTATCGTATTCGAAAATTACAAAGACAGTAGAATATTTTAAAGCAAAAAATTCATATTTAAATCTGATTTTTTGTTCTAGAAAGCAAATCTATCTGATCCGAAATTCAATTGTGGAAGATTGATTTTGATATATTTCAGTTGGAAACCAGAAAGATCACACTGATGCTTACCAGCTTTCACATATGCAAATAAACCGCCAGTTGCGACAACCAGCGAATAACCGAAGCCTAATATATCAGGATGCTGCATGACGACAGATGATTACCGCCGTCAAAGAAACTGAAAAATTTAAAGTATAGTCCATGCATAAAGGCCCCAACAATTTTAACACAGTTAAACTCATCGTGTTAAAAGATATGATGCTGATCCCACAAATATTAAGAATTGTTTAACGGGCTATTGAAAATCCCCCAAGCGCAAGTATTGTCGATTCTGTTTTTGGTTGATTGCTTGATTCTTAAGTTAATCAGTTGGTTAGCTGGTTCATTGACACTGTGACTCGGTTGGTAATTTCCTAACTGGCTGTTAAGCTGACTCATTCAACTAACCAGTCAGTTGAGAAATTATCTGCTAATTATAATTACTATTATTACGTTTATTCACCTGGTGAATTAACCAACCGACAAGGAAACCAAAGTAAGCTGCTTTTCCCTGTTGGTTGGTTGATCTCTCTGCCGTCGGATTTTGGTTTATTTCCAGATTAGTGGTTAGTTGATTGATTTCCTGATTCACTAGGTTGTTGGTTGTTTGACTCCTTGATTGGCTCATTGATTCCTTGGTTGCTTGATTAATTGATTCCCTATTTGATTGGTTGATTTCCCGATTGATTGATTCCTCGATTGGTTAGTTCGTTTGTTCACTGATTCCCTGATAGATTGGTTGTTTAGTTCATTGAATTCCTTGGTTGGTTGATTGATTTCTCGATTAGTCGGTTGGTTGATGCTTCGATTGATTAGTCGATCGATTCATGGATTCTCTGGTTAGTTGGCTGATCCCCTGGTTGGTTGGTTCATTGATTCCCTGATTGGTTGGTTGGTTCATTGATTCTCTTGTTGGTTGGTTGATTCCCCGACTGATTAGTTAATTGATGTCTCGATTGGTTAGTTGGTTGACTCATTGATTTTCTGGCTGGTTGGTTGATTCATTGATTCTCTGGTTGGTTTTACCTGAGGGTGATTGATTTTCTGATTGGTCGTTTCCTCAATTGGTTGCCTGGTTCATTCCCTGGTTGGTTTATTAGTTGTCTCTCCGGTTGTTCATTGATTCCCTGCTTGGTTGGTTGGTTGATTCCCCGATTGGCTAGTTGATTGATGCATCGATTGGTTAGTTGGTCGATTCATTGATTCTCTGGTTGGTTGGCTGATCCCCCGGTTGTTGGTTGGTTTTTCCCTGATTGGTTCGTTGGTTGTTTCATTGATTCACTGGTTGGCTGGTTGTTTCCCTGATTGGTCGCTTGGTTGATTTCCCTGAGTGGTTGATTGGTTCGTTGATTTCATGGTTGGTTGTTTCCCGGACTGATTGATTGGTTCATTGATTTCCTGGTTTGTTGATTGATTTACTACTGATTAGTTGGTTCACTGCGACTGATTGGTTAGTTAGTTGATTCGGCCCAACCGGCTTATCCTACTACGAGAAATTTTTGACCTTCGCCTTCCAATCCACAGGCGTTTCCTAAGCCTAAGCCTAAGGAGAATGCTAAGCTGGATATACTGAGATCCAAAAATCAAAAAAATTTTGTAGTAGGATAACAAGGTTGGCCCGTTGATTCCCTGGTTGGTTGGCCGATTCCCTGTTTATTTGGTTAATCTTTGAATTCTCGATTGCATTTTCTGGGTTAAAATCGGTTCATACACAAAACATGATCTGGTGCTGAGAATCAAGTCATCTGGTACCGAGTTGCATCCAGTTGAATCTATTGTCCAGGTATGCACTGATGTGTGCTCATGCTAACGGAATGTATTTCACAGAACCAGATGATCTTCGAGTTAATTAGCTTGTGATCTTATTTTTGACTGAAATAATTGACGTACTTACTTCTTCGGCTTAGGCTTAGGGACGTACACATACATGTAATTGGGAGGAGGTGCTATAGGAACCCCCCCAAAAATCGTCGGCCGTATGGCTAGCCATTGGTCGACCCCCAGGATTTTCCAATCCTATAGGAGGTAGTCATAGGGACCCCCATACTTTTAGTCGAAAAAATACTGAAAAATGCCATTTTTTGAACAAAAAATGGTCAAGAACGTCAATTTTCTCAGCGCTTTGCGCCATGGATACATTTTATACGCGTTTTTAAAACAAAAATTACCGTTTTTTGAATCCTTTTCGGACTTTCCTGGTGAAAAAATCGAAATTTTTTTCCTTCAGAGACCCGTCCCCCCAAATTCTGGGGGGTTACTGAGCCTCAGACCTCGGGGCCCTGTTACATGTATGGATGTAAGATGCGCACGGAGTCACCTAAGCAGGCGCGAAGGGCCCGTCCCGTTGATTCTCTTCCAATAACTCACGTGTGCATACTTTAGTGTGAACGTACTTAAGGTTCGCTGTCTGCCAGCCCTATCAGTAACCAAAAAATTGACCAACGGTCGTCTTTCACTGAACATTTGAACTTTTGTAATCTTTCAAATTTATTTCTCTAAAATCTCAAGAATTTGTTGATCACTGTGGAGCTGTATTGAATGCAAAAACATTATTTTTCAAGTCCCCGGTCTCAATTCACTCAGCACATCATGACACAAAGATGAAATTCATCATAATTCACAAAAATATGAAAAGCAGGGATTCGAGTATACTGTAAAACAAAACCAAAATCATCTTCGAACTGCCCCATGACGATTAACACCATATAATACGTGAAATATGCAAAATTATTGCTTATGCACAAAATTTAAAAACCAATGAGCCGTCAGATTTAGCTAGTTCAACTATTAATCAGTTAGCAGTTCATACATTTTTATAAAAACACAGTGAAAAAGTTAACCGCCATGAGTCCTCTCCTGCAGCTTTTGGCTGCTATGTATACATGAACACACGGAAAATGATCGTTTCCGAACATAAAATGGATAGCAGCAATGACTAATCTTCGGTCCAGAAAAACTATTTTTGAATTATCAAACATTGAGGCAAAAATTTCAAAAATTTATCTTTCAATGAACCCCTCCTTAAATTTTGGGAAGCCTATAAGCCCCAAGCATCCAAGTTCAGTGACATGCACGGTTAAGACACTGTATCATTAACCCGCTGACAGTGTTCTTTTTTTGCACCCGGCTTTGTGCATAGTTCAGAAAAGCCAAAAAGGTCTCTGCATTTCCTATTAGTGAATACACAAGTAAGAGATTTTAAAGTCTTAAAATGAAAAAAATAATTGAGTTTAAAAGTTCAGAATCAATGGCACTGACACGTTATAGTAGAATATATGTGGTCAAACACGTGACTCAAACAATTCTGCACCCGCGCAGAAATCAACGAAACAAAATTCTGCACGAAGCCTAAAAAGTCAGCACTATGCAGAAAAACACTGCCTACTGACTAAAATGCTTAAAAATTGCAAAATTTAAATTGGTGTCCAAAATCGTTTACATAAATGCTTGCGTATATAATTCTTTACAAAAGTAGAGAAGTTGAGTGAGGTTTTAAATTTCTAGCCCCGCACGGCATATGGTTCAGCAGAAAATCGTAAAATATTTTCATAGCATTCGATTTCAACTTCGATTTTTTATCAGCATTTAAGAGAAAAAACCGTACGAATAGCTGTGTGAAAGAAATAAATGCGCAAAACACGATATATTTCTGAAGAAAAAAACAAGTTTAAAATCAAAATTTTTATAGAAGAAAAAAGTAACAATACAATATTATTCGGAAAATCAAAAATCGAGCAGAAAAACAAAATAGTTCCACAAGCTTCTTTTTCATACAAAATCATCAAAAAAGCTGTCCACAAAAGTTTAGGGGGTGACTTTTTTCGCGCCAGGGATGCCCAGAGTCTCAGGTAGGAGGGTTTACCCCGTACTCGTGTATGCATGATTAGAATTGACAAACTCGCGTATTAGTTTGAAATCAATAGAGTATCATTTGTCAACCGTGCAAATGAAATATTTTATCATTGGCACGAATGCTAATCGGACTCATACATGCGCATAGGGGAGGGGGGGGGAGATCCCGGGCATTATCCCACGGCTGGGCCTTAGGTCAGGGATTTACTGTCAGTCAATTTTGGCCAACCAGTCTTCAGCTGTACAATCAGTGGTTGTATAATACATGCACACGGTCAAGGGTCCCAGGGTATAGTAAATGACCAAAATTGGTCTTTTAGTAATTTTTCCCAGAAATCAAGTATATAGTAATTTTTTTACTTTAAAATGAAATTTTATCGCCTTTTGTATCAATAGTTACTCTAGAAAGTTGTTTGCTGACATAAATCATAAACTGTGTTTTAAATTGATCTTTTTTTTGTAATCTAATCTTTTCAAAGTGTTTCTTGCATTTTACTTCGCCAAATTTTCGGCCTATAGTAAACTTCGGCCAAATTTTTTTACGGTGGGGTAAATCCATATCATGTCCATACCCAACATTTCTTTGCTCCATTATTGACAAATCGATATTCACACTGAACATAATATGTGCCAGTCATTATAAATAACTGAACATCATGTTGGCTTCCTAAATAAACTGCACTTTTATAAAATTAGGAAAAAGATTTGCTACCCAACGATTTCGGGATTTATCCCCGGCCTGAAACTGGTACCATGCACATGTATGATGGGACTCGTGTTAGAAAAACCATGGCTCTGGAGAAAATCAATGTAAATAACAAAAATTTCTGGTCAGGCGAATAGACATTATTTTTGCCACATAGATCAGCGGGATATTCAATCAGAATTCCTATGAAAATCCTGTTTTCCAATATTTTCCGCAGAGGATTTTCGATCCCCTCAGACAACTTTCAAACAGCAAAAGATCTCTGGCTGAACAATAAAACACACTAGTTCTCATCCGTCATAGATGAAATTCTATTATACGAAGCATTTTCGATTGAATCGGCTCTATTCTGGATTATAGTATTCCATTCTTTAGCCAAATTTTTCACAAGTTTAAAAGATTGCGCATGTGCAGCGGCGCTGTATCCGCTATCTAAGCTATAATCGTTGTCAATAATAGATGATTCCTCATTAGCCGTAGAATAAAGCCTTCCAGTAGCTCGTAGATTTCTTTCTTCGAACTTTCTTTTGCGATCTTTCTCTACGTTTTGCAAAGTTAATTTCGCTTTCTTCAATAATAACTCATGATTCCTTCGCCGCTTCGCTTTAACTAAATGTCGACTGATAGCGCGTTTCAGTATGACCCTCGACGTTGCCATTTTCAACTGAGCTTCGGTTTTAGAGCATTCTCGTTTTAAAACGTGTAGAAGGTGATTTGCCTTTGTTTGGCGTATGAGCATTTCTAAACTCAATAAATCGATGGATGATCGAGGGACGCCCATATTTCGTAATATCAGCTTATTTTCAACTTCAAAGGGCGATTTATGGATAACAACTGGAATACCTTTCATATTTTTTCGATTTAAAGCCGTCCTCGGCGAAAAAAGAACACTAGTTTTGCCACAATCGTTAATTTTAGCGCTTAGGTGTTTGGGTGCGGATGAAAGTGGCTTATTTTGTATGAACAGACAGTGGTGCAAATTGTCGAAGATAGATAAAAATGAGTAAATTTCAATCGGATTTCCGGAACATATCGCCTATAAATGAAGATTATATGAGTATAATATAGTACAGACTATCACGAGAAGACTCTGGAACTTCGAAATTTTAATGCAAATTACCTTGGAATTTAAAGAATTCGTTAAATCCACTTCCAAAAATTCTGTTCCAATATAATCTACGATTGAGGCTACGTAATCGACATCCTTTCGAACGTTCGATAACTCGTTGAGGAACTCTTCATCGGCGATGAAAGGTGAGCAAAAACATTCGAAAAGTTGTCGAAAGAATTGACCTGGAAATGTATCTAATTTGAAAATAGAAATAATTTGAAAATGAAAAAAGGTCGAAAACTTACAATTAATATCTTGAAACCTGACGATCTTGCCGATCTTTGCACTGGTAGCTAATTGGTTCGCAAGCTGTATTGACTTGTACGGTATTTCCATGCGAAGAGCTCCAAAAATCATAAATTTTACGTTATATTAATGCCATCCGGAGAGAATTGGGGAGCGTGATGACCTGTTACCTTTCAAAAGCAACAAACAGATGAATAAATGAAAATTTTTAGCCTTCTCAGTTCTCAGAAATTCTAGATGCACAACCTGAATAAATATATTTTCACAGGCTTATGAATATGCCTGCCTCTGTAAGCTCTATCTTTAATGTAATCAATTATGAAAGGAAATTCTTGCATTAATTTTGAGGATTTCTTCACTCTCAATATTGATACATATAACTCGTCGCCAATTCAACTATAAGCTATGCTTAAATCAGTGCTACTGCGCCTTTAACAAATACGATTTCCTTATCAGATATATCGATATATGGAATCCTCTTGATGAAATATAAAATTCGCTCAACTTGGCGTCCTTCATAAGAAAATCATTTATTTTAGTAATTACCTAAGGGTTGTGTTTGGAAAGTTATTGCGGTCATTTTGCGTATCCCATTACAGAAATAACTTTGTGATTGACTGTAACCCACCGCCGCATATCGGGTGGTGCAGTATCGAGCGTTCAAGTTTTTTGTCAGTTTTTTAACCTTGCTTTTTTTCGCTTCTTTTCCATTCCTTTATACATACATGTAATCGGAGCAGGGAAGTGCCATAAGAGCCCCCACGGACCTCGGAGTTCCGTCACATGTATATGACTTCATAACTCATTTCTCCACACCTGTAATCGGAGCCAATTTTAGTATAATCTTGAAAAAATTAAATTTTTCACATTGTAGACTAGATAATCATGATAATACATTGAAAGAGATTAATTTCAAATTATCTAAGGCATAAAACACAGATCGCAAAAAAAATTCAGCGGCAGACGTTTTATGCTACATTCCAATGTCGTTAATTTCAATTTCAGCGCCTAGCACCGAACATTTTTTTGCTTTCAATATTCTATATTGCTGGAAATTAAAACATTTGTTTCCCGGACAAAAGATCTAATTTTTTGAGCGAATTTAGTAATTTCCAGAGGGGAAAAATGCAAAAATCATGTCAGAAAAATGCGACTAAAACTCAGAAATTAGGTATACGCAATCGACAAATTGAATTCTTCATCTCAACCAGGACAAGAAATTTTGTCTTATGCCCCACAAAAAGGCTCTGAAAAAATAATCCTGGAAAATCTTGACTTTCATGAAATATACGTCAAAAAATAATACAAGAGCATGAGCAAACAATGATCCATAATGTTGATGTTTAAAAGCTATAAGCATAACTTGAAATGATATTTTTTACCTACGGACTAGGAAGACCAGCAAATCATTTGAAATACGGCGCGAAACGCCGGAAAATTTATAATGCTTTCTATGTTAGAAGCTTAGAAAGATAAAAAACCATCTGTGTGTGAGCTAAGTAAAAAACGCGAAAACCAATAAAAAAAGCAAAAAACGCTTAATGATGAAACCGCGAAAAAAGCGTAAGATAAAGAATCGATTGAAAACCGCGAAAATGGCGTAAACCGCCGAGCAACATTCTGCATTGCCGAGCGAGAACTATCATCAATTCACGATCGAATAAATTGATTTTTTAGTTTTTTCCGGTAAATTTTCTGGCGTAGTCTTAGGCTCAAACTTACGGTAAGGCAGCAGAAAACTACATTTTTTCGACCAATCAAGTTGATGATATAATATTTTTCGACTAATGAAATTGATGGCCATACCTGTAAGAGCCAGTTTGGGGGGGGGGGAGGATGGTAAACCCAAAATTTTGGGGTGGGGGCAGTGTTTTTTTGTACTCGGTAAATTTGTACTGGTACAAACGACCTCTCAAAAACCGTTTGTACTCCAAAATTTCCAAAAAATCGCTAAAAAAGGCATTCATTGTTATAAAATGCAACAAACATGCTGTGAAATATTACTACGTTGGCTATTTCCACGAGACACATAAGAAGGCTACAAATTCAGACACATAAAACACTTGATCCACTGTTTTTTTCAACGAACTTTATTCCTGAACTATGGAAAGATGTCAAATTTTTTTCCACATGTTGAAAAAAATTTTTTTCGTCTTAAAATCGTCGTTTTTTTCGCTTGAAAATGCTCATAAACACATTATTCAAGTGTTTTTGAGCTTTTTAAAGCATTCTGATAATCATTCTGATCATATATCTTAAAAATTAGATTTAAATTTTGTGTTCATAGATCGTAATTTCAAGAAATTATCATTCGAAAAATTTTAAAACCATTAATTTGTTCGTAACCTTTCATAACTTTGGCCGAAAAGCTATGAGCCAGAAGCAGGTCTTTTTTGCACAGGCCAGGTTGCAATGTGCAACTTGGAGAAAAACTTTAGTTGTACAGATAAATTTTTAGTTGCTCACTCTGAAATAGATAAATTTGCTTAAATTTATTGGAAAAACCATTGAAAACTAGTTTTCTTTATTTCATTCGGTCCGCATCAGTCTTAGATATTTAAAACCCAATTTTCTGGGTTTTGGAGAGAAAATGAAAAGATTAATATGACTAAACTAGAGTAATGTGTTCGGCGCCCAGCGCCGAAAATTTTTTCTGGATTTCAATATTCTGGAACGCTGGAAAATGAATCTTTTCACCTTTTATTTCCCAGACAGAAGGTTTGATTTCTCACTGAATTTAATAAATTTTTAGTCGGACAAACTAAAATTCGAAAATTAGGCAAGCGACTCAGTAATTTTTACACTAAAAATGCTTTAATCACATGGAAGTCAAAATTTTCATGAAGGTCGCAAAAAATGTTGGTAAAATGGCCGAGAAAAATGTTAGTTTTCATCAAGTTTGTCAACAAACAATACAGGATCAAGCATTAATCTATAATATGTTGATAATTAGAACCTATAAGCACTAATCAGTCAAGTGAAGTCAAGTAAAGGTAGACATGCTAAAAGCCGCGCCTGAGCTGGGTAATAAATAATAATGATTGTTGAAGTTATAACCCGCGCCGGAAAATTTTGAGATTTGGACCTCCTAAATTGCAAAAAAATGCATCTTTTCAATATGAAAACGTTAAATTTTTGTTCGCCATTTGTGGAAAGACCTCAAAATTTTTATCCACCTTCCAGATTTTTTTTCCACATTATAGTGCAAATGTAGAAAAAAACAGTGACTTGATCATGAGGCACAGAACATCCACTAGTGAAACACTCCACAAAAAGCTTTCAAAATTATGCTATAGCTGCTAGTTTGTCGTTATCGATGGGGACGCATAACAAACAAGTCCATTGATACTTAATATTGATGGCTGTCTGTTGAGTGACAAAAAATTTTTTTGTCCTAAAATTTTCGTTTGTCTGTAATGTAAAGTACAAAAAAAAACACTTGGGTGGGGGTCCCAACATTTCCAAAATTTTGGGGAGGGAGGTCAAAAAACCCCTGAAAAAGTCGGAAAAATTTCGAAAATTTTCCCAAAACAACCACTTTTCTGCTAATTTTTCCGAGTTTTAGGAGGGGGGCTGGGTATAGGGCATACCTGTACCTGGGGGAGGGGTTGGGGGGGACCCCCCAACTTGGCCAACCCAGTACCCAAAATCATTTACCCCCCCAACCCCCCCCAGTTTGGAAAAAATTAAAAAAATGTGTTTTTTGGCCTTTTTTGGGAAAAACTTCGACTTTTTTCTACCTCCCCCCAACAGGTCGGAGGTCGTACAGGTATGGTATACACCGTTTTTTCCTCAAATGGGGTCTTCTCATTGTGGAAAAAATTTTAGGGAACTCTAAACCGAAAAGATGCGTTTTGGTGGACTTTAAAAGGTCAAAATCTCAAAATTTTCCGGCGCTACGCGCCGGTCATCGGTATAATTATAACTATATTCTATCAGGCGCGGCCATTAGCATATCTACTTCGACTTTCTAATTAATGCTCAACAGTTTCTATCAATCAAGCTAGCTCGTTTCATTTTCTAAACGTTTACAGTCAATTATGTCGCCGAAAAGAGAGATTTTTCATCAATTCTCTCAATTTTTTCTCTCGATGATTGGAATTTTTTAAACGCTTGCAATCTGAACTTTTGCGTTTATCGTAAGTGGAAATTGAAGACATCATTCTAGATAGCGATTTTAAAACTTTTCTTCACGAATTATCTGTTGGAGAGATTTATTTTTCAGCGTTTTAGAATATAAAAACCCGAAAATTTTTCCGCCGCTTCGCGCCGGAATGGGGAGCAAATTACACTTCATCCCTGATTTTAATTTATTTCCCAGCGTTAAGAACGTTCATTTTTCAGGTTTTAGAAAGTGAAAATTCAAAAATTTTTCCGGCGCTTTGCGCCGGACCAAGAACTAAATAAAATTAGATGATTCTAATCGGAATCACAGAAATGTTGATAGCGGATAAATTCATGAGAACTCTATCGTTAACTTGCTCTATCCGCTCCTATAGAACACCAATATATTCTTCATGAGCATACCTGTACTTGGGGGGGGGGGGGTTGAGGGGGACCCTACCCAACTTGGCCAACACAGTACCCAAAATCATTTCCCCCCAAACCCCACCCCCAGTTGGGAAAAAATTAAAAAAATTTTCCAAAAAGTGTATGTTTTTTGGCCTTTTTTGGGAAAAATTTCGACTTTTTCCTACCCCCCCCCCCCCCAACTGGTCGGAGGTCTTACAGGCATGTTCATGAGCTCTTTTTGACTAACATAACCAGAATTTTCGCAATTTTTTTCCTCATTTTTACAGGTTTCTGACTACATATACAACAAAATGCTTGGGTATGCTCCTAAAATGGATAAAAAAGCATCCGTAGCCACATTATAAACGTTTTTAAAAATGAGGAAAAAAATTTTGGGTCCGGTTCTCATGTGGAAAAAATCTTCGAGGAAAAAAAACGGTGATGGTATAGGGTTGTCGGTTGACCAAGTTGGGGGCATACCTGTACTTGGGGGGGGGGTGGAACCCCCCAACTTGGCCCCAAAATCATTTCCCCGCCTAACCCCCCCCCGAGTTTGGAAAAAATTGAAAAAATTTTCAAAAAAGTGTATGTTTTTTGACCTTTTTGGGGAAAAATTTCGACTTTTTCCTACCCCCCCCCCCCCAACTGGTCGGAGGTCTTACAGGTATGCTTACAGGTATAGTTGGGGGTGGGGGCATACCTGTACTTGGGGGCATACCTGTAAGACCTCCGACCAGTTGGGGGGGGGGGGTAAATCCGAAATTTTGGGGGGGGTAGGAAAAAGTCGAAATTTTTCCCAAAAAGGGCCAAAAAACATACACTTTTTGGCAAATTTTTTTAATTTTTTCCCAACTGGGGGGGGGGGGTTGGGGGGGAAATGATTTTGGGTATAGGGTTGGCCGAGTTGGGGGGGGGGGGTCCCCCCCCACGTACAGGTATGCTTGGGGGGGGGGGAGCCCCCCTCCAACTCGGTCAACCCTGTACCCAAAATCATTTCCCCCCCCAGTTGGGAAAAAATTAAAAAAAATGTGCCAAAAAGTGCTTGTTTTTTGGCCTTTTTTGGGAAAAATGTCGACTTTTTCCTACCCCCCCCCAAAATTTCGAATTTACCCCCCCCAACTGGTCGGAGGTCTTACGGGTGGGGGTCCCGACATTTGGGTATAGGTTTCGGCCAGGTTGGGATGGGGTCTCCCCAACTTCCCCGCAATTACAGGTATGTTGATGGCACAATTTTTTGCGACTAATGAAATTGATGGCAGTTCCTGCTCCACACTGCTTTATCAAAATAAACCTGCTCTGCGTGATTCATGTCACAGTAAGCAAAAATTTTATTGTAGTTTTTACACCAAGAGATCGTCTTGATTGTAAATTGATCATTAAGTAAATTCGATGCGATAACGATGCTTTTTCATGGACAAAACATTTACAATTCGAAGTCAATATGTGTCGTACGTGGAAATAAAAGTAGACGACGGAACGCAAAGCTGTGTAGCTTGACAAGTTATCACGCGTTTTTAGAAGAGACGTATGGAACGTAGAAGAGTGTGCGGAATGCTAGAAACGGAACACTCAGAGTGTTAGACGAAATCAACGCAACGATAATCGTACACAGGAGATTGAGGGGCTCGTAGAGAGCGCTATGTCAAATTTATCCAGGGATCTTCGCTCAGGTCGTCGAAGGTTTTCGGATGCTGAAACTCGGGCCGTACTATCTTAACTGCTCTGGAGTTTCACCTGAATACTCAAACTATTCTCCAAATAGTTTGACTCAACCTAGAACACACTTTCTTCACACAATTTACTAGTACAAATCGCCGCCTCACACTCTCCAGACAAACAAGAAAACACAACCGTCTGGCTACAGTACAAACGAACTCTAATCAAAATATTTTCACAATTTCTTCACATCGTAGCCACGCCTCTCCGCAGGTGTTGTCACAATCTTTCTTTCTCGAACTTGCCGATCTTTACTCCAATGCAACACAAACTTTGCAAATACGTCAAATCGCTCCACAACACTCCTCCCCCTTTCGATGTAAATCGCCTTAAGCGATTTCGACGTGTCATGGTAAGTTGATGTTTTGATCGCATGAGAGCGTTTAGCTCGTTTTTTCGCAAGTTTCTTTCGACAGTTTGTCTCTTTCATACTCCTACGCTGCAGCACAAACTACACAAAAAATAAGCAAAGAAAATGTTAACGATATTATCACAAATGTTATGGCACAAAGCGATGAGCAAACCAAAACTAGTATTTTATACCGAGAAGATTAAAATTTTAGAGATTTCAAAAAAGAAAAGATTCCAGTGGAAAAAACAATAAACTAGTGAAAGAAAAGAGATGCATTTAGCATCGTGATACTCACCCTTTTCGAATCATTTCAGTGGGAATCTGCGACCTTTTGGCAAAACTTTCATTGGAGTTTTGCTCGTTTTCAAAATGCGGGGTGGAGGCATCTGTATCGATTGACTCGTAGTCGGCGCTCGTGGGGCTAAAGCTCGTTCCGCAGCTCCCAATGACGTTCGAATTCCAACAACCCGCGGTTAAGTTGTGGCAGTTTTAGTCATGGTGATGATCAGAGCCGGTGTCATTTGATACTTCGGAGGCACACTCGCTTTCAACGACGCTATCTCGTCTTTTCGCTTCTTTTCTTCGGCTCTTTTTTCCATTTCGATTTGGTATTCTGGTGGATTTCTCAGATGATAGCTTTTCTTTCTTCGGTGGCCAGATAATTCGGAGCTCTTGTATCCGTCAAACATTGTAAAATGTAGCGCAGAGCCATGGAATATGAATTATCGGTCGTTTTGTAGTCATAGGCCTGTCGGGCATGGAAAAGAAACAGCGTAAGCTGTGTTATGACGATCGCGTTTTCAGCACTGTAGTACTTGTAGTAATCGCACATCCAGCTTAGGAGAACTGCAGTGAGTTCCTCCCTACAATGTGGATCTCGACGCAAGTATCGTGCTTGAAAATAGTCAGGGAAATCCTGAGCTATTTGTTGTGAAGCTGCGGTGGCCTGATGTAAAATCGTAGGATCGAAATTGAGATGAGCGCGATTGAAGTAATTGATAATAATTACTTTGTCCATCATTTGTTCAGAGTCAGCCATTGGAGGCTGTTGACCCTCTAATTCCTCTTTTCGCAGCTGATCTCTTTTCAAAGCGCTAGCCCATTCGATTCTCTTTTGACGGTCTTTTGAATCGCTAGAATGTTCCCGTCTATAGTCACGATCTCGGTGATATTTTCTAGGTCGTTCCTTTGACACGTATTCACCATGACGATACTTTCGACTGTCGTAATCGTCACTTTCTTTTCATGCAGTAGACTGTGAAGGTCGTTCTCGTGTTCGCGAATCCGTTTCTTTGCGTTCTCTACTTCGCGTATCTTCTTGCGAATCGCGACGTTTCTTAGATGGTGGCACGTAGTTTGGATCTTCTGGATGAGACTCCAGATAATCCTGAATAGTGGGCAATTGTCTATTGATCGCGTTTTGTCTACGAAACAGCGAAAACTGATACGCTCTAACGTTGCGAATCGGTTCACCATGTTCGTCGCAAAGTCGATCTTTTTTAACCTCCAAAACAGGAGTCGTGCTTTCCGTACTGACAGGTGTAGAGGTGTCTACCTCCTTTTTCTTTGGAATTATATGTTGCATAGGAATTATTCGTGGTGGTACCATTTTCGAATCATCGTCATCTTCGCGTTCTATTTGAGAGATGTCTCTCATCGACGTAGTTTTTACCAACGCGTCTTTCTCTGGATATTCCTCTCCTTTATCCCAATCTATGTCATACTGACTGTACCACAGATTTTTGGATAACGGAGTTAGCGAAGATGTAGTTCCAGCTGTTGTCATTGGCGCGGTAGTATCAGTTCTTGATACATCATCGTCTTCGCTATTGATTTGTATAACATCAGTTTCGGTAGGGATTTTCGTTTTTACTGTGAATGATTCTTCAGCGGTTGTTTTATCAATGATTCGACGGCCATTGCCGTTTCTGTATCGAATTCTGTTTCCGTGGAAGATTGTGCAGGAGCCTGAGTAGGCGTTTTTGTTGGGCTTTCTCCCATTAACGTAGTGCTGGGATGCACGGGTAAATTCGAACTCATTGTCAAAATATGATCGGGCGAAAAACAAATGAGTCATTCACATTTTTGTGACGTCAAAATCGGTGAGTTATATGAAAAATAGTAATAAGGGTTTTCCTTATACTTCTTTTTCGTCACAAGATCAATTTTGCTAGAGACAGGAAAACTGTCGTTTCGAAATACGATAGGTCGCGTGAAATATCTGTTTGCGTATATTGGTTGTTTGTTGTCACTACGATTCTTTTCGTTATACGGTAAATGGTTTGCCCATTCCATCAATTCTAATTCGAACGTTCGGTCTAGCTTTACCCAATTTTGTTCGCATATGAGATCAATGTTGATTCTGTCGCTTTTTGACATTAGTTTCGGAATCTCGTTTTCGATTATGGCTCGCAATTCTGTTTCCGAATGTGGGGAGCAAACATGTGCAACTAACGGCATGGTTCCTCAAACGGCCTTCATCCATTCATGATGATTAGGGAGCGAGTATAGCGGCGTTAAAGCCGGTGTTTCTGCGATTTGATGATCGAATTTCATTTCGTATATTGGCCAAGTTTCGGGAGGGCGGTATGTTGTAAATGGATCATTCACGACTAGATTGAAGTTCGTTTGCTTTACTTCATCACTTATCACCATATTTTGGTCTATTTCGGACAGAAATAGGAGCGACATAGGCACGCCGACAGTGTGATGAATGCTGGTTATGTCATTAGAGCATAAAGCTCTGTCTATAACTCTAGCACATATGGCTGCATCATCATACGGTTCCACTTTTCCGTCATCAGTCAAAGATGACGTATTTCGCTTGCTACCCCTTATCGACGGTAGTTTCAAAGGGTGAATTTTTAGGCCCAAAGATTTAGTGGAGTGTTCCACGTTCACGTGATTGTACAAACAATATCGCATATTCAGAACCTTATAATCATAGAATATGATTGGGTTCAAGGCTAATATTTCATTGGGCATGATCGCATGTAACATGCTTTTTGAAAGCATCGGGTCTATGATGCAGAATGCGCCTTTTTCATCGCCTTCGCAGTCGATGTTCGCATTATCGTAAAGGTTTTGCGTCGCGATATGTATATATTCGTGCGGTAGAAAGTCATGAGGAAAGATTTGCATGTTATCGTATACGCTATCAACGAAACCGTAGCGCCCGTACGCGAGAAACATCAAGATCGGGTAATATGCCTCCAATATTGAGTAGGTTAGGACCTGCTCATCGGGTTTGCCAGCTTGGGCGATTCCGTTGTTTGCTTGAGGGAAGTACAGTGTAAAACGCTCTACGTCCAGCACGAATGCGTCGGTGACTATACCTTTTAGTTTTTTGTTTTCGGGACAAAGACCAATTAGACGTGCCCTTTCCCATTTTTCGGGCGGGCGTTTGATGTTCTCTAGTATGATCTGGACATCGACCAGAACACTAGGGGCGAGCACTGTAGAGTGCATTTTGCGAGCGTGGGATGAATAGTATTCGCATCCATGCATGTCCTTTAGACATTTCCAGTTGTCGGCGTGGTCAAAACCGATAATGATGGTTTTGTGAGCTGATACAAATTCGTAAAACGCCCCCCCCCCAATCTTCGGGAGTAGCTGCTAGGGCGTCAAACATTATAGTGTATCCAGTTGGGAAGCCCAACTGGATGAACTGAGCGACGTGAATCGCGTTTTGGTTCACTATGTTCATTTTCGTCTTTTTGTGAATGTACAATTGATTCGTCGCAATTTTTTCGACGTCAAAACTGACCAACACGTGGCCTCGAAAATTCTGTTTCGAATGCGCCGACAACACGCTTTTCAATTTGCCGCTTTCAACATATCGCGGATCGCGCAGGACATTGAGGGGCCTGGCGTATACCGTTTTGAACCATTGCTCGAACTCTGTGATTCTTATCATGGGTTTGATGTTATATTCTAAAAAATATCATAAAATTTTCAATTAATTTCTATTAGATATAGTTTCGCGTGGAAACATCACTATTTTTCGAATCGCGGCGTGCAAATCTTCTGGTGAAGTTACCGCGACCCAAATTTTATATCGACAGATCGATATTCTATTCTTCCCAGGGGAAGTGAAACCCGGAGTTTCTATTTTTAAAAGACTTTAGTCTACTCAGCAGTGCAGAACTTACCGTCCGGGAAAAAGAATCTATCATCCTGGCGATATTGTTTCTTTTGATATGATACGTATCTATCTTGATCGTTGAAATATTTTTTGAAAATCAGCGGGGGATGGATCAATGATGTTGATATCGCCAAACTCTGGGACGTTGTCGCTTCGGACTCGCTAGTCATCTTTTCTTTTATCAAATTCGATTTGTCGATGTCGAGCAATTGATTCCATTTGACCGTTCACTGAGCTTTCAATTTATCAAAATGAGAAATAAGAGCGAAGAATCTTGCTAAAAAGACAAAGGTGTAAAGTTGAGAGTTGTTAACCACGAATTTAAATTTTCATGCACATAGTGAAAAATGTAAAGTTCAGATTGGGTGGGACTGGGGAAAGATATTTCTACATCGCGTGCTTTTAGCTTTATTTTTCTATTCTGCGCTATTACTTATGGAAGGTCAATTTCTTCGAAATGGACGTGAATATACACAAATCTATGCGACTGTATCACACATATTTCATTCACTCATTCCACACAGAATCTGTATTTGGGCGTTGAGTGCGTTTTTTGATGATGAAAACTTTATACTCATCGCTTTGCTTACGATTATAAAACAATTAGAATTTTTATTAACAAAGTTAAAATTTAGTGTTAGTTAAAATATAAGAAAATTTACAATTTTTAATTTTTTGAAAGTATTGGAGGACCATTGTCTTCCGATTCCAGAATTGCCAATGCCGTGCGTGGCATGTATGGCTTTACACGAGAAAGTGAGACTTTCTGAGATTGTCCGGGACAATCTAAACTATCGATCATTATGACGTTTTTTGAGATTTCGGAGTTTTCTACCACTACCAAGGGTATGATATAGTCTTTGTCGATTTTAGTCGCTTTTTTGTTGTTAATCAACAGTATGAGATTGTTTAGATCGTATTTCTGCTCTTTCGCTTTTTTATCGAAATATCGCTTGTTAGATTCAGACACATTTTTTAGATTTTCCGAAACTTCGTTATATAACGTTAGTTGTGCTTGCGTGAAGATATACTGATACGCATCATAGTTTAGTGGTAACGTTAGTGGTAGACTTTTAGCGCAGTCGAAATCTATAGCGATTCTGGGTTCGTACCCTCGCAAAAGTCGAAATGGAGAAAAGTGAGTAGCTGTGTAAGGAACAGCATTATAGGCGAATGTCGCGAAAGGTAGATATCGTTCCCAATTATCCGGATCTTCAGCGGTGAATTTTTTGAGTTGCGAAATCAACGTTTGATTAAATCTTTCGACCATTCCATTACATTGCAGGTGATGTGCAGTGGTGTTGATTTTCTGAACTTTTAGTAGTTTCGCAATGTCTTTCATCAAGTTTGAAGGGAATCCTGAACCCTGATCTGATAATAAATGTTTCGGGCTTCCATGAACCAAGACTACGTTGTTTACGAAACTTTCGACTATAGTAGCTGCTTTTTGATCTGGAATCAAATGAGCGCTTACCCATTTAGTGAAGTAGTCTTGAAACACGATGACGTATGATCTTTTCTCAGCCAGAGGGGAAATGTTTACTATGTTGGTCGCGACGATTTCAAATAGATATTTTGGTTGTATCGGCAGCAATGGGGGTGGTTTTGGCAACTGCGAAGTTGTTTGTTGGCAAATTTTGCATGTTTTGATCCACTCTATTATCAATTCTTCCATTTTCGGCCACCAGAAATGCTGACATATCATCGCTGTGGTGCATCTATGACCTTGATGGCTTAAGATCTTTGCGCCATGGAATTGATACAAAACACTTTCAATCAAAGTAGTCGGAATTACTATCGCCGAAGCTGTATTAGCTTGTATTTCACTGGTCGTTCACGTGACTGATTTCGTTGGAAATTTCGATTTTGAGAGAAATCCCGTATAGGAATGTTTTCTCTATTCCGAAAGTTCGGACTTGTCGGGCAATCGAATCGCGATCTTCGATTCTCGAAATTATTAGCATTTTGCGTATTTTCTTGGATTCCAAACTTTTCTATAGTCTGTTTATCTTGAAATGCTTCTAAATAATGAGAGTGGAAAGCAAGTAGTATTTCACATTTTCACGATTTTCTGACAAACAATATATCATATAGGACTGGAAATTTGTGAGCATACTGACCTAACCTTTACCAGTTTTTCGAGTGAAAAGTTTTACAGTAAGAACTTTATGTAAACGATTTTGATGACACTACTGATATGTGTCACTTGTCAATTTGGAAGCATTTTATAAAAAACAGACTATAGGACTCGTTTTACGCTTTCCTCGAACTCTTTAGTCTTCATTAGAGTCGAATTTTCTTGAAACTTCATGCTATTTCGCTGTTTAGAGTCGTCTCTATTTCGGAATTGAGAGTTATCTCTGAAGCGAGGTTTCGAATCCTCTCTGAAACGCGATTGAGCTGGTTGCTCTTCCGACGGATTTTCGAGTGTATTAACCAGTATAGGTTGTTCTACTCTCACAGTTGACTGTTTATTCGCTCGCTGAATTTTCTGAACTTTCGCGACGGCTATAGCTAAGTCAGTAATCGTTTCTAGAGTACTCGCATCAATCGAGACTCTGTAAATTTCTGGCATTTTCCAAAGAAAAGTTGTGATAACTTTTCTATGGTGATACTGAGGGCTTCTGTCATAGTACAGTAGATGTACGTAGATACTGATTCGATTTAAGAAAGCTGATGGATCTTCAGTTTCAAACGGAGCAATAGACTGGAGCTCACATTGGAGCTTATCTTGGTCGCAATTTGGTGCATTCATACACATTAGAATCTGTTTCGCTTCATCGTAGGATCGGACATCTCATATGGTGTTCAGGGCACCATTGCAAGTCAAGCGATGCAACCTGTGAAGTTTCACATATTCAGAGGCATGGAGGCCAAACTCGTTTTCGAGTGCAATGAAGAATTTCAAAACTTGTTGATTTCAGGTCGAATTATCTAGTTTTTGCGGCGCTATCTTTTTACAGATAGTCTTAATTCTCGTTTCATCATCGGCGAAAGATCTATGCACCTGAGAAGGTGGAATAGATGGAAAATTTATCTGAGAGTTTAGCGCATTAAAGCGGTCAAACGTTTGTGTCGGGATGATTAGATCATCATCATCGTCGATTATACTACGAAAACTAAGTTGACTTTTTCGATCACTGATGGCGTTTTTGGTTTATTCGATTTTAGAAACTGAGCGTAAGAGCTTGTAGGTCTCGCGATATTTTCGATTTTAGGGACGTTCGGTTTCGATAGCTCTTCTTTCTGAGCTCTTATCGCTTCCATTTTGGTTTTAAACTCATCGAGAAGTTTTTGTTGTTGAGTCGCTATCCTCACTATTTCGCTTAACGCGTTAGTAGCGTCGCCACAAGAAATTTATCATTTCAGCATCACATTTTTGCATTACCTCCATATGCGTGTCATTATCGAAAATTTTTCGAGGATCAGTCTCCTTCGGTTTCCGTTTTAGAAAGTTGAATTTTCGATTTTCGACGATTTTCGGAGATAGAGATCGTGAAGTTTTTCACGTTTTTAGCTGAGCGGATGTTTGCGGTAGATCGAAATTATGCTTCTCTGCTTCATAGAGAAGCGGTAGATTCATGTTTTCGCAGTCGAAATTTTTGATTTCTCGATCATCGGGATTCGCTAGTTTCTTGTAGAAACCTTTTTCAAAACCCAGCACTGTAGAGCTACGTGTGCGGTTTTCCTCCATTTTTTCGGATTTTCGATTTTTCGCAAATTTCAGCATTTCCTCAACCTTTAGACGAGCTGGTACCATCACCAAAATGTCGTACGTGGAAATAAAAGTAGACGACGGAATGCAAAGCTGTGTAGCTTGACGAGTTATCCCGCGTTTATAGAAGAGACGTACGGAACGTAGAAGAGTGTGCCGAATGCTAGAAACAGAACACTCGGAGTGTTTGACGAAATCAACGCAACGATAATCGTACACAGAAGATTGATGGGCTCGTAGAGAGCGCTATGTCAAATTTATCCAGGGATCTTCGCTCAGGTCGTCAAAGGTTTTCGGTTGCCGAAACTCGGGCCGTACTATCTTAACCACTCTAGAGTTTCACCTGAACTCTCAAACTATTCTCCAAATAGTTTGACTCAACCTAGAACACACTTTCTTCACACAATTTACTAATGTACAAATCGCCGCCTCACACTCTCCAGTTAAACAAGAAAACACAACCATCTGGCTACAGTACAAATGAACTCTAATCAAAATATTTTCACAATTTCTTCACATTGTAGCCATGCCTCTCGGCGGGTCTTGTCACGATCTTTCTTTCTCGAACTTGCCGATCTTTTCTCGAATGCAACACAAACTTTGCAAATACATCAAATCACTCCACAACATATGCTTCGATGGAAGTTGTTCATTCAGAATTACCTCCGAGCATCCGCATTAGGAAAACGGTAGTGTTCTCACGCTGTTCTCAACACTCAGTGTTGCCAACCCGGGAGGGGGGAACCCCAAATCTAGGGTTTTTGGCATATCTATAGAATCGGGGACCCGTACTTTCTACAGCAACGGTTAAGCATATAAGCACTTAGTAAAGGGGGCCTGGTTTCAGCCATTACCTAGCACTTTTTAATGCAAGGATATTTTTATCATGTCTTAGATTCATAGACCTAAGACCGCGTTTAAAGCAGCGTAACGATCAAAGCTTGTCTTATTATGCCTCTTAAGACACCTTAATTATGTTATCAACTTCAAACAAAAGTACATCCAGTTTCCAAACGCCTAATTTGCAGAATCAATCTGAAGATTTTTCTACTAATTTTATATTAATTTGCTGCATATTGTTCATGGGCGAGTTTGGCAATTTTTCACGGATGGAATGAGTATTTTTTGCATTTAAACTGTACAACAAATAGAAAAGTCGAAAAGTAAACAATACCCACAATTCGTGTCTTGTTGTAAGGACCAGTTTTCAGAAGCACTTTACTTTATCCTAAATGGACGGTGGTTAAACGGCGCGGGTTACGGGTGCGAGGACGATGCACAATGATAATCAATGGGGGTTTGGTCGTCAACAAGGAATAACAAGGGACAACTGGTGTTCAGCTTGCAAATAATTAAACTGGACTCGGTTTTACTGCTTTCGTATAAAAGGACACGGTGCTTGCAAATAAAAACGAATTCAAAACTAAATTTGAGACAAACACGAACTAACTAAATCATGCTTTTGCTTCTCTTTAAATATGACATTCTTGCTTCTGTCTATCTTCTTCCACCAATCGCCGCTTCCTGCTTCACTATTCTCACTAATTTGGTCATGCCCTTCAATGCTTTTCTATAGTCTGTTTTTCTTGAAATGCCTCCAAATTATGGATGTGGAAAGCAAGTAGTATTTCAGGTTTTTACAATTTTCTGATTAACAGTATATAATAGAGTTATGGAAATTTGCAAGCATACTGAACTAACCTTTAACAATTTTTCGAGCACTTTTACAGTAAGAGCTCTATGTAAGCGATTTTGACGAGGATACTGATTTGTGTCACTTTTCTATTTGGAAGCATTTTATAAAAAACAGACTATAGTACGGTATGCTTTTCGTGTCTTCTCTGTGCTTGCTTCCTACGGTGGGCTTAGCCACACCTCTGTGCTTCTGTGCATGCTTCTGTATCTATTTCCTCTGTGTACACATATTTTGTGGGACCATCGCTATCATCCCACTTGAGACTACTATCTGGCGGGGCTTTTACTTTTTTCTGTGTGCAGGTGTTGTTTACGATTTTTATGAGGAATTTCGGTAGCCGTGGAATGTGTAGTTTAGTGTAGGTTCCAGGGGACCAGCTGCTGTTTGTGCAAATTAATTGGGGCGTTTTGATTGGGTCAATAGCGGCTACTGGGGTGTGGAAGGATCAAAATAAAGTACGTCAAGTAATTTTACAGGAATGTTTGGGTGTGAATCCCAGACACCCTTGAGACGATAAATTATGAAAATGAAATAATATTTGATAAATGACTATCACATACAGTATGCTATATATTTACAGTACTGCATTAGCAGGTACGTTACATTGTATTGCCAATTAGGATGTAGCCAATTGTGTGCCATTGCTATATCAGATGTAGGAGGAAAGATTATAGATTGAAAGAAAGAATGGTTGATGAAAGAGAAAATAAATATCAAGGGACGTGAAAATATCCATTTGATCAGAAAAAATGACTGAACGGTTTTTCAGTTCAAAGAATGCTGCATACATTGCAGATGCGTTTCTTTTCATACTTTTCGTTTTCCACTTTCCAATGCCATGACTAAGCGTTTCTGCCTGAAAGAATTTTCTGCACGACTTCAGAACTTTACAACATACATTATTTAGCTTCATTCATTTGAAAAAAAAATTTAAAGGTCTAAAAAATTAGCAGAATTATCCTGGCAAAGACGATATTAATCTGCATTTGAAATATAAAAATTTGAATTTGTTTGTGACGAATCGAAATTAATTAAATTTCATAATTTTGTTATAATTACATTTCCTAATCAATAAAGAGCACGCAAAAGTGCTAGATACGCAAAGAAAGAAGTACACTAAAAATAGAAGCAGACTGCCCCCTTAGTAACCGCCTGTATGCTTAACCGTTGCTGTAGAAAGTACGGGTCCCCAATTCTATAGTTATGCCGGGGTTTTTCTTGAGGTTTTTCGAGGGTTTGTTTGTGAGATTTTTCAAAAATTTGGCGTACTTTTCCAGAAGTTTCTCGATGTATTACGTTCTAGGGATTATATAGCCAATAAGAAGTCTCTTACTGTAATTAAATCATACGGAACATATATTTAATCAAAATTATCGGCTGTTTGAATATTTTCAATATTTTCAAACTGGACGGCTCTTGAAGCAAGAATATTTCGAAATCAATGGGAATCCTTTTCATAATTTCTGCAAGTTATGAAATGATATCTTCAGTGCCCAGCGTTTTACAACCACAATTACCATACCATACCATTTTCAAAATATGTTTTCTTTTTTTAAATCAATCTGCGTTGCTGCAATCTGCGATGATGCAAATGCAATTCTTTGTTCTTTTGTCACACATTTATTCTAATTTTTTGACATAGGAATAATTCTTACCCGATTTTTGCATTTAGAAAAATATTCTGCATCAAATTTTGTAATTTTATGCTGATTCATTGAATTGATGTCCCCTTCGCCTTTTTTCCTCAAATGGGGTGTATTTCGAAGAAAAAGAATAGGAAATGATGAAACAAATTTGGGTATGGTTCTCATTATGGAAAAAATTTTGGGGAATTCAAAATCGTTTTTTTTACCTAACGATCTTTTATCATGAAAGAGAAAAAAATAAGGTAAAGTGAGGTGACTTTGATCAGGGGCGACTTTGATCAGAGTATATGGCATTTCATACCTGTACTTGGGGGTGGGTTGGGGGGGGGGGACCCCCCGAGTTTTGCCAACCCAGTACCCAAAATCATTTACCCCCCCCAACCCCCCCCCCCAGCCAGTTGGGAAACAATTAAAAAAATTTGCCAAAAAGTGTATGTTTTTTGGCCTTTTTTGGGAAAAATTTCGACTTTTTCCTACCCCCCCCCCCCCCCAAAATTTCGGATTTACCCCCCCCCCCAACTGGTCGGAGGTCTTACGGGTATGTGGCATTTGACGACTATTTGAGATCAGCAGGTCATTTTTGGGCACTACTTAAAAGAACGGGACAGCACTTAAATTTTCAAAATTTCATTTAAATTTTTATGTTTTTATACTAAATCGACCATGCTGAATCCAAATTTCGCATTTGTTTTTAATGAAAATCATTCTTTTCAATTTTTCCAGATTTTATTATTATGTTGCTAGTAGAGCTTGCAAGAATTATTAGTGATAAACGTAGTGTGATAACTTTTTTACAACAACATCACGTTTTGAAAACGCAAGTCCTAAGCCTAAGCCTAAGCCTAACCCTAAGCCTAATAATAAAGTTTGGAAACATTGAAAAGAATGATTTTCATTAAAAACAAAAGCGAAGTGCTGTCCCGTTCTTTTAAGTAGTGCCCATTTTTGCTGTGTAGACAACCTCACAGCACGGGGTTGTCTACACAGCAAAAGCCCAAACTCCGCTCACGGCTATCAGAATGAATTTCATTTTGAAGATGCCCCTGACGGAACGGGCGCTATGCGCCCGCCTTCGTGGCTCCGCTTCGCTCCCCCCAAAGCCTAAGCCTTAGCCTAAGGATTAAGTTCGTAATGACAGGCAGTACACTGTAGTTCCGTTACTTTCTTGCAGATAGTCATCTTCACACTAAAATCAGTTTACACTACTTCATTCTTGGGCTCAGGCTTGTTCTTGTTCATTTATGTTAATTTTATTGAAAAATAATGTATACTTCTTGTATTGAAATCGGTCAATCTTCAGCAGCTTCACACGGTACTTCATGATGAAACAATAATTTAGCCTGTTTTTCTATCAGGCGCGGCCGTTCGTATATTTACTTCCACTTGCTAATTAATGCTCAACAGCTTCTATCAATCAAGTTATAGGTCGTCCCATTTTGTAATCGTTTACAGTCAGTATTTCGCCGAAAATTGAGATTTCCATCAATTCTCAATTTTTCCTCACGGGGCCTGGAATTTTGCAAACGTTTTCAACATAAAATTTCGGATTCATAAACGATGAACATTGAATACATCATTCTAGTATGCAATTTTATAACTTCTATTCAGGAATATTTGTTGCAGTGATTCATTTTCTAGCGGTTTAGACGTTTTAGAATATAAAAACTGAAAGTTTTTCTGGCGGAAGAACAAAATGCACTTTATCAGTTTGATTTTAATTTATTCCTCAACGTTGTCAAAATGAAAATCCGAAAATTTTTCTGGCGCTCCGCGCCCAGAAAAACTCAGACCTATACTTGGGTGCTGCTCCACCGTTCTTTTCATGCAAATGAAATTCAGCTGGTAGAAAATGTACAAAGGAAGTTTACCAAGAGATTAAACAGTAAAATATCTAGCCTTATGACGAACGACTGAAAGTTCTTCATCGAAAACAACTTGAAACCCGTTAATAGCCGCTCTTTCTTTAATGTATAAGTTTATCAAAGGTCATACTTTATCGACAAAAATGATTTCTTTATGATAAACTCTAATGACGACACACGTCGCCAACCCAACCTCAAACTTATTACTGGCAAAGCAAAAACGAATTTGAGATTATATGATTTTTGTAACAGGTCAGGGCCGTGCACAAGGGGGGGGGGGCGACCGCCCCCCATTGAAGCAGCATGTACACAGTATATCCGCATAAAATCAACATTTTCTGGGCTATTCAGTAAAAAAAATCTAGTCCGCCCCCCCCATGAAAAATCTTGCGCACGGCCCTGTAACAGGTATATTAATATCTGCAATAACGTTCCTTCGGGTGCTATGAATTCTTCCAGTCTGCTATCTTTTGAGAATAAAATCATGAAAATCTATTTTCCAAGTTCCATGGGGGTGCGCGTTAGTTCGTTACACTTTGTAACCTGCGCTTCCTAGACTAATCGAATTTGTCGTTTCTTTAATTTTTTCATTGTGAACTAACATCACGTTGAAACTTTTGTTTTTTCTGTTTTTTAACCTTGTCCGATATTTATGTTTTTTTCGCTGTCTGCGTATTTTCTTACGTTTCTTCGGTCTTAAAATTGTTTAGTGTTTAACCGTAATATCTTCTTTTTTATATTCTTGTTTGTTTTCGACTAGTATAATCAATCAATCAAATGAATAAAATTGGATAATTCTACTCGAAACCACAGAAATGTTAATAGCTGATAAATTCGTAAGAACTCTATCGTTAATAGGCTTTCTGCTCCTGTAGAACGCCAATATATTATTCATTGGCTCAATTTGACTGACCTAATTTTTTCAGTTTGTTCCTCGTTTTTGCAGGTTACTGACTCCGAAGTCATCAGAATGCTTTGGTATGCTCCTAAGATGCAGAAAAAGCGCCCGTGGCAACATCATAAACGTTTTTAAAAATGTGGGAACTTTTTTGGAAAAGTACTCTGCGTTGATACCACTGCTTAATCTGATAGAGTGTGT